>OX422207.1:151125592-151750592 GCA_949130495.1 Sambucus nigra
AGGGACAGCCACAAACGTCGATCTCCCATTTCAGGTACTGTCAACATTGGGTCTAACATTTCGACTGGGTGAAAGCAGAGGTATGCATACATTACAGTCATGGCTTTTGTCTTAGGACAAAATAAGGGAACACGATTAGAAAAAAAAATAGGAATAAAACAAAAACAAAAAAAAAGATCTCTGCTAGCAAACTCCCATGAGTTTCCGCCCCTGTTCGTGGTTTAACTTTTCAGTGGCTTGAGGCCTGACATTGCGAGATGAAGGCAAGTTTAACACGAGATAGGTATATATAGTTTGTTATTTTGGAAGAAACCTGGGATGACCTGCCACAAATAGTGTCACCCTCCATACCGTCGATCAAGAGCATGTGTCGTCTAATAAATTCAGATGGAACGGTTGAGTTATCTTATGAGTCCTTGTATTGTAACTGAATTTTTGACTGAAATGACACATGGAGGCGTGTTATTGATTGGTTCTTTGGACCCGCTGGCGCGAATCCCACAGACTAACCAATAGAAGTCCGCCACGTAATTCGGTATCTCCACTTTCGGTAATTTTTTCAGTTTCAATATCATTTTCCTTATCTTATATAGCTTGCGGCTCTCTGTTGATTGTGTGTATTTAAGAAATGTGAGTGGAGGAGACCCACTTCATTTTTATTGACTATGCTCACAGAAAATGAATAGCTATCTTCCCCGCTGATAAATAAAGTCACGAAAAATAAGTATATAGAAATTGTTTGTGGAGAGTCTTGTTGGAGGTTTTGGAGAGGGTTGCAATGGAGCTTTAATTGGAGTGTGTTGAAGTTCTCATGGAGGTCTGATTGGTGTAGCTTTTGTGACTCCTTTTTACGGCCATCTTTGGAGGTGGGGGAGCCTCCCATCTTCTCCAACACCACACAATATTTGGAATGTTTGAGGTGGGATACTCTACTCTTGTATTTAAAGACTCCATTTAATGTATATGTATGATAGTCTTGTTGTTATTGTTTATTAAGAGTAGAAGTGCTAGAAAATATTGGTTGTGTGCATTTTCTAATGAAACTCAGAATGGACATTTTTATGGTAATAAAAATGCTAGAAAATATTGGTTGTGTGTATTTTCTAATGAAACTGAGAATGGGCATTATTATGGTAATAAAAATGCAAGAAAATATTGGTTGTGTATTTTCTAATGAAATTGAAAATGGACATTTTTATGGTAATAAAAATGCTAGAAAATATTAGTTGTGTGTATTTTCTAATGAAACTGAGAATGGACATTTTTATGGTAATAAAAATGCAAGAAAATATTGGTTGTGTGTATTTTCTAATGAAATTGAGAATGGACATTTTTATGGTAGTAAAAATGCTAGAAAAATATTGGTTGTGTGTATTTTCTAATTAAACTGATAATGGACATTTTTATGGTAATAAAAATGCTAGAAAATATTGGTTGTGTGTTTTCTAATGAAACTGAGAATGGACATTTTTATGGTAATAAAAATGCTAGAAAATATTGGTTGTGTAATTTCTGATGAGGCTGAAAATGAACATTTTTATGGTAATAAAAATGCTAGGAAATATCGTTTGTGTATATTTTCTAATGAAATTGAAAATGGACAGTTTTATGAAAAATGATTAATGTTGCCATATATTTATGAAATAAATGTTCTTAAAATTGTTTGTAAAATGGAAAACTTTACGAATAAATATGTTGACGAGTTTAGAAGAGGTCGTATTGGGTTTAAACATAAGTAAGCCGAATGGAGAGTTTTAATCAAGTATAAAGAATGTTGTTCACGTAATATAATTGTTGAATCGACAAGTATGAAAGTTGGGCAAAAACCATGATGTTAAACAAGTGTTATAACGACTAAAGCGTTAAAATGTTATGTTGGAAACATAATGATTGTTTTTGGTAAATGGTATTTGTCGAGAAATTAAATTACAAGTTTGATAATTAAAGGGTAAATTGGTAATTTACTTAAAGTGGAACGTTTTACGAAATAAAAAGTTTATGAATGTTTTTATACTAGTATGGGTGAAATCGAATTAAGTCCTAAAATGTAAATATTTTTTTATATAAATTCAACATGTGTGTAGATAAAGGGACTTAAGGAGAAAGTGATGGTTTTCCAAGTATAACGAAAAAACGGATGGTTAAGTCTAAGGCTTTGGCTTCGGCCTGAAAAATGCAAATTAAAGTAAACATTATGAAAATGTTGAACACATTGGTAATATAATGATATTCGAATGATGCTGGAGAAATAACTAAGCAGGGCATGACGTCTCTAGCGGTGAAAGACCCAAAAGTAACTACAGTAGTATATGGCGGCGGAGATCGGCGGTGAGAGGCCACAAAGTCCGTGGTTGTTGGCTAAACCCTAAAGATAATGATATAATCGGAATGTGATGAGAAATGGGTTATAAGATAAAAATAAACTAATTTGTGTGAGTGATTAAAGTTCCGGTTAATGAATGTGGACAAGTAAATTGAAAATAATGACACATGTGAAGTTAAATGGTTAAATAAAGTGACTTAATGGGTGATCAAGCTACCTAATGAGATTTGAACCCATAATAACACAAGTGTGCGTGTTGAATAAGGCTTTCGATGTAAATGAACATTCCTTAACACGATATTCGCGTCTGTTGAAAGAAAACCTTAATAAAGATTAAGCAACTCTGGTGTGAGTTAATGTACGTTGAGTAATAAACGTTTCAAGATGAATGAGAGGTTTTTCCTAAATATTGTAAATTGTTTAATTGGGCGAGTTGGCGGGAAGAATATGCTAGTTTTTAAGCGTAATGATATAAAACAATTCATTGTAAAGACAAGGAGGATAAAATGTATCAAAAACGTTTTTGAAATGAAATGGTTTAATACATTGGGACATGTATTTTATAATAGTATATACGTAGATATATATGTATTTTCACATGCATGTAGCGTAACGTGTAAGTATTCTTTTATGTCGTTCATTTCTATACTACTTGGATATAATCCCACTGAGCATTCAGCTCACATTCCTCTTTTGTAACGGTAGGTTACATGATGTTTCGTACTTTGAGATCGTTATACAGGTAAGTAGTTACTTTCAATTACGATTAGTAGCTTTGTTTACTTGGCCTTGGGGCACTTCGCTTGGGTCCAATCACGTAGTTGATAAAATGAGATTCGCATGCTTATAAAAGTAACGTTAAATAATAATAAAACTGGATTAGAAACATTACTTAGGGTGTTTCATTGTATTTCACAATTAACGTACCAATCGGATCGGGTTAGCCCTTTTATAACCTTTAAATTTGGGTCGAGGCGTTACAACTTGGTATCAGAGATTTAGGTTCAATGTTCCTTTCGGGTGTGATGTGGTGAGGTCGGTAGTGGATCTTTCAGAGTCGTTGTTGGTTGGATCCGGTCACACTTGTCTGGCGACGATTTGATTTGTACCTTGATAGTAAGGTCGAGGTCTTGAACGTTGTGCTTTTCCCTTTGAGTTGGTAATCAGCTAAATTTGTAGCCATTCTCATATCCGCTGCATTTGTTCTGGTGGTGTTAGTTAACAGGTATCGGGTTTTGGTGTACACCGTTATGTGGTAGCACCTTAGACTTATGTGAGATGTATCATGTGAAAGTTAGATGATTAGAAATTTATAATGATTTCAATTGCATCTTTGCTCCTATGCTTGTAATTTCATATATAGGATTACGTGACTAAGTAACTTGACTTGTGAATAAATAATTCTATGGAAATTAGAATGCCTAAGTAACTTGATTTTGTTTTGGGTTTTGATAACCTTGGTGATTTGGAATGATTTAATAACAAATCTATAGAGTTATTGGGACTTAACGTTTTGAATGATGAAATAATTTTGTGTTTTAGGAAGGTGTCATGGTATTGAGGGATATGATCTCTTGTGGTGTCAAGGTATTGGCCTATAAGTTTTATAGGTAGTACCCGATTCCCCATATCCTACGAAAGGTTTTATAGTGGTAATAATTTATGATTTAGCAAATGAGTGTGATGACTATGTAGTGAGACAAGTTTGTTGTCATAGCTGAGTGTTCAAAAAGGTTAAGTTATATACCGCAATGAGTTTGATCTCAGGTCATAGTTACAGACATGTATGTGAATCCGTGATAATAATGCCTTGGAGATATGTGTTATGGGTTAGCTTATGAGTTATTAGTACAAGTGATAAAAACTTTCTAGTAATGGTGAACTTTAGATTGCGCTTCATGTATTACGATAGTAAAGATGTCTCTCTTTGAACTTTGGGTATTTCCTATGATGTAAAGGACATAGTCTTGCAGTTGGTATGAAACGTAGTTACTAAGATTGATGCCTTGAGGTTACGAGTTGGTATCCACGATCAATTGACATGCATGAAAGGATTCTGACACTAGGAGGTATATGACCATTTTAGGGAATGGTCAAATTGTTATCTCCTCCATGAAGTGTAGAGAGAAATCAAAGTTGTATCGAGGTGTATGTGATGATAAGCATGTTATAGTGGTACATTCAAGGTTATGTAACATGGGCCAAGATGCGACTTGCGATTTTTCCATGACGGATGTGTAGACTATTTAGAAAAATGACTAAGTACGGTGTTATCACCCATAAAGCATTTAGTAATTACTATGGTATTAAAGTCTATATAGTACTGGTGAACCATTTGTGACCGTAGTGTGTATAAGTCATGTTGATATGGGCCAGTGAACATTTTAGACTTCAAGTGTACGATGTGGTTCGTACATCGCGTGGCATGGTTAGCTGCCCGAATTTGATTATTTCATTCTGGTGTGGCTGTCGCCTGACCCATTGCATCTTAATGTGTCTTCTTTGATCTCGATAATGGGAAGTTGTTGTGTCCGTTATGGGACTATATTCGGGTGTAGCGTTGCATAAGCTTAGTTGTGGTGCGGGACATGCTAAGTTGAAGTTAATGCATTATGGTACATGAGTACGCTCTTCAGAAGTTTGGCATTATAGGCGTCGACCAACCTGGAAATATGCATGAACATTGTTGGTCCATGACTCTCTTCAGAAGGTTGCCTTTGATGGCGAAGCATTGGATTTGGTTGGCGGATTTCAAACCTCACCCTGAGAGGGGCAGGTTCTTCCTGAACATCGCCGGTTTGAGGAATGTTGCTGTTTTGGTGAGACATTGAGGGCTTTCAGTTAGTGAGTGTTCTCGTAGGAATAATAGTCGTTTCCCATAAAATCTTCCAATTGCTGTTGTTGATGTAAAAAATTAGATCGCTCTAATTATTCAATCACAAATAAATAAAATGAGATAAAGATTTTTAAAGTGGTTCAGCCTTATAAGAATGGCCTACGTCCACTGTTATGTTATTGCTGAATGTTTGGGAATTCTCGATTACAAATCCTATCAAGAAATTCCCGTCCCTTTGAATGAGGGTGATACAAAGTATTTATAGCCCTTAGGCTGTACATGAAAGGGTTGATACATTAAATGATATACATATGAAAGGGTAATACATTTAATGCAGCGTGCGTGTCAAGATGATAAACATTCAATGGAATAGTTGAACTGTTGATTATCTGGCAATTAATGCTACAGCCGAGATGCAGCTCGGACCGCCTTAATTGCTCGTTGCTCAGGAGTTCCTCGGAGAACTGGAGTACCTCGGAGTGATAAAGTTCCTCGGTGTATCCTCGTTGCTCGGAGAGAACATGAGTTGGTCAGGGAAATGAACTTCCTCGTTGCTATTGTGCCACGTAGATTGACACGTGTCTTCGTATTATTCGTCCATATCAGCATATTAATTTTGGTATCAACAGAAGCCCCCAATGTTTCATATTTCGAACTTTGATGAGTATGGAACATTCGTTTCTCGGTATATGGCGATATTAAATGACTTTCCTAAGTTTTAGGAGCCTTTTCTTCATATTTGAATTTCCTTCCAAATTCGCAGAATCCGCCATTTTGCATTTTTATAGGCGCTTCGATCTTCGTGCCTTTTTTATCCTTTTAGCCGCCGGTAGCGTAACAATTTCTTTTTTGTAATCATTTCTTTCGCCATTTCCCAAAGCAAGGTATTTAAGCTTCAGAGACAATCCCATCGTCTCCTACCTTTTGAATTTCTGCTTTCGAGTTTTCTATAGCTTTTCTCTCTCCTGTGCGTCCATCTTTTTCTTCGTTTGTTTGTCAACAGATCTCCTTTTTCCCTGTAAGCTCTTCTTCCTTCTTCTTTTATTCATCATGGTTTACATTATTGAATCTATTGAAAAATTACGTTCTGATTATTCCATTCCGTCTTGGGTAACTCTGGAGAATCTTCCTGAGCCCTTTGATTATTTTCGTTTGGCTGAGGGACATTAGTTCCCCAGCCTCTTTATTGCTGAGTGTGGATTTTCTTTTCCACCCAACTCTTTATGCTTAGAATTCTGCCAACATTTCGATGTTGTTCCTGAAAAAGTAGCCCCCAATACATGGAGAATAGTTAATGGGGTGCATAAATTAAATCAAACTCATGGAACTCGCATAGGAATTCCTGAGATTATGTATTGCTATAGATGGGCTGTTTTAGATAACGTTTATTATTTAAAAACCAGATTTTTGAATAGAGCTTTAGTAGTCAACCTCCCTGATGCCAACAGGGATTATTTTGAACATGGGTTAGTTTTTAAAAATTGGCAACATGCTCCTTTAGTCGGAGACGGATTGTATGAAGGTCCCAAGTGCCCCCCATATGGCAATGGGATAGGTTATTCTCATTTTATTTTATTCTCGAAATTGTGACTTCATCATGCTTGAATAAATGCATGATTGACATTTCAAATTGTTTTTGTTTGCAGTTAATAGCAAGAGAAAAACTCCTAATGAATCAGAAGTTAATATAAGGCAATTGAAACATATCTGGAGCTTGCATCAGAAAATTGCAGACGAGCACATCAAGTCTGCCTCATACTTGTTGCAGTACGGGAGCTATACGTCGTCTTTTACTGCTCGCCCTGTGGTCAGCTCCAGTGATCCAGTGCAAATTCCTGAAGACTCTGATCCGGAATCTCATATTCCTTTGAGCCAGAAAATGGGCAAGAGAAGAGTTCCTACTCTCTTCGAGGAGAGTTCCTCTGCTGGCGATGGGAAGAAAACCAAGGTTAATGTCCAAAAGGGGACAAAGAAAATTGATGATGCTCCTTCTGTTGCTGTTCAGAAGGTTGTCGAGAAGCCCCAAGTGGCTCCTGTGCAGAAGGATGCACCTGTTGAGGTAATCACTATCTCACCAACCAAAAGTTCCTCTTTGGTTGAGGTTGCTGAAAAGGCACCGAGGAGATTGAGGAAATCCTCCTCGGTCAGTATTTCTGGAGCCATTCCCCCACTCCCTGCTGGTGGAGATGGTGTTCCAATTATTGTTCTTCCGAGCTCTACGATGAGTTTGGCAAAATTTTCACCCATTCCCGAGGTGCAAGGTACTGAAGAAGACCTTACTCGGGATGTGGTTACTTCTCTGGCTGTTCGTCATTTGGCTTCAGTAAGTATCTCTACTCCGAGCTTTTTATATTTTCCTTTGTTGTTTCCCGTATTTGTTTCTGATTTCATTTCCCTTTTCTAATTACAGTTGAGGAGCTGTTTCAATTTAATCCTTAAAAAGGATGAAGCAGTCAAAGCTTCTTGCTCCTCGTCCACTGTGGAGGGAGCATTGGAGAAAGCTATTAAATCTTTGAGTGAGTCCCGTCAGAAGTATGACGAGGATAAAACTGAATGGGAGAAGAAATTGGCTGCGTCTGATGCAGAGAAGGTACAACTGGGTAATAAGGTGAAGGACTTGGAGAAAGAAAATAAAGATTATGCCGAGAAACTTTCAGGCTTTGGGGAGCTTGAGAATAAATTGAAATCGGCTGAAGAAGAGCTGACCCTCCTGCGAGAAGTAAATCGCCAGAAGGAGGAGGTGGAGACCAAACTGAAGGCCACCGAGAATCTTATGTCCGAGAAGCTATCCTCAGAAAAAATGAAGAGAAAAACAACTGTGAAGACGTCCTTTAAAACTGGTTGGGACAAAGGATGGGACAGGGGGGTGGCAGCTATGACGACCCAGGTGAAATATGGAAGTTTGAAATATTTTCATGATGGTTGGGTTGTAGCACTGCAGGAGTTGAAGGTGAGTGAGGACTCCGAGCTATTTCAACAACATCTCCCTGGTCCTCCTTCAGTTATTGAAGATGAGTCTTCAGACGAAGCTGCATCTGAATAATCTTCAATGACAGTGGGTGATCAAGTCCTTGTTCCACCACCCAACCAGACAGCCATCGAGGAGATTTCGTCATTGCCTGCTCCTCCAGAACAAGTCCCAGCTTCTACTAATTAGACCATTGTTCCTACCGAGCAACCGAGCTCCTCGTCCCAGCCTCCCGAGAAAGTCTTGGGAGACAAGGAAAATGTGTGAAGTTGTTCGGTACTCTTTTTCTGTTCTTCTTTTACCTATCCTCTGTATTCCAAACGATGTAATCTTGTTGATGATGTAATAAAATCACATCTTTTTGTTCCTCTTCATTGTTGATGCTCTGCCTGTTTTTATTTATTAACTCTTGCCTTCTCTTCTTTATTAGTTTGTGGCTAGAATGGAACTGATATCTGCACATGATACAAAGCTGATGCAGCAATGCCATGAATATTATAAGGCTGGTCATACAAATTTGAGTGTATCAGAAATTGCTGACATCCTTGGCCATGATGCTTTAGAACAAGCAATTGGGGCTTATCAGTGGCTGAAGGATTTACTTGATCGAGCTGTGGCCAACAACGTGGCCTACTATGACTTGATCGAGGAGCTTCATTGTACCTTAGAAGATCTTCAGAATCATCACAATGAATCAACTGCCTTGTTGCACAAGGAATATGAGAATAGGTATCAACAGCTTTCTTCCGAGACAGGCCACAAAAAGATCATTGCTGGATACGATATCAGGGAGAGAACCCTAAAAGGTAAAGTTGAGGCCTGCAGACAGATCGCCGAGCTGCTGGAACAAGAAAACAACAATTTGCAGAAAAAATTGGCACAGTATGAGTCTGCAGCTTCATCCTCCGCTGCCTTGGTACCTGTCACCGCTGAAGGATTCTCATTCTTAGAGGTTGAGAATGCCAAATTAAGGCAAGAATTGGATACTCTGAGAAGGTCTGGAGCTTCTCCTGTAACTCGGGGACGAGGAAGAGGTTCTCGTGGACGAGGAAGGAATGCTCTGAACGTTGCCGAAGAACAAATTATTCCACTTGCTCAGGGACAATCAAGAGTACTTCGTCGTAATGTGGAAGAAGCTCGTACTCAGTCAACTTTGGAAACTCAAGCGTTCCAATTGAATGCAAAAGATTGTGCTTTGTCTGAAATGTCCAAGAAAAACCTATCTTTGGAAGACCAACTTTCTGCGACGAAGTCTGCTTTACATACCAAGGACCTTTTTGCTAAAAACCTTCATGAACAATTGGATAGATTAAGCTTCCAATTCCATAAACAGCCTCGCGAGTTTTGGATGGCAGGATACAACGAAGCTCTAGTTCATTTAGATGCTCGTATTGAACACGCCAATAATGAAGGTTATAAGCAGGGATGGTTGAACGCCCTGGGTGTATTAAAATTGGAGCAAGGGCATTATTTATGGGATTACTATGCTCCTGGGTTACTAGATTTGCCCGTGCCACCTTATAAATTGGACATGGAATGGATCCCAGCTCGTTCCATTCCTCGGAGCTTAATTTCAAAATACCTTGGTGATTACAATCTTCATTCCCAAATCGAGGTATCTCGTCCTGAACATCTACTGGACACACCTTCTGTGATGAACGTCAGAATGCTCAGAGATATTAACTTCATTAATTCTCCTCTTTGCCTGGAAGATCCTCCTGCTGGCGAGGAGCCTGTTTCAAAAGCTAAAGGAAAGAAACCAATAGAGTAGGGATCGTAATGTAATAGTTAGTACACATGTAATTTGTAATACATGTTGACCTTAATGAAAGAATTTCATTTTTGTTTGCAAATTTGTATTGCTATTGTTCTGTGCTAAACACTACGTATGTATCTGTTAAAAAGATAACAATTTTGTGCTGTTCATCAACCAACATAGTAATAAACAGTTACAAGTATAAAAAATGTTGCTCGATTACTTAATAATAAAGTAATGAGTATAAAAATGTTTAAAATTTTTCCAACCAACTAAGGTTGTTAAATTGTACTCGTCGATCAAGTATAATTAGCGAGAGTTTTCATAAAATGTGTCCGACCAACCAGGTTGATGGATCCTCCTCGTTGACCAACTACAGTTAGTGGGTTTTTATCCCCGACCAACTATACTTGGATCAGTTTGGAATATTTTGTATTTTCTGGAATGGTTTTACCTTCCGACCAATTTGTTGCCATAAATTGGCATTTTTAAGAATGTTGTTCTTGCCCTTTTACCATCCAAAGTTGGTCGTGGGTTTGAACTATTAGGTTCTTTCGAACTATCTTGTCTACAAGCTCTTTTACCAACCGAAGTTGATCACGCAAGTGCACACCTCCTAACCAAAGGAGTATAATTTGTTCTCGCTATTTTACCAACCGAAGTTGATCACGCTCGAACTATCAGGTTCTTTCGAACTATCTTGTCCACAAGCTCTTTTACCAACCGAAGTTGATCACGCAAGTGTACACCTCCTAACCAAAGGAGTATAATTTGTTCTCGCTATTTTACCAACCGAAGTTGATCACGCTCGAACTATCAGGTTCTTTCGAACTATCTTGTCCACAAGCTCTTTTACCAACCGAAATTGATCACGCAAGTGTACGCCTCCTAACCAAAGGAGTATAATTTGTTCTCGCTATTTTACCAACCGAAGTTGATCACGCTCAAACTATCAGGTTCTTTCGAACTATCTTGTCCACAAGCTCTTTTACCAACCGAAATTGATCACGCAAGTGTACGCCTCCTAACCAAAGGAGTATAATTTGTTCTCGTTATTTTACCAACCGAAGTTGATCACGCTCGAACAAATAGTGTAGTGTATCACACTAGTATTCCTAAAAAAACTTGTAATAAAAGGAAGAGGATGGTGAAACATCATCGTTTTATTCATAATGAAGGAATTGCTTTACATTTTACATTACTGATAATACTTGTGTAGGTGTTCAGCATTCCATGCATTCTTAAATTCCTCTCCTTCTAGGGTTGCTATTCTGTAAGTTCCTGGTCGAACAACTTCTGTAACTCGGTAAGGTCCATGCCAATTTGCTTCAAGCTTATTGTGCTTCTGAATGACCTTCTTTAGCACATAATCCCCTTCTTTTAAGTCGCATTTCTTCACCCTTTTGTTGTAGAACAGAGCTGTGCGTTGTTGGTAAGCAGCATTCCTAATGGCTGCCTCTTCTCTAACCTCCTCTAGCATGTCCAAATCTAATCTTCTCATCAAGTCACTGACTGGGGAATTGAAATTCAGCACTCTGTGTGTTGGGAGACCCAACTCAGCAGGTATTACAGCCTCACTTCCAAATGCCAGCATGTATGGTGATTCTCCAGTCGCTGCTCGGGGAGTTGTTCGGTAAGCCCACAATACTGACTGTAGCTCATCAATCCAATTAGCTTTAGCCTCACTTAGCCTCTTCTTCAAACCATTTAGTAGTGTTCTGTTTGTCACCTCAGTCTGCCCATTGCTTTGAGGATGACCTGGTGCTGAATGGGTCTTCAGGATGTTTGATTGTTGACAATAGGCAGCAAACTCCTCGTTATCGAATTGTGTTCCATGGTCTGTGATGAAGGCATGAGGGAGACCATATCGGCAGATGATATTCTTCCAAACAAATTGGTACACCTTCTCGTACGTCATATCAATAAGTGTCTCAGCTTCTACCCACTTAGTAAAATAATCCACTGCAACAACGAGGTACTTGAATCTTCCTCGGGTCGTTGGCAATGGTCCAACCAAATCAATTCTCCACATGGCAAATGGCCATGGAGAAGTTATGGGTGTCAACAATGCTTGTGGAGTTCGTCGGATGGAGGAAAAACGTTGGCATTTGTCACATTTCTTGGCATATGCTATACAATCAAACCTCATCGTCGGCCAATAATACCCCTGCGTCATCACTCTTTGCAAAAGTGTCCGTCCTGCCACATGTGCTCCACAAGACCCTTCATGGATTTCTTCAATCAATTCTTTCACCTCGTAGGGGTGTACACATCTCTGCAAACCCACCATAATTCCTCGTCTATACAAAACACCATTAGTTAGTACATACCCCGAGCAGCTTTAAACTTCAATTTCTTTGCCGCGAGCTTGTCCTCTGGCAATTCTCCCTCTTCAATATATGCCCTGATGGGATCCATACAAGATGGTCCTAAATCAAGAGTAATAACATTCATCGTCAGGTCTTCATCGATGCTCCGACTTTCCAGTACTTAAATTGGTATCGTTCTTCGCAGCTCGGTACGAGTAGCTGATGCTAGTCGGGCCAGTGCGTCTGCTTGTGAATTTTCTATTCTGGGTATTCTGATCAACTGAATGGCATCAAATTCTGCCAACAATTCCATCACCTTTGCATGATACTTGACCATTAATTCTCCTTTAACCGCATATGTTCCCATCACCTGATTCACAATTAATTGAGAATCACTGAATACCATCACTTGTTGTGCTTCCATAATCTTTGCTAAATTAAGACCTGCTATCATGGCCTCATACTCAGCCTCATTATTGGATGTTTTGAATTGAAATCGCAAAGCATATTCTATGTCAATCTCGTCTGGGGTTTTCAAAACAATCCCTGCTCCACAACCTGCTGTGCAAGATGACCCATCTACATATAATCTCTATGTAGGTAACTCGTCTTCAAATTTCTTATCCAATAGAGTTCCTCGGTGAAATATTTGTTGTT
This sequence comes from Sambucus nigra, assembly GCA_949130495.1. Classification (NCBI taxonomy): domain Eukaryota; kingdom Viridiplantae; phylum Streptophyta; class Magnoliopsida; order Dipsacales; family Adoxaceae; genus Sambucus; species Sambucus nigra. The sequence goes on from OX422207.1 coordinate 151,138,442, forward strand.
CTCTTCCATCCTCCCCTGTTAATTTTCGCTCCTCGTCGACCATTTCTTCTCGCCCTTTTACCAACCGGAGTTGGTCGGGGTTTGAATTTGATGATCTTTCTACATCCACAAGCCCTTTTACCAACCGGAGTTGGTCTGGACTTATGTCTGTTGATCCTGTAACATCCACAGGTTGGTCAGTGAGCAACTTTTGCTCCTCGGGGGTATCAGGATATGTAAACTCTGCTATAAAATCTGCTACAGTTTGCCCTTTCAATGATGATCTGGGCTCATACACAATATCATATTCACCGAGATCTATTGCCCAGTACATCAGTCTTCCTGACTTTTCTGGCTTATGAAGGGCTTGTCTTAATGGCATGTCGGTGTACACGATGATGGTATGGGCCTGGAAATATGGCCTCATTCTTCTACTTGCCTCAATTAATGCCAATGCCAATTTTTCTAACTTTGGGTACCTGATATCTGCACCTCGGAAAGCCTTACTTGTGTAATAAATTGGCTTCTGGACTCCATTCTCCAATCTGATCAATGCCGAGCTGACTGCATGATCTGATACTGCCAGGTATAAGTACAACTTTTCTCCCGTTATTGGCCTGGACAACAGTGGAGGTGTTCCCAAATATTTCTTCAAGTCTTGAAAGGCTTTTTCACATTCATCGTTCCACTCGAAAGTTTTTTTAAGTGTTTTGAAGAATGGTAGGCATCTATCTGTTGCTCGAGATACAAATCTGTTGAGCGCTGCAACTCGTCCTGTAAGACTCTACACTTATTTCTTTGTTGTTGGAGATCGCAGCCCTAAAAGAGCTTTGATCTTTTCTGGATTTGCCTCAATGCCTCTTTGGTTGACGATGTACCCGAGGAACATTCCTTCTCGTACTCCAAATGTGCACTTCGTTGGATTGAGCTTCATTTAGTATTTATCCAGTTGATCAAAAGTCTGACTTAAATCAACTAGATGATCAACAGCCTTCTTGCTTTTTGTCAGCATATCATCGACATAGACTTCCATATTGCAACTGATTTGTTCGGTAAAAACCTTGTTCATCAGCCGCTGGCATGTCGCTCCTGCATTTTTCAAACCAAAAGGCATAACATTATAACAATAAGTACCCCTAGGGGTAATAAAAGAAGTACTCTCCCTGTCTTCAGGTTTCATCTTGATCTGGTTGTAGCCTGAATAAGCGTCCATGAAGCTGAGCAGCTCGTGCCCAGAGGTAGCATCTACTAGTTGGTCAATTTTGGGCAATGGAAAATGATCCTTTGGGTAGGCCTTGTTGAGATCAGTGAAATCAACACACATTCTCCATTTGTTGTTTTTCTTCTTTACCATCACCACATTTGCCAACCAGTCCGGGTACTTCACATCTTCAATGAATTGAGCTTTCTGAAGCTTGTCGACCTCCTCTTGAATAGCTTGATTCTTCTCGGGGCTAAATACCCTTCTTCTCTGCTTTACAGGCTTGATCTCCTTATTCACATTGAGCTCGTGACATAAGAAGTTTGGATCTATTCCTGGCATGTCCTCATGACTCCATGCAAAAGTTTTCTTCCTGTTTCTCAAGAAGATTATCAACTCCTGTTTTATTGAAGCATCCAACGTTGAACCTATCTGGGTTACTCGTTCAGGGTGCTCGTCGTCTAGAATAACATTTTCTGTAGATTCCACCACCTGTCCTTTTACAAGTTGGGATTCATCTCTGGGATCGAGAGTTTCAATCTCTGTATCTTCTTCCACCTGGTAGGTAGTAGTCTTTTTCCTTGATTCCTCAAGCTCCTATTACTCGGCAGATGAATAATAGCATTCCCGAGCTACTTTTTGATCACCTTTTACAACTCCTACTCCAAAGTTTGTTGGGAATTTTAAGCACTGATGTACTGTAGATGGAACTGCTTCGAACTTCTTCAAACCAACTCTTCCCATGATGATGTTGTAGGCTGACTGCACATTCTTATCCATCACAAAGAAGCGTATTATTTCTCTTCGACAAGCAGGCCAGGTTCCAATGAATATATCCAACTTGATCGTTCCAAGTGGAAAAACTTTCTCGCCAGCAAAACCCAGGAGGGGTCTGTGATACGGTTCCAATTGAGATAATTTTAGATTCAAGCTGTCAAAGCATGAATAGTACATGATGTCTGCCGAACTTCCATTGTCTACCAACACCCTTGAAATCACTACTTCCTTTATCCTCATTTTGATCACCAGAGGATCGTCGTGAGGATAAAGAACACCTGCCAGGTCGTTTTCTAAAAAGCCAATGACCAGCTTCTCTTTGTTTTCCTTCCTCGGACGATCGTCCTCGGCCAGATTTATTCGCTGAATATATGAACAAGCTTGAGCCTCTCCAAGGTAAGCCTTTCTTTCTGCAGTAAGGTCTCCTCCTCCTGCATCTCCTCCTGTAATAACATTACAATCAAATGATCCAAAACGTATGGAAAATACCTCTCGTTCTGGCTGCCTTGGCTTCTTGGGAAGATCGGGGTCATCCTCTGGATCATCTTCATGGTTTCTCTTCTTTTTCTCCTCTGCCCGACGAGGAGATCTAGACCTCTCTCTAGCTCGGTCGTTATCTTTTCTTTCACCTCCCCGATCAACATATTTTGCTAGCTTTCCTCTTCGGATGAGTGTTTCAATCTCGTTCTGAAGAGCTATGCAATTTTTGGTCATGTGACCATGATCTTTATGAAATTCACAATACTTATCCCTACTCCTCGAATCAGGGTCTGACCTCAGTTTCTTTGGCCATTTTACCTCCTCGTTGTTCTTGATTTCTTCCAAGACATGATTAATACCCATTTTCAAAGGAGTATAATTATCATACTTCTTCATGACTTCCCATTTATTCTTGGAATGTTTATCTCCACCATTGCTTTTATGCTCTTTCTTTTTAGATTTGTCAACTTCCACCTTGGTTTCTTTATCCATATTCTTCTTTGCAGCCATAGCCTCCTAGGCATTCATGATTTTGGCCGCTTTTGCCATCAACTCTGACATAGTTGTAGGTGGATCTTTGGCCAAAGTGTAATACAACTTGTTAGGCAACAACCCACTCATCAAGGCAGTGATTGCTGTCTTTTCTTCATAATCTATGACTTCTAGCTTCTCGTTATTGAAACGAGTTATGTAATCTCTAGTACTCTCACCAGATTTTTGTCTAACACTTAACAAGTGTGCTACTCGTTTTACTGGCTTTGCTCCAAAACAGAAATTGCCAATAAACAACTCGGCCAACTAAAAGAAAGTTGAAATCTTACCCCGAGGAAGATTGTTGTACCATATCTGGGCAGATCCAGTAAGAGTTCCTGAGAATGCTCTGCATCTCATCTCGTCGGGGACAACATAGATGTCAGCAGCAGCTTGATATTGTTCTATGTGAAGAACAGGATCTGTCTTTCCATCATATTTGGGAGTTACCACGGGTGCTTTAAATTTCGATGGTGTAGGAAAATCCACAATGGATTGTACAAAAGGTGTTCCTCGAACAAAAGTTCGTTGTAGGGGGTTCTTTGCCTTAGCCATTTCTCCCAATCTATCTTCCAACCGCTGAATGGAACCTTTCCACACATCATTTCCTTCATCGAGCTTGTTAGTTCGGGCAATAGATCGTTCTGAAGTAGCTTCCTGAGATTTATCTTGACGAGCAACTGGTCGTGATTGTGCTGATCCTTCTCTTAGATCTGATGGTTGTCGAAAACTCTTCGACATGGTCTTAGGTGGACTCCTATGCCTCCTAGGGCCTAATCGTCTGAAAGGAGACACCCTACTCAGTCTTTCTAAAGCACTGGATCTTTCTGGAGAGAGGGTGATATGTTGATCAGTATCTGTAACCCTTATTGACGAAGTTCGCCCAGGTTGATAAGAGAAATTATCAGACTCCTCATTACGATACGACTCAGTACGCCTGGATCGTGAAGAAAGTAAATAAGTTTGCCTCTGACCACTTTGCTGTCCTGAACGTGCAGGTGCACCGCCATGAAGGATTTGTATGAGTTGCCTCATTGTTTCTTGCATGGCGGTTTGTCCTTGAGCCAGATTTGTCATAATCTCGGCTAGATCTGGAGGTGCAGAGGGATTCAGAGGATTTCCAGTATTTCCAGCGTTTCGATTGCTAGATTCTGGATTATCCGCCATTGATGATGAATGATTTTTGGTGAAAAACGATAGTAACAATCGTTCCCACAGACGACGCCAATCTGTTGATGTAAAAAATTAGATCGCTCTAATTATTCAATCACAGATAAATAAAATGAGACAAAGATTTTTAAAGTGGTTCAGCCTTATAAGAATGGCCTACGTCCACTGTTATGTTATTGCTGAATGTTTGGGAATTCTCGATTACAAATCCTATCAAGAAATTCCCGTCCCTTTGAATGAGGGTGATACAAAGTATTTATAGCCCTTAGGCTGTACATGAAAGGGTTGATACATTAAATGATATACATATGAAAGGGTAATACATTTAATGCAGCGTGCGTGTCAAGATGATAAACATTCAATGAATAGTTGAACTGTTGATTATCTGGAAATTAATGCTACGGCCGAGATGCAGCTCGGACCGCCTTAATTGCTCGTTGCTCAGGAGTTCCTCGGAGCGCTGGAGTACCTCGGAGTGCTAAAGTTCCTCGGTGTATCCTCGTTGCTCGGAGAGAACATGAGTTGGTCAGGGAAATGAACTTCCTCGTTGCTATTGTGCCACGTAGATTGACACGTGTCTTCGTATTATTCGTCCATATCAGCATATTAATTTTGGTATCAACAGCTGTATAAAAAAATATCACAATAAAGGATTTATGAAAAACACTCACAATCAAACAAGAAAGTATATAATCTCACACACAACACAACTATGTACGTGGTTCGATGACTTGCCTACGTCCACGGAGAGGTCTACTGTTTTATTAAGTATCTCTCAATATGCCTGGTTACAGGCCCCATATGCCCTGGGCCAGGGTTATAATTTATAGATGTAGAATTTCAGTTATCTAAGTAACTCCACGTCCCTGATGAATCATGAATCCCTTGAATATCTCCACGAGATTTTAGGGGATTGACTTGGTCTTGGGGGCGGTTTAGATAGCACATGCACGTATCTTACTTCCCTGATTTGGGTCGAATATCCTTCTAGTCTGTTGGGCCAAGTCGGCTACTCTCGTGGGCTGAGAACAAGATTTGTCCCCATAGCTACTATAAAAGAAATCTAGGTAGATATTGCTTAGATTTGAACCACAACGAATTACCCAATAAAAAAAACTTAACTATAAAGAACGTCATTTAACAAAATTAAAATAACTCACATTTACCTTTTCTTCTATTAAGATGTTTTGGATTGATAAAGTGTATTTGATGTGTGTATGTAAAGTACAACATAAAAAAAATAAAAAGTTGATTTTACACCCAACAAATACAATGTTGAAACAAAAACTTTAATTATCAAATGAAGAGAAAGAAACACATTTTAATTAAAACATAAATAATTTACATGTTCACAAATGCAAACAAATATTAACCCATACACATGTGAAATGATTTTGATTTGACACCCTAAATCATCTATGTCTTCCTTAATCGCATTCTTTTAGCTTTACATGCCAAAAGAAATCCAAGAGAAGTGAAACATGGACCCACATTTTCAATTTCCAAACATGCATATCGTAATAAAGTGAAATAAACCTTACTATTACATAGAAAGGACGCAGTCGTGATAATTTTTTCCAATACTAAAAAAGTCAAGACAAAAATATAAGCTTGGGAGATTGTTACGAAAGCAAAAGTGAGCTTGTATAACATATTCACTATATAAACAAATAACCTTTCAAACGTACCAACAATGCATAAATCACACATGCAATTAGTCACACACACACACACACTAGGGTGAGCCCCTTCCATCGGCATGGTGAAATCTATTTTCCATATCGTCATGTGAAAGGATTGAAGAATTGATCTATTTAAAATATTGAAAGTTGCTCAGATAGAGAAAATATTGATCGAAATTATTATGATGGAATATTTATCAATTGATGAACTTATTAATTCTTTAACAGGAGTTGGCAAAATTTAAAGAAAAAACCATTCATGTATCGTATTTGAACAACAACTCTATCTCCTCTTAAACAAGTAGTAAAAAAAGGCAACATAGTAAATTATAAAAATTGTAAATTAAATTTTCAAATAGTAAGAAAAATAATTTTTTAGTGCTTATTATGGGTGACTATGACACGAAACTTGTCGTATTTGTGTCCAAATTACGTTTTAACTATTAGTGGTAGGCGTAGCAATATTTTTGCGTCAAATATATAACCAAAACAAAAAAAATATGAAATATATAAAAGTGTTTAATTAAATTCACAATAAATGTCCCAATTACAAAAAAATCCTTGTAATTCATGTAACTAAATCTATACCATTTCATAGCAACATAATTTCGATTCAATTATATTATTATTATTATATAATGATTTATGCATTTGATTTCACCATTCAAAAAGGATATATTGATTGTTTGAACGATATTATTTGATGTCCTTTTTATGGGTAATGGGCATCTGCCGATCCAAATGATTATGTTTTTAGGTTACCTAAAGCCACTCGCTTTGGTTCAAGGTAGTCTCATCTACTCCATATGTTTTCATAGCTACTCTGAAAGAAATCCAGGTAGATATTGCTTACATTTGAACGACAACGAATTACATAATCTAAAAAAATTAAATACAAATAACGTCATTTAACAACATTAAAATAACTCACATTTACCTTTTCTTCTATTCAGGTGTATTATTGATAAATTGCATTTCATGCGTGTATGTAAACCACAACAAAACAAACATAAAAAGTTGATTTCACACCCAACCAATACAACTTTTAAACACAAACTTTAAATATCAAATGAACAAAAAGAAACACATTTTAGTTGAAAACATAAATAATTTACATGTTCACAAATGTAAACAAAGATGAACCCATACACGTGTGAAAGTCTTTTGATTTGACACCCTAAATCACGTCTCTCTTCATTGATCAAATTCTTTTAGTTTTACGTGCCAAAAGAAAGCTAAGAGAAGTGAAACATGGACCCACATTTTCAATTTCAAAACTTGCATAGCGTAATAGAGTGCGATAAATCGTACTATTACATATAAAGGAATGGAATGGTGATATTTTTTCCAACACTACAAAAGTCAAGAAAAAATATAAGCTTGAGAGATTGTTACAAAAGCAAAAGTAAGCGCGTATATAAGATTCTTTACATAAACATAGAACCTTTCAAACATACTGACAAATACATATATCTCACACACAATTAGTCATCTCTATCTCTCTCTCTCTAGAGAGAGAGAGAATTTTATACTTACCAAAATATATATACTTATTGATACAAACTTACTTTTTTTAAATATTAAAAATAATATTTTTGAGTTAAATTTTTTTATGTGATATTTAAACATTTCAAGGGATTCATATAAAAAACATAAGCGCAAAATAATCTTTTTTGCTATTTTAAAAAAACTAGTCAAACCTTCACAGCTTTTAAAGTGCTTTAAAGGGTGCAAAAGTTTGACTAATTTTTTTAAAATCGAAAAAATATTATTTTGAGTTGATTTTTTTATATGGATACCTTGAAATATTTAAATATCACACAAAAAAAATTCAACTAAAATTTTTTTTTTTTTATTATTTTAGAAAAATCGGTATGAATACTTGGTGTGTGTGTGTGTGTGTGTGTATATATATATATATATATATATATCATTAGAGAGATGATGATTTGCCCTATAGAAAGGGTGGCACAATCATTTTTTGGTATCTGATAATAAAAATATACACTCTGCTTTACAAAGAATAACACATTTCAAACCCAAACCAAAATATTACAATATGTTGATTAATTGAATTAAAATAGACGATTTGGGGTATTATGGGAAAACCAAAAAAGCATTTTGAAACCACAATTTGAAACCTAAAGAGTGGGAGAGTAAGAGATCTAAAAAATCTTATTTTGACAAAAAAATATTTTGAAATTACAATTTTAGAAATAGATTATGTACACTATAGCCCAACAAAACTAGCCCAACCAAAATATTACGCTAAAGCCCCTTTAAAAAATAGGGAAGTATGAACTCCAACGGAAATATTTGAAAGCCTCAAAACGCATATGGACAACGCATAATCAGTCTCTCACATACATGTAGTAACCTACAAAAAAGCATTGCAATAAAAAACATTATACATTAAAATGCGTATAGAAAACCATTCTTAACTTCAAGAGTATTTATTACTGGTAAGTTGATGCGAGAGAAATAATCTCAATAAAATGCGTATAGAAAAACTATGAATAGAGATTAAACAAATATCAATGAAGAAATAAACAAAACTAAATAAAATCAACAAAAGAGACTTGTGAAAATCTACATAGAAAATGTCTTCAACCTCCTTTCGCCAACTTTAACGTTGTGAGGTTTTCTATTGTAAAGACTCACAAACTTGTACTTGCAAACCTGCACCATATTGGCAGTAAATAATTGAAAAGAACCCAAGAAAAGTTAAGTTTCGCACTACTTCAAATGAGTACCTGCAGTAAAATATTTACCCAGCAAGAGTATTTCCATCTATGTGTAATCTGATGAGAGAAATGAAGAGAAGCTATGTACATAACATATACATTAGAATCAATATAATAAAACAGAACAATTGTAAACTACTAATAATACATTACAATAAAAAATAATATAACAAAATGAAATGAAAGAAACAGAGTGATATACGTGATTGTACATCACATCTTCGATTCTTGTAGACATTTTAACAAACAATATATGAGCACAAAAAGAATGGAAATTTGGAATTTCTTACATTTTATATGCAATTTTACTAGAATTTTTTATCTTGAGTTGAGGCTATACTTTATCCACTTTTTCCCTTTCTTTCACTGGAAAATGATGTTCCACAGTGAGAAGTGCGAAGAAAGGGATTACCTCTATGGTGTGTGTGTGTGTGTGTGTATATATATATATATATATATATTTTAAGAGTGCGGACAAGATTCAGGTGACACATGCCCGGTCTGCACTCTTAAAATGCGGATGATCCGCACAATAACAATACTATAAAATAGTGTGGACCAGACATTAGGGATGGCAACGGAGCGGGTTTGGGGCGGGTTTTCAAAAATCCTAACCCGTCCCATTTAATAAACGGGGCGGGGCGGGGCGGGTTAGGATTTTTGAAAATTAACTCATAACCCGCCCCATTTAATAAACGGGGCGGGTCGGGGCTCCTACGGGTTGCGTTAATTTTAAAAATAGTAAAATAAAAAATATTACATTATAGTCTTAGAGGTATACAATGGCTCGTATTCCAATAAGTGAGACAATCCCCCAATTGTCAATTCATATTTTCACTTAAATCTTTTACAAAATTAACATACATATAAAGATTTTTTTTTAGTGTGTGAGTGTGTGTATATATATATATATATAATTTAATTATAATTAACATACATATAAAGGATATTTATATAAGCATAAGTTAAACGGGGCGGGGCGGGGCGGTTTTATTTCAGCTAACTCCTAACTCGTCCCATTTAATAAACGGGTTTTTTTCTTAAACCCATACCCGCTCCTAATTCATTAATCGGGTTTTAAAACCCGCCCCATTAGGGGCGGGGCGGGGCGGGGCGGGACTCCTACGGTTCGGGTTAAATTGCCATCCCTACCAGACATGTGTCACCTATGTCACCTGGCGGTGAGTCAGGTGACACATGCCCGGTCCGCACTCTTAAAATGCGAATGATCCGCACAATAACAGTACTATATATATATATATATATATATATATATATATATATATATATATATATATATATATATGTGTGTGTGTGTGTGTGTGTGTTAAATTATGTAACTTTAACTTTTGGGTGGATGTCCACTCACATTCTTGTCTTTTGGAATAACTCACCATGTCCTATAAATATGAGGATCCTCATATGATTTTGTACTCAATACATTTGACAAATAAAATGCCCCAATATTGTTGTTTCATGCTAATATAAGGGATATGAAGTACTTGATCTCCCATCATGACAGCATGACTTGAATATTCATGTGAGTAATTCGGTGATAACCCATTATGGATATGAAAGAGCAAGGTGTGGTTCTATGTGAACACTAACGAGTAAGTTTCACAACTCAGAAAGTAGTTACATGTGTTTGTACTTTTAATTATTTTTATATTGATCCCATAATTTTAGTTATTTATAAATTTGTACATGTTCACATTTTGAATATCTAGTTGTGAAAAATTACTATATCATGCCTAATTTTTTGTATACGAGTTTTTTTAAAAGATTGGGACATAACGTTTCCCGTAATAATTGAAACTTGATGTTTCAGTATTACCTTTAAAATTGGGATGTGAAGTTCCCTAACTATTTAAATTATGGAACTAGAAGTTTCCCGTTTTTTTATTAGGATTGGAAGTTCGTAATTATCATTCAAATTTGGTACATGAAGGTCCTGATACTATTTGAAATTTGGGGTCCCAAATTCCCAATTGCTATTTCTAAGGACTTGAAGTTTCAATATTTATCTATATTTTGGGACATGAAATTCTCAAATAGTTATTTTAGTTTGGTACCTGAAGTTTCTATGTAAATTTTTTCATTTGGGACTAGAAGTTCGCAAATTATTTTGAAATTAGGATCTAAAGTTCTCAATTATTATTCAAATTTTTGGACTTGACAATGAAATATGCCCTAAAATCAAACCTGGAGTTGTGATTATTTCTATAAAATGGCAAGGGATACTAAAAGTCACATAACAATTATTTATAATTTGGATCCGAAGATCCAATAATTTCGTAATCAAATATGAAGTTTTGATTATTTATATAATAAGGGAAGGATATTGAATGTTCCAAAATGATTATTTCTAGTTTGGACCAAAACTTCTAAATAATTTTTCCCTTTATCAAACTTGAAGTCTGGATATAATTGGGTGGACGTTAAAGTCCCTAAATATTTAATGTTATGATTATAAAATGGTCTTTATTATTTACATTTGGGCCCTGACGTTCCCTAATTATTATTCTAATATGAACATTGAATTTTTTTTTGTTCATATTTTAAGACATGAAGTTCCTAAATTATTTGAACCTAAAGTATCAAAAGAAAATATATCACAATCAAACTTGAAGTTTTGATTGCCAAATGAAAGAGTATACCCCATGATTCCCTCAATTATCATTGATTTGTGATATGAAGATTCATATTCATTATTGTGACTAGTAGTTCACAAAATATTTTTTTAACTGGGATATAAAATATGAAGTCGGAAGATCTCATATTATTTCTGATTATTTGGACTTGAAACTCCAACTAAAATATACCATAAATCAAAACTCGAAGTTTTGATTATTTACACTGTATGGATTTGGAACGTTCTAAAAGTAATTATTTATAAGTTGGAGCCAAAGCTAGAGAAAATATTTTTTGTTAGGATTAGTTTCAAAAACAATATATTGAATATTTAAACATATCTTTTCAAGTTCTTGGCTTTTTATTTTATTTATTAAATGAAATGTCTTTTTAAATACTCTATTAATGATTAAGTGTCTCTTTAACTATCAAATTAATGGTTTCACCATTAAATTTTTGTCTCTTGAACTTTGGCCTCATTTGAGTATTAAATTAATTTTAATGGTATTTAATTTTAACTCCTTTTCACATTCTAATTATTTAATGTACATTGGAGTAATGTATAGAGAATGTCAAACATTAATCCTCTCATTTTTTTAATAAAGGGAATGAATTATTGTAATTAATAAAAATTACTTGGCACTTGTTTGGAAGATTCTATAATATTTTTACCCCCTAATCAAACATGAAGTTTTTATATACAAGGATAGAGAATTTAATGTCCTTCAACATTAGTAATATTGAACTTGAAGTTCAGCTATTTGTGTAGAACCAGAAGTTCAAACATACAAATGATAAAAAGTTGAAGTTTTATACATAATTCTCACTAGGTACTTTGTGAGTTATTGTAATATAGGACTTGAAGTTCTAGGTTTTAATTTGAAAATTTATATGAATTTGAAGATTCATATATACGTGACATTAAATAGAGAATATTATGTCTTTATTACTTCTCAAAATGAAATATTTGTTATAATTACTTTAATGGTCTTAGTTATATATTAAAAATCTAAAGTTTCTTAATTTCGAGTCTGAAGTCTCTCACATATCATAAGATTATGACCTTTTAATTCTTTAGTTATCAATCCAAACTTTTAAACTTTAATTGGCAAAGTTTTGTTATCTATCCCATTCTTTGAATATCTGATATGATTTTTAAAATACTCACTTCTTAAAGTTAGGTTAACAAAAGTTTGATCATAAAATATACTATTGTATTCTTAATTATCTCTATCTTTCAATCTTGACTATTAAAAGTGGCAATTGTGAACAGTCACGAGGTGATGACATTTGTTTAGCAGGTAACGAACAACTCACACTGTTATGAAAAATGTGACACCCCGCTTATTAAAATAAGAGGTGACCAGCCCAATACTCCAATAATTACAGGAATCTCAAATGGTCCATTCTTAGCATCACAATAATACAATAAGTATACGAGTTAACCACCCAATATTTTAGAAAAAACGGATTGTCAAAATTTTATTTTGTAAGTTAAAGAAATTAGTTCAACAATCCAATTTAAATGAAGGTGGGTATAAAATAAGGACAGATCATGAAACAGTAACCATACACAACAAATTAACCGAATAAGTTGTCGGTTAACATACCCATACAATTAAGTTACACCAAGTATTTAAAGTGCAAAATCACATTATATAATACAAGTACAAAATTGGGGCAACACGCCCAAATGTGTAGATGATCCTACCTAGGATACAAAAGGTAGATGCGACTAATTCAATGTCCCACAACCCCCGCAATGTGTTACAGCTTCGAGGACACTGGAATGGAAAAATCAATACGGGCGTCCTTTCGGTGGAACACCTGAGCGAATATAAGATTCATGCAAAGCAAAGATATAGAAACGGGCCAGGGCCCAATTTAATATGATTACCAAGTGAATAAAGTGCAGGACAGTTTTGGATAATTTAATCATCAGGAATATGTTTATTTATATCACCGTAATAATGATAAGGAATCTTATCTCTCAATCTAAAAGCATAATCTACACAATTATAACGACTGTGATCATAATTATTTATGAGGGAGAATATAAATAAAATTTTAGTTATGAGATTCCATTTCCTTTTTACACAATTTCATTTCACCGTTCCATTTATCATTAGGAAACGTATTCAAAGCAATTTATTTCATAAAGTGATGTGTTTACAATAAGGTTCCACTTTAATAGGAATAGTTATATTACACAATATATAACGATTCTAAGACCGTCCTTCCGAGTTTCCCCACTAGACGCGCCCTTAAATAGCTATCATCTTCCAGGGCCTATCGCACAAGACAACCTAGGCTTCCTACAATGCAACGTCAGGAAGAAGCCATATACCTTCGACAGTGAGTCATAACCACACCCGAAATTACCTCACTTCGAAAAATAATCACACAATATATATAATAATCGGTCCTATGGCCGAGGACTATATTCACCCTGCATTCACTAGCCAGGGGACTTCACCTCATGCGCGTACTTCCCCTATGATAGCTTTTAGAGAGGTGTTTATATACCAATTTATCATTCACAATTTTAAAGTATGCATCGCATTTTTATTCGGAGCCATACGATATTAATATCATCACTATAAACTTCAATGATTAATAAGTCCCTAAATTAGTCTCCGAGAATTAATGATGTTACCATAAGCCACCAAGCGTAATATGCCTCACTCAGTCTCTCAATTTCCCCAATCATATAACCCTACATATCCTAATCTCAATAGTTTGCTAAGAGAAGAAACTACCCTATTATCTAGTTGCAAATTCCCGGAATAAACCCCATCCACTCCCTTCTAATATAGGGTCGTAACTTAACTAATGTGAGACTCTAGGACACTAAGTTTACTTCACAAAGGAAGGTTCCTAGGTCCTAAGCCTAAAAGAAAAGGTCTAAGACTAAGTTAGAAAAATAACCTAAATCAGCAGGAATTCCGAATCGATTCTGTCTTGAAGCGAATCGATTCGGATAGTCCGAATCGATTCGGTCATGAGAACCCAACATTCTATAAACTGCCAAATCGATCCGGATAGGCCGAATCGATTCACTCAACACATACCTATACCCTACCCCTTTAGCGAATCGATTCGCTAGGGGCGAATCGATTCGCCTGACCCATAATTTCTAATTTCGGCTATGGTGTTTAATGCCCTACTTTTCCCACAACTCAATTCTTCTCCATTATTACCCACAACAAACATCATTAATCCAACCAAATTCATCCTACCTAAAAATTAACTACTATAATCAAAACAAATCTATCTAAACAATATATAAGGGTTCAAATACCATAAATTCATCAAAAAACCCTATTTGTTCAATTGATTCCAATACACAACAATCACTACAATTTATTCACCCTAAATCATATATTAGCAAGTAAGAAACTTGCCTTCAGCTGAAATCTCGAATTTCTTTCCGGTAGAAGCAAGATCAATCCCAATTTCTTCTTCTTTCTCCCAAATTCTCTTACTCTCTCTTTCTCTCTAGGTTTAGGAGGCAATACATAAGAAATAAAAGGGGTTGTAAGACTTAATCGGGCCTTAAACATTAATTTCCATCTTTAAAATGTTAATACACCATTAAAATGACTCGTAACCACATAATTGAGTCATACCCTTTCAAAAGTGCCCGAAATCCAAAAATACAACATGGCACTTATTTCGACTATCTCGAGTATTCGGGACTAACCTCGCTCTCTACATTGGCATCCGGAGTAATATAAATCATTTCAAGTTCCAACTTCCTTTAAACCATAAATGTCGTTTAAAGCAAAACGACACCATTAATCATAACGTAATGCCATTTACATTCACATAATAGTAAACAGGCACAATTTAGTAAATTTTATCTTTTAATTCACTTAAAACAATATTTGTGCCATTTACCAATATTTTATATAATTACCTCATATGGAAAATTAATATAAAATAAATTACTCAAAAGTAAGGGTTATTACACTCCCTCCCCCTATAAGGGAATTTTGCCCTCAAAATTCAGGCGTACCTTGCAAAAAGAGATGTGGATACTTTTCTCGCATATCATCTTCACGCTCCCACGTCGATTTCTCAGCATTGTGATGACCCCATTGAACCCGAACCAAGGGCACCATTCGAGATGTTAGCCTACGCTCCCCGTGATCTAAGATTATAACTGGTTGTTCTTCGTATAAAATATCGGGTTGCAATTCGATATCATCCAAAGGAATATGCCAATGAGCTCCTTCACACCTCTTGTACCTTTTCAAAGATGAAATATGAAACACATCATGAATCTGTTGTAAGTGTTACGGTAAGGCAAGTTGATACGCTATTGGGTCTACCTTAGCAATAATGGAAAAATGGCTTACATAACGCGGCGCAAGCTTTCCTTTCTTCCCAAATCGCTTTATACCTTTCATTGGCGATACTCGCACCAAAACTTGATCTCCAACTTCCAATTCCACTTGCCTTCTATTAGCATCAGCATAACTCTTTTGATGATCTATAGCTATTCGAATGAGATTTCGAATAAGTTCAATCTTCAAAGAAGTGTCTTGGATCATTTCAGGTCCAAGAAATTTATTATCTCCTACTTCCAACCAACAAGTAGGTGATCTACACGGCCTGCCATATAGTGCTTCATAGGGTGCCATCCCGATAGTGAATTGGTATGAATTATTATAAGCAAATTCGACCAAGGGAAGGTATTGTTCCCAACCTCCTTTGAAATCAAGTACACACATTCTGAGCATATCCTCCAACATTTGGTTGACTCTTTATGTCTCCCCATCTGTTTGAGGGTGGTAAGAGGTACTCAACTTCAACTCGGTTCCCATAGCTTCTTGGAAACTTCGCCAAAAGTGGGAAACAAAAATTTTGTCTCGATCGAAGACTATATTAATGGGCACCCCGTGGAGTCTAACAACCTACGCAGTAAAGAGACGAGCATAACGAGCAGTATTGTAGTCTGTATGTATGGGTAGGAAATGCTCTGACTTAGTTAAACAATCAATAATAATCCGAATGGAATCATGACCGCTCTGCGATGCTGGTAATCTCGTGATGAAGTCCATCGAGATACTTTCCCACTTCCATACCGGTATTTCTAATGGTTGTAATAAACCCGTTGGTCTTTGATGATCTACCTTCACCAGTTGACAAGTAGTGCATTGGGAAACAAATTCAGAAATGTCCCGTTTCATTCCTGGCCACCAATACTGACGGCGCATGTCTTGGTACATTTTGTCCCCACCAGGATGTACTATAAACTTAGATCCATGAGATTTTGTCATCTCGGACCGTCTTAAATCCCCTTCGTCCGGGACAACGAGTCTCCCGTGGAAAGTTAACCCACCCTCAGCACTTATAGTGTAGGATTCCGCTCCCTCAGTCAATAATTGGTGTATACGGTCCTGACAACTTTTGTCCCTTCCTTGAGCTTCAACAACCCTTGCCACTATCGTAGGCATAACGGTCAACACTAATATAAACGCCCTAGCAACCGCATCATCCTGGCTGAGCTCCTTCCACTTAGCCTTCCACACCTGCACTAACTCCCCCTCGGGTTTCCAACTCAAAGCATCGGCCACTACATTCGCCTTACATGGGTGGTAATGAATATCGAATTGGTAGTCCTTCACAAACTCTAACCACCTACGTTGTCGTATATTCAAATATTTTTGTGAAAATAAATATTGCAACGATTTGTGGTCCGTGAAAAGACTAAATTTCTCCCCCAGGAGATAATGTCTCCAAATCTTCAAGGAAAAAACTACTACAGCAAGTTCCAAATCATGAATCGGATAATTCTTCTCATGGGGATTTAGCTTGAGAGAAGCATAAGCAATAACCCGATGTTCTTGTTATAATACACCTCCCAACCCTTGCAGAGATGCATCAGTAAAGAGAAAATATTCCAATCCTGGCCTTAGTAACGCAAGGACTGGAGCAGAAGTCAACTTATCTTTCAGCTCATCGAAAGCTAACTGACAAGAATCATCCCAAATAAACCTCACCCCTTTCCGGGTTAAGTTTATAAAAGGGCTAGCAATTTTAGAAAAACCCTTAATAAATCTGCGGTAATAGCCTGCCAAACCTAGAAAACTACAGATCTCGGTAGGTGTCGTGGGCTGACCCCATTCCCTCACCGCAATAACTTTACTTGGGTCTATCGAAATACCCTGAGCTGTCACAATGTGACCCAGAAACTATACTTCCTGTAGACAAAATCCACACTTCTCAAAAGTAGCATACAACTGACGATCCCTCAATGTCTGCAGGACATATCGTAGATGCGTAGCATGATCAGATTCTGACTGAGAATAAACAAGGATGTCATCAATAAACACAATAACAAACTGGTCCAAGAAGTCCTTAAACATTCTATCCATGAGGTCCATAAACATTGCATGTGCATTGGTTAGTCCAAAAGGCATAACCAAGAATTCATAGGACCCATATCTAGTTAGGAACGCAGTTTTGGACACATCATGTTAATGTATCCGTAACTGATGATACCCCATCCTCAAGTCCATTTTAGAGAAGTACGACGCTCCCCTAAGTTGATCGAAAAAATCATCAATCTGAGGTAGTGGGTATTTATTCCTGATGGTGACATTATTCAACTCCCTATAATCAACACACAACCGGAGAGAACCATCTCTTTTCTTCACAAACAACACAGGAGCTCCCCACGGTGACGTACTATGCCTAATAAACCCTTGTTCTAATAACTTCTGAATCTGATCTCTTAACTCCCTCATCTCAACAGGAGCCATATGGTATGGGGCTCTAGCAATCGGTCGCGTTCTCGGTGCTAAATCAATCACAAACTCAATCTCTCGATTTGGAGGTAAACCCAGTATTTCTCGAAAAACATCACCAAAGTCTCTAACAACCGAAATTGAATATAAGGAAATGACTACATCCCGAGAAGCCTCCTATGCAATACAACACAAGTAAGTGCTAGAACCTCCATCTGAACGAGGCATAGCCACTAAAAGCCTCTCTTTCCTCGGAATGGCAAAAACTATACTCTTTCCATAACAATTTACTATTGCATGATACTTTACTAGCCAATCCATATCCAGAATTACATCATACCCGACCAAGGACGAGCAAATCGGCCTCAAAACACAAGTTACCAAGATTTATTTCTATTCTTTTACAAACAAACAAAATAAGGGAACCATCACCCACAGAAGATTCGACACTAGTGAAAGTACTTTATGCACTTTTAATTAGCTCCGTAGACTGAGCAAAACTTCTAAAAATAAAGGAGTGTGTCGCACCCGTATCAAACAATACATGACCCACATGCCCATGAATGGGAAACTTACCCTCAATGGCTGGCGGCGCTGGTTGGGCTGGAGGAAGCATAGCATCCTGTATGGTGTAAATATGCCAATACTGTAGTTGTCCCTGTTGTGGAAGGATGACTGGATTAGGCACTTGTGGCGGTAACTGGGCCTGTGGATGCTGTGGAACCCTAGGAAACTATCCACCAATCAACTATGGACACGACTTCTCATAATGCCCCAACTCCCCACATTAAAAGCAACGACCCGTCATGTTCTCCTGATTTCGGCCCCGATTATTTCTAAACTGCCCAAAGCCTTGGCCTGGATGGCCTCTACCCCATTATTACCCCGACCTTCTTGTTGCTAGGCACCCTGACCATGCCTAAAATTACTGCCACCAACATTAAATCAACCAAAACACTGCCTTTTGGACAAGTCCCCTTGCTGGGTGTCCCTTTCCTTTTGTTTACTACTCGACGATTGGGAAGAGGGTAGCGCTCCTCCTCCTACCCCATTGCCTCCTGGTTTACTCGCTTGCCCCACAACTAAAGCCTTCTTACTACCTTGAACATGCAACCGATGATCTTGACAATGGAGTAACGCGGCATTCATCATATCCCCAAAAGTTTGTAAAGCTAGATTACCCAGCAAATGTTGTCGTATCCTCCAATGTAAACCTCCAATGAATTTGGATATTCTCCTCTCTTCTGGAGTTACCTCATCCGGCACAAAACTAGATAAACGAGTAAATTCCTCCTCATATTCTGTCATCGAATGTTCACCTTGAAATACATCTTGAAGCTTTCTCCTCATTTCACTTTGGACTGCCGGAGGAAAATATTTTTGGTCAAAAAAACCCAAAAATTAGTGATAGTCATAGTATCTCTTTGCCCTGGCGTAGTCATCGACTCCCACCAATGTAAAGCTACTCTAACTAGCTTAAAATAGCAAGGATTTGCTTTCGTTCCTCACTACAGTCAATCAAACGAAGATGACGTTGCATATCCTTTTTCCATTGGTTAGCTACTATCACATCGGATCCACCCTAAAATTCTGGGGGATGAACTTTTAAGAAGGATTCTCTGACTCTTTCCTATGGAGAAGGTCCCACAGGGACTTGTACCTCCTGAGCTCGTGGTTGTTCGGCTTGGGGAAATTGTTGAACTATGGCAGTCATCACAGCATTTATCGACTGGGCCACAATATTGGCTACTTCAGTGGCATTTATAGTTCCTTGCTGTGTGTGACACCCCGCCTAATTAAATATCGGGTGATCAGTCCTTTATTAAATTATAATCAAGGTGAACGGTTGGTTCATTCTTAGCATCACTGTCGCAAAGATAACTTTTCCAATTTAACACCCTAATTAATTAAGCTAAGTGACAAAACCATTTTTTTTTAGACATCAATTTCCCAATTTCAATTAATACCAATATTTTAAACTTTACATAATTCATAAATTAAGAATCACCCAACAACTATACTGGAACAAACAATCAAAATAATTAATCATCCAACTATTTGATTCCAACATTAAAACTTAAGGGAAAAACATCATGACAGTAATAAAACCCAAAGTATAAATACTAAAAAATAAACGAATCACAATATCCGATAAAACAACTGAATAATGGAAAAGGGCGACACATGCCCAACTGGATAAAATAGTGCTAGAAGTGGAATAAAAAATGAGGTCGTCTAAGCAAGAGGCCTGCAACTCCCACCTAAGCTGCAGCACGTTCCTTCCAACGGATCCTATGGAAGATGCCCCTGTGGCTGGGCACCTGTAATATATACATATATACAAGAGAGAAGAGAAAATAGGAAACGAGTTAGAGCCAGATTGTAAAACAGTTTAAAATTAGTTTAGCAAGTATTTAAAATGCTTACCGGCTAATGCAACCAATATATTAGTGCGCCACTCCCTTGAGAAATTCTTACCTCTCTTCTAACGTGCACACATATCGCACTAATATTCCCAATAGTTTAACTTATCTTATCTTAAGTTACTCGTAAGGTTTTATGTCGACAATTTCAAATGTTAAGGAGGTTAATTTTATTTAACTGCAAAGTTCTCACATAAGCCTTATATGAATATAAAGTTTCTCGATAATATAACATACTTTTCAAACACTTATTTCCAAGTTGAAATAATTATTCATTTCTTACATACCAGTCACAGTAGGTAGTTCCCAAATTTTCAAATTTAAAATATATATATTAAATACACATATGATATATATATTCTAACAGCACCCCACATAAAATTTATGGTGCGGGCATACTCTGCTATCTAGTCCCCGTATCACTCGTACTAAGGGAAATACTAGTTCGAAATCACTCTCGAACTGTATTAACATAAAACACATACAAATTGAGGCGAAGCATAGTTTTAAGTCACTAAGAGGTCAGCAGATACCCTCACGTCTCTGAGGACCGTCTAACTATCGATCCGATAGCCTGTACCAAGGATTCCTATGTTCTAGGGTACGAGTCAATATCCCCCATAAAGTTCCCATCGAGATAAGGCTGTCCCAGCGCGGTAACCTCAGAGATAGCAAGTAGCGCGGGCATGATTTTTACACGTATATAGTATATGCACAATCACAGTCATATATGTATACTACTATTCCCATATCAAATTTAGGTATACTCCCACGACCCATAATTATGATATATTCTCATTGCACATTATTTTATTAGCCCGTATAACGATTTATCTCTTTTATTCTTATTTATGGGGTTATTTCGACTTACATCGTAACACTCGTGAAACCCTATCTTCATAAGTGTAATTTCAGTAGGTACTCTTTTACTTTACGACGTAACTCCCTTACGAGTCTCACCCCTTAGACACACATTTCCATTATTTCTTAAGTGTAAAATACCTTTATTAAGGATTAAATCTCGTCTTAGATTAAAGGTTCCATTTTTATAAGGTCCTACTAGTCTTCTTTACCTCCCAAAATATTCTAACAATAATGTCCAAGAATTTCCATTCATTTATGTTGGGACCACCTATTTAAAAAGGGAAATTTTAGTTTTCCAGGAGGGGTCGATCGATCGATGGCAGGAGCTCGATCGATCGATCGACACTCCTGGTTCGATCGATCGATCAAGCAGGTATGGCGAATCTGTAGAATTTCTATTTACGGGTTTCCTCTTCCAAAATCATCCAAAATGATATCTTTGACTACCAAACTCCATATAATTTATACTACACGTATTATAACCTCAAATAAGTGATTTCCTACGTCAAGCATGCGGATTTTCACCATGAATAACGAATTAAAAGAGCATAATCCATGAAAATATCAAGAACCCTAATATTTCTTTTGTTTAGTTTCTACCCATTATTTTACCAGATTTCATACTCTTTATTTACTGTAATTTCGTGGTTCAATCTCTACATATGAATTGGGTTTCCAGAATATATCTATTACTCATACAACATGCGAATTAAAATCTCTAAAATGGGTTTTTCTTTCACAAAAACTAGTCCTAATCAATCCTAGGCTAATATCATTGGAGCATTGATTGAAATAGATCAAGATAGATACTTGCCTGATAATTCTTAGTTCAGATTTGTGGAGAGATTTGTGTGGTTGTGATCCTCGTTGCACGATCTATCGTTTAGTGGCGACAGCGGTGCAAACGGTGGAGTTCTTGGCCTAGAATTCCTTGGAAAACCTCTCTTCTTCCTCTCCTATAGCCGTCTTTGGTTTATGGATGATTCTAACCCTAGAAGATGACTCTTGCCATCTGATATACCCTTAGAATTTTCGTGGGTTTTCATGTCTAAAAATGTAAAATGTCCAAAATGCCCTCCCGGGGTGTTCATTAGGCCTAAAAATGCCCCGAGACCGAAACTAAAACCCCGGGTACATTATTTTGACTATCTCGACCCTTACGGACACATTGACGAACTCACAATGACCATACGGGTGAATTATAATTTATTTACTTTTAATAGTTCGAATTTAATCTCGACACGACACAAGCGCGTCCCGATAAATTTCCAAAATTATCAAATTAGATTCTCGTGATAATTTTACTAATGATAATTACACCACTTACTTTACCCATAAAGTAACTTATAACAAAAGTAATTACTAACTCTCATCACGCTAGTAAGTATTTAAATGATTTTCCGGATTAATATTAATTTAATATCTCTAATTAAATTTAATAAATCCCCAAAATTAAAAGGCATAAAAATACGGGGTATTACACTGTGGCGGTGGAGGACCTACATCATCTTCTACAACTCTATCTCTTCTCGTAGGGCGACCTTTCTTAGTCGGCATCTGAGACGAAGAAAGAACCGAATTAGAACACTATTAAGAACAAGTACCTTAGCAGAAGATCGCAAACATAAGCAAACAAAACAGTCTTAACATTAAGGCTCTGTATCAAAAAATGCTACGGTAGAACATTACAAGTCCTCATAGATCCTAAAGACTCTAGAACCTGATGCTCTGATACCATCTGTGACACCCAGCTTATTAAAATAAGAGGTGGCCAGCCCGATACTCCAATAATTACAGGAATCCCAAATGGTCCATTCTTGGCATCACAATAATACAATAAGTATACGAGATAACCACCCAATATTTTAGGAAAAAAATGGATTGTCAAAATTTTATTTTATAAGTTAAAGAAATTAGTTCAACAATCTAATTTAAAAGAAAGTGGGTATAAATTAAGGGCAGATCATGAAACAGTAACCATACACAACAAATTAATCGAATAAGCTGTCGGTTAACAGACCCATACAATTAAGTTACACCAAGCATTTAAAGTGCAAAATCACATTATATAGTACAAGTACAAAATTGAGGCAACACGCCCGAATGTGTAGACGATCCTAACTAGGATACAAAAGGTAGATGCGTCTAAATTCAATGTCCCATAACCCCCGTAATGTGTTACAGCTTCGAGGACACTGGAATGGAAAAGTCAATACGGGCGTCCTTGCGGTGGAACACCATAGCGAATATAAGATTCATGCAAAGCAAAGATATAAAAACTGGCCAGGGCCCGGTTTAATATGATTACCAAGTGAATAAAGTTCAAGACAGTTATGGACAAATAAATCATCAGGAGTATGTTTATTTCTATCACTGTAATAATGATAAGGAATCTTATCTCTCAATCTAAAAGCATAATCTACACAATTATAACGACCGTGATCATAATCATTTATGAGGGAGAATATAAATAAAATTTTAGTTATGAGATTCCATTTCCTTTTTACACAATTTCATTTCACCGTTCCATTTCTCATTGGGAAACGTATTCAAAGTAATTTATTTCATAGTGTTGTGTTTACAATAAGGTTCCACTTTAATAAGAATAGTTATATTACACAATATATAGCGATTCTAAGACCGTCCTTCCGAGTTTCCCCACTGGACGCGCCCCTAAATAGCTATCATCTTTCAAGGCCTATCGCCCAAGACAAGCTGGGCATCCTACGACGTAACGTCGGGAAGTGGCCATATACCTTCGACAGTGAGTCATAACCACACCCAGAATTACCTCACTTCGAATAATAATCCCACAATATATATAATAACTGGTCCTATGGCCGAGGACTATATTCACCCTGCATTCACTAGCCAGAGGACTTCACCTCATGCGCGTACTTCCCCTATGATAGCTTTTAGAGAGGTGTGTATATACCAATTTATCATTCACAATTTTAAAGTATGCATTACATTTTTATCCGGAGCCGTACGATATTAATATCATCATTATAAACCTTAATGATTAATAAGTCCCTAAATTAGTCTCCGAGAATTAATGATATAACCATAAGCCACCAAGCATAATATACCTCACTCAGTCTCTCAATTTCCCCAATTATATAACCATACATCTCCTAATCTTAATAGCTTGCTAAGAGAAGAAACCACCTTATTATCTAGTTGCAAATTCCCGGAATAAACCCCATCCACTCCCTTCTAATATAGGGTCGTAACTTAACTAATGTGAGACTCTAGGACACTAAGTTTACTTCACAAAGGAAGGTTTCTAGGTCCTAAGTCTAAAAGAAGAGGTCTAAGACTAAGTTAGAAAAATCACCTAAATCAGCAGGAATTCCGAATCGATTCGTCGTGGCCGAATCGATTCGGTCTTGAAGCGAATCGATTCGGATAGTCCGAATCAATTCTGCCAAGAGAACCCAACATTTTGTAAACTGCCGAATTGATTCGGATAGGACGAATCGATTCGCTCAACACAGACCTATAGCCTACGCCTTTATCGAATCGATTCGCTAAGGGAGAATTGATTCACTTGGTCCAGAATTTCTAATTTCGGCTATGGTGTTTAATGCCCTACTTTTCCCACAACTCAATGCTTCTCCATTATTACCCACAACAACCATCATTAATCCAACCAAATTCATCCTACCTGAAAACTAACTACTATAATCAAAACAAATCTATCTAAACAATATATAAGGGTTCAAATACCACAAATTCATCAGAAGCCCCTATTTGTTCAATTGATTCTAATACATAACAATCACTACAATTTATTCACCCTAAATCATATATTAGGAAGTAAGAAACTTGCCTTCAGCTGAAATCTCGAATTTCTTTCCGGTAGAAGCAAGATCAATCCCAATTTCTTCTTCTTTCTCCCAAATTCTCTTATTCTCTCTTTCTCTCTAGGTTTAGGAAGCAACACATAAGAAATAAAAGGGGTTGTAAGACTTGATCGGGCCTTAAACATTAATTTCCCTCTTTAAAATGTTAATACACCATTAAAATGACTTGTAACTACATAATTGAGTCATACCCTGTCAAAAGTACTTGGAATCCAAAAATACAATATGGCACTTATTTCGACTATCTCGAGTATTTCGGAACTAACCGCGCCCTCTACATTGGCATCCGAAATAATATAAATAATACCAATATCCAACTTCCTTTAAACCATAAATGTCATTTAAAGCACAACGACACCATTAATCATAACGTAATGCCATTTACATTCACATAACAGTAAACAGGCACAATTTAGTAAATTTTATCTTTTAATTCTCTTAAAACAATATTTGTCCCATTTACCAATATTTTATATAATTACCTCACATGATAAATTAATATAAAATAAATTACTCAAAAGTAAGGTTTATTACAAAAAACTAGAAGTTTATTTTTATGACTTGGTGGGTAATATAGTAAAGGTTTCAAGCATCGTTAAACCTATATCTCTAGAAGAGCCTATGTGATGTTATTTGCTACCTTCCAATACATATGCGATGAGTTATATGAAAGCAATTCCTGAAGTAATTTTCTTTGTTTATGGGCATCAATATACATGGGTACCATGTTAAAATAAATAGTGAAAAGTAATTTTGCGTTACTTAAAGTGTTAGAATCCAGACGCTTACATTAAAAAATAATCATTACATTATTCAAGGGGTTATACTATATCGTATTTAACATTAAAAAATTGCACTTTTTCATGAGCATGCAGCTCCATGGTTCAATTATTTATTATTATACAATAACCATTTTGGTCACCTCATATGTTATTGATAAGATGTATTGAATGAAATGATATTTATCTGATGGGTATATATGGTGCTTAATTGCAATTTTATTTTGATGAGACATTATTCTCACCGTTAGGGGGAGGATATAATGTACTGGAAGTACAAATGATATTTAAAGAACGATTTGTTCCTAAAGAACGACGGTAATTATTGTGGAATACTTCCACCTTGTCTCATCTAAACCCCCGTACCTCAGAATGTGAGAATGAAGTGCGAAGGATAATACATCTTCAAGGAATTGCAAATCAATTACCCGATGTATTCAATGATTTTGCAAAAGTTATCGAATCTCATATACCCGCGACTAATGCACCATCTAGAATTTATGTTCCTGTTGGACAAAATTTGATTTCAGCAACAAATGAATCTGTTTCACATTAGAAGCATAACAGACCTATAGGTTCCAAATATTCAATTCCCCGAAAGCGGAGATCAAATGAAAAAACCATGCCCTCATAATGCTCCAGAAGAGGTTATGAATAAAATATCCACTTTCTTTAAAACCATTGAAGAAGTTAGTGTCCCTGAGAAGACATAAGTCCCTGAAGTGATTATAAAAGCCTTTGAAGAGGCAAAGGTACCTAAGAACAATAATGAGATCTCTATATTCTATACATATTTAATAGAAATGTGGGATCATAATGAAATAGTCATCAATGACATATTTTCATATACAGTAGCTTCAAAAACATTAAAGGGCATTGATGATGATATTGAACTACAACTATAAATGAATGTCGACAAAGAGAAGATTGGCTAAAATGGGAAATTTCCATCAAGGCAGAACTTGAGTCTCTAAATAAACGCGGTGTATTTGAACCTATAGTGCAAACTCCAAAAGATGTTAACACATTAGGTTACAAATGGGTGTTTGCAAGATAGCCCAATGAGAAAAATAAAATCACTCGATATAAGGCACGATTTGTGGGGCAAGGTTTCTTGTAGAAACCCAGGATTGATTAAGATGAAACATCCTCCCTTTTATGGATGGTATAACTTTCAAATATCTGATTAGTTTAGTGGTCTCTGAAATCTTGGTATGAGACTTATGGATGTTGTGATCGATTATTTGTATAGGGACTTAGATACATAAATTTATATGAAAATCCCTGAGGGAATGGCTTTGCCAGAAGCAAAGCCAAGGAGTACGTACTCAATTTGACTAAGACAGTCATTATATGGATTAAAGTAATTCGGAAGGATGGGGTAAAAATATCTAAGTGAATACTTATCTAAGGAAGGGTATGAAAATAATTCAATTTTCCCATGTATCTTTATAAATAAATCCCCATTGGGATTTGCGGTAGTAGCAGTTTCTGTGGATGATATTACTTTAACTGGGACTCTAAAAGATCTTGAGAAAATTTCTAGCTATTTGAAGAAGGAATTTGAGATGAAAGACCTTGGAAAAACTAAATTTGTCTCGGCCTGCAGATCGAGAGAATTCTAGTGGAATTTTTGCCCATTAGTCTAATTATACTCAAAAAGTCTTGAAATGATTTGGTATGGACAAAGACCATCCACTAAGTACACCCATGGTCATCCGATCTTTAGATATAAAGACAAATCCAAACCATCCTAAAGACGATGGTGAGGAAATATTGGGTCCAGAAGTACACTATTTAAGTGCAATTGGGGCATTATTATACTTGTCACAATACACTAGACCGAATATTTCATTCTCAGTCAACTTGCTTGCCAGATATAGTTCTACCCCAATAAAAAGGCATTGGATGGGGATTAAACATATCCTAAGATACCTATGAGGAACCACTGACGTGGGCTTATATTATTCTAATCATTCTAATGGTTCTGAGTTAGTAGGTTATGCAGATTCTGGATACCTCTCTGATCCTCATAAGGGTTGACCACAAACAGGTAATGTATTTCTTAGTGGTGATACTACTATTTCTTAGTGCTCTACTAAACAAACTTTAGTATCTACTTCCTCTTACCACTCTGAAAATTTAGCACTTCAGGAAGCAAGTCATGGATGTATATGACTGAGATCTTTAATTCAATATGTTCATAGTTCTTGTCAACTGTATTTCATTATAGATGTTCCCAGTATCATATCACTACACCAAAATGGGCAAATTGTCACCTTTCAGCCGGCCAGCCTTGTCAAGGTCATTGACCGTGACAAAAAAACACCCGTTTTATGTCACGGTCATTGACCTTGACACGACCGTGACAACAAATTGTCACGGTCAATGACCGTGACAAGCCCGTGACAATTCAATTTGTCACGGTCTTGTCACGGTCATTGACCGTGACAATTATTTAAATTCTTGTCACGGTCAAAGACCTTGACACGACCGTGACAATATTCGCAGCAAAAACCCTATCCCCCTTCTTTTTTCCCTCCCGCGCCGTTCCCTCCATTTCTCTCTCTCTCTCTCTCGACGCTGTTCTCTCTCTCTCTCTCTCTACTTTCAGGTCCATTTTCTCTCTCTCTCTCTCTCTCTCTCTCTCTCTCTCTTTCATTTATATATATATTTGTGTGTATATTTGTGTGTATGTGTATATATATATGTGTGTATGTGTGTGCGTGGAGGGGGGCAGGGGGTGGGGCAGGATGGGGCAGGGTGGGGGAGGGGGTGGGGACGGTGGAGGGGGGCAGGGGGTGGGGCAGGGTGGGGGAGGGGGTGGTGGAGGGTGGGGTGGGGTGTGTGTGTGTGTGTGTGTGTGTGGTGTGTGGTGGGGGAGGGGGTGGGGTGGGGTTGGGGTGTGTGTGTGTGTGTGTGTGTAGTGGTGTGTGGTGGGGGAGGGGGTGGTGGAGGGGTGGGGCAGGGGGTGGTTAGGGGTGGGGTGTGTGTGTGTGTGTGGTGGTGTGTGGTGGGGGAGGGGGTGGGGTGGGGTTGGGGTGTGTGTGTGTGTGTGTGTGTGGTGGTGTGTGGTGGGGGAGGGGGTGGTGGAGGGGTGGGGCAGGGGGTGGTTAGGGGTGGGGTGTGTGTGTGTGTGTGTGGTGGTGTGTGGTGGTGGAGGGGGGCAGGGGTGGGGTGGGGTGGCAATTTTTGACACGACACGATACCCGACACGAACTCGACACGAACTCGGATGATAAATTATTTATGTGTTGCAAGAATTTGAAATTAATTAAATTAAGTTATTGTAGGCCTATGAGTGCTATGATTGGTTAAGAGAGAAGAAAAAAATTATTTTATATTTTACTTAATGGGTTATGCGGGTCAACCCGAACACGACACGATAATAAATAGGTCGGGTTAGTGTTTTCTCATCTGACACGATTAGTTAAATGGGTCGGGTTAGGGTTGACTAATACTTAACACGAACCCGACATGACACGACCCGAACACGACACGACGCACACGAATTGCCACCCCTAGTGGGAATTGATATCCAAGACATGTATTTGAATTGATATCTATTTATTTGAATTGATAGAATTGTTTCTAGGATAATAATCCTACTATAAGATAATTGCTCAAAATAAATATTAAATAATAATTACTAAGATATCAATTCAAATAAAGTCTTAATAACCTAACCAAAAGAAATAAAATAAAATATCAAATAAATTATCATCCACCTCATAGACATTCCCTACCAATCATTTTAAGATAATTTTATCCTTATAAAGATAATAGATTATGTAATTTTAGGACTTAAAATAATATTGATTATGGATATAGGACAACAAACATTTTGTTTCCATTTTTAGTCCCTATTTTCAAATTAAAGGGACACGTGGCATGTTATGATTGGTTAACGTTTTATGAATATGGGTCCGCGCCAGCGGTTTTATTAAAAAATAGGGACTAAAATCATAAATAAAATGTTTGTTGTCCTATTTTCAAAATACATATTACAATAAATCCTAAATTTACAAACCCCTAAAGATAAATACCTTTGATTGCAAAGCATGCACTTGTATTATTTCGACGTGTAATTTGGAAATGCTTGTTTTTCTTTCTAGAGACCCGTGTCGTCAAAACTTGGTAGTGTTCGAGTGTGTTTTTATCACTAAATTATTATTTCACTAACAAATACTCCTTATATCCTAGATTAAGAGTCCATATTTAATTTTTGTACTTACTAATAATACACTTAATCAATGGCTAGGATTAACCCTTATTCACATACGTTATAATATAGACGAAACATTTTTTTATTTGTGTGTGTGTGTGCGCGTGTGGCGGGGGTGGTATTGACGGAACTTACACATACGTTATAATATAGACGAAACATTTTTTTATTTGTACTAATAACATTTTTTTATCTGTACTAATAACATTTTTTTACAGCAAAAATGTCTCCTTAAGATGTTAGGGCGAAGATGATGATGCTGTTTATGATGATGTCGTCGTCTGGGTTCGGTGGTAGCGGAGGCGACGAGGGCTCCTCCGCCCCTAGGCTCCCCAAATATGGAAAATTTGGGATTACCGTCGAAAACAAGTCGGAGCTTTTAGCGAGATCCCTCGAGCTGCTAAAGACGGTCATCGGCCCGGGGTTTATGAGTTGGAAGGAGGTGCCATATGAGCTCAAGTTAGCTGTTTGGGCGGCACTACAGGTAATATTTATATGAATATTTCAATTTCAATTTATATTTATATTTATATTTATTCGCAACTAACATTGTATTTGTTGGACAGGAACAATTCAACTTGGATCCAAAGCTACGCGATTCCGTCTTCGAGCAGTTGAGGGAGCAACACAAGACGTGGAAAAAAAATATGCGGACACGGTACTTTGGAAAAACACGAGAGACCATTTTACAATGGCGCGGATCCATCCCGCCCAAGGAGCCCATCTCATTGGCACAATGGAAAAAGTTCATTGACAATGAGATCGAGGATCGACAATTGGCATCTCGCCAATCGGGGAGGGAAAATCGGGCTAAAAAGACGGACGTGCACTACTCCGGCCGGACCTCTTACACTGAGGTGGAGCATAGGATGAAGGTAATATTTAATTTATCTATAACTACAGAAATATATTATTGGATATTATTTTACTTTGCGGGGCCGATACTAATTTTACTTTACTTTATTTTATTTCAGGGGGTAGGGAGTGGGCCAGGGGGTAAGCCACATAGGCTCGATACTTATGTGGCTCTTCGGACGAAGAAGGGGAAGGACAAGGAGGTGTCCCCGAGCGTCGCGGCCACGATTGTAAGTAATTCGACAGTTTAATTATTGTTAATTACGTTATAATTTTTTAGTTTACTTATTTTACTAATCATGTGCTTTTTGTCGTTTCAGGCAAAGCTTAAGGAAGTGCATGAGTCGCAGTCTGATGCCGACAAGGCATCTTTGTCCACAGACGCACTCAGCCAAGTGCTTGGCTCTGATCGCAAGGGGAGGACAAGGGGAGTGAGCTCGCGGGGGGCCAAATCTAGGATCATCGGATTGGAGACGAGCGACACCGGGTTGGCTCGAACGGTGGATTCACAAGATGTGAAGCTGTCCCGTTTGGAGGCGACGGTCCAAGATATGTACGCATTCATGAAGCGTACGTTGGGTGGAGACCGTAAAGAGAAAGGTAAAGGGAAAGGGAAGGAGAAGGCGGTGGAGGAGGAGGTGCGGGAGGACGAGGAGGTGCGGGAGGACGAGGCGCAGGATGACGAGGATGTGGACCTCGCTGCTTCATCACCGACACGTTCGTACTTCGACGATCCACTTCCCTATTTGACGCCCTCCAACAGACCATTATCGACGATTGGTTGGCCGAGCGTGTTCATATTGGACATATTTGATGGCCAGCGGATAGGGCGGGGGTTGAGGGACCCGGATATCATCGAGGGTGGAATAGTCCATGGACGTGTGCTTCAAGGGATGGAGTCCAGGGTGCTCGTCACGCATGTCATACCCGGGAAGGAGAACTCCCTACTGTGGTTGCGTGAACAATGCGGCACGACATATATTAGTGGGTGCGTCAATTCGTATGTCGTGTGGCCTACTCACCTCCTCAGTTTTATACAAGACATGTAGTAACATTATTTTCAAGTTTGTCCATTTTAATTATATTTGGATTATATCGTCATGTATATTATTTTTACTTTGGAAATTTGGATTATACTGTCATGAATATATATTTGCATTATCTTTAGTTTGTGTTGGATATATGATGTTTGGAACAGGTACAACGTTGTTATAACAGGTACAAATATACTGCTGGGCAGTGGCGGTGGCCATACTGCCCAGCAGATTTTTTTTAAATTCTGCCCAGAATTGTCACGGTCATTGACCGTGACAAGTCCTTGACAACATTTGTCACGGGCTTGTCACGGGCAATGGCCGTGACAATTTTTTTAAAAAGGATCGCGGCTTAGTCACGGTTTTAAACCGTGACAAACGTGTCAAGGTCAATGACCGTGACACGACCGTGACACAAAACGCGAGTTTTGTGTCAAGGTCAATGACCGTGACACGACCGTGACAAAAAAAGTTGTCTCGCCTCGAAATGTCACGGTCATTGACCTTGACAAGGTGAATTTGTCAAGGTCAATGACCGTGACAAATGGGTAGATTTGGTGTAGTGTATATGAAGATAATGTAGTAGGCATAGGTCAAATTCAAGAAGGATTCATCAAAGGAGATAGAACTAAGCACATTTCACCAAAGTTTTTCTTCACTCATGACCTTCAAAAGAAACATGAAATCAAAGTCATGCAAGTGTGTTCAACTGAAAATCTAACTGATCTGTTTACTAAGTCACTTCCAAAAGTAACGTTTCAAAAAATTGTGCATGGGATTGAAATTCGGAGACTTCAGAAACAGTAAATTTGAGATATGAAAATCAGGGGGAGATCCTTTTGAGGGGGAGAGTCATAAATCATGCTCTTTTAGGAGATAAGTGTGTTGTACTATTTTTCCTTTAACTAGGTTTTTCCTGTTGGGTTTTTCTAGCAAAGGTTTTAACGATGCAGCATTATGCACATCCAACACCAATTTAATGATAACAAAAGTTGTACTCTTTTTCCTTCATTTTGGTTTTTTTCCACTGGATTTTTCCTTAGTAAGGTTTTAATGAGGCAGTAATCATTGAATGGTGGATATGATGTGCATCCAAGGGGGAGTGATAAATTGTGTAACTTTTGGCTTTTAGGTGGATGTTCAATCACATTCTTGTCTTTTGGTATACCTACCTATGTCCTATAAATAGGAGAGTCCTCATATGATTTTTTACTACACTCAATACATTTGAGAAATAAAATACTCCCTCGCTCTAAATTTTCTCCATGTCTTAACAATATGTATATATGTATATATAGGGAGAGGATCACAAGTGAACCTAAAAACCGAACTTTTTTAATGAACCTTAACAAACAAAAAAAAACCCATTAATTTTAATTCCTATGTTGTAATTGGTCTGCGCCAGTAACAACGGACACGTGTGTCGATCAAATATTTTTTTAAACACCCTCACCTCCACCATGGCAGCCGTTACCCCTGAGAAAACATTCAAGCAACTTAATTTTTTTAACTAGTGGTCTGCCATGGTGGGGGTTGGGCGGTAGGGGGTAAGGGTGTCTCGGGTCACACGCGTGTCCGTTGTCACTGGTGCAGACCAATTACACCATAAAAATTAAAATTAATAAGTTATTAGGTGTTTTTTTGTTAAGGTTCATCATAAAGTTCGGGTTTTAGGTTGACTTGTGATCCTATCCCTTTTTATATATATGGAGAGAGAGAGAGAGAGTTGATTTATCGTAAAGGATCGTCATCCTATTTCTTGATTTTGTGCTCTTATTACCTATAAATCAAATTGCCATAAAATTACCATATTGCCAAAAATCTAATATTCTATATGGAAAACTCATTAGACATAAATCTCCCATAATTAATACCAACACTCAAATAGTGGAGACCAAAACCCCCTCCTCATTTATTATATAAAAACTACCAAACACGTTGTATAAGTTAATTTCGGATAACCCTTGAAATAATGTTGGATTAATGCACCGACAACTCCTTTGGGCTTGATTAATTCTTTTGTGTTCCCAGCCTTTAAAATCACTCAAAAATGTATTACTCTCATATTATGGTGTTTCTAACATAAATAAGTAGCTTATCCCTTACACTTCTGTAATTTTTGGAGTGTATGAGATGTTGAAACAATGCAAGGAATGGTGTAATATATAGTTGAAATGAGTTGGTTTAAGTGTTGTCTCAAAACATACAAATGGTTTGAAGTGGGAACTAAAAAATTTAAGTGATAAAATTGTAACCATCTTTTTTAAGTGGGAAATAATAAATTTAAGGGAGATATAATATATAATACCCGTGCCCAATATTTTATTATTTTCCCAGTGTAAATTATAATCATATGAAATCCTTGGAAATTGGATCACTTATATATGGGCTTTTATCTCTATATGATTGTTCTTTGATCTTGATGGTAATTGTTTAAAATTGGTGGGTGAAAATTGGAGATTTAAGAAACTGTGTGGTTCGAACGAGAATCAACTATCGTTTGAAGTTGGGTTCTAACGAGATGTCACTGCTTAGGTTTTCCTGCCTAGTTAGAAGGTCGTTCGATGGGGGGGATCTAATAAAATTGAGATCTTGATCGAATGAGGTCCCATTCTCGTTTGAACGAGCTATTCAAATTTTTCTAAATCGAGATGCCCTTGTGTGATGACAAATTTTGGACCGTTAGATCGATGACATGTCGGCTCCTGATACACCCAGATGGAACTAAATGGTATTTTTGAGTTAGGGTGGGGTTTTATAAGTTTTTTTGGATTTTTTGTGGGTTTATTTGAGTGGAGAGAGGAAAAAGTTTTGGAAGTCATACCCCCACCATTTTCATATTGTTCTTATTCTCTCTCTAGCTCTTGGGAGCTTTTCCCCTTCTCCCACCACCACAAACACCATACACCACCGTGTATCCTCCTTGTGCCACCATATTTTAGAAGTATTCCCCCATATTTATGCCCAATACATCCATTCCCACATTTATTGAGCAAAGCTACTAATTTTGGAGGTGTTGTTGGGGGTTTTTGGAGAAGAAGAAGAGCAAAAATTCATGGAGTTTTAAAGGGGATTTTTCTTAGAGCTTTATTGGATCATGCTCGTGGAGGTATACAACCTCCTTGAGGCCACCTTGGGGGGGGGGGGGGGGGGGATTGTCATAATCTCCTTCCTCATCCAAACATTTTTAGAGCTCCATTTGAGGTGAAAAAACTCAACTCTTAGTTTAAGACTCTATTTTGCACATTAGTAGTCTTATAGCTAGAATTGTTATAGTAGAATGCATACATGAGTAAGAAGATGAATTTTTAAGATTTTGTGTAAATGGTTTATGAATGATTTCAAAGATTTTGAGAAAAATACAATGATTTAAGAATGTTGAATAAAAGTTGTACTTTAAGAAGTTTGGTATTATATAGTTTATGGAATAAAATATTTTGAAATGATATTTATCTTGTTAAAGATATTTTGGGTGAACTATGTCTTTAAGTTTCTTAAAAAAATAAATATTTTATAAAGTTGGACATTTGATTATGTTTTGAAGAATAAAAATGTCCTCTAGTCTTGAAAAGTATATTTTTGCAAATATTATGGAATTTTTTTTGAATAAATCATGTGTTAAACTCATTTTTTTTAGACTTAAAATTCTTCTTCCCATGCATGTAAAGTTGTATTATTTTTAGGATAAGCACCTAAATAATTTTAATGGGGTTTTTAATGAGTCGTAACTTGGAATAAAGAAATTAGAAATTTAAGCTCTTAAGGTGTGTAAAAAGGGTGTTGAAAATGTGAAAAGTGTAAGGTTTCAAGACTACACGTATTAAAAAAGAAAATGTAACTTTTATTATAAAGTAGTCTTATATGTTCAATGAATTCTTAGAAAAGAAAGTAATGAGACAAAGATGTTTCCAATTTGAAAAGAATGTTACTCCAAAATGTTAACTTAAGAAGTTAGTGTGGGTAACTTAATGGTATTTTGAAAAATAACACTTTTGAAAATAGAGAAAAAGACAAGTTTGGAAATAAATGGGTAAAATGGTAATTTTATGTAAAGTGAAACATTTTTAGGAAATAAATTTTTAATAAGGTGTTGCAAAAAATGGTCCTAAATGAGCGTGATTTTGGGATAAAATCGATGTTAGAATAAAAAGGACAAGAAATGATGATTTTAAAGTGTAACACAAGTTGGGGTGAAACCCCGGGTTTTGACTTTGATTGGGAAAAAGGGAAAGGTGGAATAATGTGGACATTTGCAAAATATTAAAACATATTAATATGGACTTGGATGACACCGAGATAATTAAGGAGGGCTCGAAGCCCTGGGGTGAAAGATAAATCACCGGCCATAGCATATGGTAGCATAACCGGTGGAGTGGAGACCTTTAAAGTAAGCATATATTGAAAGATTTCGAGAAAAAGATAATGAAAATAGAACATATCAAGAAATGGGTTGTATGGTGAATATGTGAAAAGATAACCTAACTTGAATGAATTAATAAATGTTCTGGTAAAGAATAAAGTGGACAAGAAATGTGAAAATTGATTAAAGTCCATATGGTAAAGGAATTGTAAAGTAAAGGGAATAAATAGGTGGTTGAACAAGCTAAAGAGGTTTAAACCATAATTAACAAAAGGGAGTGTTTATGAAAGGTTTTCA
The DNA here is from genome assembly GCA_949130495.1 of Sambucus nigra. Taxonomy (NCBI): domain Eukaryota; kingdom Viridiplantae; phylum Streptophyta; class Magnoliopsida; order Dipsacales; family Adoxaceae; genus Sambucus; species Sambucus nigra. Next base: position 151,175,095 of record OX422207.1, read on the forward strand.
AAGAAAAATAAGTATCTTCTAACAGAGTGTTCGCGTGTGTTGAAAGGTGTTTTTCAATGAACATACTAAGATAAGTTTGGTATGAGTAATAAGGAAATTTCGGTAAAGAAATGATTTTCCTTAAACAAGGGGTATTTTTTAAAATATTTAACTGGGTGTGTTAAATAAAGAAATAAATATCAAGTCAAGTAAAAGAGAAATTCTTTTACAATATTAAGGTCAATTAATCAGGGTAAGTAACGCTTTTAGAATAAAAACGATTTCATGCATCTAAGTAAGTATTAATTCAGCCCCTAAACATGCATTTATGGTGCGTGTGACAAACCATAAGCAAATAACGCATGTGACACAACAAATATGCTGAGACACAAATTTCAGGAAAAAAAACCTTTCGGGTAAAACCTTTATTTCACTATGAATCTATAAATCGTAACTTACAACTACATAGAGAAATCTGCAATGGATCAACGCGCAGCCAACCCACAAAGACTCGCAGTCTTGAACTCAACAAGAGAATACCCGGAGAACCCTCCAAGGACTCGCAGTCATATCTTCAGCAAAGAATCTTCACGCAGCGAGATCCTTAATGACACGCATCCATCGGTGTAGAGACGCACTCCACAAAAGATTAACAAAGGCAAAGATGTTTTCTTAAACACCAAAACAATTCACTAAAGCAAGATGGGAGTTTTGTGAATTGTAAATCAAAAAGGGATCAAACCCCTAAAAGAAGAAGCCTAAAGATTACTGCTTTGGCAGTGTTTTTGTTCTGGAAAACGTATGGCCTTCTTAATGAAAATGTTACCAAATAATGAGTATTTATATGAAAATGTGCCGTCTCGAAAACAAAGCTCGTTCGAACGAGATCAGCAAGTCGCTCGAACGAAGGACAATGTCGTTCGAACGAGATCGCGCGACATGCTATCTCGCGAGAACGAATGTTGCGAAAAAAAATTATTATTTTAATGTCCGCTTCAACACTTAGAAAAAATACTCATTCTCAAATTTTGACGAAATAGTCCGCTCCAACACTTAGAAAATATTTTTGTAAAAATATCCCAAAAGCTCTAAGTGAAAATTTAAGGTATTAAAAACATAACCTTACCAAAGTAAACTTAGCGGAGCGTTGAATGATGAAGAACATGAGTAATTCGAATCCGTCTTTGATGTAGATTTCTCTTGAATGCTCTTTGAGGATGTATCGCTATATGACATAACAAATTGATAACGGACCTATGAAAATATGTCCTTACAAATCTCCCCCTATGTCTATGCCGGTACATACATAAAAAATCCGAATTATCAAAAACCAAATTTCTTATACAAATATACCCTTCCATGAATAAATTTGCAAGACCTCAAAACTGTTCTTCAATCATCTTCGTCAAATCTCAAAGCTTTTCTCATCAGGGTGTGCAACATCATAATCTTCAGTCTTTGTACCTACATACATGAGAAAAAGAAAAATACCTTCGTGACGCATCGAGTTTGAAATAATATAATAATAAAGCATTAATAAATCAAATCTCCCCCATAATGCAAAAACTCCCCCATAACATGATAATTCTTTCTCCCCCTTTTTAATGTCCCCAAATAGACAAATAAGAAGAAACAATCAAAACATGGAGTGTCACGATAAAATGCATAGCAAACAAGGATCAAACTATGCGCATGCAAAGGGATATCTCAAAAGTCTCACAAACTATTTTTCGGATTTTTCAATTTTTCATACAAAAATAAGATACCACTTTGAAAAATATGATACAAAAATCACACACCATGGAGTTAAACTCAAACAACCAAGTCATGGAGATGGAATGAATGGGTGTGAAGACATTCGATAGGTAAATAAACTCAATCAATCATATGTGCACGATGCATACGTGTACCCCTAACGAATGAACATCAAAAGAATCCTTAGGTGTAAAAATTTGTTGAATTTAAATGACATCGTCTTATACAAATCAACAAATCAAAGTCAAATGATTTCCACACCAATAACGTCCAAAACTATTTAGCGCATGTTCAAGACTTTTAAGGACGTGCAAACCCGTTATAGATTCTCCAACTAAAATCCCTCATATATATTTTCTTTTATAGGTAATCTAAATTCTCAAACTTTGGAGAATTGGTGCAAAAACCTAAATGGACCATATTTTGGCATGAATTTCTTTTTATTGCCTTTAATTTTTTTCGGGCTCTTTTAAACCTCTTTGGACCCTGGGTAATAAAATTCCTCCATTTTTTAGGTCTAGTTTAACGGTGGCTTAGTATTCGCAAAGGCAAAATGAACCTTTCGCAGCCCTTCCCCGTTTTCAAACAAAAAAACACTAACTCACAAACCGGTTTTTATATGCACAATTTCCTTATCAAAATTTATCGCGCTTGGTTCATTTTAAGGACATGATTGATGTGAAAACACCCAACCAACATGTGATAAGACAAGTACAATAATCCAACAAATCCGTGCATGTGTGCAATAAAGGAAACATGAGTCAAACATGTAGGAAGTAACACTTAAGTACATCTTAATGACTCCAAACATTATAAAGCACAAGGATGAATTGACCTATTGTCTCAAAACACTATCAAATAGTCACATGAAAATAATGGAATGATGTTGTGACTCAGTCATCCTACGTCTTCATCCATAAACGGTGCAAACAAAATACAAAAATCTTTTTGGATTTTTCTAAAAATTTTATCAAAATAAAATCTTTTTGTATTTTTCAAAAATAAAAATCTATACAAAAATGATACATACTAGAAATAGTAAAAAATGTCATCATGAAAAGCACCCTATGCTAGTAAACAAGTCAAACCTCAATCATTAGGTGCGGAGGGGTTTTCCAAAGGTGGTGACAACTTATGAAAAACCTCCATCAATTCTTGTGAAGTTTTGACTAAAAACTTAACTTGCTCACCTAAATGTGCAAACTCTCTCATATAGTTTCCGGGAGCATGTAAAGAATCATGTGTGGGTGCATGTGCATCAGAAACACGTGTAGAAGCAAAACGTGACACATACCCCAACTTAAAGCAAAATTCCATAAGGTGTCCTCTCCTCTTACAATGTGAGCAAACATAAATAGGCCTAGGAACACCTCTCTCAAAAACTCTAGGACGCACTCTCCTAATAGTAATGGGACGCCTAGGTGGGTTAGGGTGAGACTCACGTGAATCAAACACTAAAGTGGGAACCGGCTCGGGTGCTAATTGGGAAGTAGAAGCACCGTCATGACTTATTCCTAACTTCTCACCTTTATCCTTATGAACCACCTTTTCAACATTCTTAGGTGCATTCACAAAATTGACTTTGACCTCCCTGGCACGTTTGAGATCACTCTCGAGTTGGGATACACGTGTCGTCAGACTAGACAACGTGTCGGTCAAATCACACTTCTCCTTTCTCAAAACCTCCTTCTCTTTCTTCAAATCTAACACTCGACGACCTAAATCCCTATTATACTTCTTTGTTTTCAAGGTCTCGGTGTACAAATCTCTAAAAGCTTTTTGGAGCTCACTTTCATCTCCACTTTCACTCTCACTTTCTCCCTCACTTGAAGCGCTCAAATCCTCACTATCGCATTCGTGTGCACTATTGTGGGACAAAGTGGGTGTGCTCACACGACTAGAAAAAGCTATAAACTTCTCATGACTAGTCTCATCACCCTCACCATCACTGCTATCACTAAGTGTGGCGGGCATAGCTACTTTCTTTCCTTTCTTTCTAAGCCACGTAGGACACTCAAACGACTTACGTCCCTTACCCCCACATTCAAAACAAGTGACGTTTTCAAAATCTTCCTCACACTCCTCATCGGAGTCATTCTCTATTTGTCTCTCACTACTTTCCTTGGCCTTTCCTTTCTTTTTATTTTTCTCAAAAAAATTCTTTTTGTTGGAAGAATTATTTTTGTTCATGTTGAGAATTTTTTTAAAATTTTTCGCAAACAATGCCGTATCATTAAAATCAAAATCTCCCTCAGAATCGGACTCACAAAATTTTTCATTCTTTTTCTTAAAATGAGTCTTTAAAGCAATGCCATTATCCTTAGCCTTAATGGTTTTGGGAAACATGTCAATCTCATAGGTTTGAAGATCTCCTACAAGTTCTTCCAACTTAAGTGATTTCAAATTTCCCAAAGAGTTCAAAACAGTGACTTTAGGAATAAAGCGTTTTGGGAGAGATCTCAAAATCTTTTTAACGACACGCGTGTTATCAATCACCTCACCCAAATTAAAACATATGTTAACAATGTCGGACAAACGAGCATAAAAATCATCAAAGCATTCAGACTCGAACATGGTGATAGTTTCAAATTGGGTGACCAAATTTTGTAATTTTGATTCTTTAACCGCGTTCGTACCCTCATGTGTCAATTTCAAAACATCCCAAGCCTCTTTAGACGTGGTGCACGTCATAATTCGGCGAAACTCATCAGGAGAGACAGCTCAAGAAATAGCACTCAGACCACGGGAATTAAAATTGAATAATTTATAATCATCTTCAGTCCAGGCTGACACGGGTTTTAAAGTGGTGATGTTATTAACAGTGACCGTGGGAGGAGTCCAACCATTTTCGCGAAGCAACCAAACACGCTCATCAATAGATTTTAAAATCGATTTCATACGAACTTTCCAATAGGCATAATTAGACCCGTAAAAAATAGGCATCTGATTATATAAGTGCTCCATAGGAAAAAATGTGAATTTTCACAAAACTGATTTAAAAAAAAAAATCAATATCACACGATTTTGCGAAAAATAGGAATACGCAATAAATTAGCGTAACCGGCTCTGATACCAATTTAAAAAGAGTGCGACTGTGTGATAATTGATTAAATTCACAAATATCTAATTTGGCTCACTAATTTAATTAGAGTATATTAATTCAGCCCCTAAACAAGCATCTATGGTGCGTGTGACAAACCATAAGCAAATAACGCATGCGACACAACAAATATGCTGAGACACAGATTTCAGGAAAAAAAACCTTTCGGGTAAAACCTTTATTTCACTATGAATCTATAAATCGCAACTTACAATTACATAGAAAAATCTGCAATGGATCAACGCGCAACCAACACACAAAGACTCGAAGTCTTGAACTCAGCAAGAGAAAACCCGCAGCACCCTCCAAGGACTTGAAGTCCTATCTTCAGCAAAGAATCTTCACGCGACAAGATCCTTAATGACACGCAGCCATACGGTGAGACGCACTCCACAAAAGATGAACAAAGTCAAAGATGTGTTCTTAAACACCAAAATAATCACTAAAGCAAGATGGGAGTTTTGTGAATTGTAAATCAAAAAGGGATTAAACCCCTAAAAGAAGAAGCCTAAAGATTACTGCTTTGGCAGTGTTTCTGTTCTGGAAAACGTATGGACTTCTTAATGAAAATGTTACCAAATAATGAGTATTTATAGGAAAATGCACCGCGTCGAAAACAGAGCTCTTTCGAACGAGATCAACAAGTCGCTCGAACGAAGGACAATGTCGTTCGAACGAGATCGCGCGACATGCTATCTCGCGCGAACGACATGCTATGTCGCTCGAACGACTGTTGCGATTTTTTTTTATTATTTTAATGTCCTCTTCAACACTTAGAAACAATACTCATTCTCATTTTTTGATGAAAAAGTCCGCTCCAACACTTAGAAAATATTTTGTAAAATATCCCAAAAGCTCTAACTGAAAAGTTAAGGTATTAAAAACATAACCTTACCAAAGTAAACTTCGCGGAGCATTGAATGATGAAGAACATGAGTAATTCGGATCCGTCTTTGATGTAGATGTCTCTTGAATGCTCTTTGACGATGTATCGGTATATGACATAACAAATTGATAACGGACCTATGAAAATATGTCCTTACATTTATATGTATATAAGGTAGTCGCATGTGTGCGTAGATATACGTGTTAGAGTCTTCTTTCTACCGTTCGATTCTATATTGCATTGTTGTAATTTCCCACTGGGCATTCGGCTCATCCCCTTGTCTTTGTTATGGCAGGTTGGGTGCGATTTTGTATTTTAAAAGTGTTATGCACGTAAGTATTCTCTTTTTATTTTTATGTTTGTAGCTATATATGCTTGGATTCCGAGGACGCTTCCCACGGGTCCCTCACGTAGTTTATTTAAAATTGGAGTTGCATGGTAAACAAGTGAAATTTTAATTAAATAAAACTGGATCAGAGACATTATGTAGGTTGTTTCATTGCACTTCACACTTACCGCTCGAGTTGGACCAGGTTGACTACAGGTAAGTCATAAATTTGGGACGGGACGTTACAAATGGTATCAGAGATCTAAGTTCAAGGTTCCTTTCAGGAGTGACGTGATGATGTTGGTAGTGAATCTTTTGATGTCGGTGTTGGTTTTGGACCGGTCACGCTAGATGGATGACAATTTTAGTTTGTGTTTTTTACGGTGGAGTTAAAGAGATGAGCACGCCGATAATTCATTTCCAAGTAGAATGCGACCAAGTTAGTTGTCATTAATCGCTTTCGCACTTTTGATTTAGATATGTTAGTGATCTACGAGTGTCTGTACGAGATAATAGTGGAGACACAATGGGTTTTAGTGTGAGGTGCTTGTATGTCAACCCTTAATTATATGAGAGGTCTGTTGAGATGTTGATAGAGCTTAATGACGTCCATTGAATTAAAAATATAAATTGTGTAAAGTCAACCATGGGGAATAGGTGACTATAACTTCATGCCTAAGTGGTGTTAGTTGTGATAAGAATGCATTAAGTTTCTAGGCGAGGCACTTTCAAATAGTTAATAATGATGATGTAATTACGCAAATTCGATCCTTGGGGTATTATCACATCGTAAGATAATTGATGATTCGGTAGATGTAAGGAATCATGTTGGTCAACACTTTGGGATGTGTACTCGATCTGAGTTAGTAAAATACCACTGCTGTAAGTAAGTGTCTTGGTGATTATTGATTGAAAGTTTTACCTCGCAAGGTATGATGAGATTTATGGACGAATTACAGTGAATATGTTATGTAAGCCACAATGATGGTTGAGGGAGGCTTATGAGTGAAACATAAATAGTCTTCTATGTTAGGGTTTTAGGAGTTATGATGTAATTTCGAGTAATAGGATCCCTAGTGATGTCGGTGATGTAAACTTAGAGGCTTGTCGGTTGTATGCGACGTCATGTATCCTGCTAAAATCCTTAGTAGCGTTAGTTTGTGATTTGGTACGTGGCTTATGGTCACATACATTTAGAAGAGAAATAAGATTATTTTATAAGTTTTAGGTCCTGCTTTAGCGTCCTAAGTAATGACTAGATGCGAGGTAATACTAGGGTGAGTGTGGTTTAAGGGAACTTTGGACTGTTCGTAGGACTAATTGTGTGTGGTGTCATTGGGAATATAAATCGAATTGTAGAAACATCTTAAGGTATTCAATGGTTAAGGTGAGCCATATGTAAAAGATCATAGACTAGAGTCTTTGTGAGAACCTAGTAATCGCGACGTGGGTATTGAGAAGATTGTAGAGCGTACTCACGATGAGAAAGTCATGAATGATGAATTCTTGTCGAGTTTTGAGGAATTTTATGTAGAGTATGTTTAGTGTCCTTAGGAAACCAGTTAAGTCTGGTTTGAAGAATTGATAGTGCCCTAGTCATGATCGTACTGAAAATCAGGTAATGATCTCAAGTTGTTGATCATGGTTTAAAAGAGTCGAATAGTGTACATGTCGGGTGTTGTCACCCTAATTGGAACAAATGGGTGATGTAACATTCTAATAATAATTGAAATCTTGCGTTCTTAGTGCGAATGATGCTCAGGTGTCATGGAATGACTAGTAGGCGGTGTAACACTTGATTTTGAGTAGCACTAGGAAATGTATTCAGGAGTTAGATTGATGATATCATATAGAGACTTGCAAATGCCACCCAAGGGGGATATCGAGCCATGATTAAAACATTGACATGTATTGACAACATATGTTGGGATAGCCTAAGAAAGGTAGGGACTTGTTCTTAGTACGTCTTGCCAAACCAGTATAGGTTAAAAGATGTATCCTTCTGTGTTACTTACTACCCTTAGAATGACAATGGCGACTGGTATGGCCGTCACGTAAGCTTAGTTTAGGTAGGACCTGGAGATAAGCCTAGTGACAATCTTTCATAGTTAGAGGTTATAATAAGGTGAATATTTCTCCTGAATGAGGTACTGCCTAGGGAAACTTTGGGGTCCCGATCATGATAAGATAAGGTAGACAGTAACCTAGGCGTAGTAGGTTGGTGATTGTGTCACTGATAAGATGAACAAGGTCAGTGTCGAGAAGGGCGTTGGAATTCATCAACCTGGATTACTTGCGTTAATCAAAGATGTAAGGGGAAATATTACTCCTAAGGAGGGAAGTCTGGCATTTGACTTCTAGAGAGCAATATGTTCTTACGTTGCTTTCATCTTGTGAGGATGAATTGTTGTGATTCGATTCATCATGGTAGGTAACTCGAGTCTGGGTGTGTTGCTATGTTAGTACCCAGTGAGAACATCTGGGAGAAGTTGTAAGACTTCAAGCATATGGTGTGGGTCTGCTTGTTGTAGACCATAGTCCATTGTGTATGGATGGGATTTTATCAAAACGGTTATTTGTTACTTATGATTCTTGTTTGTTCCTTTTAGTTTCGGTAATCAAGATTTATGTTTTCACAATTGCGATAGCCCGGATTTGTACCAGGTTATGGTATGATGCAATTTAGCCCAGTAGAGTGTGGTTGAACCTGGCTTGGTCAATGCATCTTCGTAACTGGGTGTGCCCTTGTCTAAGGTATCCTTGCTATTGCACAAAGTCCAGTGTATGGGTGGTTGAGCTTTTGGCCACACGATTTTCTTATAGTATTTGTTTTCTTTAGGATTAGTGACCTTAGGATTTTCCAGTATGGCAGCCGGGGGCTCTAATTGTAAGGAGCATAATGATAACTTGAGGACATTGTATAGTGTTAGAACTCGAGGAAACTTAGCATGCACTGTTGTTTTTCCACAAGGAGTGGATTAGTGTAATACTCAGGTGTGTGTACCATAGTTAGACTCCTAGTGTGATCCTAGGTTCATGGAAGGATCTTACACAGGGTGGTAGTCGAGCGTACGAATTATGACTTGGTAGGTGTGTCGCCCCATGGAGCGAGTGACTTGCAATACGAGGTTAGTATCAAATGTGATGAGATTATATGGTAATGATGATCCGAGGATTTGAGAAAACTTAGAATGTGTAGACCTTAGATTTGAGATGGTTATTAATGATTAATTTGATATTAATTGTATTACGGTTAATACTCGGGTCAATGTTAATCACTAGAGAGAATTTGGGTATTAGCAAGGTAGTCTTGGGACATGATTGAACGTAATCGTTAAGTGAGTGGAGACTCGGGGACGATTATGTGACGTTGGTGGTTAGCATGATGGTGAGTGTTAGGGAATGTTGTATGTTGAAATTTTGGTAACAACCCTTATGTAAGGGTGTATGATGTGATCTTAGCTATTGAGGACTTCAATGAATTTGTCTTGGAGGATTTATATGACTTAGAATAAGAGTTGGTAAATCCCATGAACTTGAGGAATTGGCGGATTGATAATTTCGGGGACGAAATCTCCTAAGGAAGAAAGAATGTAATATCCGTCCCAAATATTTTATTATTTTTCTCGTGCAAATTGTAATCACATGAAATACTTGGAAATTGGATCGTTTATATGTGGGACTTTATCACTATACGATTTTTCTTTGGTCTTGATGGTAATTATTGGAAGTTTATGGGTGAAAATTAGAGATTTAAGAAACTATGTGGTTCAAATGAAAATAAGCTCATTCGAATGAGAATCCGTTGTTGTTTGAAGTTGGGTTCTAACGAGGATCTAACGAGATGTCACTGCATAGGTTTTCCTGCCTCGGTAGAATGTCGTTTGACGGGGGGATCGAACGACATTGAGACCTCATTACAAAGAGGTCTCATTCTCATTCGAACGACTTGTTCAAAATTTTTTAAATCGGGATGCCCTTGTGTGCTATTAAATTTTGGACCATTAGATCGATGACGTGTCGACTCTTGATGCACCCAGATGGAAAAAATGTGATTTTTGAGTTATGGTGTGTTTTTAAGGGTTTGTTTAGCTTATCTGTGGGTTTATTTGAGTGTATAGAGGAGAGAGATGGTAAAGACTTACCCCCACACTTTTCATATTTTTCTTCCCCTCTCTGTATCTCTTTAGGAGCTTTCCCCCTTTTTCCACCGCCACAGATCACCATACACCACCATGTATCCACCTTGTGCCATCACATTTTAGAAGTATCCCCCATATTTAAGCCCAATACACCCATTTCCACCATCGTTGAGAAAATCTTCAAATTTTGGAGGTGTTGTCGGAGGTTTTGGAGAGGAAGAAGAGTAGAAATTCATGGAGTTTTGAAGGGGGGTTTGCTTAGAGCTTTCTTGAAGTATGTTGTGGAGCTAGGCAACCTCCTTGAGGCCACCTTAGGAGGTGGAAGGTTGCCATCATTTTCTTCCTCATCCAACCATTTTTGGAGCTCCATTTGAGGTGGAAAAACTATACTCTTAGTTTGAGGCTATATTTTGCACATTAGTAGTCTTATAGGTAGGATTGTTAAAGTAGCATGAGTAAGAAGATGAGTTCTTAAGATTTTGTGTAAATGGTTTATGAATGATTTCAAAGGTTTTAAGAAAAATACTATGATTCAATAATGTTGAATAAATGTTGTATTTTAAGAAGTTTGGTATTAAATAGTTTATGGAATAAAATGTTTTGAAATGATATTTATCTTATTAAAGATATTTTGGGTGAACTATGTTTTTAAGTTTCTTATAAAAATGAAGATTTTATAAAGTTGTACATTTGATTAAGTTTTAGAAAGTAATCAAATAAAGATGTTTCCGACTTGAAAAGAATGTTACTCCAAAATGTTAAAAAGTGTCAACGTGTTAAAAAAATCTTAAGAAGTTAGTGTGGGCAACTTAATGGTGTTTTGGGATATTACACTTGTGAAAATGGAGGAAAAGACAAGTTTTGAAATAAATGCGAAAAATGATAATTTTACGTAAAGTGGAACATTTTTATGAAATAATTTTTTTGGAAAAGGTGTTACATAGAATGGTCCTAAATGAAAAGGATTTTGGGATAAAATCGATGTTAGAATAAAAAGGATAAGAAATGATGATTTTAAAGTGTAACACAAGTTGAGGTGAAACTCGGAGTTTTGGCTTCGCCCAAGAAAAAGTGGAATAACGTGGACATTTGTAAAATGTTAAAACACAGTAATATGGACTCAAATAACACCGAAATAATTAAGGAGGGACCAAAGCCTTGTGGTGAAAGACCCAAAATCATTGGCCAGAGCATATAGTAGCATAACCGGCGGTGTGAAGTCCGTTAAAGTACGCGAATATTAAAAGATTCCAAGAAAAAGATAATGGAAATGGAACATATCAAGAAATGGATTGTGTGGTGAATATGTGAAAAGATAACCTAACTTGAATGAATTAATAAATGTTCCGGTACAGGATAAAGTGGACAAGAAATGTAAAAATTGATTAAAGTCCATAAGGTAAATGAATTGTAAAGTGAAAGGATTGAATGGGTGGTTACACAACCTAAAGAGGTTTAACCCATAATTAACATAAGGGTGTGTTTATGAAAGGTTTTCAAAGAAAAATAGGTATTTTCTAACACGGTGTTCGTATGTGTTAACAGGGGATTTTCAATGAACATAATAAGATAAGTTTGGTATGAGTAAAAAGGAAATTTCGGTAAAGAAATGATTTTATTTAAATAAAAGGTATCGTTTAAAGTATATAACCGGGTGTGTTAAATTAAGAAATAAATTTCAAGTCAAGTAAAAGAGAAATTCTTTTACAAGATTAAGGTGAATTAATCAGGGTTTGTAATCTTTTTAGAATAAAAACGGTTTCATGCATGTAAGTATATATATATATATATATATATATATATAAGGTAGTTTTATGTGCATGTAGATATATGTGTTAGAGTCTCCTTTCTGACGTTCGATTCTATATTGCATCGTTGTAATTTTCCACTAGGCATTCGTCTCATTCCCTAGTCTTTGTTACGACAGGTTGTGTGAGGTTTCATATTTTGAGAGCGTTATGCATGTAAGCATTCTCATTTTGTTTTTATGTTAATAGCTCTGTATGATTGGATCCAAGGATGCTTCCCACGGGTTCCTCACGTAGTTAATTTAAAATTGGAATCACATGCTAAATAAGTGAAATGCTTATTAAATAAAACTGGATTAGCAAAATTATGTTGATTGTTTGATTGCAAGTCACCTAACTCTCGGGTCAAAATGGGGTGACTGCAGGTAACCTTTAAATGCGAGTTGGTGCATTACATAATACATTTAAGTGTAGGATATTTTTTTTTAATTATTTGGAGCCTGGGTTTTTCTACAGTAACCTTATATCCTAATCAAGAAAAAGTGAGTGATGACGATGTAACCATCTCCAATTAATGGTTGCAATTTTTTTTTCCAAATTGTGTAAATAAATTTTGTTTTCCCAACTAATGTCACTTGGTACACATACGTGACATATAAAGGTTTCTCGCAACAGATCACTTGTCACAACATCTAAGTTAGCGCGATAATTGAAATATTGCGTCAACATCAGTTGTCGCTTTCATCCTTCTTGCGACGACTAGTTTGTTGCACCAAAATTTTGTTTCCTTCTCAGGGAAGACTAAAATATTAGATTGTTGATTGCGTTGGAGAGCTCAAATATAATATAAAAAGGAAGCAAAAATAACATTTTGCAAATTTATCTATTGTCCTGGTAATGTTTGTTTTTAACCAGGGGGTAGGTGCCCCCACAAGTTTTATTGATTAAAGAAAAGAGGAGAAAATCAGTACACATGGCTAACAAAAATAAAATGGGGACATGTTACCTTACCTTCCAAATAAATGGAAGAAATAGTCCAACGAGTATCTTTATAAATAGATACAAGTGGCTCATAATCCTAGGTTTTGGGAGATAGCCCAAACCACACCCCCCCCCCCCCAAAAAAAAGCTTCAACATAAACACTAGGAGAACCTATAATGAGGAGATGAGTTGCAGTTTTTATCCATATACACCATCACTTCTTTAGGAGTAGACCACCACCATTTTAAATCTTTAAAATTGATACCCATAATAGACAATTTATCACCTACCTGATTACCTTCTCAATAGATGTTAGAAGATACCACATTCATTTTATACACGAAGTGCTCACAATTATTCCATTTCACCATTAATGATCAAGAAGGAGAGTATGATTTGTTATAAAGATACTGTAAAACTGAAAGAGAGTCAAGTTCATTCCATAAGTTCCACTAAATAACAGTTACAAGGGCCACTATTTAAGCATAGAAATCAGTTGTAAACTCTATAAGTTTGCAGAGTTCTCCTTTGACGAAGCCTTTGTTGTTTCTGTAGACCCCTCCAAATGCATCCTTCTTGTCATTTAAGAGTAAGAGACCATTTATGTTTAATTTAGTACAACCTACCAATAGAGGATGGCACCGAACCTCAATAATTTTTGGACTTTTTCTTAGCCTGCCTCTAACTTTGAAGAATTTGAGGATCTCCAAATCTCTGATAGAGTTGGACATGTGACCCTTGCTTATATTGCCAACATAACCAATATATACTCTTAAAGAATGAATGCAATTGTTGGGAAAGGTATTTAATTGTCGAATATGACTTGGTTCCTTGCTCTCCATATGATATCTACAACTCCCATAATTAATGCAACCTATAAATTTTTAATTTGAGGGCCGAAGTTAGTGTTATTTAGCATTATTCCATATGTCAGAAATATAATTGTGACTTACATTAACTTTATAGAACATTGAAATACAATCCTATTTAAACAATCCACGCATTAAGAAAAATGAATCCCTACTTTCAAGATCATATGATGGTAGTGCTCACCGACATGCCTCTCTAACAATTTATTCATAAACCTGAGAAATTGGGTAGGTTAATGGATTGGTTGGTTGAGCTAGGTTGATTTGATATCATCTATCAACCAAGGAAAGCAATCAAAGGGTAAGCACTGGTAGACTTCGTAGCCAATTTCAGATGGTAGTCAGCGGATGACACGGTAAAAGAAGTTTCAATTGAAATCCCAGAGGTCATTTATAATGGAAAGGAAAGTGTAGGCGAGGGAATGCGGCCGACACCACAATTGAAATACCCCATCCCAATAAATTAATTAAACTATGTAATAATTATAATTATGGAGGAATTATGGGTGAAAAGTTAGAGAAAAAAAAGAATAAGAAATAGGGTCTATCAAACGACATGGGACTATCGTTAGAATGATAGTACATAGGATTATTATTATTGGGAAAAAACACGATTTTTGTTATTAAGAGAGGTTTTATAAGGTGTTGTTTGGGTTTATTATTATTAGGAGAAAATGGAAGAAGGAGAGAGAAAGAGAGTGTGTGAAAGAAAGAGATGGGTGATCTTCCACCACCACCCACCACTCCTCCACCATAGACAATCCTTAAACCACCACTTTCAAGATGTATTTCTACACATTTGGACGGAATATACCAATTTCCACCATTGATAAAGAAGGGCTATGAAATTTGGAGGAGGATTTGAGGAACTTTTAGAGAAGAAGAAGGTGAGTTTTAATGGAGTTGGAGTGGGTATTGCTTTAGAGCTTTGGAGGAAGCATTTGATAACGCCATGACACCACCTTTGGAGGTGGAGGTTGCTCCTCCTACACCAACACTACCATTGAAGACATTAAAGGTGGGTAAACCTTACTCTTAGTGTAAAATGTTATTTTGCAATAGTAGTCTTGTATTTAGACTATTTGAGTAGGGTGTACTTAGTTAAATGGTATAATTGTGGTGTAGAAGACAATAAATATTTTTATGGAATAAAAATATTGAAAAATATTATTTTTGTTAAAAAATAAGTAATCGATAATTATTTCAATGTTTTGAGATATTAAAAGTGGGTGTTTGTGAAAATAGTGTATTTTCTAGAAATGTTGATGAAATACATTTTATGAAATAAAATGTTTGCAAATAATGTTCTTTTTCTTGGTAAAATGATATTTTGTTGAAATTAAAGAATAAGTAAATATTTCAAGGTTTTGGAATATTGAAATATGGCATTTTTATGAAAATGGGAATTTCCAGAAATATTGGTGTTAAACATATTATGAAATAAAATATTTGAAAATAATGATTTATTCCGGAAAAAAAATTTATTCATAGGATTGTATTTAATTGTAATATTCTCAAGCCTATGAAATGTTTGTTGAAGACGTAGCGGCAAAGAGTATAAAGCTTCATAATCATGCCGGTTTCGTGCCTCTTTTATACGTCATCAGCCATAGTTCCATGCTCCCAAGGTATGAATGCAATCATATATATATATATATAGGAGCTTGGAGCTTGTTTATTGGGTGTTAGGATTAATTAAAACAGTGTTTTATTTTCAGAAAGAATTAATTAAAACTTTAAAATAAGTTTATAAAGTTTTCTGGGCTAAAATCGAATTTTCCAAACTTTCTGGAAGTTCGTTCGATATGTCGTTCGAACGAGAATGTCGTTCAAACCAGATATCGTTCGAACGAGATTGCCAATGACTTCCCATTAAGGCATACTGGAACTTCGTTCGAAATGTCGTTCGAACGAGATTGTCGTTCTAACGATATTTCGAACGAGTTTCTAACGAGTTCATACTGGAACTTCGTTAGAAGACTCGTTTGAACGAGAGTTCGTTCAAACGAAATGTCGTTCGAACGAGATGCCAGGCGGGAACAGGTTTTGACAATTTTTAAGCAGTTTTTGTTCCACTTCCCCACTTGTTTCTTAACCAACTTTTCTCAGACTTTATCATGTGCGGAAATCACTTTTGATTATGTATCTTTTTCATAACCTACTAACTCCTAGATAGTGTTTTGAGAGTAAAATCAAAGAGGGAAAAAGATCATGTTTTGAGTGTGTTTTTATCAAAGAGAAAAATATACACCACTCTAGTTTACACCCAAATTAGTTTCTTCCAAATTCCCATATTCATATATTTTGCTTGGAGTTTGGCACCGGGTTCATCTCTTCCGTTCAAAGAGAAGTTTTAGGTTTTCTTCTACATCCCATAAAGAAAGAAGAAGAGTTTTGTTGTGACATTACCCACTTGGAGAAAGGCTCATTGCTCGGGTGACGGTGACCATATAAAGTCCGATCGGTGGATTCCGAGACCGCGGTGGAGCTCCAAGGTTATCCGCTAAGAAGAGGTATCTACAAGAAGAAGCGTCGGGGCTTGAGAGGGATCGAGTCGTGTGTTGTAAGCCTTTCTGTATTGTATTTGTAAATTTCGTACTTAGTGGAATTGTGGCTAGGGCCGTTCGAGGTTGTTTCCCGTTGTGGGTTTTTCCTCGTACATCTCGGCGTAGTGATTTCTTGTTTTATATTATGTTGCAATATCACCTAGAATGCATGCTTAGGTAAAGAAGATAAAATTGATTTTATTTAATCTCTACGTGTTTAATTTGGGCATTGTGTAGTTAACTTGGTTTAAGTGAAAATGATTTTAATGCGTTAATTTAATTTCACTCGGCTTAATTTTGATTTGTTTAAGAAAATTAAAATTTGATAATTTGTTTGTTTGTGAACCATCACACTTCTTTACGCTTCCGCATCTTGATATATATAGAAAATGAAATAATTTTTTTAAATTGAGAAAATTACAATCCGGGGTTCCGCATCCGCATTTCTTCAAATTGGTATCAGAGCCAAAGCGATAAATTATTTCGTTAAAGATCCTTTAAATATTTTTGGCTAAAATGGAATTTTCCCCATTTTCTAAATTTCTTATTTTCGATGGTTCTAACTACGCGTATTGGAAAGCGCGAATGAAATCGGCACTAAAATCTATCGACGAGAGAGTTTGGATGTCTGTTGTTCACGGGTGGTCCCCACCAACTCATTTAGTTGAAAATGAACGTGTTCCCAAACCGGCCGATAGATGAACTGAGAATGAGTTTAAACTTTCTAATTTTAATTCCCGTGGTTTGAATGCCTTGTTTAGCGCTGTCATACCGGATGAATTCCGACGTATTATGACGTGTGAAACCGCTAAAGAAACTTGGGATATTTTACAACTAACTCATGAAGGAACTAGTGTCGTTAAAGCTTCGAAACCCCAAAACCTCACCACTCAATTTGAAACTATCAAAATGAACGATAATGAAACTTTTGATGAATTTTATGCTAGACTTTCCGATATTTTTAATTCATCTTTTAATTTGGGAGAGAAAATACCCGACAACCGAGTTGTAAAGAAAATTTTAAGTTCCCTACCCGATAGATTTATTCCAAAAGTGACCGTTTTAAATTCTTTACCAACTTTAACCTCTACGAAATTAGAAGAGCTTGTAGGTAATTTACAAACCTATGAACTAGATATGTTTCCCTCTAAAACTGAAAAGAAAATTGAAAAGGGTGTTGCTTTAAAAGCCCGAAAAGAGGTCAAACAAGTAGTCGAGAGCGAGAGTGATAGTGACTCGGAAAACATGGCTTTGTTTGCTCGTAAATTTAGAAAATTTCTTAAATTTAACAAAGATAAATTTAAACATGATTTTAAAAAATTTGAAACTTCTAAGCATGACAAAGGCGAGAAGATTCCTAAAGCCGAGAAGATCCCTAAACCTATTAATGAAAATTTAAATAGGGACGAGTCTAATAGGTGTTTTGGTTGTGAGGGTTATGGCCATAGGGCTTCTGAGTGCCCCACTAAACTAAGGAAAGAGGGTAAATGACCCATTGCATATAATGCGACCCTTAGTGATAGTGATAAGGAAGAGGGACCCGATTCCCCCACTAAGCCTAATTTTGTGGCTTTTATGGCTAGTCATGTGAGTGATAGTGAGAACTCATCGATTGATGAAACTTTAACACATGACACTTACAAGGTCATTGTTTATGATTCTCTTGTTTTTTCTGATAGTGAGAGTGGAGAATAAAGAGAGAGTGAAAATGAAGAAGAGGCTAATGTGAATCAACTTCAAAATGCTTTTCAAGAACTTTATAAAGAATCTATTAAATTAAAAAGGGCAAATTTGAAGTTAGAAGCTAGTTTAAAAGAGCGTGTCAAGGTCATTGATGATATCATGTTGGTAGAAGGCCTTAAGACACGTGAGAAGACTCTTCAAGAGAAGCTTGAATATGTAGAAGGTGAGAGAGATAGCCTTAGGGGTTTAATGGAATCCTTGAAAAAGGAGCTTCCTGCTTTTGAAGAGCAAAATGTTTTATTAGAGTCTAAAGTTTTAGAATTGTAAAATAAATTAATAGACTCTAGTAATGTCAAATTTGATTTGGAGTGTCGTTCGGAAAAATTAGATAAAGTATTAGGAACGGTCCAAATTAAAAATGACACTTGTGGTTTAGGCTTCAATACTTGTAATGAATTTACTCATAACGCCAAAACCAATGTTTTAGGAGAACCTACTAGGAAAGCATTTAGAGATCACTCCTTAGGTAAATATTTTCGACATGTTTTTACTTGCACTCATTGTGGTCGAAAAGGTCATCTTAAGAAATTTTGTTTTGATCTTAAACGAATTCCTAGAAAATCCCAACGTAAAGCAACCAATGTATTTAAAATTCCTACACCCCAAGATAGTCATTCTTCATTAATTTGGGTTAGGAAATCCGACTTGGTTGCCTTGCAAAATGGGGTTTTTGATTCTCAATTACTTTCACATGCTTCCTCCCTTGCTAAATCTAAAGTCTGAATGTGGTAGTGCTTGCATACTTTAGCTTTTATACTTCATGCTATATTCACATGCTAAATGTATGCTTATTTAATCATTTTCTAGTCCTTACTTTATATCATATCACATGCTAGAATAATGATTTGTGTTTGTCGTTTGAAGTTTTTTATCGCTTACTAATTTAAACTTAATGAAAAATTCAAATGATTTTTGTTTTGTCTTTTGACTATATATTTTTATTTTCGGTTAAAAATGTCAAAAACTCAAAAAGATTTTATTTTGTGTGTAATTTTTGTTTGACACACTTTAAGTGGCATATACTTGTGTTTGCATCCCTCCTTTAACTCTCCCATGTGGCTAGAACTTTTGGTTTAGATTGTCAATCTTTAAAATGTTCTTTACCATATCTTTATGGAGTAAATGGATTTTGTGTTGGTTAAATGGATTCTATTTTTATATGCCTCTATTCACACATGCACGAGCTCTTTTGAAATTTTAACTTCATATGTATATTTGAGCTATGTGAGGTGTTCTCCTACCAATCTTGTCATCTACATATTTGTGACCTAGGAGGACTAGTGCATGTCCAAATCCGTTGCACGTGAGATTTGTGTGAAAAATGAAAACGTGATAAATATAAATGTGCACGGGGAAGGGCTCCGAAAGGACTAAGTGATCCTTTGCGATTGTAAGCCACCGTTTTTTAATGTACCTAAAAGAAATACGTGGTCCAAAGGCCTAAAAACAGAAAATATGGCATTAAAAGAAAAATAATTGCCAAGGCCTATGTTTGATTGATATATTCATTCAAATTTAATATAAATGCTTATTGAGGGATATTGGATGGTATATCAACGGTTTGCACAATGTCCGTTTATCCTAGTTGCATATCTCATGTCATGACTCTATTGGTTTGTAGAATCATCAATATGCTAGGCTTGTATGCATTGTGTATGTTCGTTCCTTGAGTTCAATCTATATTGTCACATGAGGTTATATTTAAATGTGATGAAGTTTGCAATCAAATGAGAACTCCGTGAACATGTTTTTAAGTGATTGGGTCACAATTTAATCGTTACTTGTCCACACCCCAACACTTCCGTTTCCATATGACACATTTTAACATACGAGTGTGCAAACTTATTGTATTTTGTGTCATGTATGTGTTTATATCTATATATATGTGCGTGTGCATTCTTGAATATTTCTAGTACCGATATATATGATATATTGTTTTGCCTTTGCCTTGCTTCCTAGTCCTTCTATGCTTATACTTTCGTTTTGGTATCTATCTTGGATTAGTTATACTTTTGTTGCCCATATGCTTTCATGTCTTATCACTTTAAGCTTCAACATGCTTTTATCAAAGTATTTGTTCTTTATCCTTTGCCTATTCCTGAACAAAAAGGGGGAGAATGATAGGGGGAGAAGGTATCTTATCCTATTATAATCTTATCGAAGTTTAGGAGATTTAACTTAGGGGGAGTAGCTAACTTCTTGGGTTAATCATTTTGATAAAGGGGATACTTAATTTTGGGGGAGTATTTATTTTAATTGCATTAAATACTTTGATATTCCCTATGCATTTGATAGTTTGCTTAAGTGTGCAGGAATTCTTCTAAAGCAGCATCTTTCAATGGCAAAGCGTTTGATCCTTGGGTTGAGTCAAATTTGGGTAGGTTATATTTTGAGTCTTGTGAGCTTGACGGCCCTTTAGGACTTTTGTTTGGTTTTTGTCCCGAAATAGCCAAAGGGGGAGATTTGTAAGGACACAAATTTCTAATTGAGTCCATATATAGTTTTGGCTCAATTCCGGAAAAAAAAATTATTCATAGGATTGTATTTAATTGTAATATTCTCAAGCCTATGAAATGTTTGTTGAAGACGTAGCGGCAAAGAGTATAAAGCTTCATAATCATGCCGGTTTCGTGCCTCGTTTATACGTCATCAACCATAGTTCCATGCTACCAAGGTATGAACGCAATCATATATATATATATATATATATATATATATATATATATATATATATATATAGGAGCTTGGAGCTTGTTTATTGAGTGTTAGGTTTAATTAAAACTGTGTTTTATTTTCAAAAAGAATTAATTAAAACTTTAAAATAAGTTTATAAAGTTTTCTGGGCTAAAATCGAATTTTTCAAACTTTCTGGAAGTTCGTTCGATATGTCGTTCGAACGAGAATCTCGTTAAAATTGATTTTATTTAATCTCTATGTGTTTAATTTGGGCATTGTGTAGTTAACTTGGTTTAAGTGAAAATGATTTTAATGCGTTAATTTAATTTCACTCGGCTTAATTTTGATTTGTTTAAGAAAATTAAAATTTGATAATTTGTTTGTTTGTGAACCATCACACTTCTTTACGCTTCCGCATCTTGATATATATAGAAAAGGAAATAATTTTTTTAAATTGAGAAAATTACAATCCGGGGTTCCGCATCCGCATTTCTTCAAATTGGAGAGTTCGTTCGAACGAAATGTCGTTCGAATGAGATGTGAGGCGGGAACAGGTTTTGGCAGTTTTAAGCAGTTTTTCTCCCACTTCCCCACTTGTTTCTTAACCAACATTTCTCAGACTTTATCATGTACGGGAATCACTTTTGATTATGTATCTTTTTCATATCCTACTAACTCATAGAGAGTGTTTTGAGAGTAAAATAAAAGAGGGAAAAAAAACCATGTTTTGAGTGTGTTTTTATCCAAGAGAAAAATATACACCACTCTAGTTTACACCCAAATTAGTTTCTTCCAAGTTCCCATATTCATATATCTTGCTTGGAGTTTGGCACCGGGTTCATCTCTTCCGTTCAAAGAGAAGTTTCGAGTTTTCTTCTACATCCCATAAAGAAAGAAGAAGAGTTTTGTTGTGACATTACCCACTTGGAGAAAGGCTCCTTACTCAGGTGACGGTGACCATATAAAGTCCGATCGGTGGATTCTGAGACCGCGGTGGAGCTCTAAGGTCATCCTCTAGGAAGAGGTATCTACAAGAAGAAGCGTAGGGGCTTGAGAGGGATCGAGTCGTGTGTCGTAAGCCTTTCTGTCATGTATTTGTAAATTCCGTACTTAGTGGATTTGTGGCTAGGGCCGTCCGAGGTTGTTTCCTGTTGTGGGTTTTTCCTCGTACATCTCGGCGTAGTGATTTCTTGTTTTATTTTATCTTGCAATATCAGCTAGAATGCATGCTTAGGTAAAGAAGATAAAATTGATTTTATTTAATCTCAACGTGTTTAATTTGGGCATTGTGTAGTTAACTTGGTTTAAGTGAAAATGATTTTAATGCATTAATTTAATTTCACCCCGGCTTAATTTTGATTTGTTTAAGAAAATTAAAATTTGATAATTTGTTTGTTTGTGAACCATCACACTTCTTTACGCTTTCGCATCTTGATATATATAGAAAATGAAATATTTTTTTTAAATTGAGAAAATTACAATCCGGGGTTCCGCATCCTTAGGGGTTTAATTTTTTAAGTCGTTCGAACGAGATTGCCAACGACTTCCCATTAAGGCATACTGGAACTTCGTTCGAAATGTCGTTCGAACGAGATTGTCGTTCTAATGATATTTCCAATGAGTTTCTAACGAGTTCATATTGGAACTTCGTTAGAAGACTCGTTCGAACGAGAGTTCGTTCGAACGAAATGTCGTTCGAACGAGATGCCAGGCGGGAACAGGTTTTTGCAGTTTTAAGCAGTTTTTCTCTCACTTCCCCACTTGTTTCTTAACCAACTTTTCTCAGACTTTATCATGTGCGGGAATCACTTTTGATTATGTATCTTTTTCATATCCTACTAACTCCTAGAGAGTGTTTTGAGAGTAAAATCAAAGAGGGAAAAAGATCATGTTTTGAGTGTGTTTTTATCAAAGAGAAAAATATACACCACTCTAGTTTACACCCAAATTAGTTTCTTCCAAGTTCCCATATTCATATATCTTGCTTGGAGTTTGGCACTGGGTTCATCTCTTCCGTTCAAAGAGAAGTTTCGGGTTTTCTTCTACATCCCATAAAGAAAGAAGAAGAGTTTTGTTGTGACATTACCCACTTGGAGAAAGGCTCATTGCTCGGGTGACGGTGACCATATAACGTCCGATTGGTGGATTCTGAGGCCGCAGTGGAGCTACAAGATTATCCGCTAGGAAGAGGTATCTACAAGAAGAAGCGTCGGGGCTTGAGAGGGATCGAGTCGTGTGTTGTAAGCCTTTCTATCTTGTATTTGTAAATTCCGTACTTAGTGGATTTGTGGCTAGGGCCGTCCGAGGTTGTTTCCCGTTGTGGGTTTTTCCTCGTACATCTCGGCATAGTGATTTATTGTTTTATTTTATCTTGCAATATCACCTAGAATGCATGCTTAGGTAAAGAAGATAAAATTGATTTTATTTAATCTCTACGTGTTTAATTTGGGCATTGTGTAGTTAACTTGGTTTAAGTGAAAATGATTTTAATGCGTTAATTTAATTTCACTCGGCTTAATTTTGATTTGTTTAAGAAAATTAAAATTTGATAATTTGTTTGTTTGTGAACCATCACACTTCTTTACGCTTCCGCATCTTGATATATATAGAAAAGGAAATAATTTTTTTAAATTGAGAAAATTACAATCCTCCGCGTCCGCATTTCTTCAGGTAAACATCGAAAAGTTAGTGTGTAACGTAATAACGTTGGAAAGGATTGACACTACGGAATTAAAGGAGATTAAAGGCGTAAAAATGTTTCAAATCAAGTAGTATGTCACTGCAAGGGTAAAAAGGTGTTAAAGTGTTAAAACACTTAAGAAGTTGGTATGAATAACTTAATGGTGTTTTGGAAAAATTAACACTTGTAAAATGTGATTTTGAAAACAAATGGGTAAAATGGTAGTTTTACTTAAAGCGGAATATTTTTATGAAATAAAAATGTTGGAAAAGGTGTTACACAAAGTGGTCCTAAACTAATATGATTTTTGGAATAAAAACCAAGGTTAAAGTGTAAAGACATGAAATGGTAAATTTTCAAAGAATAACATAAGTTGGGGTGGTAAGGTCCCGAGTTTTGGCTTTGGCCGAGTAAAAAGGAAAGTGAAATAATGTGGATATTTGTAAAATATTAAAACACATAAATGAAACTCAGATGACATTGGGACAAAGCGAGAAGGGCCCGGAGCCCTTGGATGAAAATCCCTAAATCACTGGCCAGAGCATATAGTGTGCCTAGCCGGCGCTGTGAAGCCCGTGGAAGTATGCGGTATAGGAAGATTTTGAGAAAAGATAAAGGAAATATAGAACATGTCAAGAAATGGGTTATGTGGTAAATGTGATAATACAACCTAAGTTGAATGAATGTAATAAATATTTCGGTAATGGTAAAATGGACATGTTAATGCGTAAATCTACTAATGTCCATAAGATAAGGAAAAAGGGTAAAGAAAGTGAATAATTGGTTGGTTAAGCAACCTAAATAGTTAAACACATATTTAATACAAGAATGTGTTATAAAAGGATTTTTCAAAGATTAAATGAGTATTTTCTAACACAATTAATGCGTATGTTGATATGGCGCTTTTCAATAAAAATACGAAAATATATTTGCATGGATAAAAAGGGTGATTCTGGTAAAGGAATGGCTTGGATAAATCAAGTGTAATGGTTTCAAGCGTTGAACTGGGTGTGTTAGATAAAGTGAGAAATACTAATTATGAATAAAGAAAGTGTTTACAAGATTAAGGTAAATTAATCTGGATAAGTAAGATTATCGGAAGTAAAACGGTTAATGCATTAGAATATGTATTTTTCAAAGGTATATATATATATATATATATATGTATTTTCCATGCATGTGATTGTAGCGTGTGAGTATCCTTTATGCCGTTCGTCTTTATACTGCCGTGTAAATTCTCACTGGGCATAGGCTCACACCCTCCCTTTGTTACGGCAGGTTGGGTGCGGGTTCCTTTTTTGATGGAGTTATACATGTAAGTACTTTATTTATCTTTGTGTTAGTAGCTCTATTTACTTGGACTTTGGGGTGCTCCCTATGGGTCCCCTACATAATTTATGTTGAAACTGGAATCGCATGCTAAACAAGTTAAATGTTGATTAAAATAAAATTGAACTAGCAATATTACATAGGATTGTTCCATTGGACTTCACACCTAACGCTCGGGTCGGACCGGGTTGACTACAGGTAACCCATAAATTTGGGTCGGGGCATTACAAATGATATCATAGCTCTAGGTTCAAGGTTCTTTTTGGGTGTGACGTGGTTAGGTCAGTATTGGATCTTTCGATGTTGTTGTGGTTTGGACCGATCATGCTAGTTTGATGATGGTTCAGTTCGTGTCCTCGATGATAAAGTCTAAGAGGTTTGCACGACAAGTGGGTTAGTGACAAGTGACACACGAATAGATTGCTGGTTATTAATAGCTTTCGCGTTTCTGATTATAAGTGTAGTAATTTAAGGATGTCCATGCAAGCCTGTAGTGGTGACACCGTGGTTATTATTTTAAGGTACTTGTGTTAAATTTTTATAACATAGAACCATGTGAGGTGTCGATAGAATTAAGTGGAGCCCAATGGTCAAGTGGCACGAATTGGATATAACATATAGTCATTAGTAGAGGATGATGATTACGATGTCTCGACTAGGCACTAATGATTGGTGATTAAAAGGTATATATGACCCTTATGTACATCGCTTATGGATAGGTAACGCTAGTGGTGTAATTAGACAAATTCAGTCCTTGGGGTAATATTGGAATTGATGGAAAATCAGAGAACACACGAAGTTATGTAGAATGATAGTGGTGATGTCGTAAACCCTTGGGTGAGATGTGGTGTGAAATAACTTTGGTGGTGAGAGTAGCCTTGTTAGTGGCAGTAGGGAGTAGTATTTGCTACGACCTAGTGATAAAGGTTATGCATCTCATGTATGGAGATTAGATATATGAATAGCATTCACAAGTATTGATTTTTTGGTAAAGACGTATTAGACCCTTTGGTTGAGGACTTAGGTTGGGTGTACCTTGGTGATGATATGATATTAGGGAATATGATCTCGTGCGGCGTCCATGGTGAAGGCATTGGTGTTTATAGGCAATACCCGACGCTCGCATACTACTAAGATGTATATAGTTGTGTTAACTCGTGGATTGGCACATGGTGTGATATTCACATAGAAATGAAATTTAGTTTCCATAGTTGAACAATCATTGAGGATTTGGGTGAGGCAGGCCTTGAGGTTTATAGGCTGCAGGCGACCTCCTGTATCCTTCCATGACCCATAGTAGCATTAATTATGGTTTGTACATGACTTATAGTCACAACCATTTGGAAGAAAGGTAATATTAGTATCTAAGTGTTGAAACGCGTTTTAGCCGCCGAGGTAATAGCTAGGTGCGAGGAAATCCTAGTGTGTGAGTAGTTCATACGCATGTTGAGGTGCCTATATGACAAATTATGTGTGGCATCATTGAGGATAAATATAGAACATTGTGATTCCTTGAGGTGTTTGAGGATTAAGGTGCACAATAGTTGAAAGCTCGTAGAGTAGTGTCTTCGCGAGCACCAAGTAATGTCGACGTGGGTATTGAAAAGTTTGTAGAGTGCACCTATGATGATAAAAGTATGGACGATGAAACCTTGTCTAGTTTTGGGACTTTATATGAAATATGTTTTGTGTTCTTAGGAGACCAATTAAGTCTGGTAAAAAGAGGAAGTAACTGTCTATTAATGATGGAGTTAAGGGTTGGATAGTGATTCCAGATTGCCAGTTGTATAGTATACGTGTTAGGTATGGCTTTTCAATTGACACCGATGGGTGGTGTAATCCCTAAGTTAGAGAAACAGCCGTGTATTTATGGGAATGATGCTCAGATGTCATGGAATGACTAGTATGGGTGTGGTACTACTCGGTTTTAAGATGTACTAAGAAATGTATTCGAGACTTATAGTGATGACGCGATGCGGAGATTTGAAAATGGAAGTTAAGGTGGGGTAGCATCGAAACATGATTGTTATGTTGGAGTGTCGATAGTGTATGCTAGAGTAGCCTTAGAAATGCAAGGATTAGTTATTGGAACGTCTTGTCAAGATGGTACTATTACCAAATGTAGCCCAATGTGATATTAATTACCCTTAGGGTATTGATAATGGCAGGTGTGATCGTCATAAAAATCCCGTGTGGATAGAAAAGATAAGGTGAATTGGTGGCAACCTTGTGGTAAAAAGGACACGGTTAGGTGAGTGCTTCGCTTGACTAAGTAATGAATATGGGAGTTTAGGATCTCGATCACGATATGTTAAGCAGGAAATAACCTAGGTGTAATAGGTTGATGATGTGGTCACTAGTTATTGGATAAGGTCGATATGGACGAAGGGTGAGGTATTCGCCAATCAAAATCATTCATTTACACCAAGTAGGTGAAAGGTAGGGCCTTGCTCCCAATGAGGGAAGTCATGCATTGAATTCCTAAAGGACTACCGATTTGTAAATTGCGCTCGTATATGAGGATGAATGGTTGGGATTCAATTCGTCACGAATAGTGACCCAGGAAAAGATGTATGGCTAGAAGTAGGGCTCGATAAGAGTTTTGGGAATGAGTGACATGACTTCAAGTATACGGTGTAGATTCGCTTTCATAAGTTAGAATCGGTTGCCTATGGGTGAAATTCCTCGGGATATTTTCTTGTCCCTCTGACTCAAGTGTTTTACTTTTTATTTAGGTAATCGGAATTCAGTATTCTCACCTATGTGATGAATCAAATCGGTGCAACGTCATGGTACAACACGATTGGAATCGGGAGAGCATGATGGATAAGGTTTGGTCAATACATCTCAATAACTGGGTGCGCTCATTTGAGGTACTCTTTCTATTGCATAAAAGTTTACGTACGGGTGGCTACGCTTTCGGCCACTAGGTTTATTCATGGTATCAATCTCCCTTTAGACTAGTGGACTCTCAACTAGCCGGCTAGATAATTAGTGACTCGGGTTGTGAAGAGCGGGACAACATAGTGTTGTAAAATGAGAAAAACTTAGCCTACGATGTTGCTTTGCCACAGTGAGCGGATTAGAGTGAGACTTTAGTGAGTACCCAAGGATGAGACACCTAAGGTAGTGTTAGATTAATAAGAGTGACACGATGGAAGGTGTAAACCGGGAGTACATTAATGATTTGATGGGATTATTCCTCGTTGGAGCAAGAGAATGACATGGTATGGTTTTCAAAAAATTCATGCGAGTTATATAGTTAGGATAACCTAGGAATTTGTGGGACACATGATGTACGGTCCTAAGCTAGAAATTGATTTTGGTGATATATAAGACGGATGATTGTATCATGATTTACTTTGGGTGAGCGTTGATCGCTAAAAATGGTTTACCCATAAAGGCACCGGTATGCCTTATATACTAGCATAGGTAGTGCTAGGAAAGTTTGGACTTGATCATAAGGCAAATGGAGACTCGGGGTAAAATAAGCAGTGACTTGGTTGACGAAATAGTGAGCATTAAAGCATGTTGCGGGTTAAACATTTGGAGACTTTAGTGCTAAGGATTTCGATGGATTGTCTTGGAGGATTTTTAGGACTGAGAATGAAAGTTGGTGGACCCCATGAGTTTGAGGATTAATAGAATGAGAATTTTGGGGATGAAACTCCCCAAAGAGGAAAATATATAATAACCCGCCCCAGCAAATTAATTAAATTATGTATTAATTATAATTATGGGGGAATTATGGGTGAAAAGTTAGAGAAAAAAAATAGGGTCTTTCAAACGACAGTGCATGGGTCACAAGATAGGTCGTGAGAAGCAGGGCCTTTAATGAGGTGCTATCAGTTTACAGTAGCAGGTCGCGCGAAGGGTCACACGATTTATATATCGAACGACATTAGATATCGTTCGAACGACATTAGATATCGTTCGAACGACATTAGATATCGTTCGAACGACATAGGAAATTCGTTCGCACGACCATAGTTGAGTTTTTAGATCTTATTTCCCTTGTACGCTGTCACAATTTGGAGCATTGATTTTGTGTGCTGTTGAGCCCAGATCGTCCCCAAAAGGGCAAAACAAGATTTTTTGTATTAAGAGAGGTTTTATAAGGTGTTGTTTGGGTGTGTTTGAGTTTATTATTGATGGGATAAAATGGATGGAGAAGGAGAGAGTGAAAGAAAGAGGTGGGTGGTCTTCCACCACCACCCACCACGAAGACACCATTCCTCCACCATAGGCCATCCTTAAACCAACACTTTCAAGATATATTTCTCCACATTTGGACAAAATACACCCATTTCCACCATTGATAAAGAAGGGCTACAAATTTTGAAGGAAGATTTGGGGAACTTTTGGAGAAGAAGAAGGTGGGTTTTAATGAAGTTGGAATGCGTTTTGCTTTGGAGTTTTGGAGGAAGCATTTGGTAACACCACGAGGCCACCTTTGGAGATGGGGTTTGCTCCTCCTATACCAACACCACCATTGAAGACATTAGAGGTGGGTAAACCTTACTCTTAGTGTAAAATGTTATTTTGCAATTGTAGTCTTGTATTTAGACTATTTGAGTAAGGTGTAAGTTAAATGGTATAATTATTGTGTAGAAGATAATAAATATTTTTATGGAATAAAAATGTTGGAAAATATTATTTTTGTTAAAAAAAATAATGAATGAATAATTATTTCAAGGTTTTGAGATAGTAAAAGTGGGTGTTTGTGAAAATAGTGTATTTTCTAGAATATTGATGAAAAATATTTTATGAAATGAAATGTTTGCAAATAATGTTATTTTTGTTGGAAAAATGATATTTTGTTGAGATTAAATAATAAGTAAATATTTCAAGGTTTTGGAATATTGAAATATGTCATTTTTATGAAAATGGGCATTTCTAAAAATATTGGTGTTAAACATATTATGAAATAAAATATTTGAAAATAATGAGTTAGTTTGGGGAATATTTGGTGAAATGAAAATATTTCAAGTTCTTGCAAAAATGATGATTTTACGAAAATTAGACATTTATTGAAATTTAAGAAATAAAAAATGTCTTTTGTACTAAAAGAAATGTATTTTTTGACTGTATGATGATTTCTTATGATGTAGTGTATGTTTAAACCATGTAGTAGAATTTTGAGTTTAAAATCCATCTTCTCATGCATATAAACTTGTAATATTTTGTTATTAAATGTATAAATAAAGTGTGTGAAATTGAGACTAAAATATGTAATGAACATGAGACTATAAGACTACACATGCTAACATAAAAGAAATGACATTTTCTTATAAAAATAGTCTTAAGTGTAAATGAACTTCTTGAATAAAGAAGTTGTCTATTGGGAAATTATTGATAAAAGTATTCTTTAAGTGTTAATAGGTAAACATGAAAAAGTTAGTGTGTAACTTAGTAATGTTGTAAAGGATTAACATTTATGGAATTAAAGGGGATTAAAGGCGTAAAAGTTCTTCCAATCAAGTAGAATGGTACTCCAAAGGTAAAAAGGTACTAAAGTGTTAAAACGCTTAAGAAGTTGGTATGAATAACTTAATGGTGTCTTGGGAAAATTAACACTTGTGAAATGTTGTAAAAGGTGATTTTGGAAACAAATGGGTAAAGTGGAAGTTTTACTTAAAGTGGAACATTTTTATGAAAAAAAAATATTGGAAAGTGTGTTATGCAAAGTGGTCAGACATGAATATGATTTTAGAATAAAAATCAACGTTGAAGTGTAAAGGACATGAAATGGTAAATTTTCAAAGTGTAACACAAATTGGGGCGATAAGGTCCCAGGTTTTGGCTTAGACTCGGTAAAAAGAAAAGTAGAATAATGTGGATATTTGTAAAATGTTAAAACACATAAAGAAAACTTGGATGACATTAGGATAAAGCGAGAAGGGCCCGGAGCCCTTGGGCGAAAAGCTAATACAACCTAACTTGAATGAATGTAATAAATGTTTCAGTAATGGTGAAATGCATTGGAATATGTATTTTTCAAATGTATACATATATATATATATATATATATATATATATATATATATATATATATATATATATATATATATATATATATATATATATATATATATATATATATATATGTAGATACATGTATATATATGTAGATACATGTATATTTTCGCATGCATGTGATTGTAGCGTGTGAGTATCTTTTCTGCCGTTCGTTTCTATATTGCCTTGTAAATTCCCACTGGGCATAGGCTCACACCCTCGCTTTGTTACGACAGGTTGGGTGCGGGTTCATTTTTTGAGGGCATTATACAATTAAGTATTATATTTATCTTTGCCTTAGTAGCTCTGTTTACTTGGACTCCTGGGTCCTCCCCATGGGTCCCCCACGTAGTTTATCTTGAAATTGGTATCGCATGATAAATAAGTGAAATGTTAATTCAAATAAAACAAAACTAGCAACATTATATTTGATTGTTCGATTGCATTTCACACCTAATGCTCGTGTCAGACCGGGTTGACTAAGGGTAATGCATAAACTCGACTCGGGCATTATAATAATTGGCACACAATAAGCGAGATTTTTTTCTAAAAAATGGTGCCTTGGATGAAGGACATTTTACACCAGGATCTCCAGTCTGGAATTTGTTTATTGATGGCCTGTCTTGTGAAAATGGAAGTGGGGAAGGATTGATATTATCGGAGTCAGTTGGAACAGACATTGAATATGCCCTAAGATTTAACTTTGAAGCATCAAATACTGAGTCTGAGTATGAAGCCCTGTTAGCAGGACACACGCTTGCAAATGCATTAAATGTCGGCCAAATAGTAGCCCACAATGATTCTCAGCTAGTTGTCAACCAAATCCTAGGGATTTATAAAGCAAATGATGAGAAAATGTATAAGTACTTGGCCAAGGTCAAGAGTACATTGAGAATATTTAGAGAAGTCAAGATAAACAGGATCCCCTAAAATGAAAATTGGAGAGAAAATGCATTTGCGAGGCTCACATTAGCCACTAAAACAGAAATTCGATGGTCAGTTTCAGTATAGATCCTCTTGGAGCTGAGATAGAGAGCAAAGAGGCCAACATTACAATATGTATGAATTTGATTATAGAATTGTCTTGGATGGAACTGGTCATAGAATATCTGAGAGACGAAAAGCTTTCAGAAGTTAAATCCGAAGTCACAAAGGTATGATACCAAGCAATTAAATTTACTATTATTAGAGATGCATTGTATAAAAGGAGTTTCCTTATTCCCCTCTTGACATGTGTGCACCTGGCCGAGGTCAATTACGTTCTCAGATACATACATGAAGGTTCGTGTTCAAGTCACAGCAGGGGCTGATACTTGGCCGAAAGGATGATCACTAAAGGTTATTATTGGTTGAACCTTGCCAAGGACATGACCGAGTATGTTATAAAATATGACAAGTTCCAACGCTTTGCTAACATACCCCATCAACCCCATTAACCTTTTTTCTCCCATATCGGACTTTTTTCTTTTTTCAATGTGGGGGATTGACTTGATCAACCCCCTACCCAGGGCGAAGGGGTACTTTCGAATCTGATTATCACAATAAATTATTTTTCCAAATAGGCAGATCTTAAGGCCATGGTTATGATCCTAAAAGAGAAGTGTTTGAGATTTATTTGGAGGAATATTATCTGTCGGTATGGACTCCCCAACACCTTAATATTCGACAATGGAAAACATTTTAAGAATACGTCCTTAGCATCCCACTATGGAAGGGTTGGCATCCAGAAGTTCTTTTCTATGCCAGGACAACCGTAGGAAAATGGGAAAACTGAAGTAACCAAAGAGATGATACTAAATGGAATAAAGAAGAAGCTGGAGGATGCTAAACAAAATGGGTTGATGAACTGCACATATTCCTATGGGGTTATAGGACAGCATAAAGAACTCTAATGAGAGAGACTCCATTCATGTTGGTGTATAGGTTAGAAGTCGTCATTCCAATAGAGATTGGGTTGCCAAGCCACATGGTTCAAACTTATGACCCAATAGTAAATCTGGAGAAAAGTAGACTAGACTTGGATCTTATTGAAGAAAGAAGAAAAGACAGGGACATAACACGATCATTTTATCAACAATGAGCCACTAAGTTCTACAATAAGAGAGGCAAGTCTCAGCCTATCGTCGTGGGGAATCTCATACTGAAAAAGGTAATCCAGAAAAACAAAAAGCCTTATCTTAACTGGAATGACCCCGCAGAGTTACAGAAGAAGTTATCCCAACAACCTATCGGCTGGATGGCCTTGAAGGGAAATAATTCTCCTACCCTAGTAACACAGACCATTTGAAGAAATATTAACACTAGATATATCGGATATTGTGGCAAAAATGCGATTACTGTTTTGTACTCAAATTCCATATGAAGAAAGATTGGAAAGAGAAATATAATAAAGTGTTGTCTCCAATTTTGGAATCTTCATTTTGTGAATAACATATATATATATATATTTAGAATCTCTCTCTCAGTGGTACGAAAATTCCTGGGAGTGTTGTCTCCAAGGAATCTCTCGTTGAAAACCTCGAGATGTGAAAATCACTTAACATGATTTGTATATGATGAAATTTTTATCATTATTTTATAGTGAATATAAAATTATTCTCTCGATGGTACGAGAATTCTAGGGAGTGTTATCTCCAAGGAATCTCTCATTGAAAACCCTGGTAGGTGGGAAACATTTGACATCAATTGTATATGGTGAAATTTCTAGCATCATTATATGGTGAATATAAAATCCTTCATTCGGAGGTACGGGAATGCCTGGCAGTGTCGTCTCTAAGGCATCTCTCATTGAAAACTCCGGGAGGTGGGAAGCACTTAACATCATTTGTATATGGTTGAATTTCTAACAAAGTTTTATGATGAATAGAAAATCCTTCTCTCGGCGGTACGAGAATGCCTATGGGTCTCATCTCCAAGGCACCTCTCATTGAAAGATACGGAGGTGGGGAAAACATGACATCATTCATATATCATGAAATTTCAACATCATTTTATGGTGAACATAAAATCCTTCTCTCGATAGTACGAGAATGCGTGGGAGTGTCATTTCCAAGGCATCTCTCATTGAAAACTGTTTGACGTGGGAAACAGTTATCATCATTTGTATATGGTGATATTTTGAACATCATTTTATGGTGAATATAAAATCCTTCTACCTGCATTACGAAAAATTCCTGGGAGTATCGTCTCCAAGGCATATCTCGTTGAAAACCCTCAGAGGTGGGAAGCACTTAACATCATTTGTATATGGTGAAATTTATAATATAATTTTATGGTGAATATAAAATCCTTCTCTCGGCGGTACGAGAATGCCTTGGAGTGTCGTCTGCAAGGCATCTCTCATTGAAAACCCCAGGAGGTGGGATGTATTTAACATTATTTTATGGTGAATATAAAATCCTTCTCTTGGTGGTACAAGAATGCCTAGGAGTGTCGTCTACGAGGTATCTCCCATTGAAAACCCTGAAAAAGACATCTCATCCTATCATCCTAAAATAAACATCACATCGTGGTGAAAAATTGAACATTATATAACATGGAAGCAAAAAAGCAGATATTACACTTGGAAAAAATAATGAAGAAGACAGTTGCAAAGACAAACATGAAAATTGTTTTAAAATAACATGCCAAAAGTTGCAAAGTAAAAAAATATGGATAGATGTTTAGAGATGAAAATAAAGGACGACATTACAAAATTCAGGCTTCGGAGACCACATATGGTTTCCCAGAGAAGATATAAAAAGATGAATTGTAAGCATCGACCACCATCCCCTCATTAACAGTAGGCTTAGGGATGGCTGGGTTCTCATCAGGATTTGTAGTGGTCCTATCTTGGTCACCAACTGCCTATGTTTTATCTTTTTTGGCCACTAGGTGTTCTCGTATCCATCTTCCACCTTCCCAGTAGCGTCAACAACCTTAGCATCATCCTCAACCTGTACCTCCTGGAGAGCGGTGATGCTCTAAAGATTGAAAAAGTTGAAAGACTTCAAGAGCTCATCTAATTTAGGGTGATTGGTGACGAGATCACCAAATTGATGGGTAACCCATCGATACACAAATTTTACCCCTATTCAGATACTGGATGACATACCCCAAAAATTCCTCCAACTCTTTTGAGTCAGCATTGGTGTCCTCAGCACCTTCCCTGATGCTCTCATCCTTCAATTACTTCTACTTTTGAAGGTTGGCCTTAAGACCCACAACTTTAGCCTTGCAGTTCTAACTCACAGTAGTAGACGTTCTTTTATTTATCACGAAGTCTTGGGTCTCAGTATCTTAGGAAGCTTTATGATGATTGAGCTGCTTCCTTAAGTCAGAGAGAAAAGATTTAGTGTCATCAGTTAGCTTATCCTTAGGTTCGACCTCCATCATCCATTGATGAATGTTCTGGAAGGTGATGATAGAATGCAATCACAAATGATGGAAAAGTAAGTACGAGACATATGAGGCAATATTACGCTTAGAAAAATTATCAAGTTTTGATTTAGTTCATACCTGAGTTGTCCTTTGAAGAAAAAAGTTAAAAACCCTTGAAGGGTATTGCAAGTCAAAGTATCGTTTATCGCAGTTGGGTACAACCGATCTAATTCCATTCCTCGCCTTCATCTGACTCCTTAGGAGCCATGGTGTGATTAGTTATTAGAAGGAGGGACTCAATGGGTTATCTGCTTAGACCCTCCTTTCTTTTCTATAGCGGTTACTGGGTGGGAACAATCGAGGTCCCACTGCCAACCTCCTTTCTTTACTTTGACCCCTTGATAGTGTTGTGTCCTGTAGTAGTGGATTTTTATTGAGACTGAGTCGACTGGGTAGATTTGCACTAGAGACAAGCAAGAAGATTGTTGGTCAACGGTGCTTCTATCTCCTAAACTACGTAAAAAATATTGGATAGACGATCAGCAAAAGCATTCAAGCAATACATGTATCGACCCATGATTAATTAATTGTAATTGAAGGACGACAGTAAAGTAATAAAATTTTGAAAAGCATGAAAACATTTTCTTACGAAGTGTCTCCAGGGGGTCCACCCCCATGACAGAATACTAGAGGAGTTCAAGAGCTAATAAATCTTCAAAGAAAATTAAGACTTCACCCCTGAATGGTCTATATACTTTATCATCTCAGCTTTGAGGATAGGATCAACTTTTGTTGAGATCGAGATACGGTCCCATCGATAAGGAACTCACATCTCGGTAAGATCATATGACTCTCCCTCAAAGAACTCCTAGTCTCTAGAAATAAATAAGTACTGCTAATTCCAATCATGGTTAGAAGTTGATGTGAAACATCTTACGATCAGGTTGATGTGCTATAAAATGGTAATAGCATGGGGTAAAGTTTATGGAAACCACTGTGCGGTACACATGAAAGACGTCAGCTAGAAGGTCTTCATTATAAGCAATTATCTAAAGGTTAGACGACCCAAAAAGGATCCATTATGCATTAGGAGTCAGTTGGGCTGGAGCAACAACAATCGAGGAAAGAATGGCCCTGATGGCCGAGTTGAAATGAAGGATAAAGACAATTATGAACATCTGCTCATAGACGAAAACTTCTCTCTTATTTCTAAATCCAATGGCATTCTCATCCTCAGTACGAAGTCTCATGATAATAAAAGTTTTGATCCCATAAATATGCTACCAAACTATCAGATCAGTCTCAGGAACGTCATTGGGAATGGACGAGGATACATTTGTATTCAAAGTGTATGGATCTTATTCCTCCTCCGCATCCTCCTTAATGGCAGGGGCTTTACCACGAGGGTCGATCTCTAAGAACTCGTCCTGAGTTATGGACATCATAGGTGAAGGTGGGGGTTCGTGGTCATCGATCTCATCCTCAGACTCATCTTCTGAGATGTCATCAACCTGGGCCTCCATGTCCCCTTACTAGTGAGATGAAGTAATAAGATAACCCATATTGCTTAATTAAACACATTCATCTATCTAGACTTCACCAGGGTGAGCCACAGTCACACTCATGGCTTCCACAAAAGAGTCAGCCTCATCATTTACTAGGTCATCATGAAGACCCAAAAGTGGTGAAGGGTTATAGGCCTTAGAAGAAGAAGACATTGAGTCACTATTAAAAGAGATAAAAATGGTTGGACTAAGTGTAGTCTTGTCTTGGGAAGGATTAGTAAGGAGTAAAACTAGTTTTTGTAAAAGTTAGAGGTATATGTAACCATGGTTACTTAATAAAGGCCTCGACCTCCTCCACCTCTCGATAGACACAGTTACGAAAGTACTACAACTCAGCCCAAGACCCATGAAAGGAATGATACATGAACAAACACCTAAAAAGATAAGGCTGAAAAAACTAAGGATCAAATTTTACAATCTAAAAGGTTTTTGAATAAACAATACCAAGAACATTGTTCCCAGTCTCCAGCGACTCCTACCGGAGTTGGCATCGAAAAATGGACGTGTAATACCCCGTACTTTTGACTATAATTATTTTTGGGATTAATTAATTAAAATGCGTATTAATTGGAAATTAATCCGGGTTAAAAATACTAATGTGATGAGAGTTAGTATTTGATTATGTGCATATATGATTATATATGAACTTGGTATTATAAAATTTGTCGTGAGATTTATATACGGCATTTTAGAAATTTTGTTGAGAGGCGTGGGACCGCCGCGTCACGGTATATTATTTTGTTAATAAAAGTGAATTTAAAATCTATAATCCGTATGGTCATTTTGAGTGCGCCAACGAGTCCGGAAGGGTCGAGATAGTCAGAAAACACTAGCCGGGGGTATAGTTTGGGTCCCGGGGTATTTTTAGGCCATACCGGCAACTTAAAGGGTATTTTAGTAATTTGGTATTTTTGGGTAATTAAAAGTGACGAAAATTGAGAGTTGTAATCTGATAAGGAATTGACCCAACCAACCCTTTATTAACCCCATAAGCTACGTAGGTTATCATTTAGTCTTCCAACTCTCCCAAAGCAAACCCTAGCCACCATAGCCTTTTGGAGAAGAAAGCTTGGAGAAGGAGAGAGAGAGAGGAATTCTGCAGAGATTCTTCACCAAATCAACGCCAAATCCGAAATCAAACCAAGGCAAGTGATTTATTCCATTTAAATTTCAGAGAATGCTTCTTCTATGTTAGATTATTCATAAATTTGTATGTTCTTTGAAGATAATGAAAAACCCATAAGATTGGAGTTATTAGTTTAAATTTTGGGATATAGGTTGCATGTAGAATGTTACTGGAAGATTATATTAAGAAAATTATCGACTTTTGTTATACCAAAAACGGATTTAGATGAAGTTTATGACTGTTCTTGAGATAAAATCTGGAAACTAGGTTTTTGATAAAGATTGATCCATATGTAGCCTATAGTTGTTGAAATATTGATTTGTGGACGTTAGTAATATTGTAGGATTGTTATATGACATTACTATAACGTTATATCTGAGAATCATACTGTTGATACCAAATTTAATCTGCTGACGTGGACCAATCATACGAAGACACCCGGCTATCTACATGGCAACAACAGACCTCTCCGAGGAACTCACAGGCTCCGAGGAACATACCTCTCCGAGGAACTCATAGGCTCCGAGGAACATACCTCTCCGAGGAACATACCTCTCCGAGGAATTCTTGAATACCAGGAAGATCAACATACCCGAGTTACTCAGACGGTCCGAGCTGCATCTCGGCCACAGCATTGATTGCCAGATAACGAACAGTCCAACTGGTTCATTAAATGATTATCCTTGACGCACAAGTCTAAGGGCATTAAATGTATTACCCTTTCATATGTATATCATTTAATGTATCGACCCTTTCATGTACAGCCTCAAGGCTATAAATACCTTGTATCATCCTCATTCAAGGGGACCGGAATTTCTTGAGAGAACTTGTAATCAAGAATTCCACAAACACTCAGCAATAACATAACAGTGGACGTAGGCTTTATTCCTAGCCGAACCACTTTAAAAATCTTTGTCTCATATATGTTTGATGTGAATGTTTATCTTCATCTTCAATCTCATCCTCATCATTTATCTGCTGTTGACGCCACTAAAATGGCAGTGGCCATTTTCTGTCTTCAACAGATTGGCGCCGTCTGTGGGAACGTGTTACAAGCGTTGTTCTCCACCAAAAGCTAAGTTTTTATTTTCTCTACGTATAATCAATTATACATACATCTTTTGATTGAATCATGATTTTTATGTTTATATACATAAATTAATTGTCCAATTTTTATCTGCAAAATGTTGCATATCATGATTTTTAAATCATAACTGTTAGATTAATTCTTATTTAGAAATCTGAAAAATAGTAGATTTCATAAATCATAATTCTTTGCTTGATTCTCAAGTTTTAATTTTATATCATGAAATAAATATTTTAAATGATTACATATGCCAATATATACGACGATGATAAGATTTGATCATTTTCATTGTTGATTTTGAAATAAATTTTGTAAGATATTTGATGTCTATTCAAATTCCCATCATATTTTTAATAAAAGAATGGGAAAAGGTTAAAGACAATGAAAAGTCTTCTCAGGGAAATCATGACCCAGATCTATTTTCTCTCTCTTCAAGTTTGAGTCTCTTTGCATTCACAAGTTTGAGACTCTTTGCATTCATTTTTATGAACTATATAATTAATTTGGTTCATCTTCCATCTATGTCAATAAAGTCAAATTGATTGATTTTTTATATAAATTTGGTAATAATTTCGATCATTCACCATATTTTTATCTCTCCAAATTGGGAATAGGAAGGGATCAATATAAAAAAAAAAAAAATTCTCTCACCTGAAAAATCATTACCCACCTCTTGTAAAAGAGGATCAGTAAAATAATCATGACCATATCAAGACTCTGGGAACAAATTTGATATGTTGGCCCCTCGTTCATCACATCACAAGGTTTCTTTGTCGAAATCACACGATCTAGTGGGTTATATATTTATTCATTTAATTAACATTCTTAAGGCTTAAATTTTACATTGAATGTTATTTTTTGATCTCAAGATTCGAGATATTCTAGTCATCCAACCATATATTCTATAATTTGAGATATCCTTAATTGTTGGTCGGCAACATCCATGTCATTTGTCGGCAGCAGTAGAATCTTGGGGTATTAAAAAATGCCAAGCAGCCCTGATATTTCTTTAAACACGAGTTCGGCTTGGGGACAAGCAGGGGGCTTAAGTCTTTTTAACTTATGATCACCCCAAAAATATTTATAAACAGCAACTAATACCTGATTGGTTGTTGGAGATTAAATAAATTTACAAAAAAACTTTACGTCTTATTTATGATGCATATTTGATAATAATTTGTCCATCTCACACACATTTGGCATAAAACATATTATTTCATATTTTGAAATTTTTATGTTGATACATATCATATATTGATTGGATGAGTAAATTATTCTCATGACTAATCAATTCAGCCTACACATATGGTAGAGCAAATTATTAATTTTTACAGGCACAAGATTCAATGCCGACGAATGCTGAAGCACAAATTATTCTATATCCATTCGGATTCATATTTTATATTTATCTCAGCATGGAGCTCGAAAAATTTCTTCTCTCTATATATATTCAGTTCCGAGGAAGAACTGTAACATTTATTATATTTCACCCCCAACGGATGGTTGGTCGGGGTAATTCTTATTTATATGCAGGCCCAGCAAAGTTCTCGGCCATATTCTTATGTTCTGGAAAATATTATTCTTATTCGGCATTCTGCAATTATGCCTCGACAAGATACTTATTCAGCTTTAAGGAGAATTACAACATTCATTCGGATAATTCTTATTTATATTCAGGCCTGACAACGTCCTCGGCCATATTATTATGTTCTGAAAGATCTTATTCTTGTTCGGCATTATATGATTCTACCTCGACTGATCGGCGAGGCACTTTATTATTTTTAATTATTCTTTATATCTATTTGGATGCATATTCTATTCTCATTTCAGCATGGAGCTCGACAAATATTTATTATATCTTATTCAGCTCCAAGGATGTCTCCAGTATTTATTATATCTTATTCCCAACAATCTGTTGGTCATCATCAAGGAGGTATCCTGCATTTATCTTATTCCCAACAATCTGTTGGAGGTATCCTGCATTTATATTATTCCCAACAATCTGTTGGTCATCGCCGAGGAGGTATCCTGCATTTATTATATTTATTACCAACAATCTGTTGGTCATCGCCGAGGAGGTCTTCATCATTTATATTATCTTATTCCCAACGAATCTGTTGGTCAGCGCTGAGGAGATTTCCAGCATTTATATTATCTTATTCCCAACGAATCTGTTGGTTAGCACCGAGGAGGTCTTCAGCATTTATATTATCTTATTCCCAACAAATCTGTTGGTCAGCGCTGAGGAGGTCTCCAGTATTTATATTATCTTATTCCCAACAATCTGTTGGTCAGCTCCGAGGAAGTCTTCATCATTTATTATCAATTACCACCAACTCTGATCGGTAGATAAAATCCAACTCCGGTTGGTAGACAAAATCCAACTCCGGTTGGTAGATAAAATCCAACTTCGGTTGGTAGAAAAAATCCAACTCCGGTTGGTAGATAAAATCCAACTTCGGTTGGTAGAAAAAATCCAACTCCGGTTGGTAGATAAAATCCAACTCCGGTTGGTATTGGTCGATAAATCTCATTCAATGTTCACATTCCACAGTTGGGGGCTTATATTACAGATATATTTGTTCATTTGGTGGCACATTCTTATATCATCATGCAGTCGAGCATCAAATTCAACCCCGACTAATCAGGAGATATATTGAAGTTCAGGAGGAATATTG
This sequence comes from Sambucus nigra, assembly GCA_949130495.1. Lineage (NCBI taxonomy): Eukaryota > Viridiplantae > Streptophyta > Magnoliopsida > Dipsacales > Adoxaceae > Sambucus > Sambucus nigra. The sequence goes on from OX422207.1 coordinate 151,216,691, forward strand.
AAGTTCAGAAGGTATATTGAAGTTCAAGAGGAATATTGAAGTTCAGGAGATATATTGAAGTTCAGGAGGAATATTGAAGTTCAGGAGGAATATTGAAGTTCAGGAGATATATTGAAGTTCAGGAGGAATATTGAAGTTCAGGAGGTATATTGAAATTCAAGAGGTGTATTCAAAATTATCACGACATGATGAAAGAAAGCGACAAGTATTCCACCGAGGAACTCTGTCAGACCAGAAATTTGAAGACGAGGTACCTACATGGAGATTATATGTAGATGGATCATCTTGCACAGCTGGTTGTGGAGCAGGGATTGTTTTAAACACCCCAGATGATATTGACATGGAGTATGCCTTGAGATTCCAATTCAAAGCTTCCAATAATGAGGCTGAGTATGAGGCTATGATAGCAGGTTTTCATTTGGCGAAAGTCATGGAGGCACGGCAAGTAATTGTTTTCAGTGATTCTCAATTAATTGAATCAAATGATGGGAATATATGCAGTGAAGGGAGAGTCGATGGTCAAGTACCATGCAAAGGTGATGGAGTTATTGACAGAATTTGATGCTATTCAATTGGTGAGGACACCGAGGATGGAGAATGCTAGAGCAGACGCATTGGCCCGATTAGCATCAGCTACTTGTACCGAGCTGCGAAGAACGATACCAATTGAAGTATTAGAAAGTCGGAGCATATATTGAGGAGGAACAATTACCGGAGGATAAACTCGCTGCCAAGAAACTGAAATATAAAGCTGCTCGGTATGTGTTAACTAATGGTATTTTGTATAGACGAGGAATTATGGCAGGTTTGCAAAGATGTGTACATCCCTCCGAGGTGAATTGATTAAAGAGATCCATGAAGGGTCCTGTGGAGCCCATGTAGCAGGTCGAATACTTTTGCAAAAGGTGATGACGCAGAGATACTACTGGCCGACGATGAGAGCTGATTGTATAGCCTATGCCAAGAAATGTGACAAGTGCCAACGCTTTTCCTCCATCAGAAGAACTTCACAAACATTATTGACATCCATCATTTATCCTTGGCCATTTTCTATGTGGGGATTGATTTGGTTGGACCATTGCCGACGACTCGAGGAAGATTCAAATACCTCGTCATCACAGTAGATTATTTTACTAAGTGGATAGAAGCTGAGCCACTTATTGACATGACATACGAGAAGAAGAGTATCCAGCCCCGAGAAGAATCAAGCTATACAAGAGGAAATGAAGACCGAGCAAGAGAGAGATCTAGATCTCCTCATCGGGCAGAAGAAAAATAATAAATGAAGAATGTGTGTTGATTTCACCGATATCAACAAAGCAGTGGATGCTACCTCGGGACACGAGTTGCTCATGGATACTTACTCTGGCTAACACTAGATTAAAATGAAACCTGAAGACATAACAACGGCTGATGAACAAGGTTTTTGCCGAGAAAATCAGTTGCAGTATGGAAGTCTATGTTGATGACATGCAAGAAAGCTGCTGATCATTTGGTTGACTTGAGTCAAACTTTTGATCAACTGGATAATTATCAAATGAAACTCAACCCGACGAAGTGCACATTTGGAGTACGAGAAGGAATGTTCCTCGGGTACATCATCAACCAGCGAGACGTTGAAGCAAATCCAGACAAGATCAAAGCCCTGTTAGGGTTGCGATCCCCAAAAATGAAAGAAGAGGTGCAAAGATCAGATACCCAAAGCGGGAAAAATTGGCAGTGGCATTAATTAAAGCAAGTAGAAGAAGGAGGCTGTGTTTCCAGGCCCATACCATGCATGCCGACATGCCATTAATACAAGCTATAGCGGAGTTTACTAATCTTAATACTCCCGAGGAACAAAAGTTGCTTGCTGATCAACCTGTGGACGTTACAGGATGCAATGCAGAAATGGTTGGGAGGATTCCTAATACTCTCGAGGAACAAAAGTTGCTTGCTGATCAACCTGTGGATGTTACAGGATGCAATGCAGAAATGGTTGGGAGGATTCCTAATACTCCCGAGAAACAAACATTGCTCGCTGATCAACCTGTGGATGTTACAGGATCAACCAAGAAGACTGCTCTACGGAGTCATGCTCTACGGAGCCATGCTCTACGGAGTCAAGCTCTCCGGAGCGCTCTACGGAGCAAAAGTGCTATAAGTAGCCAACCTCCTTTGGTTAGGAGGATAAGCTCTCCGGAGCGCTCTACGGAGCAAAAGTGCTATAAGTAGCCAACCTCCTTTGGTTAGGAGGATAAGCTCTCCGGAGCGCTCTACGGAGCAAAAGTGCTATAAGTAGCCAACCTCCTTTGGTTAGGAGGATAAGCTCTCCGGAGCGCTCTACGGAGCAAAAGTGCTATAAGTAGCCAACCTCCTTTGGTTAGGAGGACATGCTCTAAGGAGCCAAAAGCTCCAAGGAGCCAAAAAGTTCGAAAGAACCCTACTACTCCTTTGATTAGGAGGTGTAGACCAGCATGATCAACTACGGTTGGTAAGACTTTATATACTCTCGCATTACAACTTATGTTTGTCGGGAGGTAACATTATTACAAAAAGTTCTTTAAAGAACAAAATATTCCAAACTATACCAAGTATGGTTGGTCGGGGATAAAAACCCATCAACTGTAGTTGGTCGACAAACATTATTTATCCACCTTGGTTGGTTGGAAACACTTTGAATAAATTATACTCATTACTTTATTATTAAGTGATCGAGCAACATTACTAATACTTGTAACTTTTTTGGTCGATGAACCATACAATATTGTTATGCAAGCACAAATAATAATGTGTTTGATATTTACAAAATAATAGCAAATTCAAATTTGTGAACAAAAATGAAATTCTTTCACTGAATTCAAAATGAATTATGCAAATTTATTACATTGATATTAAATTGTGTACTAACTATTACATTGAGATTCCTACTCTATTGGTTTCTCTCCCTCTGATTTTGAAACAGGTTCCTCGCCAGCAGGAAGATCATCCAAAGCATAATGGAAATTTTATGAAATTAAGATATTTCAGCATTCTGATCTTCATCACAGATGGTCTGTCCGAGCAATTCTTGTTCGTCCCCGAGCAGCTCTTGCTCATCCCCGAAAACCTCTTGCTCGCCCCCGAGTGGAGGTAGAAGTTAAAATCAGCATCTACATCACTGAGATCTTTGCTACTACTGTCTCGATCAACATCGAAGAAGAAGTTGTAAGAAAATGTTTCAAAGTCCACCACTAGCTCACAGAATGCAGTAGGTCGGCTAACAAACCAATCAACATACTTGAAGATTATGATAAGCTACAAGCGGCATCATATGTCGTCCAGGAAATAATGCCCTTTATGTTCAACAAATCAAGAAGGTAGATCAAGAATTTCACGAGCACCGAGCAACACTGCAAAATAAAATACTCCATCCTTTCAAGTAAACCATCAAGCATGAAGCATTGGGGGCTTCTGTTGATACCAAATTTAATCTGCTGACGTGGACCAATCATACGAAGACACCCGGCTATCTACATGGCAACAACAGACCTCTCCGAGGAACTCACAGGCTCCGAGGAACATACCTCTCCGAGGAACTCATAGGCTCCGAGGAACATACCTCTCCGAGGAACATACCTCTCCGAGGAATTCTTGAATACCAGGAAGATCAACATACCCGAGTTACTCAGACGGTCCGAGCTGCATCTCGGCCACAGCATTGATTGCCAGATAACGAACAGTCCAACTGGTTCATTAAATGATTATCCTTGACGCACAAGTCTAAGGGCATTAAATGTATTACCCTTTCATATGTATATCATTTAATGTATCGACCCTTTCATGTACAGCCTCAAGGCTATAAATACCTTGTATCATCCTCATTCAAGGGGACCGGAATTTCTTGAGAGAACTTGTAATCAAGAATTCCACAAACACTCAGCAATAACATAACAGTGGACGTAGGCTTTATTCCTAGCCGAACCACTTTAAAAATCTTTGTCTCATATATGTTTGATGTGAATGTTTATCTTCATCTTCAATCTCATCCTCATCATTTATCTGCCACATACGTTAGAAATAAGTTTTGGGACGTTTTCAAATCTGCAGAACGAAGCAGTCCGTAGCCATACCTGTTCGATCGATCGATCGATCGACATTCATCAGTCGATCGATCGACTATATCGATCGATCGATATTCATAGGTCGATCGATCGACCTTCCCAGAATGAGTAAAATTTTCCTTAATTTGATTTTAATGGTGGAAACCCTCGGAGAATATGTTTGGAGAACTTATGAATACCCTCACCCTTAAGGAAGACCAGTAGGTGTGATTATTACAGTGAACTTTAATTAGAATGCAATTCGAGGAATTATTCTAGATTGTTGAAATTCGTTATGTGAGATAATATTTGGGTTAATAGTACAAATTTGAATAAGTTGATGAAATAAGGTTTGGGGCAGAAGTAAAGACCTTAGGTATAAAGATATTATGGGAACTTAGTAGTCTATTCGAGATAGGTTTTAAGTTTAAGGAACTACGACGTGAGACGTGTTGGTAATTTAACTTTATATTAACGGGAGACTTGAAATACATAAGTTTGGAATAATGGTATTATGATGTAGCTTATACCTTATTAATATGGTGATATCTAAGATGTGTGAATGCTTAGTATAGTTTATGTGTATGACATACCTACCATACTTGCTATCACGGGAGGTTACGTTCGCTTAGGACCCTCTAATCCTTGTGTGCCTACGGGGGGGATATAGACTGGTACCTTGATGAACATAGGTCATTGAAAGACTTATTGTGATATTAATAAGTCCGTGGATCGTGGGAGCGTAGGTATGTGCGTGACCCATGTGAAGGTGACTGTGTTCGCCTCCATTATTTGTGATGTTGTTATTTGAGAACTATTCCTGAGAGATTCGGAATATGTGATCCTTATGTACGTGATGTACCGGGATGGATAGCAGAGTATGTGTGCACCGGAGCTTAGTTCTCGGGGTGCTTATATTGTATATTTATGATGTGAATCAAATACATTTAATTAAATGAGAACTTTCATGTTAATGTAGTGAACATATATATATCACGGTATTATTTTGAGAAACAAAATGGGTTAGCTAGTAGTATAATATATTGCATATTGAGCATCTGAGTTTATATTAAACCCCTATTTAATTACGAGCGTTATAATAGAACCAAGTAATAATGGCAGGTCCTATGATAAGTCTAGCTAGATTCGATGTCACTTAGCTAGTGGTTTGTGTCGTTATAGATGGGTACTTACGTTAGGAGTGCACAGTTAGTCGAGAGGTGAGAATTTAATGTGAGTGCACGTCCTAACATGTACTTTGCATTTAATGTTTAAAATGTTTTTAAAGCACTTGCAGGTTTTTAAAATGATTTCCACTTTCGGGCTCTGACCCATTTGCTTTCAAATATATTTTCTGGTAAAACCATTTTAGGTGCCCAGCCACAAGGACACCAAGCATAGGATTCTCATTCAGAAGACGGGCTGTAGCTGTTTGTGGAAGCTACAGGGACTTGCTTTTAGACGCCTCTCTCATTTGGATTCCAGTCTCAGCATCTATCAGTTGTAGGGCATGTTGCCCAATTCTATTAGACATTTTTACATTTCAGTTTTCAGACTCTAGCAAGTATTGCTCAGTATTCAGTTTTTAGTTATTTACTTCAGTTTACTTATCAGTTGTGGGATTTGTATTGAGGAGTTTTTCCTCCAGGTTTTATTTACATATTGTGATGGTTATTCTTCTTTTTACTTCAGTATGGTGAATGGTGTTATTTAGTTATTCATTACTCTTGTTGCCTGTTAATCAGATTTAATAAAATTTGGCACTTACTTTTTAAATACTAGGTGGTTAGTAATAATAAAACGTTTTCGACAGTGATGCTATTAACTGAGCCAACTTGGCATTTTGAATTAATTTTATAAAGGAGTAGCTACCCGGTGTTTAATTAGTCGGGGTGTCACAGGACGATCAACCTTAAACTCACTAGAAACATAAAACTCCTATTAACGCATACCTAAAACCTCATAAACGTTAAAACATATACCTCAGATCACCACAAATGGGGTTAAACCATCACATAAGGTCACCGAAAAAAGAGGAAAGTGCATAAAATTGAATCAAACCAGAAAGAAAAAGAAATAGGGATTTAAGGAGTACCTGAAAGAGAGAAGAGTGACTTGGAACACAGAAAACATGTCGTAAAAATGGGAACGACGGTGACGAAAGGTGGAAAAGTTTAGAGGTACAAAGGGAACCAATTTTTCTCTGCATGAATTTTGTGAGAAATAAATAGTTTGTTATGAGATTTAATGCCTAAAGTTGTTGACATAACATTCAATCAATTTTGATCATTAAGGCATTATTCTCAAGGTCCAAACATAACATTTTGTTCAACACGTGGCCCAAAACTTCCTAGTGAGTTATGCCATCATTAACTAAGACCATTAATGGACAATATGTGTAATATTCCTCATAAGTGAGAAATGATAGCACTGTTAAGACAAATATGACAATTGTACCTCCCCTGACCTTTGGATACTATCGGATACTACATACGACTCAGAACAAAAGACGAGATGAGACATCCAGAAAATGTTCAATCCTCAGCCTCCCACTGACATTGAAGGCTAACATCTAGGGTTGAATGATATGCATAAGTGTGGTCTCGCCCAGGCATCCCATTGGAGAAGAGTACCCCTCACAGACGTCCCCATGAATAGGACCATTGTCTGCTAGGAGTCCTCATTAATGGTCTCGTATAAAGGAGTCTCATCTCAAAAGATTACTCAAGATAACCAACCATATCACATTATTGCTTCAGTAGGCAGGGAGAAAACAGTCTCGGCCACTACCAGAGTCGGCCTTAGATGACACCAAAATGCCTTCTCAGTAATCATAACTAGACTAGAACTTCAATCTCAGATGACTGTCCAGACTCATCTCAGCTCATTAGACTAGTGTAAGACCACAATAGTCTCAGCTGGACGATACCTTCTACCTAAGATAAATCATGAGAATATGGGAAACATGATAGGGGTATGATGGGTGTATCAACTAAAATCGTTATCGAAGATAAAAAAAATCAAAGAATATTCATCATCATGGCATCTACATAAATATCACTCTCTTATTAGCTATGCCCTCAGCTAGGCATGGGGTGTATGCTTGGGGGTGATATTATGCACCCCCAGGCCTATATAAGGACCATATCCCTTCTTTATCAAGGATCGATTACTAAAAACCTTACTGTTACACTACAGAATTGTATTTAGAGAGAGAGCATGAATGTGTATCTTAAAGCCCTATTATTATGGAAATACCCCTTGTTTTGTACAGTGGACATAGGCCAACGGTCGAACCACTTACATTCTGTGTTTACCTCCTCCTTCTATCATCTCTTCTACTATATTACTCTTATTTTCTATTTTTGCCATTGTTGAGTAAGCTTAGAACAAGGTTGAATCCATGGAATAATCTTCAGCCTCATTAATGGATAATAAATAAGTTCAAAATAAAGACTTAATGACTGAAAAGAAGGGTATAAACACCAAAATCTAGGACGCCCTAAGTCTCTCCTAAGGTCCCTAGCACCTCCCCATTTCACTACAAACCCTAGGTCATACTTTGAGTATCGATCTAAAGCCCATCAGCGCTCTCAGGCCCCATTTGACTCTGATTAACTCTATCTTCAGAGTAAAAGCTCAATGAATATTCGAAGGTCTCTGAATTCCCTTTCCAACGATCCGCCCCGTGTGCAAATTAGCATAACGGTTCGGACAAGAGAACCATTTTACTATCAAAAATCGATCTGGAGGGCCCCGATTTGACCCGAATAAACTTCATCATCAGAGTGAAGTCTCTTTGGATCTTCTAAGGGCACTTAAACTCCTTTCTAACGGTTCGACCCGTGCATAAAATGGCATAACCATTCAGACGAATGACCCGTTTTCACCCAAATATTGATCTGAAGGCCACCGGGCACTCCCGAGCTTCGTTTGACCAAGGTCATCTCTTCAATTCGAATGAGACTGAATGAATCTTTTAAGGTAACTAAATACCCTTTCTAATGGTCTACCTCATGTGTGAATCAGCCTTACAGTATAGACGAACGACCCGTTTTACTCCAAAAGGTCACTGGGTGCTTCCGGGCCTCGGTTGACCAAAGTCAACTCTCCAAACCAAGTAAAGATCTTTGGAATGTTGAAGTAACTTGTGTAACCTTTCCAAAAGTCTTCCCCGTATGCGATTATGAGTTATAGTTTGGACGAACGATCCAATACCGGCTGACGATCTCCCGTTCAAAGGATCGACGAGCACTTTCGAGCCCTGTTTGATCCAAAGTCAACTACCAGACCCAGGAGCAACCCAAAGGACTCTTTAAGGTATCCAACTTACCTTTTTAAGGGTATGCCCCATGCATGATTTGGATTTACAAATTGCGTTCCATGGCCATTTTTCCAAAAAATTCTGCACGAGACTGCCGATTGGTTGGCAGATTTCTCTGCCTATCAGCAGTGTGTCTATGGTTACCTGATAATTGGTAGTACTATGGCTATGCCGATCGCCATCCCCCTACCCTATACATAGAGGTCATGAGCTCACCCTCAAGTTACACCTCAGATCCATCAATATTAGTGATCTCAGCAACATCCTCTTGCAATCAACGAAGTTTCCTTGTGTGAAATTCCTTTTCATCTTTCATTCTCATCATTTTCATGCCCCATTTAGCAAAATATCATTCTCTCTCATCTAACATTCATCTCAACATTCAAGAGATCTCATCAAGGATCAGGATCAAGCCTCAATTCTCCAAAAAGGTCCAAATATTCTTCTTTCTCTTTAAGTTTCTTTATTTTCGCATTAGTTACATAAATTTTTAATCTAGCTTTTACCTTAGCTTATAACATTAATACCTTTATTAGTTATATTTAATATACTTTATTTTATTTAAAAAAAACAAAGAAAAGGAGGGTTACACCTATAAATTCCAACAGGATTATCCACCACAATTTCTCGAAACTAAAAATACATTTTCTACACACACGCATATAATAAATGATGATGCGTGGATTTAGCACCACCAGGTAAGTGATAGTGAGCTCAAACAGTAGTAGTTATGGCAACCATAGAGATGCAAGTATATAAGTATGTAAGTGTATAGAAGGGGATGAGTATAAGAGGAAATTAGACAATGATGTATAGTGGTTCAGCCAATTTGGCCTACATCCACTGTGAGTGTGTGATCCACTAAGTATGGGCACTAATGGCCTTGGATACAATGCACATAACCCTCCCTCTCTCTCTCTCCACTGTGTGTGTATAAGAAGAGTTTTAGCTAGGGCTACTGTTCCTGGATCGATCCCCTGTAGGGTTGTAGGTGACAAGTATATATAGGTCTTGGGGGGTGTAGTGTACCCCCCCCCCCAAGTAAGAATGGTGCATGTGAATGGTGATCTAACCAATCCCTTTTTGACACCTGTAAATGCCAAATGATGACATAATATTCCCTCACGTGAGGGTGTGATTCTGTTACAATGGTCTGCCACGTGTCATATGAGCCTGACGCGCACTGTTCCACGCGTCTCCCAAACCACGCGCCATCATGATACCACCCTCGGCCTATGAGCCGAGGCCGAGGGCAAAGTTTCTTCCGGTAATGAGTCTGGCTTGATTCTGGCCTCGTACTATCGTACCCTCGTTGGGTCGTCCGGAGTCTGGGGAAGGGTCAGCCCCTCGTAGGGTCGTCCGGAGCCTGGGGGAGGGTCGGCCCCTCGTAGGGCCGTCTAGGCCTGGTGGAGGGTCGGCCCCTCGTAGGGTCGTCTAGGCCTGGTGGGGCCAGCTGGAGCCTGGTCAAGGGTCGGCCCCTCGTAGGGTCGTCCGTATGGGAGGTGATCCTTGTCCAGACCGAGGGTATAAACGGGTATATCAATCACCCCCCAGCCCTTAGCCATAGGTGTCATTGAGATGGCTGAGGGATAATGCTGAAATTCAGATGCGTGTACGATCAGTTAGGTGAGTGACACCTGGGCAGGTACTCATTGCTGTTCCAGTTTCCAAGGCAGGGCGGCTGCCTAGTGCACTTGGGGCCTTGTGCCCTAATTATACCTTTCTTTGGTAAATGGGTCCACTCATTACCAAAGTACTTAAGAGATTTTCAAACTCTCTCTCTTCATCTTCTTCTTCTTCGCACCCAAGATTATTCTCTCTCTAGAACCAGTTTCTACCGCCATTTTCAGCCTTCAAACCTTCAGGTCCTAGCAGCGTTCTTGCCCTTCTCCTCATCAGGTAACCTTTTTATCCTCTTGCCTTCTTTTGTCTTCATCTCTGTCTATTTTTTAGGGTCGTAGGTCGTCTGGTTCTTAGAGTTCCCCCATAGCTTTTTCCGGTGTCTTCTCCGGTCATTGGTTCTTCGAACGTTCTTAACGAAAACCCTTGAGTTCTTTATTTAATCCAAAGGTCAACCCTGGTCAATCTCCCAAGTGTTTGTGGTTAAATTAGCCAAGTCTAGTATAATTTCTTTAAGTGTAGGGTCTTCCCCTTAATGCTTAGGAGGCTTTACAACCTAGTGTCTGAATTCCCACCCTTGAGAGAGAAACTCTTTGCCGAGATTCGACGAATAGAGGAAGAGGAAGAGAGGAGACGAGGGGCCGACCCTAATTGGGTACGACCCATCTTTCCCATTCCTCTTGCCACCATAAGACCATCTGAACCCTCTGAGTCTTGTGGGTCGTCGTCTCGTCCGGCCGATACTCCCAAACCAAGTGAAATGGACGAGAGAAACTCCTCTCCAACTGGTGCTGAAACTTCTGGTAGAAGGGACTCACCTGACCTTAGCCCAGGACGAGAGACTGAGGGTACAATCCCCTCTGAGGCTGTCCCTGTGTCAACCCTGTCTCCCAACGCCTTCCAAGTGGCTTTTCCTCAGGGTCCTCCTGCAGGTGATGAGGAGGACGAGGACGACGATACAGATGATGAGGTTGATACCTCCCATGCCTCGTCTTTTATCTCCTCTGTTAGGGATAGGGACCTTCTGATATGGAGGCATATTTACGAGGTGCCATCTGGGGTGACTATGAGGGCTCCCTCTGATACTGAGAGGGTTTTTGAGGGAGAAGAGGGAGAGATTGCCGTCTACGAGCAAATGTTCAAGGTAGGTGTTAGACTTCCCTTCCATCCTGCTATTGTAGATATTCTGTCGGCTCTGGGCGTCTCCCCCTCTCAACTTCCACCCAACTCATGGAGGACGATTCTGGGTTATATCTCTTTGTGGAAAAACTCTTTCACTGATGAGCCCTCGTCCGACGTGTTCTTGGCCTGCTACAATATCACCTCTTCATCTAAACAGCCCAGATACTATCATCTGGGAGCGAGGAGGTCTGAGAAGAAGCTACTCCACGTGGCTCAAACTTCCAATCATGATTGGAAAAAATGGTTCTTCTTCATATCTGGGGCATGGGAGAGCTCCACCGAGGCGTCCCCTTCTGCCGATGCTCCGAGGGTTCCTAACAGATGGTCTAACCCCTCCATGAAAGCTAGGTCAGACCCCGGACTTACCTTGGAGGAGAGGGATATTGTTAAGTATCTGAGGGGACGAGGGAGAGAGGGTGAGATCCCAAAGTTCGAAGATTTGATGACCCCTCGCTTCCTTAAAGAAGTTGGTCTGAGGGTCGGCCCTCTGACAGAACTATGTGAGTTATACTGAACATTTTCCCTTCTTTACTTATTTTTGAAGTGTTCTCTCTTTATCTCTGAACTTTTCTGATTCATCGTATCCTTTTCAGGTCGTCCTGCAGGCGTGTCAGATTATCTCTGGGATATGACTGCTCCAAGCCTTCTTGCTGGTCTGTCAAAGAAGAAGGGGAAGGAGCCTCAGCAAGCTCCTAAGAAGACAAGGGCCTCAGGGCCGACAGTTGTTGAGCCGACAGATGTTAGCCACAAAAGGAAGGAGCCTGAGGCTCCAGTCGAGCCTCGTCCTGACCCTAAGACGAGGGCCAGGGCCGAGCCCTCTGAGGGGGCAACCTCTTCATCAAGCATGGGGGCCTTCTGGTCTCAGAGTCTGACCCATCTGAGGGCCGACCCCTCATCTCTTATTGCCAATTTGAGGGCGGCCAAGGCTTCGATGTTCTCTGCACCGTCGGCCTCTGACTACGAGTTCTTGGCAAAGATGCCCCCTGCCAAAGTGTATGACTACGGTCTGCACTCCCTTGCTCAGGTATTGGTCTTGACTTTCTTTAATTTCATTTTCACAAACTGTTCCCTCGGCCCCCTTTGATATTTCTTCATTTTTTCTTGCAGTCTGTCTGTGCCCTCACCTCAGCCACAAAGTGGATGGCTGAGAACCAACAGAAATTCCATGAAGCTGAGAGGGCCATTCAACAAGAGGCTGACCTACGGACAAAGTTGGACACTGCTAGGGCCGAGCTGGAGAGCGCAAGGACTGAGCACGCTAGAGTCCTTGATGAGCTGATGAAGCAACATGATGCCGATCTTCAGGCTAAGGACTTGTTGATCAAGGACAAGGACTTGTTGATCAAGGGCAAGGATGAGGCTCTACTCAACCTGGAGGCCCAGCATAAGACTGATCTGGAAGCAGCCATCAAGAAAGCTGAGGCTGATGTTGTGGAGGCGTACAAGACTTCAGATGAATTTCAGGGCTTCGGCCTTGAATATCTTGAAAGGGGGATTAGGACGGCCTGCCGATGGGTCGTCCTCAAATTTGGCGATGTGGTTTCCTCTGTTCGCCCTTCGCTGGAGGGTGTTCAATTGGACGATCCCCTAATTGCCGAGGCCCTCAACCAAGTGGAGTCCCAAGTTCAGATCGAAGGGGTCGGTACATCTGAAGATCATCCCACTGTTGAGGAGACCATTCCCATTATTGAGGCCCTGCCCTCTGATGTCGTCCCCTAGGGTGGCTGCCTGTAGCCCATACCCTTATTTTTGTACTTTTGTTCAAAGGCTTTGTAAAAACACTTGACACTTATATTTTATTAATACCAGTCTCTTCCATAATTGCTGTCTTCCTTCTTTCATTTTATTAGGGCTTGCTCATTGTTGATGCTACTAACCCCTCCCTCGTCTTTTTTGAGGACAGTGGAGGGGTCGTCCCCTCCACTGGTCCCCATTATAGCCGAGGGATCAATTAACCAAATTAATGGATTTTAATGTCATCCCTCGTCTTTTTTGAGGAGAATGGACGGGTCGTCCCCTCCACTGGTCCCCATTATAGCCGAGGGATCAACAAACCAAATTAATGGATTTTAATATAGTCTTCCCTCGTCTTTTTTGAGGAGAGTGGAGAGGTCGTCCCCTTCACTAGTCCCCATTATAGCCGAGGGATCAACTTTCCAAATTAATGGATTTTAATATAGTCTTCCCTCGTCTTTTTTGAGGAGAGTGGAGGGGTCGTCCCCTCCATTGGTCCCCATTATAGCCGAGGGATCAACTTTCCAAATTAATGGATTTTAATTTAGTCTTCCCTCGTCTTTTTTGAGGAGAGTGGAGGGGTCGTCCCCTCCAATGTTCCCCATTATAGCCGAGGGATCAACTTTCCAAATTAATGGATTTTAATATAGTCTTCCCTCGTCTTTTTTGAGGAGAGTGGAGGGGTCGTCCCCTCCACTGTTCCCCATTATAGCCGAGGGATCAACTTTCCAAATTAATGGATTTTAATTTAGTCTTCCCTCATCTTTTTTGAGGAGAGTGGAGGGGTCGTCCCCTCCACCGTTCCCCATTATAGCCGAGGGATCAACTTTCCAAATTAATGGATTTTAATCTAGTCTTCCCTCGTCTTTTTTGAGGAGAGTGGAGGGGTCGTCCCCTCCACTGTTCCCCATTATAGCCGAGGGATCAACTTTCCAAATTAATGGATTTTAATCTAGTCTTCCCTCGTCTTTTTTGAGGAGAGTGGAGGGGTCGTCCCCTCCACCGTTCCCCATTATAGCCGAGGGATCAACTTTCCATGCATGCTAGGACTAACAACAGGATGAAGGAAACACTGATATTTCTCATTAATTTTCCAAGTGTTCTGTTGGAGTAACCCTAATTACAATTATGGCCTTTCAAGACCTTACAACACTACTGATAGTATTTCTTCAAATGATCTGCATTCCAGGGGTTTGAAAAAGGTTCCCCCTCTAAGTTTTCTAGCCTGTAGGTCCCTGGGACAACTTCATCGATGACCCTATATGGGCCATGCCAATTAGGATGGAGCTTGTTGGGTTTCTGCCAAGTCTTTTTAAGAACCAAGTCTCCCACTGCGATAGGCCTTTGTTTCACCCTTTGGTTGTAAAACCTTGCGGTCCTCTGCTGGTAGGAAGCTTGCCTTATCTCAGCATCTTCCCTTCTTTCCTCAATTAGGTCTAGGTCAAGTCTTCTCTCTTCCGTACTTCCCTGGGGGTCATACATTTGGACCCTATGAGTAGGAAACTCCACTTCGGTGGGGATGACTGCTTCTGATCCATAAGCTAACATGAATGGGGTCTCCCCGGTAGAGGTCCTTACTGTCATCCTGTATGCCCACAACACTGCATATAACTCCTCGACCCATCTTCCTTTTGCCTCCTCAAGCCTCTTCTTAATCCCATCTAGGATTGTCCTGTTCGTAACTTCGGTTTGCCCATTGGCCTGAGGTCGGCCTGGGGTGGAGAAAAATTGTTTGATGCTTACCCTCTCACAGTACTTCTGCAGAGAGGCATTCTTGAATTGAGTCCCGTTATCCGAGATGAGGGTGTTGGGTAGACCATATCTGCATATCACATTTTTCCAGATGAACTGGAAGGTCTTCTGCTCTGTGATCGTGACCATTGGCTCGGCCTCTACCCACTTTGAAAAGTAGTCAATTGCTACGATGAGGAACCGATAGTTATTGACTGCCCTCGGTAAGGGTCCTACTAGGTCAATCCCCCATACTGCGAACGGCCATGGGGATGTAACAGAGGTGAGGGGCTGATGAGGTTGGTGAGGGATGGTAGCGAATCTTTGGCATTTATCACACTTTTTAACATATGCGGCAGCATCTTTTCCTAAGGTCGGCCACCAGTAGCCTTGGGTGATTACCCTCTTTGCCAAGGATCTACCCCCAATGTGGCTTGAGCACGACCCTTCATGCACGTCTTGCAAAATGGAAGGGACTTCTGAGGGATGCACACACCTGAGTAAGGGGAGTAGAAACCCCTTTTTGTACAGCGTGTCCCCGATGACAGCGAACTTTGCAGCCCTGTATCTCAGCTTCTTCCTCTCTTGGCTTGCTTCTGGTATCTCTCCCTCTTTAATGTATTTGATCAGAGGGTCCATCCATGAAGGTTCTTGAGAAACATTCATGCAAACACCAAGTGTTCCCCCGACGCCTTCGATAGCTGGCTGAAACAAAATTTCCACTGGGACCGTCCTCCTGATGTCTGTTCTTGTTGCCGAGGCCAGCCTAGCAAGGGCATCAGCGCGGCCATTATCAAGTCTAGGTACCCTCCTTAATTTTACTTCTCTGAAGCCCTTCAGTAATGATCTCACCTTCTCGAGGTACCTAGCCATCCTTTCGTCCTTAGCCTCGTAGGCTCCTAGTATCTGATTTACGACTAGCCTTGAATCACTGTGGACCAAAATCTGGCCGGCACTAAGAGACTTGGCCAAGGAGAGGCCTGCTACTAAGGCCTCATATTCAGCCTCATTGTTGGAGGCTTTGAAGTTGAACCTCAGGGCGTATTCGACGTCTGTGCCATCGGGTGCTGATAGTATCAGTCCAGCACCACTTTCGCTATCACAGGAGGACCCGTCAACGAAGAGGCTCCACGGAGTTTTTCCTTCAGAGAAATTTCCCTCAGAGAGGGACCCCTGTCTAAAGATGTATCTTCCCTCTTCGTTTTTAGTCACTTTTCTTCTAGCGGTGCTCGTCTCAGCCGTATCTGCGGGTGTGTCTTCTGTATCCGTCTTCCCGAGGGTCTCACCCTCAGCCTCATCATCTTCCCAGGTGAACTCAGCCACGAAGTCTGCCAGTGCCTGTCCCTTAATGGCTGTCTTAGGCTGATACACAATGTCGAACTCCCCCAGCTCTATAGCCCAGGTCATTAGCCATCCTGATTTTTCAGGCTTGTGTAGGACCTGCTTAAGAGGAGAGTCAGTAAGGATGACCATAGTATGGGACTGGAAGTACGGTTTCATCTTCCTTGAGGCATGGATCAAGGCATAGGCCAACTTCTCCATCCTCGTGTATCTCTGCTCTGCCCCCTGGAGTGCCTTGCTGTTGAAATATACGGGCTTTTGTATCCCGTCTTCGTCTCTTACGATTGCTGCACTGATAGCGGACTCGGAGACAGCAAGGTACACGTAAAGTCTTTCACCCTGCACGGGTCGTGACAGCATCAAGGGAGACCCTAAGTATGATTTTAGCTCCCTGAAAGCCTCATCGCACTCTTTACTCCACTCGAAGGCCTTCCTGAGGATCTTGAAGAATGGTAGACACCTGTCTGTAGCCCTTGACACAAATCTGTTCAAGGCAGCCACTCTCCCTGTGAGCCTCTGAACGTCTTTAATGGACTTGGGGGTCTTCATCTCAATAAGGGCCTTTATCTTTTCAGGATTAGCCTCGATGCCTCTTTGATTGACAATGAACCCCAAGAACTTCCCCGCTCCGACCCCGAAGACACACTTGGCCGGATTGAGCTTCATTTTGTATTTGTCCATTGTATTAAAGGTTCTTTCCAGGTCTGCCACATGATCCTCTGCCTTCAGACTCTTAGTCAGCATGTCATCTACGTAAACCTCCATAGACTTCCCAATTTGGTCTTCGAACATTTTGTTTACGAGGCGCTGGTACGTTGCCCCCGCATTTTTTAGGCCAAAGGGCATGACCCTATAACAGTATGTCCCCTTGTCAGTGATGAAGGCGGTCCTCTCCGAGTCCTCAGGGTTCATGAAAATCTGGTTATACCCTGAGTAGGCATCCATGAAACTCATGAGCTCATGGCCTGTGGTAGCGTCCACCATCTGGTTGATGCGGGGGAGAGGGAAGTTGTCTTTGGGACAATGCTTGTTGAGGTCTGTGAAGTCCACGCACATTCTCCACTTGCCGTTGGCCTTTGGGACGATGACTACATTGGACAGCCACTCAGGGTAGATGACCTCTCTGATAAATTCAGCGTCTTCTAATTTTTTAACCTCATCCCTGATGACCTCATACTTTTCTCTAGAGTAAATCCTCCTCTTCTGCTTTACCGGCTTCACTCCCTCTACCACATTGAGTTTGTGGCACATGATTTCAGGGTCGATCCCTGGCATATCTACATGACTCCACGCGAAGACGCTTCGCCTTCTCCTCAACAGTTTGATGAGGTCTTCCTTGATACTGGGCTTCAGAGATTTGCCAACTTGGACGGTTTTTCCCGGGTCATCCTCATCGAGGATGATGGGTTCTACCTCCTCAGCGGCCTCTCCTTTTTTGAGCTTCGTCTCGTCCCTGGGGTCTAGGGTATCAATGTTGTAAGTGGCTGTAGCCCTCTTGTGTGCCTCCCTTTCTTCAGCGGAGTTGTAGTAGCACTCTCTCGCTGTCGTCTGGTCTCCCTGAACTTCCCCCACCCCATAAGGGGTAGGTAACTTAACCATCTGGTGGACTGTGGACGGCACAGCTTCAAACCCCTTGAGGGCCACACGTCCCAGTATGATGTTGTATGCCGAAAACACATGCTCATCCAGCACAAAGAAACTGACCCTCTTGGTGAGCCATCTCGGCCACTCGTCCCCCATCCTGACATCAGCCTCATATATTCCTAGGGGGTGAACCTTCTCCCCACTGAACCCAATCAATGGATGATGGTATGGGACAAGTCTGGCACGACTGAGGCCCAAGGCCTTGAAGCATGGCCAAAACATCACATCTGCGGATGAGCCCCCATCCACCAGGATCCTCGGCACTTCGCACCCGTGCACCCTGGTGGTGATGACGAGAGGGTCATCATGCGGGGCCAATAGTCCCTTGAAGTCCATTCTTGAAAATCCCACAATCAAAGTGTCCATATCAACCTTCTTCCTTTTTTCTGACTTGACCTCTAGGAAGGTTGAGTGCACCATCTTCGTCACTGCCTTAGCCTCAGCGACATGGGCCTTCCTGTCGGCGACCTCAGACCCTCCTCCTGCAAGTCCCCCGGAGATCATTCCCACCCCGAGCGAGATCATATTGAGCCTCTTGACAGGGCCTTGGTCGTCTCTCGGCGGGAGGTCAGGGTCGTCCTCATCATCAGAGGGGTCGTCCCCTCTTTTTTGAGGACCTTCTCTGCAGGCATCGACTCGCTTCTTTCTGGGGTCGTCCCCTCGGCCCCTCTTGAAGTCGGCTTTATCGACGTACTTTCTGAGCTTCCCTTCCTTCAGCATCTTCTCAATCTCATCTTTCAGAGCAAAGCATTTGTCTGTTACGTGGCCGTGGTCTTGGTGAAATTCACACCACAAGTTCTTATTCCTCTTGCCGGGGGCTGCCCTCAACTTCTCAGGCCACTTCAGGGACCGGTCACTCTTAATCTCATTCAGGATCTGTTCACAGCTGACCGTCAGAGGGGTGTACCCAGCGAACTTGTCATCCGAGGACCTCTTTTTCCCCTCTTTGTTCTTTTTAGGGTATTTACTCCCACTAGCACCCCCTCTTTCGTCTTCATATTTCGCGGCCATCGCCTCTTCGGCGTTCATCACTTTTCCTGCTGTTGACAGTAGCTCAGCCATCGTCCTTGGAGGGTCTTCGGCAAGCTTCCATAATAGCTTCCCCTTTTGGAGTCCTCCAATCAGGGCTGTCATAGCTATGCTTTCCTCGTAGTCTTCCACCTCCAGCTTCTCTTTATTAAATCTGGCTATGTAGTCCCTCAGACTCTCATTCTTTCCCTGCTTAACATAGAGAAGGTGGGTGGTCTTCTTCTGTGGCCTCACCCCGAAGCAGAAATTATGGATGAACAGGTCTGCCAACTGCTTAAAGTTTCCAATAGAACTTTTTAGAAGAGACGTGTACCAGACATGCGCAGCCCCTGTCAAGGTACCAGAGAAGGCACGACATCTCATCTCATCTGAGATAGAGTATATGTCTGCCGCGGATTGATACATCTCCACGTGGTGGACAGGGTTGGTGCTCCCATCGTATCTTGGGGTGACCACAGGAGGCCTGAACTTTGATGGCGTGGGGAAGTTGACTATCTTTGCCACAAAGGGTGAGCCTATGGTGTATCCCCTCTGAAGAGGGTCCCGGCTCTTCAGTATGTCGCCAATCTTATCCTCTAACCGCTGGATTGAGTCATTCCAGGGCCTCACAGGGTCGGCTTGGCCGATGTTATCCCCTGCTGCCTCTCGGAGGTGGATGGAGGGCTCCGCTACGGAAAGCCTGTGTCGGCTGTTTACTTCCCTTTGGCCGTCATCCCGTCTTTGGGGTCGGCCTTCTGCTGCCTCTTTCCTAGATCTCGCTGCGCTTCTTGACTTGGACAACTTGTCCCGCAGGTCATTCACTGGGCCCAGCCTCTCGAAGGCCGACCCCCTGCTCAGGCGGTCAAAAGCAGAGCCTCTTGGGCGATCATCAGGGTTTGGTCTCCCGCACTTTCCTCTACTGTCCTGGAGAGGTCGTACAGTATTATTTGAGACCTCATACGGCTCCCAGCATTCTACTGGAGCCTCTTCCACCTCCAGATCGTCATACCTGTCCTCAGGGCAAGGGTTTCCTTGCCTCCCCAGGCGTAAACGCCGGGGGTCAGCAACATCCCTACGCCGCTGAGGGGGTGGCAGGTCTTTACATGGTGCCTGGGGTGGTCCCCTGGCCTCATGCTGTCCTGGAGCTACTGCCGGAGTAATCATCTCAGGTGAGACCCCCGGTGGTCTCAGTATGTTCTGACTTAGAGCTGTGAACTGCTCCTGCATCATCCGCTGGCTAGCTGCCAGAGACTTTTGGGCTGCTGCCACATCAGCCATCTCAGACTGAGGCGGCGGCTGACTGGAACTGGGTCTTCCACCCTCATCCGGCGGGGGAAGAGGTGGTGGTGGCATCTCAGGTGCCATGTGCTTGAGCTATGAAAAGTTGAACTGAAGAAATACTGGTGAGCTTGGGAACCTTAGTGGGTCTCTTTCAATGGTGAAACACCTCCTCTCAGGGGGAGTGTTGGTTCACCACCAGAGTGCCCAGTGAGGTCAAGCTGTACAAAGGAAGAGATGTCTTCTCGTTCCCACAGACGGCGCCAAATTGATGATGCGTGGATTTAGCACCACCAGGTAAGTGATAGTGAGCTCAAACAGTAGTAGTTATGGCAACCATAGAGATGCAAGTATATAAGTATGTAAGTGTATAGAAGGGGATGAGTATAAGAGGAAATTAGACAATGATGTATAGTGGTTCAGCCAATTTGGCCTACATCCACTGTGAGTGTGTGATCCACTAAGTATGGGCACTAATGGCCTTGGATACAATGCACATAACCCTCCCTCTCTCTCTCTCCACTGTGTGTGTATAAGCAGAGTTTTAGCTAGGGCTACTGTTCCTGGATCGATCCCCTGTAGGGTTGTAGGTGACAAGTATATATAGGTCTTGGGGGGTGTAGTGTACCCCCCCCCCCCCCCCCCAAGTAAGCATGGTGCATGTGAATGGTGATCTAACCAATCCCCTTTTGACACCTGTAGATGCCAAATGATGACATAATATTCCCTCACGTGAGGGTGTGATTCTGTTACAATGGTCTGCCACGTGTCATATGAGCCTGACGCGCACTGTTCCACGCGTCTCCCAAACCACGCGCCATCATGATACCACCCTCGGCCTATGAGCCGAGGCCGAGGGCAAAGTTTCTTCCGGTAATGAGTCTGGCTTGATTCTGGCCTCGTACTATCGTACCCTCGTTGGGTCGTCCGGAGTCTGGGGAAGGGTCGGCCCCTCGTAGGGTCGTCTAGGCCTGGTGGGGCCAGCTGGAGCCTGGTCAAGGGTCGGCCCCTCGTAGGGTCGTCCGTATGGGAGGTGATCCTTGTCCAGACCGAGGGTATAAACGGGTATATCAATAAACTCCCGTTCGAATATATGGGATAAACCCCACCCTTATGTCGCATGCGAACTATGTGGGCTTTGATGCCTTTATAGTCTACATAGGCATTTTGAGTTAAAACCCGAGACTCGAGTCCAATTTTCCAATTTCTCAATTTTTCCAATTTTCTCATTTGCATCCTTTTCATCTATAAATTATTTTAATATATATTACATTTGTAATCAATATTGGCGTTTTATCTAACATATATTATTATTTCATCATAACGATCAATATCTCGATAAACGCATACATCGTATTTTGTAGGTATTATTTGAGGAACATTCCTATGGATTACCTCACTTTATCTTTTCCATATATGAGTTGGGAGATTCCGATCTCCATTTATATATACACACACACACACACTTCAAGGACAAATTAAGAAAAATAGTAACACAAGCCCAAGAGAGACCGAAAGGGCGGTATGGGTCCGTAACATCTTCCCATTCCTTAACTTAGTCGCCAAATCTCTAAACTACTGGTTTTGTAAGCATCAGTTTGTCTTTGATGCCGCTCTCTCGAGGAGGAGACATGTTTTTTTGCTTGTTTTCTGCAAAATAGGCTGGTGACTCCATCTTTTTACATCACCTCACATTGATGACGGTCGAAGTGCTCCTAGAGGAATAGGGCGCGAGACCTTCTCCCCTTCCCCCACCCGAAAAGAGAGATATAGGGATGGCCATAGTGGTGACTCTTCTGGGAACATCTTAAGAAGGCTATTCCCTCATGCTTATATCCCTAATAACTCACACACT
This sequence comes from Sambucus nigra, assembly GCA_949130495.1. Classification (NCBI taxonomy): domain Eukaryota; kingdom Viridiplantae; phylum Streptophyta; class Magnoliopsida; order Dipsacales; family Adoxaceae; genus Sambucus; species Sambucus nigra. The sequence goes on from OX422207.1 coordinate 151,238,469, forward strand.
TGTAGATACTCTCCATATACACTTCACACTACTTACATGTAGGATCACTTATATCCACATGTTGCACACACCACTTTGAATATCCATGCTTATGTGTCACTAACACACACCTCCACTTATCACACTTGCATATATCCATGCTCACTCACACTTATCACACACCATGTGTAGTTGATCACTGTTCAGGTTCACTAACACACACTCACTTATAGATATTTACACATCACTCACTCACATGCTTAGTATAATCTTTATGCTCTATGCTAGATTTAATGTTTATACTTGTACATTCTTCCCTATTAGTATAGTGCTCATCATGCTAAATAAAATACTCTCTCCATAATATACTAATCAAGAATCATGCATTTTTCACACTACATCACCAAAAATCATAGCTATTGACCAAATTTTGTCCCGTAACTGGGGGGTCACTTTATGATGAGCGCTGGTCCGACATGTCATAGTTAGCCTAATCAATATGAATCTCACCTTCCATTGGCCAAGTACCTTTGACGTATATCGAACAGTTCCCGCCGCATCATACCACTTGACTGAAGTCATGACGAGAGGTGTATAGCAGGGAACTCATTCACGTACGTTGAGTATATCAAATTCTCTCTCACATGTACTGTCCCCACAAGGTATATAGTGAAGTAATTCACATACACTCAGGTATATCAAATGGCTTGTCCACACGTACCGATTGCACTCAAAATCAAGACGTATATCGTGGAAGTCATGCCAAAGGGGGGAACCCTTCCAATTAACCTAACAGCTACCTACCCTTTATAGGCATCAAACCTATTGCACTCATATTTGATTTAACGGTTACTACCCGAAACTCTGCCAAAATTATGGGTCGGCATGCTGCCCAAATTTTTGCGTGATTTCGTCTTTTTTAAAATGGGACCCTATACATGAGCCTGGAAACAAGTCCAACCATGTTTTACATATTTTTCAAACCCAATTTTCCTAGGCTCGGGTCCCGTCTGACATTTCTTTCTGCATTTAGGTAAACCTAATACAAGTGAGAAAATAATAATAATAATAATAATAATAATAATAATAATAATAATAATAATAATAATAATAATAATAATGCTGAGACCCTTTTCTCATTTTTCTTCTTTCTTTACCAAAAGTGTCAAAAACATTTCCCCCCTCTTTTTGTCAAAGTACCAAAAGAATTTTCATTCCTTTTATCATAAATGTCAAAAACATTTTCCCTCCTTTTTACCCAAAAATATTTTGTTATCCTCTTTTCCAAAAAATGTCAAAAATATTGTCCTCCTATAATAAAGGACTTTCCTTATTCTCTTTTAAAAATAAATCGAATCATTTCTCCTTCTCCGGTCGATAGCATACCTGACCCTTGGCCTGGCTCCCTATTGGTTTCTATCTTCCATCAAACCACCCCGAAGCTACATCAGTTCTCCCACTACTTCCTCCAAGTACAGAATTCACCTTCACCCACTTTTCATGGAGAATGCCAACCAAGTACCGAATGTCCAGCTTGATTTGATGACATTCTAGCCTAACTTACTGCCACTATTGACAACCTTCAAATTGATTTTCATGAAATGCAATGAAACAAGATCCCTATTCTCGAAGAGTCTAAGCTCCTCTTCCCTCGCGTTATGGGTCCGCTCGCGCCTAAGCCTATTTGGTTCCCAGAAGAATATCAGCACGCTCCACGTGCACTTACTGCCAATGGGTCACTGCCAGCTCAGCTCCTTATGCAAAATCTTGCCCATCCAAGAGCTAACCTACCCGCAACCATTAATTCAAAGGAAGAAGAGTTGAAAAAGGTCAAGAAGGAACTTAATCTATTGATCAAGAAGTTTGACTATGTCCGAATCTTAAAAAACTATATGGATTACACCCATATGTCCCCTATCCTAAATCAAGGCTGGCAAAAAAGTTCAAGATGCCCAACATTGAGATGTTCGAGGGTAGTGGGCCCCAATTATTCATCTCCAAAGTTAACACCGATCGATGACTCTCCTAGGTGACTCCAAGGAAATAATAGCCTAGATGTTCCATCAAACTTTGAAGGACAGCGCTTTTTGCTAGTTCTTATCTCTAGAGCATTCCAGGATTCGAAGTTGGGAGGATGCTTCCCGTAAATTCATGTCATAATACAAGTATAATAAAGAGTTGGAGGTTACCCTCCATGATTTAAAACTTCTTAAATAGAATCCCTAGGAAACTGTTAGTAACTTCATAGCAAAGTGGAGAGAAAAAGCGGCCACCATGACTAACTGACCTTCCGAAAAGGAACAAGTTAATATTATAAAGAATAACTTCTTACCCCATGTCTGAGAAACGATGGGAGGACAGTACTACCCCCGTTTCCAAGCCTTTCGGGAAGCAAGAGTGGAGATTAAAGAAAGTCTTGCCAAGACAGAAGTTGAGCTGAAGAAAGTATCTGGATAGTTCACTCCCAAAAAGTATGAGAAGCCTGTTAATACCGAAGTTTCAACCATTAATTACATCTCTCAGCCTGCCATTTTATGGGCACCAAAAAGCCTCCCTAACCCAGTCAAAAAGGAATACATCGAGCTTCATGCTCCCCTGTCCAAAGTTTACCAAGCCCATTTGAGCCAAAATCTTTTTAAGCCATTGGACCCTCGTCTATTACCAACCCTACTTCCCAAAAATTTCAAACCAAAAGCCCATTGCAATTTTCACCAAAATGCCGCACATAATACTGATCAGTGTTTCCATGTCTAAAATATAATCCAAGGTCTGATTGACCAGGGTATCATCTCCCCACCAGCCAATCCAAAACCAAACACTATCCACAATCCACTCCCAAATCATGCAAATGCTATCTTCCTAGAAGAAGACCCATAATTTGATCCATCTACCCATGTTGTACCCAGTAAATCACCTATCATACCTATATATTCCCCTAAACCCCTTCAAGTTTGCCCATATTTTCTCTTACATTATATCTATTTTGTCAATCAGGCTTTGTCACTCCTTACAAAAGCATGCATTACTGTTTGTAGCCATTTCAGAGGGAAGTATATAAAATTATCAGCAGTATTGAACCATCTTCTAAAGTTCGAGCTGAAATTGCCCTAAAAAATGACCATTGACTGCTAGAGATTTAACACATTATTTTTGGAATCTCAGAAGTGGGCTCGACATTCAGATTGTTGGGTGGTATCTACCGATGAAGTCAGCTTAGATGATGTTATCCCGATCATGGCAGACTTATTTCGATAGACTGATGAAATTTACAATATGTCTGAGCTACTTGATACTTTGAAACTACAAGGGCTCTTGGTCCCTCCGCTTATACATCTCCCCATTGAGTGGGATGATCAATACAAAGAGGCCATTAAGGTTTTAAAATGCATTAACTTTCGTGGAAGGATGACATCGTTGCCACTGGATGGGGAGAAAAATTCGATAGTTCAGATGAAGAACAAAACCCTAGCCCAGTAGTCAGAATATTTGGAATGATATCATTTGAGGATCTGGTAGGAGAAATCGACAAAGTGTCCAAATAACCCAAGATAGATGAGGAAATTGGGTTCCTATTTTCCCCTCTTTTGTGAACCATATGACTAGATCCGGGAGGCATTACCAGGTCTCGAACACGCAATCAACAACGATCAATAAGAGAAAAGGTGTTGAGAAACTTCTTATGCCAAAATTGATCCTCGAAGAGATCGAGATCCTCGATCAATTAAAGAAAACTCAGACTAACATCACTCCGTGGGGACTCTTTATGTCTTCTCAGCTACACTAAAATTCTTTGATAAAACTACTTATCGACCCATAATCCCTCCTTCCCCTACGCTAGAAGAAGTAGTGAGTCTAATCAGATCTCTAACCTATATTAGAATGCTTTCCTTCTCCGAAGAAGATATTCCTAAGTTTGGTCCAAATCACAACTATGCTCTAAACATCTCTATTAAAGTCATGGGAAAGGTTGTCCCACTTTCGCTTATTGATAATGGATCAGCTCTTAATGTTTGCCCATTGAGAATCCTCAACTGATTGGGATTGAAAGTAAGTGACCTTGATCCAACCTTTTTCACGGTGCGTGATTATGATAATAATCGTCAGGAGGTGATGGGATCCATAAAGCTTACAATATGGGCTGGCCCTATAAATCCCGTTTTGGAATTCCAGGTCATCAACATCCCGTCTTATTTCAATCTATTACTCATATGACCATGGCTCCATAGTATCAAGGGTGTGTCTTCTTCCCTCCATCAGAAACTAAATTTCTTCGCCAATGGGATGTTCATCACCATCTTGGGCGACGATGATAATACTAAGAATGCAAGTACCAGTAATCCAGTACTAGAGATATAACATGGGGAAAATGATATGCTTCTGTCAGATTTTTGAGTCAAACCACTTCTGCTCCCAGTAGGGGATGATTTCAAAGATAGAGTTCATCCACAACACAGCCCCCATGGAAATTTCAATGTGATACATATGTTCAATAATATGCACTTCATGTCCAGACTGGGGTTGGGAAGGCGACAACAGTGAATACTAGAACCCATAGTGTTGAAGAAGGCATTTCCTCCCTGTGTCTTGGGTTATCAACCATCAATAGAGGAACTTAAGATTCTCCACCAACCTCGGTTGAAAAAAAGACTAAAAAATGCCAAGACTGTCTTAGGAGATTCCTTTAATGAAAGATACATCAAAGAGGGTGAATATTTCCCATTTTATGCCTTTCCCGAACCGTGGTATGATCATGTGGACAGGAAGATGAAGCCAAGAATGGAGATCTTTTTCCAAGATAGTTACTTATGGTTCGAAATTTCCCAGCATCATCTGCAACCACTCATTTAGAAGATAATAAATGCTACCAAAGATTTTGAGAAATGTGACTCCGAAGATTCATTCAATTTGTAGACACTAGGGCTGACATTTTACATGATCCACTCAAGAACTACATCATCGGATCCATCCCGCATGATCAAAGCAGCTGATGCACCTCTCCTCAACTGGAATGGTATGCCCGTTTCACCCGCTAAAATGCAACCCAAATATGATGTTTATCATATTTCTTCTTATTTTGTTATTCCTCCCTGTTCTAATCACAATGTAATCGAGACCTCATTCGATGAGATTCTCAATGTTGTTTTTCTCAATAATGATATAAATGAAGATTTTGAGTATCTTGTTGTGCCTTACATTAATTGTCTTGATTATAATCAAACTCTTGATTATGATGATTTTGCAAATGAATAATTCTTAACGGATCATAATAAGGTTAATAGCAAACAACATAACCGTGTTCAAATTAATAAAGATGAAACTCTTGTTATTAATCTCGTTTTAGTAGCCAATTGCACGAGATTAGGATATGGCAAGAGCACGCGCAACTCAAGGATTTACTGAAGGAATTTTTAGATGTATTCACATGGTCCTACGATGAAATGACCGACATTGATCCCGGGATAGCTTATCATGAGATTCCAATGCTTCCAAAATGAAAATCGGTGAAAAAAAAAACTGCATAAGCTCCACACGAAATGGTCACTCAAGGTTAAGGAATAAGTGATCAAACCATGAACGTAGGGTTCATCCGGGTGATTGAATATCCCACATTTCTATCTAACATTATACCCGTGCCGAAATTCGAAGGAAATGTTTGCATGAGATTTGAATAAGGCCTCTCCAAAGGATGATTATCTGTTACCTAATATTGACCTGATTGTAGACAATACAACTAGTCACACTCTTAAGTCATTTGTTGAAAGTTTTGTTGGATACAATCAGATCAAGATTCACCCGGGCCATCAAGAGAAAATCGCATTCATCACCCCTTGGGGAACCTTCTGCTACACCATTATGCCGTTTGATCTAAAAAATGCAGGGGCTACCTACTAGAGAGTTTCCATAACTATCTTGCATGATCTGATACACAAAGAAGTCGAGGTCTATGTGGAAAATATGATCATCAAGCCTAAAACTCAAGAAGGTCATGTTCTCGCTCTAAAAAAGTTCTTTGAGTGACTATGGCGATACTGGATGCGACTTAACCTAATCAAAGGAAAATGTCTGGGATTCATGTGAAAATTACATTATATCAGCTGGTTCATCAGCCAATTGACTACTATTTGTGAACCCATATTTAAACTCCTCCAGAAGATTCCATTAAGGTTTGGAATGAATCTTGCTAGGAGGCCTTTGATCGAATCAAGCAATATCTAACCCGACCTCCAGTACTTATACCACCGTAACCTGGTTTACCCCTACTCCAATACCTGACTGTAACATACATTGCAGCTGGGGATTTATTAGCCCAATACCCTGAAGAGTCTTACAAAAAGAGAATGATCTACTATGCCTGTCACAAATTGGTTGGATACGAAGTTAACTACACTGACTTGGAAAAAGAATGTGCTTCCCTCGTGTAGGTCACCCAAAAATTACAACACTATATGCTCACTTTTCCCATGGGACTTATATCTCGCATGGATCCTATTGAATACCTGCTTAAGAAACATGTTTTGTCTAGCCCAATGGCCTGATGGTTGATGTTTTTACTTTATTTTGATATTAATATGTCACATAGAAAGCCATAAAAGGAAAAGCCATATCTGATTACCTTGCTGACCACCCTAAGGAAGAAGCCTATGTTTGGATTTCTGAATTTCCAAATGAAGAAATCCTTTGTACCTCCTAAGAAGACCTCCGGTGGAAAATGTTCTTTGGAGGATCTTTTAATAAGAAAGGATATGGCATTGGGGTACTCCTAATATCCTCTGATGACTCTCACACTCCCATTGCCATTAAGCTAGAGTTTCCCTACACCAATAACATGATTGAATACGAGGCATGTACGGTAGGCCTCAAGGTCGATCTCAAGAGAGGAATCTGATGCCTAGATGACTACGGGGATTCAGCCCTCCTCATTGGTCACATCCTTAGAAGATGGAACGTCAAGTACCAGAAACTCTTTATCTTTGATGCCCACCTAGAAGAACTAGCCTCCCAGTTCCAAGATATCACCTTCTAGTACCTGCCCCGAGCCAGGAACAATTTAGCCGATGCACTTGCTATCTTGGCCTCCATGGTTGACATGTCCTAAGGAATAACGATGGCCCCCTTCCTGGTCCAAAAGAAAACTAAATCGACCCACTACTACCACATTTAGCTAGTCACCAAAGAAGATCCTGATATAGCCAATTGCTGTTACTATGACATTTGGCAGCTCCTCAAGCACGATAGGTATCCCCAAGATTCTAATAAGAAAGATCGATCAACCTTCCTTAAACTGGCTGCCCAGCACATTGTCTACGATAAAGCACTATTTAAGAGAAACTTTGATGGAACCCACTTACACTGCATCACAGGGTCTGACATTGAAGAGATGATGTAGAAAATACACAGCACGGAGTGCAGACCCCACATTATTATCCATATATTGGCCAAGAAGATTATCCGACAAGGTTATTATTGAACTACCATGGTTTAGGATTGCATAACCTATATTTGGAGATGTTTTAAATGCAAATATTTTTCTAATCCCCAACACTTGGCTTCGTGAGAATTGTACAACATGACTTCTCCCTGGTCATTCTCCACATGGGGCACCAATATCATAGGGAAAGTTACACCTAAAGCCTCTAACGGACATGAATTCATCTTGGTTTCCATTGATTACTTCACTAAATGGGTCAAAGTAAAGTCATACACAGTGTTGAACGCCAAAAAGGTGGTCAACTTCATCCAAAAATATATCATCTGCTGATACGGGGTCTCACATGAGCTAATATCAGAAATCGGGTTGCATTTCGAAGCAGAAGTTATAAAATTAGTTGACGAGTATAGGATCCAGAGGCACAAATCTTCTCTATACCGACCTCAAATCAATGGTGCAGTCGAAGCCACTAATAAGAACCTCAAAGCAATCATCAATAAGATGAGCGAGAGTTTTTAAGATTGGTCCAACCGGATCCCTTACGCCCTCTAGGGTTACCATACTTCGGTTCGAACATCTAATGGGGCTACCCCTTACTCTACGATATACAACATGGAAACAGTCCTACCCGTTGAACTAGAAATACCTTAATTACATGTCATGCTTGAAATCAAAGTCAACAAATAAGACTAGCCTCAAAGCCGTCTTGATGAGTTATCTCTCTTGGATGAAAGGAGGTTAAAATATCATATACAAGGGTATCATCGCCGAATAGCACGACCATTCAATAAGAAAGTCAAGGATCATGGTGTTCGAGAAGGGGATTTAGCCATTAAAGAGATCATAGAGCCCCTCTAGGAATCCATAGAGAAATTCTAGCCCAATTGGAGTGGCCCCTACATTGTGAAGAAAATCCTATCCAGTGGCACCGTTATGCTCACCGACCTCGATGGGGAAGAGATATCCCATCCATTTAACCTCAACCGTTTTAAGAAATTCTACACTTAGTCCAAAATCTCAGTGTGCTATGACTCTTCTCACCTCCCTTATATTTTAAAAAAAATCTTCATTTCCCTCTACTCAGAACTATATGGGGCCTAATACTTAAAAAACCTTTTTACTTTAAAAAATGAAACTCAAAAATTTTTCAGAACCCCCAGAGGTACGTAGGCAGCTCATACGCTTTACATGAGCATCCCCCTTCTTTGTCATAAAGTGCTATTATTTTCTTATATCCGAGAACGACAGTTCATTTTTTTCATTTATATGAACAAAAGTATTATGTATGCTTTAGCGATTGGTATAGATAATTCAAATGCAAAAAAAAAAATCAAGAGGCACAACGATATAATTAAAATCTTTTTTATTTCATTTATAAGAAATTACGGTACGATTACATGAAATATCAGCATAGGGAGTCAAACAAGTTCCCCCGCCAACCTTACAAATAGAAAACAAACGATATTTAAACTTCCCAAATTCATTCCCAGCAACCAAACACAACCATCATAAAATCTTCAGAAAAACACCAATAACATTAACTTCACAAAAATTCCCTACCCGCAGCTGCCAGAAGAACCAAACCCATCACCATCTACATCTCGGGATCCCTAAACTTCCCCTTCTTGTATGGAATACCAAAGGCGCTCCATAAAATGGTACGTCCAAACCAACCCAGGGAAAATCATAACACCTCCCTCCATGGTGTCAAACATGGCAAGCCATCTCTGCCCGGTCTCATTGAGTAACATCTTAGCCACTACCCTCCTCCACAACCATTTCATGAAGTCCCCAGGAACATGCCAAACTCTGTCTGGTTTAACGACCGACGATTCTCCTATAGAGAGACCAACCGCATGTGCATGCCTTCCGTCAAATCCTCCACATGAAAGGAGTCCAGAACATGGGAAGGCATGATATGTTCCCATTCAAATTGAGCAAGAGCCACTAGGGAAAGTAAAAAGAGGTCTGTTAGAGGCCAATGAGATGAATGTAATAATATTCCCCCAATCCTAGAATGGGATGAAACTCCCCCCACAAGGGTACCGACCAGCGCAGACATCGAGCCCCGTGCTCTATAAACCAATTTTCCCACTTCTCAACATTCTGGCTGAAACTGATGGAGTAGCGAGTGAAGAAATTTGGCACAAATGCAAAGGGATAATCAGGATGGACCACCAAGCCGAATCTCTCAGACATCCACATGAACTGCATGACAGGGTTTCCCCTCAAAAAATTAGAATGACCTTCCCGCCAAGCATCTAGACCTTTCAGGGTCTCCATCAGTATTACCGTTGCGAGATTATGACAATAGATATCCATGCAGTAATAGCAGCCAATTGAGGATCCACCATCAGGTCCTCGGTCACTTGTAGTAGCTTCAAAGTTAAGTCCAGGGCAACAACTCTAGCATCAATATAGTCCCTTCAACACAATAAATTTAGCACAATCTAATGAAGGTGATAAGATCCACTTTACAACCAAGCTTTCTATCTCCTCATCCATATACCAACCAAGCCTCCAAGGATTTCCTTCACTCAAAAATTGCAAAACAGACTCATTTTTCCTACTCAAAATAAATCCCTTGAAAAGGGAAGCTCTAAGTCCACCTTTCTACTCAAACATATTCAAAATTTTCCAAAAAACACACTTTTCCTACTCTTTCTCAAAATAAAAACTCAACAGCAAATTAAAGTGCATGTAGAGTAAGCCACTATATCAAGATAATCAAATAAAATATGCATCTCTTTTTTTCCTTTTTGAGTATCTTTTCAGGTGCAAATATCACCCCATCAAGCATGTAATATGTTCGAACAGTAAGCTCCCACAGTCAACAATGAACCTGCAAGAAGATCTCGAAGGGAAATAACCAGAATTGGATGTTATCGCATCTGCCCCCTAACCCTTTCTCCTAGGTGCCAGACTTACCCAAACTCACTCGCCATTAATCGTCGCATATGTGCATGCTGACCCATCACCCTCGTAGCCCGAGGAGTCATCCCCCAGGGATTGAAGGTGACCTATAAGATCCCAGTGGAAAATCATTATTCAAAAAAGGACATCGAAAAAGGTAGTCTCAAGGGGAAAGAATAATTTACCCAGTCGACACTGTCCCTTCACCTTCTCGAGGTAGTTCAAAAGACAATGACACTGTGATTCGTATCGAATATTGTATATTTGTACCCTTTTTATTTATGAATTTTATCTCCCTCGGGTAATTTAATTCCTGTATTTATGCTCGTTAATCAGACAACCTCTATTTTATATGTTTACATATTTTGCGAGGTATAATTGAGCTCTTGTAGGTATTAAAGTGCCTAGTGTGAAGTTTGGTCACTTTACGAAAAAAAATTGTTGACTATTGTAACTTTGGGGGAATTTTAGTAATTTTAGCACTTGGTTTTTGGTGCTTAGGTTTCATGGAATTTTTATCTCATTGAGTTCTCTTTGTGTGTCCACCGACGGTGCATGATTTCGATTTATAATGAAGAAGTTATTGCATTTTTGGGAAGGTTTTGTCTTTAAAAGCACATTTGGGAGCACATTCAAGGGCATTTTAGTCATTTTATTATTTTGTTTTTTGACCTAATGTATTCATAGAAGTTGTAGTTGTCTGAGCTAGCTTCGCGTATCTTCCAACCATGCCTGATTTCGAATTATAACGAAGAAGTTACGACATTTTCCGTATTGTTGATCCAAGCTGAATAATCTGCACTGTCAGGGGCGAATCGATTCGGAATTTCTCCTAATCGAGTCCGTAAATTTGTATTTTTAAGTGGGTTTTTGGTTGGGTATTCTGGGTAAAACATTCTCTTAAGTGGGGGAGTTCATTTGTACACTTTTAGGGTTAGATTTTGGAGATATTTTGTTGGGGAGCTTCCCTCTTCCCACCACTTTAGGTATTTGCCCATTTATTTATGTAAGTTTATTATTCATTCTATTCTACCTCTTGTTTATGCTTTATTTCCATTTTGTCTTTACTTTACATTCCTAGTTAATTAGTTTTATTAATTTATTTCATGTGTGCTTTAGTTAATTAGTTGTTTATTAGTTTTATTTATGCATTGTCATTAGTTTAAGGGTTGGGGCCATTTCTCTGCCATTAATGGGCATCGAGCTCCAAAAGTTAGGTTTTGGATAAAATTGCATTTACTTAAAACCTCGTGTATTAAAGTTGGAATATTATGTGTTAAAATTTCTTTGTCACGCAACGTAAGTGTGTGAAGCAATATTTCGAAATTAATCCACGTGTGACCATTTTTTATTAAATGTTTTATATCGCATTTTTTGATTAAATTCCTTTATGGGCAATGCTTATAATTAATTGAATATGTTCGGTTAAATGCTTTCGAACCAAAATTCTAATTATGTGTTGTTTAGCCCATGGCGGGGATGTGACCCTAACTCTCGTTTTATTAATTCTTATTTAGTGTTAACATCTTATTTTCCATTTTCTTTATTAACGAGTGAGACGCTACCCTCTTTAGCTTTCTTCGCACGGAGCGTAGCTGTTCCCTGGAGGTTGCCGGGGTTGATAGATTTCTGCCAGGCCAAAGAGAATAAATGTCGTATACGAAAGAGAGAGCTGTTAACTAATAGAAGGAATAGAGGGTAACACAGTCCTTAGTGATCTGAGAATTTCTTCTTACCATCCCCATAGTGTATGAGACAAATGTATGCATTTCGATTAGGGTCGTATTCTATGGTTACGATTCTACCATATATGTCTTTTTCATTCCGTCGAAAATCGATTTTACGGTATAGACGCTTATGACCTCCCCCTCTATGCCCTGCGGTAATGATTCCTCTGGCATTACGACCTTTACCACAATGATGCTGTCCATAGATCAAATTATTTCGTCGATTGGATTTCACTTGACTGTCTACGGTTCCATTGCGTGTGCTCGGGGTAGAAGTTTTGTATAAATGTATCGCCATGCTATTAAGTATTTTGATTTAAGTTCTTTTCTTTCTAAGAGGTGGAATAGAATAACCCGGTTGAAGCGTAATGATCATACGTCTGTAATGCATTGTCTGTCCCATAATAGGTCCCATTCTTCTACCCTTTCCCGGAAGTCGATGACTATTCATAGCTATTACCTTGACACCAAAGAAGAGTTCGACCCAATGCTTCTACGATAGCTTCCCCCTCATGTAGTCGTCGGCCTTCCCCAGCCCTCCTTCGTCGCTTCTGGCTAAGCATCTTTCGGCGGAGGAAAGGAGGCGACTAGTCGCTTCTGGCGAAGCTGCGAGTTCATGAGCAAGTGAATGAACGAGCCAGCGAGCAGCGAGTGAAGTGAATGAACGAGCCATGTTCCTAAAAGGAGTGACCATCTTTGTTTTCTTCCCTTCCCCACCCATCGCCTTTTATGCTTTTACTTTAGAAGTGATAAATCAATTAAAATATTTCCAACATTCCCTATGGATTCTTGATACTCGGACTGTCCGCTATACTCCCTTATAAAGTGTAGTCATTGTTTTGGTTTTTATATGTTGGCGGTGAACCGAAACAACGATAATGCTCCTTACACGAACACACGGTTTATGCCCGTATCAAAATGGTGCCATTGCTTGGGAGTGTTTTGTTATAGATTCAAGTTGATTTACTATTTCATAGTATTTCTTTTATTCATATTTGTATTCTTTATTTTCCCCTTTCCTTTTGACTTGTGCTAGATTAGTTCGAGAAATTGAAATTTTAGTGCTCATCGCTTGATTGCATTGCTTAATTTAAAATGTCTCGCTATAACTCTTTAGATAACATTAATTGTTAGGTGAATAGTTTTCCAAGTTATACTCCCAAGACTATGAGAGAATGCCAATAAATTCTTGAAAATGAGCGTATTGAGCATGAAATTCAAGAAAATGTAAGTAATCCTTCATCGCCTAGTGAGGAAACTTTGGGAAGCAGGGAATCCGTTAGCTATGAGAAAACCTCACAAGAACATGTTATGTCTTATTATTGGTATGATCAGGATTTAATGATAAAGGAATCAAATGACTGATTTGAGAGTTTTGAAGCTTGGTAATTAGAAATTAATGCCCAACTCGATTAGATTATTGCTTTTTCACAAAGGTCGATTGAGGCTGAAACTTGTGTTTCACCTCCACCCTTTTTTGAGGAAGAAATAATCTAGAGTGATCCAAGAACTTTCAAATTTCAACCTCTTATTAATTCTTCCACTTGTATTGAGGTTGATGGTCCTTCCTTTCCTTTATTCCCTACTATTCTTGAACCGTTAAATTTATCACAAGAATCGGTTAAAAGACTTGAGGACTTTGACCCGATTCTTGAACGAGAAAGTTATTTTGAGATGCTCCATCTCATGGGTTATTCACTTGCACTTGCCTCGCCTCCCCTTCCAATTGAAAAAACTTAGGGATGTGATTTTTATTTTTTCGAGATCGATGTGGTCTTGTCCCCCATTTTTTCCAAATTTCCCCTCGTCCCCCAAAAATTTATAATTGGCGATGGTTCAATTCTTACGCCTTACACATGTCTTCTGTTGTTCAAACGGATTTCTTATTTTTCGGGAGGTATGCATGCATGGGAGGGTCCACCATTGATCCTTCAAAGTCAAATTGTATTTTGGATGGACCCTAAAAAATTTAGAATTCTAGTGTATAGTTAGTTAGAAGTCCAAATAGTAGTTGTACGTAGTTAGTTTTTCTTTCTTTATTTCTTTCTTTTTTCTTTCTTTTTAATTATAGTCTAGTGTAATCAGTTAAACTCTTTGTTATTGTTTTTGTTATTCTTGTTACTTTTTTTTGTAGATCCAATGGACTTGTGCTTATCGGGGATCACTCCAATTTTGGGTAATATCTTTATTTTCCTCTCTTTATGTTGTGTTCTTGATTAGCATTGAGGGCAATGCAACATTTAAGTTAGGGGTGTGGGATATTCTATCCACTGTTCATTTTATTCCATTGATTTGATCACATTTTATTACTAAACATGCCTTTTGTTGAAAAATTTAAAATTTTCAAAAATATTTTATTTCTATTTTTTCCCTTGTCTGGTATTTTGCCTTTTTTTCGATGATAAATTTCAATAATTTCCCGATCCAGTTGACAACTCAATGATGCATGTTCTCAATTTTAGAAGTTATTAGACTTTCATCCTCAAATCATTGATATAATGAATAACTTCATGAATTAAACTTTAACCCATGAGCACATGCGCTTTTCTTTCTTTATTGATTTGGTTTAAGATTTTTATAACTTGGTAATCTTTTATTGCATTGTATATACTTACATAAGTGGTATTCAAGACATACCTTCATTTGTGAGTGTTATACACTACTCTTTCCTCATGAAAACGTTAAACTCATTGGTAATTTCACTATTCTTTCATTTGATCGTTCAGTAATTGAGTTCATTTATGAAATGTGTTACTTGAGAAAGATTTTCAAAGTTATTTTGACTAGAAAATTGCGTAAATTTTAGGAAATGATCATAGGCCATCTTTGTTATATCACCCATATTGACCTTGGCCTCGCCTTATACGTTTTCCCTAGTAAACCCCTTTGAGACTTAATATAGCCTTTCGTTTTATAACCCCAAATCCCATTACCAACTCCACATTGAAGTTATAAACCATACATATTACTTTCCATACCTTTGTTTGGAATGATACTTGGGATTGAATGATGTTTGTGTTGCGTGGTTGCAATTAAGCATGTGAGAGCAAAAAAGTGAATAAAAAATGGTAGTGAAAAAGAAAAGAAAAAGCGAAAAAAAAGAAATGAAAAGAAAAAGAAGAAAATAAAATAAAATGGAAGTTAGATATGATGTATATAGTGTTCAATAAGTTTTTTCACTCTCCAATTTCATATCCAATGCTTGTTATGGATATTTTATTCCAATTTAGAGATTGCCCACATTTTCCATTATCCCAAGTTTTTATCACCGAACACCTTTGAATCAGTACATATACCCTTCGTTTCATGGGCTTAACCCCAAATGTACATTACAATCCTCTAAAGTCCTATGTGATCATAGGGTGAATTTTATTCGAATGTCATAATAATTTTGATAATATGTGAAAATACATTTTTCCATGACGGTATCTTTCATTGAGATTGCATATTTTGCATTTTAAATACAGCATTCTTCATTAATGATAAGTGTGCGGCCTTATTTCCATTTGCAATTACTCTTTATGCCCGCATGTCCCGTGTACTTCCTCCAATTCACTGTGATTTAATTTATTGAGTGTAATATCCAATGAGGATTGGCATATATGCACACTTTAATGTGATCCGATTTATATAAGTTTTTGCCAAATCATATTTTGCATGTGTTCACTCCCCTCCCTCTTTTAAGGTTTCAATTTTATGAAGTTCGTTATATAGTGTTAATAATAACATAATTTTGTTTGAATTTATTCACTATTCTAATAACATGTTGAAACCCATTTTGTTATTGTTGAGCATGTATTTTTGATTGATTGGTCACATTTTAAGGAAACTTTGATGTTTCTGGGTTTTATCCCTGAAAACCCTCACGAGACAACACTCGTCCACTAGGGAAACCTAGGAGTTTAACGGCTTATGGCATATGCTAAATGTAATCGTTCACCCGCGAAAGTGACTTTTATCCCCTTTGTACATATCTCCTCTCTTGTGGTTTTCTTGCAGTCTTGTTTCTTTGCATTTCATTGCTAGGGACTAGCAATGTCTAAGTTAAGGGGTGTGATTCCTATAGAATATTGCATATATTTACCCTCTTATGTATTTTAGCCCCCTCGAGTACTTTAATTCCTATATATATGCTCATTAACTAGACAACCTCTATTTTATATGCTTACATGTTTTACGAGGTATAATTGAGCTTTTGTAGGTATTAAAGTGCCTAGCGTGAAGTTTGGTCGCTTTCTAAAATGTTTTGTTGACTATTGTAACTTCGAGGGCATTTTAGTAATTTCAAAACTTAGTATTTGGTTCCAAGGTCTCATGTAAGTTGTATCTCATTGAATGCTCTTCGTGTGGCCGCCGACAGTGCATGATTCCGATTTATAATGAAGAAGTTATGGCATTTTTGGGAAGGTTTTGTCTTCAAACTCACATTTAGGAGCACATTTAAGGGTGTTTTATCATTTGTGTTTTTGACCCAGTGTATTCTTTGAAGTTGAATCTCTCTAAGTCAACTTCATGTATCTTCCAACCGTGCCTGATTTCGAGTTATAACTAAGAAGTTACGACCTTTCTCGTATTGCTAATCCAAGCTGAAGAATCAGCACTATCAGGGGAGAATCGTTTCAGAATGCCAGAAAGTCCGCAAATTTGTATTTTGAAGTTGTTTTTTGGTTGGGTATTCAGTGTAAAACATTATGTTAAGTGGGGAATCCATTTTACACATAAGAGAACTCATTTTTTCTTAGTTTATAGGGTTAGAAGAACATGGGGGATTTTTGTGGAGCCTCCCCTCTCCTCCATTTCTCTTTGGGTTTATACCCATTAATATAAGTTTATTTACTATTCATTGTCACTTTCCTTTTGTTCTTACTTTGATCTTTAATTTCGTGCTTTGTAGTTAGTTTATTGTTGTTTACTTATTGTTTGTGTTGGTTAATTAGGTTTATTTATGTCTTTATTCATGTATTGTCCTTAGTTTAAGGGTTGGGGTCATTTCTCCACCATTGATGGGCGTAGAGCTCCAAAAGTTAGGTTTTGGATAAAATTGCATTTAATTAAAACCTCGTGTATTAAAGTTGGAATATTATGTGTTTAACTTTCTTCATCACACAACGTTAGTGTTTAAAGAGATATTTCGAAATTAATCCACAGGTGACCATTTTTTATTAAATATTTTATCTCGCATTTTTGGATTAAATTCCTTCACGGGCGAAGTTTATATTTAATTGAATATGCTCGGTTAAATGCTTTCGAACCAAAATTCTAATTATGTGTTGTTTAGCCAATGACAGGGATGTGACCCTAACTCTTATTTTATTAATTCTTGTTTAGTGTTAACTTCTTATTTCCCACTTTTTTACTTCCAACCCATCACCCTTTACACTTTTATTTCAGAAGTGATAAATCAATTAAAATATTTTCAACATTCCCTATGGATTCTGGATACCCGGACTGGCCGCTATACTCCCATGTCGAGTGTAGTCATAGTTTTGGTTTTAGTATATTCGCGGTGAATAAAAAATAACGACAGTGACCCTTACACGAGCACACGTCTTATGCCCGCATCACACAGCCTAAACCCTTTCGATCAGCACCTCCCTGAAATTTTGTACAGAAAATCCCAAAAATGCCAGAAAATTCCTAAAATTACCAAACGAATTTTAAAACATTTTTTCACCAAGAAAAACATTTTTCAAAGTCTCAAATCCCCAACCAAACTAATACCACATTTTCACCCCCAGCTTAAACCCCATAATTCCTTAACGGAATCCCAAAATTATCTCCCCAGTAGAATTCTCAAATCCAACTCCCCCAGTGGAACTTTAAACTAACCGGATATCTCTCCAGCAACGTCTCAAAGGGACACAACAAAAAAAAAATCCTCCTGCAAGGCTATATCCAATCCTCGGATTAGTATCTTTTCCCAGAGTAGTCTTCAAGTTTCTCCAGGAAAACTATACCCCACGCCCTACTTAAGCCCTCAGAATTAGCTTTGACCCGCAGAATTGGTCACTTCTATTTAAAGCCCTAAGAACCAACCTCGACCCTTAGAATTGGTCACTCCTACTTAAGCCCTGAGAATTAGCTTCAACCCACAGAATTGGTCACTTCTACTTAAGGTCCTCAGAATTGACCTCCACCCTCAGAATTGGTCGCTTCTACTTATGGTCCTCAGAATTGACCTCGGGCCTCAGAATTGGTCGCTCTCCAGTTGGGTCCTCATAATTGGTCTCGATCCTCAGAATTGGCTGCACCCCACTTAAAGCTCTCATAATTGGGTTCGACCCTTAGAATTGGTCGCTTCTACGTAAGGTCCTCAGAATTGGTCGCTTCTATTTAAAGCCCTCATAATTGGTTTCGACCTTTATAATTGATCGTTTATACTTAAGGTCCTAAGAATTAACCTCGACCCTTAGAATTGGTCGCTCCTACTCAAGGTCCTCAGAATTTACCTCGGCCCTTAGAATTGTCCGCTCTCCACTTAAGCCCTTAGAATTATCTTCGACCCTCAGAATTGGTTGCTTCCCACTTAAGGTCCTCAGAATTGACCTCGACCCTCAAAATTGGCCACTCTATACTTAAGTCCTCCAAATTGGCTTCGACCATCAGAATTGGTCACTCCCTACCCGAGGTCCCCGAATCGACCTCAGCCCGTAGAATTGGCCATCCCTAGCATTACCTTAGGTCCTCAGAATCGACCTTAACCCTATGAATCGGTCATCCTCGTCCCCTAAGTTCGCGAATCAGCCACTTTCCCAAAACATCATATGGTGTCTATTTGACGGATTTCACTTGTTCCAAGCTCACCCGTCGAGGGGCACTATAGAAAACACAATCTATGTCCCCTTAAGTCTCTTCTTAGGCACCTAGCACCTCCCTATTTCACTACAAACCCTAGGTCATACTCCGAGTACTAATTTAGAGGCCATCGGGCGCTCTCGAGCTCCGTTTGACTCCTACTAACTCTATCGTCAGAGAGAAACCTTAATGAATCTTCTAAGGACTCATAATTCCCTTTCCAATGGTCGATCTCATGTGTAAATTGGCATAAAGTTTTGAACGAACGAACCATTTTACTATCAAAAATCAAACTAGAGGCCACCGGGCACTCTCGAGCCTCCCCGATTTGACACCAATCAACTTCTTCATCAGAGAGAATTCTATTTAAATCATCAAAGGGAACTAAAACCCCTTTCCGAAGGGTTCACTTTATGCACGAAATGACATAACCGTTCGGATGAACGATCCGTTTTGTCCCGAAAATGAATTCGGAGGCCATCGGGATCTCTTAGGCTCCGTTTGACCAAGGTTAATTCTTCAGCTCGAACGAGACTGAATGAATCTTCGAATGGAAATAAATATCCTTTCCAACAGTTTTCCCGTGCGTGAATCAGCATTATGGTACAGACAAATGACCCGTTTTACTTTGAAAGGTCACCGGGTGCTTCTGGTCCCTGGTTGATCAAACTCAACTCTCTAACAAAGCGAAGATCTTTGGAATCTTGAAGTATCTCGCATAAACTTTCCAACGGTCAACCCTGTGCATGATTCTGACTTACAATTTGGATGAACGATCCATTACTGTCTGACGATCTCCCGTCCAAAGGACCGACGAGTGATTTCAATCCCTGTTTGACCCAAAGTCAACTCCCGGACCCGGGAGAAGCCCAAAGGACTATTGAAGGTCTCTAAATTAACTTTCTAAGGGTGTACCCCGTGCGTGATTTGGATTTGCGAATTGTGTTCTATGATCATTTTTTTTAAAAAATCTGCACGAGACTACCGATTGGCAGGTCTATTTCGTGGTCTATCGATAATGAATCTAGGGTTACCTACTGTTTAGCAGGGCTAAGGATATGCAAATCGTCATCCCCCAACCTTATAAATAGAGGGCATGATCTCACCCTCAACGCACACCTTAGATCCATTAATATCAGTGATCTCAGCAACATTCTCTTGCAATCAGCGAAGTTTCCTTATTTAAAATTCCTTTCCATCCTTCATTCCCATAATTTTCATACCCTATTTATAAAAATCTCATTCTCTCTCAACATTCATATCAACATTCAAGGGAGCTCATCAAGGATTAAGATCAAGCCTTAATTTTCTAAAGAATGTCCAAATATTTTTCTCTCTTTAAGTTTTTTTATTTTCCCATTAGTTACATATATTCTTAATTTAGCTTTTACTTTAGCTCATACAAATTAATACCTCATCCTTTATTAGTTATATTACACATTATTTATTTTCTGTTAAAAAACCCAAAACAAAGAAAAAGAAGGTTACCCCTATAAATTTCAACGGGCTTATCCACCACAATTTCTCGAAACTAAAAATAATTTTTATGTACGCGCGCATATAATAAATTCCCATTCTAATCTATGGGATAAAACCACCCTTATATCTCATGTGAACTACGTGAACTTTGACGCCTTTATAGCCTACGTAGGCATTTCTGGTTAAAACTCGAGACTCGAGTCTAATAATCTAATTTTCTAATTTCTCAATTTTACCATTTTTTGCACCCATATCCTTTTCATCTATACATTATTTTAATATATATTATATTTGTGATCCATATTGGCATTTTATCTAACATATATTATCATTTCATCATAACAATCAATATCTCGATAAATGCATACATCGTATTTTCTAGGTATTATTTTGGGAATATTCTTATGGGCGACCTCGCTCTATCTTTTCCATGATATGAGTTAGGTGATTTCAATCTCCATTTTATATAAGCGCACACACACTTCACTGATAAATTAAGGAAAATAGTAACACAAACCCATGAGAGATCAAAAGGGCGGGATGGGTTCCTAACACATTCCCATTCCGTAACTTAGCCCCTGAACCTCTAAACTATTAGTTTCGAAAGCATCAGTTTGTCTTTGATGTCGCTCTTTCGAGGAGACGACGTGTTCTCTTGACTATTTTGTCAAAAATAGGCTAGATACTCCATCTTTTTACATCACCCCAAATTAACGACGACCGAAGTGCTCCTAGAGGAAGAGGGAGCGAGACCTTCTCCCCCTCCCCCCGGAAAGGGAGATATAGGGATGGCCACAAAGGGAATATGAGGTGATTGTCTAAATGCTAAGATGACTGTGTTGTTTTTTTTCCCCTTAAAACCATGTATGGTAGTTACCTTTCTATAAATTCATGTCAGTTCATTTTGAAATAAGAATAATAGTTATGAGAATTCCTTGTATTTGGTTTAAATATATTGTAAAAATGTCGGTCAATAAAGTTCAGTAGGAATTTTGGTGGGTTCACTTCGGGTTTATCACTAGGACACCAGGATTATAATTTTATCACTATTGAAATGTTCATAACCTAGATAGGGATTTGACACCCCGTCAGAATGGTTGCAATGCAATCCTAGTAGTTTATCTCAAATTATGGGAATATGTTTGATGGTTCCATAACTTGTTCGATAATTCAACAGAGAATTATGATTGGTACATCCCAGGAATGTATTAAAAGGGTCACCCTTAATATTTTAGTCTAAGGTATATCTTAATTAGACTTAGGAAATATCACACCATTTGTAAAGGGTGAATAAATTCTTAATCCCGAGAACTAGGAAGATTGAAATGATTATGAAATGCCACTCTTATTGTTATGGGTGAGATTTGATTATATATCGGGTCAAATGATCTTCACATATTGGGTGACATTGAGTAAGTAGGTTAAAGATCATAATTCGGAGGAATCTATGTCTAGGGGATACAGTGGATTATGATACCCCCTTAATAGACATATAAATGTTTTGTTTCCACTAAGTAAAACTCGTTAGATGGATTATTTTATAATCCTGGTGGAGTAGCGGATAACTTAATTATGAGAATCAAGGAAATTAATTGGATGCTTGTTAAAATCGATTAACAGTAAACTGATTTCAGTAAGCGGCTATCAGTCACTTAACGTGGGGAATCATACTATGTTCCATAATAAACTTTTACAATCTCATTATATAAGAGTGATTTATGAGAAAATTAAATTGGAGTGCAATCATAATTATATAGTGAAATCAATTATGATTAAATAAAGAAAAAATGGATTACATTAATGGTAATTAGTATTTTTCAGTATTTATTTGGAAGCAAATTTAATTATTTGTTTTGGGTCCCTAGTGTCCACATACCCAAGTAGTTAGGTTCAGACTCTAAAGTAACCTAGTTTAGTGCAAGCCCAAATTTTGTACTGGTATATAAAAGTGTGGGAAGGAGTTTACACATTGATTATTAATCATTAGGGTTTGAGTTGGGTGAGAGAAAACACTATTCACATTTTTGTGAAGAGTCCTAGAGATAGACCACTATATCTCGCTCATAAGGATGAGTTTTCATATCAAAAGGTGCCCACACACATTCCTAGCTTTGGGGATGATCATACACTAGAATATGTGATCTTTACAAATGGTTAATATATATATATTTTTGGAGACCTTGGAGGAAAACAAGGATTGGATCATCATTAACTTTTGTCTCCTCATACAAATCACCACATAACTCGCAAAGGTATTTTGTTCTTGAAACCCTAGGTTTAATTTTTAAACTTAATTCTTGTTTTTTTCTTTTCAATGCATGATTAATCAAAATCTATATGGAGGGATTTTTCTGCGTTTAAATGTCAATCCCAAGTTTTTTTGCACAACCGACTGAAAAAGGTGATACTAAGAAATAAATGGAACTCCGACTCAAGAAAAATGTAACACGATATCAAAACATTATAAAAAAAACATAGGAAACAATGGAGACTACTGTGGAGCTTTAAGAATCATAGCCTATACAGTACAACAAGAACATGTAGAGAATATTATAGAGGAAGACTGTGTAGAAGATGTCAATGTTGAAAATAACTTAGAACAGGCTACGAGCCTAACCCAATTGACAATCTCAACCTCTCGCCAAGGAGAATCCCTCTTCATAATTTTGATAACTTCGAGGGGTTTACAATAGTTAAAAACGGAAAAGGAGGAAAGAAATAATTAGTGAAACAAAATATTAAAATTCCAAGATCCAACACTTAGAACCAATCCAAATCCAAAGCCCAATGATAAATTTGATGACATGGAATGTTAGAGGCATCTCTAAGAAAGGGGTTGCGAGGATAATAAAAAAAAACTAAAACACGTCCATAATTTATATATTCTAATAGTATTGGAACCTAAGGTTGAACCTACAAGAATTCAAGAATTTATATCTAAATTTGATTTTCAAGGGGGATTTATCAGTGACTCAAATTCCGCATGGGACTTATACACTCATAACTTGACTCTAGTTATGGAATCCCAAATGGAACAATTTATCACTTTAAATGTAATCCATCATTAATTCAAAGATAAGAGTAGGTTATCTTTCATTTATGCAAAATATGATAGAGGGGAGAGGTTTAATTTATCGAATTATCTTTGTATGATTGTTGATAACAAACCTTGGCTTGTTAAGGGGATTTCAATGTGGTAAGTAATTATCTTGATAACGTGGGAGGGAATCATATATATGTGGGAGATTCGATTGGATTTTTGGACTGTCAAGCCAACTGTGGGCTTATTAATATGGGGTATATTGGATCCAAATATACTTTATTTAACAAGAGAATGAAATTTTATATGTGATATTATTTTTGTAATGTGTGTTTAGGAAAAATTAATTAGTGATCTTAATTATACGATTGTGTATTGTGCGTATGCATAAAATAATTAAGTGAATAATGATTGACATCATGAGGTATTACCATGTGTTGTGGTTAGTATCATTTAAACTGGACTCTGGGGTGACAAGGATGTCCATTTATTTATTTTTACCGCTTTAAATTGGGCCCGAGGGGTAGGTATACCATTAGGGTGAGTTTTGGGTCAATTCGGGTAGTATTTTGGGCCCATTTGGGGGCCCTAAAACAACCATTTAATGGAGATGGGGGAATTTAAATTTTTAAGTGGGATTAAGGGTCATTAATTACATTTGTTCTAAGGAGAACCAAACCCTAGCAACCATGGGTCTTGGGGAGAAGCATAGAAAAGTCCAAGGAGGGAAATGTATTACCATGTAGATGTTAATAAACCTGAGTACATAAAGAATAATCTGGTGTTTAAGCATTTCGATTATTTGGGGGTGCACTTGAGTGTAAGTGGTATCCTACTTGGTTATATATGTTTGACATAGTTTTGAGAGATAACAAACCTAATTGAGATGAAGATCCAACTTTTCGGGATTCAGATGTTTGGGTACACTTGAGTGTATGAATTTTCATATATATATATATATATATATATATATATCGGGCTGATTAAGCGAACATAAATTTACTCATGGTGAATCTGTTGATTGGGGGTTACGTTCAATATCAAACCGTATACCACGCACTAACTGAGATGTTCATGACGTTGTGGAGTTCACTATGTTAGATCATACGGTCAGTGATCACCACTTCGTGATGAGAGAACAAGGATGAATTGATCCATTAACATGGTTTGGGTATGGGTCATTAGTGGTGTATACTGCGTAGTGATCACCCCATTATTTATTTGAGTGTTTTTGCTTAAGCCCGTTTAGTGGTGGATTCCTACGGACTTACCGATAGAGGCACAAGATAGACACCGGAGATAGTGGACTTTTTGTGATGTAATAAATAATGAGAAAGAATTAATATTGTCGAATTAGAGACAATTGATAATGAACCCTATGTCATGTAAAATACATTATGTTCACTATTTATATTCTTATTGGTGACATTGCGGGGGTTGGTACTTAGGTTGTATTCTTATACGTGTAATGAGTTACATCCCTTTTTATGGATACATAGTTGTTATTTATCCTTTATGGTTCTTTAGAGAAGAAGATTTTTAACTAAAAAGATATTAAAACAGAGAGAGCATTGCTTTTATGAGACTGCGAATATCTTAATGAAAATATATGTGAGGGCCTTAGAGTGAAATCCTATTTGGGTAATTAATAGTGTTCTATGTTAGTTCTTCGTTACGTGATAGTTCTTAATTTTCATTAGGTAGAGGCTTCTAGCATCGATTATGCCTTGGGGTTGGACATGCGTGTAGTACTTTCACTTAGATGAGAGGTGAGGTATTCATGGCATGTGAGTGTCGAAGGGTTGAATGTTATGATTTATATTGATGTATTGGAGATAGTCTTGCAAATTTCGAGCACCAACCGAAATTTATAAAATGTCCACCCTCGGTGTTATTATTGTATATTAAGGTTAATAGGGCTGAGCAATCAGACTTTCAGTTGTGGCGATCTAGCTTGGTATCCGTAGAGTTGGAGTTACTGGTTCGTTGTAGTTGTTCATATGTATGCAAGAGTTTTATTCTGAGGAGGTTTAGATTATACTCTATTTTATAAAGTTGAATAATTCTAATAAGAGATTTGTTATAATGGACTCAATTATTGGAGTTCAGTTATTTTAGTTCAATTATAATTCTTGTCATCCTTTGTTGAGTTTATATTGTGGATGGTTTTTATTTATTGTTATTTTTAGTTTATCGTTGATGCTGAGAATGATATAAACTGTTTTAGCGCTCCCAATATTTCGTGTCCATCCTTATCAACTAGGCGTGGAAAATCTGGGGTGTTACAGTTGGTATTAGAACATCCAGGTTCTAGTGTCCATAGGATTTGTTTTGCGTACATTTTGTTTTCTGCTGAGAGTTATTTGATGTATTAGAGTTTGTCATAGGATTTTTACTTTTATTTCGTGATAACCTATGTGTCGACACGTTCATAGTCATTGAGCATTGGGAAGAATTGAGGAGTATTAGATGGTATAAAATCAGGAGAATGAAGATTATTACGAGTTAAGAGTCAATTATAGAATAGTTAGACAAAGGTTTTCATAACTGCAGTGAGGATGATTATGATAAATTATCGTGTTTGGGGGTAAAGTCTGCAACTTATAGACTTTTTCAAGCATAAGTTAGTGAACATATTTCATGTTGAGTCCATTTTGGAGACATTAAGGAATTTGAGTTTTAAGAAGCTTATTGGGTGTGGGGGTTTACTTATGGTAATATGAATTGTGATGAAAATTTACGCTAGTAGAATGACCTTATAAAATTTTATGCACTTAAGATCAAGGGCAATGGATTGCTGTATTTTAGAAAATTATAAGGATTTTGATGATAAATTTATGTGTGGATTGATTCCCATTAAAGAGTGGAGTTGGTGTTGCGATCTGATTTGAGACAGGTTCATTTATGTTATTAAATACATTTGTGATTAAAGTGATAATAATGTGAGGGTGTTTGAACCTAGGAGTAGGGGCATCATGTGGTTACGGAATATGAGTTGGAGGCTAGTTAGAAATAATTAGTAGTACACCTAAGTGAGGGGAAAATGGGAGAGGAGAGTATTGATTTTCATGTTGGTTCAAGTTGAGACGACTCAATTAGATATTTTTTTTATAAGGATGAAGTTGTTTGTACATTATAGGCATGTATCTTTTTATGTATTAGTTATGAATAAGGTTTAGGAACTAGTAAGTTCCAAGAGGCTCAAAGAAAGAACATGTTTCGATTGAGGGTTATAATTATGAATGTAAGATTAAGAGTACCTATATTAGAGACAATTGGGTAAAACATAAGAGGATGTTACAAAATAGCGAGTTGAGCCGAGAGACAGATCTCCTAAGATGAATTGTGATTCCAATTATTATGATGTGGGGTGTATTTCCATGTAGTTGGCAGGTGCCCAAATGTGGATTCTGGGCATGGTAGTGTAGAACCAAGGATGGTTCGGTTGAACTTTGCAGATTTCTACGTAGTGGGCCTTACTACCGACACTGGGGCTATAATCGAGGGTTTCGTGTGATTTAGGAAGTAGCACCCTGTTGAGAGTGGGTGAAACGATGTTGGGATTTTAGGTTAGTTATTACCATAGTTTTTGGATTAGGGATATAATGAAGTGCGATAATCATAATATATACATGTCGTATAGTGATGTTCCTTATTTAGGAATAATGATTGCGCCGATAGTTATCTTTTTGTATGTGGATTTATTGTTGATGAAATCACGTGTATTATGGGTTGGTGTTCACTAGGATATGGTGTTGGCAGTGAGATATGTCATTCCATATGGAAGTGGCTATGCGATTTGTTATATATAGGTAGATTATGTGTATATTCCTCCTTAGATGTTAGATAGTGATGGGCATGTGAGCATCCCCAATGTTGTTATTACTTATTATTGAGGTTGGAGACGACCCGTATGGTTGATGGGTTCCGTAAATTCGTTATGTGTTTTGTTCATTATTCTTGGGCGATGAAAAGGCCCTACTGTGGATTTTCACACTGAATGTGATCATGATGATCATTTTGACTTACAGCATAGGTATTGGAGTGATTTTCAAGTTCGGAGTACTTATATGGACTATGTTTTAGTGGTGGCATACTTTATAGGATGACTACGTGGTATGGTTAGCCAATGATGGATTTATCTCTGTATGTAAGGATATGCGTGATGAGAAGCATTTGTATTGTAAATGTTTTGGTTATTTTGAAAATTTTATGGCTAGTGATGGCCTCGGTTACATGAACTTGTGTATGGTCACGTATGGTGTTAGCATAGTGACATTATCAGGGCAACCAATGATAGTAGACCCTTATTAGAATGCTTAAATGTTCATAGGTTTAGGAGTGATTAAAAACTCTATTGGGTTTAAGGGTGGATAGAGGGTGTCCTATAGGATGTTTAAGAAAGTCATGATATTTTTAGCATTATTCGATTGATTAACTTAATGGGTTGGTGTCACTCTTGGAAGGGTAACCATTTTGTTGGAATTGTCACAAGTAGAGATTAATGTGATTAGCGCATTGTTTCGTGTGTGGATTGAGCTAACGAATCTCAATAACTGACTGATCTACGTAGTATTGTATCGAGAGGGTTCCTTATTTGAGTTTCTCGTGTGAGACATCCTATGCATTAAACTTAGTAAGTGTTGGGATTTGAGAGACGTTTGGACTCTAGGAGAATTGGTTTAAAACATTAGACATTACTTGTGTGGAGATATGACACATCAAGTCATGATATCTTATATGATTTAAGGCCAGTGGGGCCAAGAAGTGTAGCGTCAAGAGCACTTAGGAACGTTCGCGACACTAGTTGAATGTGTGGGGCAATATCAAGGAGAGTTAATTCGGGATTAGTTGATTATTCGAGTATAACTTTACTCTATAATTATTGATGGTATGTGTGGTTGATTTTTGGATGTATATGTGTTATTCGTATATAATGTTGCGCGTGTGTACACATGGTATAGGGTATATAGGCAACCTAGACGCGTAACACTATAGTAGGCGTATGTGAGATTTTTTCTTTTATCTCGTGGGATATAGGTATGGGCTAATTGTGTATAATCCTATGATATTTTTGTGGGTTACATTTTGACATTATGCTTTAGGGAATTCCGCGAACGAAATTCAATTATTGGGGGGGGGGGGGGGGGGAGAGAATGTAATACGCTGTATTTTTGTGGACTGTATTTATTATTTATTAGGTGAGAAATAAATTAGTAAATGTGACTAATTTTACTTGTGTGGTTTAGTAATAAGAAATTGACATAATTTGGATGATAATTAAATTTTGCATGCGATATGATTTTTCTAACGTGTGTTTGAGAATAATTAATTAGGGATATTAATTCTATGATTGTGAACTATGTGTACATGTAGAATAATTAAGTGAATGATGATTGACGTCGTGAGGTATTATCGTGTGTTTTGGATAATATCATTTAGACTGGACTTTGGGGTGACACAAATGTCCATTTATATATTTTTACCGCTACAAAGTGGGACAGTGAAGTAGGTATACCCTTAGGATGAATTTTGGGTCAATCCAGATAGTATTTTGGGCCCATTTTAGGGCCCAAAAATAGACATCTAATGGAGGTGCGGGGATTTCAGTTTTTAAGTGGTATTAAGGGTCATTAATTACCATTTATTCTAAGGAGAAACGAAACCCTCGAGACCATGGGTGTTCAGGAGAAGCGGAGAAAAGTCCAAGGAGGGAAAACCTTAAGGACTCAAGCCTACACCAGGTGTTCTTCGTTTTTTAAGAAATAATATCTTGCGATGCTCATTATAAATCTGTAAATAATTTAGAATATGCCTTTTCCCTTTTTCAAATATGAATATTGAATCCTACTAAGGGATTAAATCATTTAGAATTGAATATATTAAAGATGTGGGATAATTAGGAGAAATATAAATTTGTCATGCAATATATACTTGTACTTTGATGAATATATCATGAAATTATTGGAACTAATGGTATAGATATGAGACTTAATCAATGATTTGGGATCAGGATCCATTATTTTTACGTTCACCCATGTTAATTTATGTTTTAATTATGAAATTAGTGGAGAACAAGCCCTAATATGATTTAGTGATGAGTTATGTTGCAAAGTTTGAATCATTAGGTTTTGACCTTAAATTTGATGTTATTAGACCCGTATGATTGTGTAAAAATGTTTACATATTCCCATATTTATATTTGAGTTATGGTTTTGTTAGGATTTCGATTTGGAGTTTGGTAAACCGCTAATGGAAGATTTAGGGAGGAAACCTTTGCTTTTAGGCAAACCCGAGCCTTCTTCGAGGTGCGAATCGATTCAGCCCTGGGGGTGAATCGATTCAGCCACTTGGTTGGACTGGGGTCGAGTTTGGGAATGGATCGTGTAGCTATCTTGAGTTAATTCGAGTATATGAGAGGTTATCAATGTGAGAGATAATTGGAAAAATTCAAAAGTTAGGTTTATTAGTGTGTAAACTAAAAAACAAAAAGGTATATCTTTAATTATGATAGAAGGATGGTTAATATTTTAATTTATTGTACTATCTGACATTGGGGATTGGATTATATTGGGTAGACGCACGAGAGAGTGGTGACCTATGATCATGTGCATGCATTGAGCTTATAGAGTAACGAGTTAAAGTGTTTGGGAGATTGGTTAAGGTCTTGAGACATTATTGACCGTGTAATTAATTTAGTAATTAAATGAGGAAACATATATGTACGTTATGAGAGAGTGTACATATATAGAGAGATAAATCTACTAATAGTTTAGAGACGCAATAAACTAGAAATTGAATTTAATAAGGTTAAGAGTTAATACACCTAAGATTGTAAAGAATTATTTGGTGTTTAGGGATTTAGATGATTTTGGGGTACTATTGATTGTACGCAGAATCCTACTTGGTTATATATGTTTGACCTTATTTTGAGGGATAACAAACCTAATTGAGATGACGATCCAACGTTTGGGGATTTAGATGTTTGGGTACACTTAATTTTATGCGTTATCATATATTTATATATATGGTGTGTGTGTGTATATATTTTGTTGATTATGTGAACATACCTTTACTAGTGGTGAATCTATCAGTTAGGGATTGCATTCCATATTGAACCGTGTACAATGTGCCAGCTGAGATGTGCAGGACATAGTGGAGGTCATTATGTTAGATCATATGGTCATCGGGCACATATTTATGATGAGAGAAGTAGGATGACTTAATCAATCAACATGGTCTGGGTATGGGACATTGATGGTGATTACTGCGTAATGATCACCCCATTTTTTATTTGTGTGTTTTTTCTTAAGCCCGTTAGGTGCTAGATACTACAGACTTACCATTCGAGGCACGAGATAGATACTGAAGGTAGTTGCCTTCACGTGATGTAATAACTAATGAAATATAATTAATATAGTCGAATGATAGATAGACAATTGATAATGAACCCTGTGTAA
The DNA here is from genome assembly GCA_949130495.1 of Sambucus nigra. NCBI lineage: Eukaryota > Viridiplantae > Streptophyta > Magnoliopsida > Dipsacales > Adoxaceae > Sambucus > Sambucus nigra. The sequence continues at coordinate 151,269,291 of OX422207.1, forward strand.
TGTAAAATACATTATGCGCTCTATTTGTATTATTGGGGCTGATATTGAGGGGGTTTGTACTTGGGTTGTATTCTTATACGTATAGTTAGTTACATTCTTATTTTATGGATATATAGTTGTTTATCCTTTATGGTACTTTGGAGAAGAACATGCTTAATTAAAAAGATATTAAAATAGAGGGGGCATTACTTTAATGATATTATGAATATCTTAATGACAATATTTGTGTGGGCCTTGGGTGAATCCTATTTGGGTAATTAGTAACATTCCATGTTAGTTGTTCGTCATGTGATAGTACTTAATTGTCTAGAGATAGAGAATTCTAGCAACGATTATGCCTTGGATTTGGACATGGGTGTCATACTTGTACTTAGATAAGAGGTGATGTATTCATGGCATGTGAGTGTCAAAGGGTTGAATGTGTATTGTAAATTAATAGCATGATTTACATTATTGTATGGGAGATATTCTTGCAACTTTAGGGCGCTGACCCAAATTTATAAAATTCCCCCCCCCCATGCATTATTATTATACATTTAGGATATCAGGGCTGAGCGGCCAGACTTGCAGTTGTGATGATCCAACTTGGTATCTATAGAGTTGGAGTCACTAGTTCATTGTATTTGTTCATATGTATGCAAAAGTTGTATTCAGAGGAGGTTTTGATTGCACTCTATTTTATTAAGTTGAACAATTTTAATAAGAGATTTGTTATAGTGGATTCAATTATTTGAGTTCAGTGATTTCAGTTCAGTTATCCTTATTATCATCATTTATTGAGTTTTTATTGTGGATGGTTTTTTATTTATTTTAGTTTTTGGTTTACCGTTGATGCTGAGAATGATATAAATTATTTGGCGCTTCTGTTATTTCATGTCTGGCCTGATCAACTGGGCATGAAAACACGAGACTACTAAAATTTGGCGTAGATTGGAAAAAATTATGTTTTCTAAAGAATGGATTGATATCTTCAAATTCAATATGGTAAATCATCTCAATATGAATGATTTTAATCACTCCCCTTTATTGGTGTCTATTAAAACCTTTTTTCATGAAATTATAAAAATATGTACTTTCTTAAACTTATGGACCAAGCATAAAGACCTTATACATGGGTTGACTATAGAGATGGAAATCCTATCTATGCCTTGTCTTCCAACTTTAAGGATTCAAAATATATGAAATGTTTTTCAAGTGGAGTAGTGGGGGATATATTTCTGAATATATGAAATGTTGAGGACTTTGCGCTTACTGCTGAATTAGACTACGAAAGAGAAGGTAGTGAACTCAATAGAGGGGCTTTGAGTAAAGACTATGCAAACTATAATAAACACATTGCTAATGAATAAAAGTGAGAAAAGAAATCCCCCTACGGTGTACTGAAGCAAAGATGGTATTGCAAACACAAAGTCTAATTTTGAATTTTCCAATTATAAAGATTAATACTATAAACAAAATAAACCCAATAAAACATATGCACCAATTTTAATCCTTTTTTGTGAAAAACAAATTTATCCAATTTTATCTTTTTAACCTAAAACATGCATCAAGGTGATAAGCAGATAAAATAAATAAATTATCCACAACACGACGATGTACGAGGAAACCCCAAATGGAAAAAACCTCGGACGACCCGGACAAATAGTTCACAATGATAGGAAATTACAAAAGTTGAGAGTAGACTTACTCAACGACTAGATCCCCACTGGACATGACACTCTTCACACTTTTACCTCTCCTCCACAGTGCAATGTAGGAATCCACCCATGTAAGTTAACCCAATGCACGAGTCCATGCATACCTCAGTATCCACTAATGAGGGTCAATACTGTTTACAGAATCGAAACACAAAGTCCAAAGATTCTTCACCTCAATAAACAAAGTAAGGAGTCCACCGCATGAAACATGTTCTCCTCACAACATGTAGAGAAACAAGCTTTGATGCCCAAACTAAAGATTTCAAAGCATAAGAAAACGAAACTTGGATCTTTAAACGTAATGGGTGAAACTAGGGTTTTGGAACATTGGTAAATAGATAGGAAAACAGTTTTCGCCAAAAGTTATAAAAAAATATGAGTCCAACACGCCTTAAATAGTAAGGACACGAATTTTGATGTGGCTAGCTCGATCGAACAAAAACCCGATCTCATTCGAACGTGATTAGCTTTTTGTTCCAACAAAACAGCTTACTTGTTCGATCATTCTTCTAATGAGTTGTGCAATGCTTAACAGATACTTCTCATTTGATGGTCGTTAGATGATCATTCTAATGAGGCCAAAGTTGTTCTAACGAAAATGCTATTTTTGTTCTAACGAGATTAAAATCAAAAAATATTTTTCTTCATAAAACATTTTAAAAACAGTACCAAACGATTTTGTTCAAAAACAAACGCCCATAAAAAAATATTTCCAAGGATCATATTCTTAATGCATCCATACCAGCGAGATCCTTGGTAAATGTGAAGACAAACTTGGCACTAAACTCAGCACGATGTATATAAACTTTGAAGCTTTGCCGCTACGTCTTCATCAAACATGTAATAGGCTTATGAGACCGACAATACAAAGCCTAACCTATGACTCAAATGTTTTATCCGAAATTATGCCAATTACATAAAAATTGACTCGATCGGAAATTTTTCTATACAAATCCCCCCCTTTGTATATTCCGGGACAAAACCAAAATAAAAACCCTATGGGCCATCAAGCTCTCTAAAAAGACGCAATACCCAACTGCAAAAGAGAAAAAGTATAAACGCTTGACAGACACATAAACTTGAGTATGCTTGATTTCTTAAAAACTTTGCGGCATGTTGCAAACATGCACACTTAAGCACACCTTCAAATGCAAAGAGAATATAACAAGTATAAATCCGCATGTGAATAAACATCTATCGATGTCCAAACAATCTCAACCTAGGTAAGACGTCTCCCCCTAAGATAAAGATATCATAATCATGAAAGGAAAGATATAATTTCTCACCCTTTTTGTTCATAAATAGACAAAGTAAGAAAGCATAAAACTATTTCTCCCCCATAAACCCAATCTCCCCTAAATATGTGAATATATGATACCAGATAGAGAAAGAAGAAGGAATAATATTATGCAAACGATGTTAAGTACAAGAAAACACACAACATGGCAACTCAAGCATAAATAATCCAAACTCTGATCAAACAATATCACTATAAATGCAAAAAGATATCAATATGAATAAGCAATGAAGAATGATATCAATTAGTTCACGTAGCATGCTAATTAAAATCCAAAGATAAATCATATGGCAAATATAGATTAAATGCGAATGGTAAAGACTCAAAACAAGACAATACTATATACATAAATATGCAAAATATACCAATGACAACCCGACACACACACACACACACACATATATATATATATATATATATATATAGAGAGAAAGAGAGAGAGAGAGAGAGAGATAGGTAAAAACAACCACAAAAACACGACAAAAAACACATAATCTTTACACAGTAGCATAGTATCGATGTATCTAAACATGTGGGATGGAATGAATGGGTACAAACAAGATACAAATGAATTATGTCCAAATAACCAAATATGTTCAAGGAGTTCTATTTGACCACAAAACTTTATAAAACTAAGATTTTGCCTCAAGTGACAAGATAAAGTGAATTCTATGAATAAACAAGCACAATGAATACAAGCCTGGAATATTGACGATTCTAGAAATCAATGGCGTCATGAAAAGATAAACATAACTGGGATTCATTGTGAACTTGCTGATCCTCAACTAACTCCCTCAAAAGATAAACATATAACATATTTTCTTTTCACTAAATTCTTTTGAAGCTATCACTTTTGAAAATCAAACGAACTAAACTATATTGGCCTTGGCAATTTTTTTGCTTTTATTACCTTTAAATCTATTCATTTAGGCTTTTGCCAAGGGTGGCTTTCGAAAAAAGGATATTTTCTCCTTTTGTAGCCCTTTCTCGCCTACCCTCATTTTTTTAATAAAATCAAAAAATCTCACAAGCAACGGTTCTTACATGCCCAAATTTCTCATAGTCACAAAATATGTAGATGCCAAGATTAATGGGAGAACATCTCACAAAGTTCAAATATACGTACAAAGTTGACGTTCAGAAAGCTCGTGTATATGGGTGCGGAGGCATCCACAAAGTCAAATCCATAAAGAAAATGAAGTTCGAAACAACTCCATGCAAGCATGATTATGAACAATTTAAGTATTAACAATCATAACCAACTGTCCTAGTCACGTGGATAATACAAAATGAATTGGATTCAGACACACTAATATTCCACACAAAATGTGTCAAACTAAACTACACAAAATTGAAAATCTTTTTGAGTTTTTCTAAACTTTTTCAAAAAAATCATCAATTTGAAAACTAAACAAACCCAATAGACAAAAAAAATCTTTTTGATAATTTCAACGTGACTCGATAAATAAAAAATCAAAAAAACAAAACACAAAACACTCAAAAAACATACGACTAGAAAACACACAATAAGGAAGCACAAAGTAGTTTATACAAACAAGCTAACTCAATGAACCATTATATATATGATGGGAAGTATCATGTGTAAGAAAATGAGAATCACGAGGTCTATCAAGCTCGTAAGTTTTTAGGTCACCTATAAGATCTTCAAGTTTCATAGAATCTAGAGTACCTAAAGAGTTCAAAATTGTCACCTTTGGATTAAATCTTTCAGGCAACAACCTTAAGATTTTCTTGATTACTCAATTATTGGGTATCTTCTCTACCAATTTAAAAGACGAGTTAACTATGTCAAACAATTTAGCATAGAACTCATAAAAGGACTAACTCTCCAAAATCCTAATGGTCTTAAATTGATTGGTGAGTTTTTGGATTTTGGAAGCCTTAACATCACTAGTTATTTCATGGGTGAGTTGGAGTATGTCCCAAGCCTCTTTTAACGTTTAGTTAGTCATAATACGACGGAACTCCTCTGGGGTGACAGGACAAAATAGAGCATTGAAACCTAGAGAGTTATATTGTGATAACTTATGCTTAGCCTCACTCCATGATTCTACAGGTTTAGGAATTCTATTTTCTCCAACTGAAGTAGTAGGTGGAGTCTAACCATTAAGTATCACTTTCCATTCCCGATTATCTATCGCCTTAAGTGCTGATTTCATACACATTTTCCAATATGCGTTATTTGACCCATCAAACATCGGTATTCTAATACGTTTAAACCCACCAAAATTCCTGCCTAAAAGCACCAGATCTAAGCACGACAACGTAGTGTTTCTATCTCTAATACCAATTTGAGAAAGAAAATTCGCCTATGGTGTATTTAGGCAAGGATGGTATTACAAACATAAAGTTTATTTTTGAATTTTTGAATTTTAAAGATTAATACTTTAAACAGAATAAACCCAATAAAACTTATGCACCAAAATTTAATCCGTTTGTTGTGAAAAACAAATTTATTCAATTTTATCTTTTTAACCTAAAACATGCATCTAGGTGATAAGGAGATAATATAAATAAACCATCCATAGCATGACGATGTATGAGGAAAACCCACATGGGAAAAATCTTGGGCGACCCAGCCAAATGTTCATTATGATACAAATTTACAAAAGTTAATAGTAGACTTACTCAACGACTCAATCTCTACAAGCCTTGACGCTCTTCAATCTTTGACCACTCCTCCACAGTGAAGTGCAAGAGTCCACCCATGTAAGCTTCCACAATGCACGAGTCCATGCACACTTGGGTATCCACCGATGAGGCTCAATAACCTTCTACGACATCGTGACATGGATTCCACTTCTTCTTCACCACAATAAACCAAGTACGGAGTCCACCGCACAAAATAGGTTATCTTCACAAGATGTAGAGAAACAAACTTTGGTGCCCAAAATAAAGATCTTAAAGCATAAAAAATACAAAACTTGTATCTTTAAATGTAATGGGTGAAACTAGGGTTTTGTAACTTTGGTGAATGGATAGGAAAACATTTTTCTCAAAACTCTTTTGAAGGATAACATATGGTCGTTCGAATGAGATTAGTTTTTCGTTCCAACAAACTTCTAGATCGTTCAAAAGAAACGGGTTTCTCGTTCTATCATCCTTCTAACGAGCTTGTAAAGAGTTGTGTCATGCTTGATAGATACTTCTTGTTTGATGGCCGTTAGTTGGTCGTTCTAACGAGATCTTAATGGCATTCTAAAGAGGACAAAGTCGTTCTAACAAAAATGCTATTTTCGTTCTAACGAGATTGAATTGCGTTCTAACGAGATTAGAATCAAAAAATATTTTTCTTCAAAAATCATTTTAAAAACAACTCCAAATGATTTTATTAAAGAATAAACACCCATAAAAATACTTCCAAGGATTATATTCTAAATGCATCCATACCAATGAGATCCTCGATAAACATGAAGACAAACTTGGCACTAAACTCAGCACGATGTATATCAACTCTAAATCATTGCCACTACATCTTCATCAAACAAGTCATAGGATTATGAGATCGACAATACAAAGTCTAGCCTATGACTCAAATGTTCTGTTTGAAATTACGCTAATTACATACAAATTGACTTGATCAGAATTTTACCCTTACAGAGAGTATCGTAACTGAAAAGCTTGACATAAAATGTTATAAGGAAGGTAATGCTAATTCAAGATATTTCCATGCTTGGGTTAAAAACAAAATATCCAAATTATTTCTCCATATCATCAAAGATGAAAATGGTGATATTTATATAATGATAGGTAATAAAATAGGTTGTTGTACATTTCTTGCAAAAACAATTATCTCGAGGGAAGCAAACTAATGGTGTTGAGTATATGTTGGAGGTTGTCCCAAAATTGATTAGTGCAGAAGACAATGAGATGCGTAAAGAATTCCCTGATTTAGAATATATGAGGAATGTTGTGTTTTATTTAAGTGGTTATAGTACTCTTGGACCAAATTGTTTACTGGGAATTTTTTACTTATTGGTTGAAGGTGGTGGGGATGGATATTATAGGATTTTTTTATAGGTATCATGTCCCAAAAATCATTTCTAGCACTATGTATGTGATTATTCCTAAGAAAGATAATCCCATGAATTTTTCGCACTTGAGGCCCATCATCTTATGCAATTTTTCCAACAAAATTATTTCAAAACTCCTTACAAACAGAACTACTTGTATTATTCCAAAAAAAATTCTCCTTGTTAGCATGATTAATTCCAAAAACATAGGTTGGAATGTTGTCATGAAAATTGACGTGGCCCAAGCCGATGGCATGGTGAATTGGGTATTTCTCTATAAATTCTTGAGAAAGTTTTGGTTTTCTGAGCAATGGATATACATGACATGGAGGATTATACCTAATTATTGGTTTTCTATCCTCATTAATGGGGAATATACAATATTCTTTAAATCGTCCAAAGGTCTAAGGCAAGGATATCCTCTCTCCCATTCCTTGTTCCTTATTTCCTTTAAAGTATTGAGTCAAAATTTAGAGAAAATCATTTCTATACCAAACCATACATGTTACAAAACTCCTATAAGCTGAAATACTCTATCTCATCCCTCTTTTGCTGAAGATATTATCATATTCACCCCTAGAGCCAAAAGACCCGTGAAGAGTGTGGTTGAGGTGTTTAAGAAATATGATAAATGTTCTGGGCAAAAAAATAATCTAAAAAATCCTATTCCTTCACTCAAAACACTGTAACAGAGCTAGATTTAATATGATCAAGGTGTTAATTGGTATGTAATGGGAAAATGCCCCTACTGTATACATGGGTTTCCCAATTTTTATTGGAAGGAAAAAAATGGATTACTTTGATGACTTAGTCTTGAAACTTGGAAGAATACTTGTTGGTTGGCAAGGTAAGTTACTTTCAATAGGATCTAGAATGATTTTCATTAAACATGGGCCCCAATATATTCCAATTCACATCTTAGCTACTCTGGATCCCCCAAAAAGAGTGATATACATGCTCGAAAAAGAATTTGATGATTTCTTTTGGGGATATTTAATGTCTTTCCAAAGCATCATTGGAGAAAGTCGCGTCAACTTTATAGTCTTGTTAAGGAATGGGCATTGGATTAAATTGTTTGAGTCTTACTATTGTATCTTTTAGTGCCAAACTGTGGTGAAAATTTTCTAACAAACAATCCATGTGGGCTAAGTATTGCATAATCCTTTATCAAAATTAAATATCTAATGAAGGAGGTTATAACACATAAAGAAGGATGCTGGAAACTAAAGAGGAGGTCAAAGATTAGGTGTTGTGGAAAATTGGCTCAGGTGAAATCTCCATTGAATGGTAAAATTGGTGTGAAATATATCCCTTATACTAACATACTCTCTCAACTGGGAATTGGAAGATTAAGGAGTTTTGGGATAACAATGGAAATTGGGATATGTTCTATAATATCCCATAATTTAGTGGTATTTATTAGTAATTAAATATTAAATATTAAATTTGATAATTTTTAATTGATTATTTCAATGAAAATTGAATTTGAAAAAAGTGAATAGTATTTTACTTTTTAACATTGGATGGTAACTATTTAAATAGAATTTGTTATTCAAATAGTATTTACTATTCACATAGGATGCTTAATGGTAATTACTATTCAAGAAATAATAATAATGATAATAATAATAAAAAATTAAAAAAACATGTTTCCTTAAAAGAGGAGGTTTGTTTCTTATTTTTCTTAAAAAGAGGAGCTTGGTCCTTTCTTTTTTTAAAAATATGAAGTCGTGTTTCTTTTCTCCTCCGCCTCATTATCCTTCCTTTCTTCTTATATTGCGTACAACAAATCCCTCAAGAACACTACTGCATTCTTCATTTTCAGTACACAACTTAACCAAAAACCAAATCCAAATACCACATGAATTATATCATTACAATTCAACATTGTTATCCTTCAATTCAATAAAAAACTTATAATTTTCTGAAGCACTTTTTGGACTAATATTTACACTGATTTTGGGATCAATTAGAGGGATTTTTAACACAAATTCAAAGGGATTCTTCTACAAAGTTATTCTACAATTCTCTAATATTTATTTTTGGAGGTTTTCTGCATTGAGGCAAGATAATTCTACTCTCTCCTCTAACGAGATAATAGTATTTTCTATGTAAAGAGGTGTTTATAAATTCTAAAATTTATGTAGAGATATTTAAGGTTTATCTTGTTTTTATCACACCTATATAAATTTAATTTTTTGTGAATAAATTATTGATTCTAATTTATGAAATTATATACTTAGTTAATTTAGTCCAATTTGGTATCATTGAATTAGATTATTAATTATACGTTCTTGGTATGATTTAAATGTTAAATCTAACATGGAATGAATTATGTGTTGGAAATCATGATAGTAGATTAAATTCATCTCTTACTATATTAAATTTTATATAAAATTCATACTTTTGCGAATTGGGGCTCTAATAAATATTAACTTCGTCATTTTGGATTTATGAATTATATTAAATATCTAGGATAGTCTTATATTTGTTTATAATAAAGATTGTGCCCAGAAAATCATGAAACCTTGTAGTCTCATGTAAAATGTAATTTTTAAAATCTCTGTGTTTTAACAAAATCCCAGAAAAGGTAATTTAGGACCTGAAAAATGAAAAATAGTGGACTGGGTATATTTGCCGACGTATAATAACGTTATTTAAAATTGAACTTTTAAACTTGTACAATGCGTAAATTGAGACTTATCACTAGTTTTTGTAAGAAATCATATATTGGATAACTTTCATATTTTAAGTTTTCACAAAATCTGATTATAAATGGCCCATATTAATAAATTATTATTTTAGCAGCATACACTTGTGATATCCTAAATGAGTACAGTCCTAATTTATGGGCATTGAAAAATATGCCTCAAAATTTATTTTGCCAATGTGATGCGAGTGAAATAAAATTATACTTTTTGAATTTTGTGGAGAATCTATACCTCACCCCTCTCCATTAAGGCAATAAAGCTTTGAGAATGAAATAAAGAGAATTGGAGAAATTTAAATATAAGAATAAAATACATTGAAATACTTTAGTGACATGTGAATGGTAATTATAGAATTTTATTGAGAGTAGGGTAATATTACAACTATGCTTATAACCCTATACATGGAGACTCTTTTGTTATATTGTGAGTATGAATATGTTTGGGTGGATATGGATAAATTCCGTATCATGGGACTTGGTGACCCCAAAGGGGAATGGGGGCTAGACTCGATTACGATGATTTTATTATTGATGGTGTTTGGGGTGGATAAGATGTTGTTGGATTTATGTTTATGTGAATATTTATTAATGTTATGAATTATATTTTATTTCACATGCAGGAGGTGTTAAATACACTCACGGGCCTTATCTGTAAATGAATGATTTAGAGTGATTATATATATATATATATATATATATATATATACCCCTTAAGACACCCAAATAAATATTTCCCAACATTAGTACTTGAGCTTACGATACAACGCCATCGCCAACTACCACAAACACCCCAATCAACAAAACATCTGAACATAAAACTGAACCAAGGTATTTGACATGAACACTTCCAAAAATAATTGAGGAAGATTTGTGATTACCAATACAACCACTCAATTAAACAACATACACACGATCACATTAACAATAGATATGATCTTTATCCAAATCATATAACCAATCAACATTTTAGATATTTTTTAAAGTATTGAATATGCAAGTAATTTAAATCATAAATATTTTTTACAACACAAATATGTAAACAATTGTGAAAATTTGGGTAAAATTACCTTTGTTTATAAAACTATCCGCCATGTTTAATAAATAAGAAATACTCCAACGATGACAATACATCTTATAACTCATATAAACAACATGATAGCCATCATCAAATATTAATTTCAGTCATAAAGTGTTTTTAAGAACACGTGTAAACAATTTAGAAAATTTAGGCAGAATTTCCTTTTTTGTTGGACTATCCACCTGGTTTAAGAAATAAAAAATACTCCAGTAATAATTTGTCCTATACCTCGTATATACATCATCGATTTAACCAATTAATCCGTGGCAATAACACAAACACTCAAGTTACTCCGAATAACATACTTCTAGATTAAGGTAAAACTAACATATGTGTATGAATAACCAGTAATAAGGTAAGGGGTATAAAAAATACACAAACAATATACCATTATTCATTAAAATGAAAAACCTACATTACAAATTAATGTCATACATATAGACCAATTTTGGAAAAATTAAAGTCGAAGTAACCGAATCAATTAGTCTTCAACAACAATATCTTCTAATATATAGTTCCAAAAATCTGAAAAGAAAAAGAATTTGAATCAATATCTTCGCGTATTCATTCCTAGGTAATTGCAAATTTTTAGTAGATCAAAGAGTTTAAAGTAAAAAGGTGAGCTGTTAATAATAGAATGTAGTTTCTCCAAGAGTTACTTACTTGCATGTGCATGCATGTTTCTATTTTTATTCATTACGTTGGACTTCATGGATGTTTGGGTCAGGTTTTTTTATGTCGACTGCACATAAACAAACTTTTACTAAATAATTTTCTCTCTTGGGTTTTACATACTACTAAAATCTCATACATTATTAAAATTTTAATGTCTAGTACAGACTTGAGTGTAGCTCTTAAATCCTTAACAAAACTACATAAAGTACCATGTAAAATGAAAGAAAATAGGGAGAAGAAAGATAAAGAGTCAAACATTAGAGGAGAACAACGAAAAAAAATTAAGTAGCTAAAAGTATTTAACCAGATCTACATCTTAATAGAATGAAAACCAAGTGCAAGGTGTGATGACATAACCATTGGACCAAGAATCTTGTTCCACATACAAATCACAACAACTGAAGTCTTTGAAAATGATGAACTGATTGCCAGTATTCTTTGTAAGGTACAAAAGCGAAGATTAAATCCAACACAAATATTTTAAAGCGTTAATCACACACATGTAACAGCGAAAATAATGACGATCATTTCCAAACAATGGTAAATAAATGTTTAAGGAGGAACTAAAAATGAAGTAGGAGTTTTACCTGTACTTTTGTATTTCCAGGCTTGTATTTTCTCAGCAAAGCTTCATTAAAACTAAAAATGAAGAAGAAGAAAAGAAGATAAGATCAAAAGACAAATATGTACAACCAACTTGTTTTCCCATATTAACGCACAAGAGCTTGGATCCAACCCGATTACGTCGTAATATCTAAAGGAAGATGGAAGATTTCTCATTTTATGAGTGTTGGTTATCATCCTAGAGTGATATTTGCAACAGAGTTGTAAACCCTTGAAGAAAAAAATTTAAACAGAGTGCGTCTCTTAGAAAAGTCAAACACCAATATTTTACAACATATACAATTAATAGAACAAAAAAATTCAAAAATCCATTAGAGTATACCATGAATAATGGTCAGAGAAAAAAATAAGTCAAACACCAATGTTTTTCAACACACACACACACATAAAGAATAAAACAAAAAAAATCAAAGCCAAAAGTCTCTTAGAAAATTTGGGTGTGGTGATAATTAGTTAGAGAGGGTAGTTGCGAACCCAAATCTGCAACAAATTTATGCTTAAAAACTTGAACTCAACCCCAAGGTTGAATCTAAGACTCAACATAACCCATCAGAAAAAATATAAAACATTTTTTTGTGCAAATCAACTCACATTTGATTGGCAGGGACATCGATTTCGTCGACAACTGTCGCCGCCGCTAATCGAAAAATGGGTCATAGTTGAGTATTGAAAAACTGGAAAAAATGGGTTATGATCGAAGAATGGGTCAGAGTTGAGTATTGAAAATCAACTTTCGTAGCTAACCCAAGAGGTATTATGAAAGAAAAATGTTGAAACATTTTTTTTTGTGATTATTGGAAAACTGGGTTTTTGTTGTTCGGAGAGAGAGAGGCTATTGAAATAGAGGAAGAGAAGAATTAAAATGCCGAAAAGAGAGAGGCTACTGTTGTTATGGGTTTTGAGTGGATGCAATGTTTTTATGGGATTGTGGATTGAAATATTAAACATGGAGAGAGACAGGCTACTGATTGGAAATATTAAACACGATTTTTAATATGAGAGAAAGAGAGGGATGGGTTTGTTGAATCATGGGTTTTGTGAGAGAAAGAGGATTGAGTGTTTAAGGGATTCTTGGAGAAAGTGTTACTTTTGACATATCACAGATTATTGGGATAGGTGATTTGAGTAAAGATACAATGCAATAAATGTAGGAGGGATTTCTTTGTCAGTTTGGAGAGATAAAACTCATTATCATAATGGATCATTGTGAATCGTAGGATACAATTCCAACTTTTAATCTGAACCATAGGACACACAAATTGATGAAGTGGTTATGATCAAAATGCCCCAAATTTTGAATTAAAGAGAGAGTTTGATAAGTAGGAAAAAGCATAGGAAATCAAAGAATTGAGGGCAAAAGAGGTAGTGCAGAAAAAACTTATCTTGTGATATCATAAGCTAAGCTTATGACATACATAAGTTTTGTAATTTATTATATATATATATACTAGTGAAATTCCCATGCCTGAAGGCACGATGAAAATTTCAAAAGTAGATAATCGCAAGACGATAAAAATTTCTTAAGTACGTAATTACAAAACGACAAGAATATTGTTCACCAACAAAATAAAGTGTAATTTTAAAAAATTGACCATAATCTCTTTTGTTTATTTATAGGACCATAAAAAAAGTCATCAAACAAATTCACATATAACATGAAATATACAATATTCATCAACTGAATTTACATTGTGCCTCAAATAAACAAATTGTCAATTTTTTTAAAAAAATGGACATAATCACCTTTGTTTATTGGACTATCCACCCTCTTAAGGGATAACAACCAATCCTACAATATTTTTAAGATTCCAAATTTATCTAACAAATGCTTCACCAAAATAAAATTCCTAAAAAATATTACATATATATCAACTAAGGTCGTCCCACATGTTCCACTATAATGATTGTTCATAGCTTTCAAAATTCAAACTGATACAAATCAAAAAATATAGTTAGTCAACACAAATAGCGAGTCAAATATTATGACACTTCATATGCTAACACATAAGTTTTGTTTCTTCATGTATATGAACTTAATATGAGATATGAAATAAATAAAAAAAATTATGGATTTCAGAGCTAAACAAAACATTTAAATAAATTATAGATTTCTCGTGATTCCGGTTTATGATTAATTGTTAATTAATTAAAATTGGACTTACATGTTAAAGACTATCGGAATTAAAATTATGATAAAATCAAATTGGTGGGGTGACGTGAAATATAACAATTGTCCATTGATCCCATATGGTCTTTCTCAATATTATATAAGAATACATTGTCATACTTGCAATTTATAAATGAATTTTTTACCAAATAATCCCATTTACTAAGTATGTAGTTCAATAAATTATAACATTTTTTTATCCATCAGACTATATGTACAAATAGAATCTATTAGGGACAACATGTTGTGATAAGACATGTTAAAAATGTCTCAAATAAAAATAAAATGGCAGTAGACCTATAACAATTGTAAGGCCATCTCCAATGGACAGTCTAAATGTATACATTTAGACTGTCCAAGCTCACACTGGGTAAGAGAATGTATACATTCAGGGGAGAGAAAGTCTAAGCGGTGTGTAAACTTGCATTACCGGAAGGCATTGTGTAGGAGGGGGGCCCACATCTGGGCAGCTAAAACGTGTCGGCCCAGAATGTGGGCGGCTAACACTCATCCGCCCAGACGCTGTGCGGGAAACTTTCATCCGCCCAGATTTTCCACCGGAGATAAAAAAAAAAATAATTAGCCACACAGCTGCGTTATAACGGCAAAAAAAATTACAACGGTAATAAAAATTGAAACGGTAACAAAAATTTTTGTATATATATATTATGCTCCCCTAAAATCTTTAACACCAACTTTGATGTTTTATTTTACTTATCATCAATTCAAAAAAAAATTCTATGGATACTCCTTCACAAAGTACTCCGCCCAGTTCTAGTCGGCTACCAGATTTCACTCCACACGACGACGTGTTACTTTGTCTGGCATACGTTAAATATTCTATAGATAGTCTTATGGGGACTAACCAATCATGAACAACCTTGTGGGAAAAAATTACCAACGAATATAACTCAAGCGAGGGTGTTATTTACAAACGAACCGAGAATGCGTTGCAGGGAAAATACAGAAAAATTAATGCAGAATGTTTGTTGTATACGTCGAATTTGTCGTAAGCTTACGGAAACTGTAAACGCAAGTAATTTCCTTTGTTTGTAAAACTCAATAGACGATGCGGAATCGTATATAAGTGATGGTTCAACAATTAAACAAAACAGATTTTAGTTTAATAAAATAGAATTAAACCAATTCATTAATCCAAGTCCTAGAATTTGCCTAAGTCATATTTAACAATATTAGCAAATTAGGCGAAACCAAATTTTAGTGAATGACTTGAATTAATAAGTCCAAATAAAAATAGAGTGTGATAATTGAAACCGAATTTTATCTTGAATTATTCTAAGCATGCGTTCTACATTATGATGCAAGATAAAATAAACAATATCACACTACGTCGCGATGTACGAGGAAAAACCCAAGACGGGAAAAAACCTCGGACGGCCCTAGCCACAAGTCCACTAGATACGGAATTACAATTACAAGACAGATAGACTTACAACGACTGACTCGATCCCTCTCAAGCCTCGATGCTTCTTCTCGTAGACACCTCTTCCTAGCTGACAACCTCGGAACTCCACCGTGGTCTCGGAATCCATCGATGGGGCTTTCTATGGTCACCGTCACCCGAGCAAGGAGCCTTTCTCCAAGTGGGTAGAATCGCAACAAAACGTCTTCTTCTTTGATGGATGTAGAAGCAAACCAAAACTTCTCTTCTTGAATTTGTTAGAGATAAACCGGTGCCAAAACTCCAAGAAATTTGATATATAAATAAAAACTTGGACTAAACACAATTTGGTGTAAACTAGAGTGTGAAGGATTTTCTCTTTGAAAAATAACACTCAAAACATGAACATTTTCCTAAACAATTTTTGCTATCAAATTCTCTCTAAGAGATAAACTAGGATGGAAAAGTTAGATTGGAAAATGTGATTCCCTCACAAGATAAAGTCTGAAAAGTTGGTTAAAAACCAAGTGGGGAAGTGGGTGAAAAATTGCCAAAAACTGTTCCCGCCTGACAGCTCGTTCGAACGACATTTCGTTCGAACGAACTCTCGTTCGAACGAGACTTCTAATGACACACCAGTATGGACTTCGTTAGAATCTCGTTGAAAACCTCGTTAGAATGAACAAGTTCGTTCGAACGACATTTCGAACGACAGACCAGTTTAGACTCGTTGGCAGGTTCGTTCGAACGACATATCTAACGAACGACCAGAAAGATTGAAAAAATCAATTTTGGCCCAGAAAACTTTATGAACTTAATTTAAAGTTTCATATAATTTCTTTCTTAAAACAAAACGCAGTTTTTATAAAACCTAACACCCAATAAACTTTGTTCCAAGCTCCTATATGTATATAAGTGCATTCATACCTTGGGAGCATGGAACCATAGTTGATGACGTAGAAACGAGGCACGCAAATCGGCACATTTGATGAAGCTTTATATTCTTTGCCGCTACGTCTTCAACAAACACTTCATAGGCTTGAGAGTATTACAATTACATACTTTCCTATGAATAAATGTTTTTGTCCGGAAATTGAGCCAAAACTACATATGGACTCAATTGGAAATTTGTGTCCTTACAGAAACGGGAAAGATAGCGGCACGACGGAGGTTACGTGGGTAATTACAATTAAATTCATGTTTTTTATTTATTTATTAGTAAATTCTTAAATTGTCATCACTAATGCGGGAATTTTTTTTCATATAGATCGAACGAGCTAGAGATAACTTTTTAAGCAAAGCAGGTCATAAATTCAATTACGACCACTGCTACGAGGTGCTGAAGGACTTGCCAAAGTATTCCATGTCAACCACCGGTTCACAATATACGGATGAAGAAAATAACGAGAGCCCGCTTTATTCGAACGACAACGAATCAAGGGAATTCAATAATGCTCTTAGAAGACCGGAAGGACGTAAAATGGCAAAACAGAGAGGAAAGAAACGAGCGGCCGCCAGCAGTGCAGCTACAAACACGTCCCTTTTAGAGAACTCCGAAGAATTCAACACACTTTATGACAAAAATTCGGCAGAATCACAAGCAATCAGGAGAACTCTAAATGAAAATATTGATGGTTTAATTTCAATTCGCACCAAAGAGTTCGAAGCTCAACTCCAACGTGACGAAGATCAAATTATTTACATGGATACAACTAAATTCACTCCCCAACAAAATGCCTTTCACGAGATGCGAATGAAATAGATAATGCAGCGTCGGTCTCAAGCATATCGTAACTTCTTAGAATAGATAAATAGATTTTGTCGGGTCCTATATGTAATCCAAATTTATTAGTTATTAAATTTTGTACCAATGTTTATGAATGAGTATTATTATCAAACCAAATTTTATTTAGCATGAAGATAATTGTTATAAGATCTCAAATGTGTTCAAAAATGAAATTACAATCAAGTTGATGATTCTGCATGACGAATCCAAATGTGTTCCTTAAGATCGTCACGTAACTGGTTATGAGCTTCCTTGTTCCACATCTTTGCCTGCCGCACCTGGTACTGATAGTGGCCAGCGAGACTCTGCCTTCTTAAGCATGGGGGTGGGTCACGTAAGGGCAGGTCAGCTCGCCATGTCCCGTCACGTAACTCCTCCTCGATAATCATATTGTGTAATATGACACAAGCCTTCATAATTACATGTAAGTCTTTATATTCCCAGAAATTCGTCGGGTTGCGGATAAAGTGGAACTGTTGTTGTAAGATCCCAAATGCCCTTTTCACATCCTTTCGGGCTCCTTCCTGAGCTCGTGTGAACACCTTTTGTTTTTGAGTGACTGGTCTCTTGAAACTCTTGACAATAGTTGCGATGGGCGGATAGATACCATCTGCAAGGTAGTAACCTGTGTCATATGTGTTTCCATTTACTTCGAAGTGCATAGGGGTGCGATTTCTTTCTAGAAGTTCTTCAAACACGTGAGATTTGGCAAGAACATTCAGATCATTACATGAACCAGGCATCCCAAAGAACGAATGCCAAATCCAAGTATCATAAGATGCCACTGCCTCTAAAATAATAGTGGCAGCATGACAATGTCCTTGATATTGTCATTTCCATGCATGTAGACAGTTACTCCATTCCCAATGCATGCAGTCAATGCTCCCAATCATCCCGGGAAAACCACGTCGTTCATTTTCGGGCTGCATGCGGGCAATATCTTCGACTGTAGGTGTGTGACAATACTCCGGGCTAAACACCTTCACTATAGCCCTGCAGAACCGTTTTAAAGTCTCAATCGTTGTCGTCTCGGCTATTTTTAAATATTCGTCCTGCAAATCCCCGCATCCACCGTACGCCAACATACGAAGTGCACAAATAATCTTCTGATGAGAGATTAATCCCATTCGTCCAACACAATCAACTCTCTGTATGAAATATGAATCTTTTTCACAGCATGCTTCTAAAATACGATTGAAGCTCGCCTTGTTCATCCTGAACCTACGTCAGAACATTTCTTCAGGATAAGTGGGGTTCTCTTGGAAATAATCTTTCCATAAATTCCGATGACCCATCTCTCTATCCCTATACACCGTTCTTCTCTCATGTATTTCCCTACCACTGTATAATAAGGACGATTAATAGATTGCACTCTGCAATCTGTTGTGGATCGCGGCGGCTTCATCATCTGAGTCAAGATCATAAGATTGGGCGATCTGCGCTAATATCATCTCCTCTAGATCGTTGTTAGACATTTTGTTTATGGACGTGGGAAAAAATATTATACGAATAGGAAATATTGTTATGCTCAATATCTATCTAAATCGATTATTTATAGTATTTAATGGTACTTGAACGGTACTTGCAATTATTTTGGTAGTCACTTTCATCTGACCACTCGTACTTGGACAGTAAAAAAAGAACCGCCCAAAATAGAACGGTAAATAAGGCTTCTCTGACTTGTTCATCTGACCACTCGTACTTGAACGGTAAATAAAGAACTGCCCAAAATTGAACGATAAATAAGTCTCCTCTGACTTGTTCATCTGACCACTCGTACTTGGACGGTAAAAAAAGAACCGCCCAAAATTGCACTCGTACTTGGATGGTAAAAAAAGAACCGCCCAAAATTGAACGGTAAATAAGGCTCCGGCTGAATTGTTCATCTGACCACTCGTACTTGGACGGTAAAAAAAGAACCGCCCAAAATTGAACGGTAAATAAGGCTCCTCTAACTTGTTCATCTGACCACTCATACTTGGACGGTAAAAAAAGAACCGCCCAAAATTGAACGGTAAATAAGGCTCCTCTGAATTGTTCATCTGACCACTCGTACTTGGACGGTAAAAAAAGAACCGCCCAAAATTGAACGGTAAATAAGGCTCCTCTGAATTGTTCATCTGACCACTCGTACTTGGACGATAAAAAAAGAACCGCCCAAAATTGAACGGTAAACATTTATTCAACCATTTTCTTCCGTATAAGTAGATCGTCTCGTTATTAGTTATAGCATCAATAACTTTTTTTTCATTTTGTCATACATATACACCAAAATCTTAGCTATACTAACTTCAGATCATAAACTACAAAATGCATAACCAAGTGTACATGCCTGATGAAGATTCACCCTCCTTAACCCATGTTCCCCTGAAAACTTTGTCAGGGAAAAAACTTCCCTACTATAACTGGTCACCGCCAAAACAAGTTATGCGAAATGAATTCCTCTCATATGGGGGGATAAGCAGGATGCAACAGGTCAAGAAGAAAAAGTTTAAGTCTAAAGCGTCAACATCATTTGGAGATGACCATGATGAGGCGGCCCGCAACAATGTTGAACAAGTGTTGACTAACCCAGGGATCTACCAAGATCCCCATGGAGGTGGTTGGTTTGGTGAGAAAAGGGTGTTTGAAAACATCCCTATATGTACACTCCATTCCCTAGGCGATGTTAATCATGTGATGAAATGGTTAACGCCGACGAAAGGAAATATTCCATGGGATGATCATTTGAAATGGCCTAGGTTATTTGATAGACGTTGTGATTTGGAGTGCTATTGTCAGTGGCATGGTTTACTCGTGCCACAGGCAAAATCATCAACATATTGCAAAGATGTAAAG
The DNA here is from genome assembly GCA_949130495.1 of Sambucus nigra. Classification (NCBI taxonomy): domain Eukaryota; kingdom Viridiplantae; phylum Streptophyta; class Magnoliopsida; order Dipsacales; family Adoxaceae; genus Sambucus; species Sambucus nigra. The sequence continues at coordinate 151,289,599 of OX422207.1, forward strand.
AAAGATAATGAAAAATGCATTCATTTATTGGAACGCGAAATTGCACAGATGGAGAAAAGGCTAGAGCGGTGGCATTCTAAACATTTGATAAAGACCGAACTTGACGATCCAATTTATGAATCGGATTCGGAACTCCAGGATTACAAAGGTATAGATTCGGACTTGGATTTCGTACATCATCTACCTAACATGTTGATGGGGGATGGGAATGCCTTATGTTGTGTTCCGTGGTTGCATAGGAAATAAAAATGATAAGATTATGTAACTTTTTAATGTTTTTATATGTTAATATTAATAAATTATAACTGGTATTAATGTCCATGATTGTAACATAAAATAGTTAATGGAAAACACACTGGAAAATCCCATTGTATGGAAAATACACTGAAAAATGCAATTTACATTGGACCTCTTCCCTCATATTGGTCATAAGGAAATGTGTTGAAAATCCCAAAAAAGTCATCGGCAAGGGATGGTTGACAAGACGATCCCATAGGATCTTGGGAGGGTGGATGTCCAATATTGGGAGAAGCACTACGATATTCATCTCCATATATATATGGGGGTGTACGTTGCGGAATGGGGTAGTGTTTCGTGGCCGAACTCGATCCCGCCCCACGTAGATTTTCAATCTCTTGATCTTTCTCATGAATTTGCCTCTGCAACATCATCTCTCGTTCTAACGTTAAGGAACTTATTTTCCAGATGAAGTCCTCTCTATAAAAAACCATATCACGCCATTGTTCGCGTGAGTAAAATTCAGCCGGAGCCAAGTCATTCGTGGTACTTGGTGGATCTACCTGAATAAATGTTATGCCAATTCCACTATTATGTGTCACCTCAAGTTCCCGTGATAACGGTATCAAACTCGAGGAAGAAGGTTGACCCTGTGTGTTGTACGAATGTGGAGCTTGCCATCTATCTGTCGGTGCGATGGGTACTCGTAAATCATGTGGTACAATCGAGGCAAACCCAACCCCGTCATGGTTCTGCCACTTAATTAACGAAGGTAATATTGGTCCCTTAGTTACAGCTCTCCAGTATGTAAGCCATTCATCCTGCCTTGTGATTGTTACATTAGCAATTGCAGGTTGCCAATTGCCAATATGTTGCATATATATATGAAGAGGAATGAATGCCATTGGATATAGTGGGTTATTTGGGATAGCAATGTGGCTTGTCATTTGACGGTAACAACGGTCTCCGAGATACCAACTCCCACCTAATTCCGGATCAAAGAGCATGTGCCGTCTCTGAGCAAAATCATGAGCAACTACAGCAGCAGGAAACTCGTTTTGTGGCAATTCCATAAACGGTTGCCCTATAATTGACTCTGGTGATCGCATTTCGAGATGCTCCTGCATGACTAAACTTTTAAAACGCATTTGTGTAATACCTCGTATTTTTATGCTATATTTAATTTTGGGATTTATTAAATAAAAATCCGGAAATTAATTATGTTATAATTATTAATGTGACTAGAGTTAGTAATTATGGGAAAATTGTTGAATATTACTAATGAGCATAGTAATATGTTATATTGGTTATATTGAATGTCATAAGTGAATTAAATGACTATTTCGGAAAAATTAAGTCCTCGGGACTAATTATGTTAATTAAAAGTGAATATTTTATAAGTTGTCCGTATGGTCGTTTTGAGTGCGCCAACGCATCCGGAAGGGTCGAGATAGTCAGAAAAGTGTACCCGGGGATTTAGTTTGGGTCTCGGGGTGTTTTTAGGCTTAATTAGTGACCCGGGAGGGCGTTTTGGTCATTTTACATATTAGGGTAATTAAACCCACGAATTTCAGCCATCCTTAACAGCCATTTAAGTCAGCCTTTTAGGGTTAGATCATTCAGAACCCTAAGACGGCTAGTGGAGAAGAGAGGAGAGACCTTGCTAGAGGATTCAAGGCCAAAAACACCACCTTTTGCACCACCGTCACCACCAACGAGTAGATCGCGAGGAGGAGAACGCAGCCACACCAATATCAGCAGGAAACCAGACCTCTGAAATCCCAGGCAAGTGTTTAACTTGCGTATTTTTGTTGGTGCAATAATCATGTTAGTATAGGAATGATTAAGAGTATAATCCATGGAAGAAAACCAAATTTTAATAGGGATTTGCATGTAGAAATCATATAAACCTTATTCTGGAAATTAAGATGTGAAGTAGATGTTTAACCCACGAAATTATGATGATTTGTTAGAAGGAATTTCTGGAGAAACTGATTAGAACAAAGTATTAAGTTAACTGTAGGGTTCTTGATGATTAGATGAAATCTTAGGTTGTTTAACCATGTTTATTGATGTATATACGCATGCTAATCGTTAAAGATACCTGGAATTATGTTAGGATGTTAACAGTAAACTTTTTAGGTCAATTAGAGTTGGAAAATATGAGTTTTGATGAAGAAACTTACGCAACCCCGTCACTGCAATTTCTGCAGAATTTTCACAGACCTGCTCGATCGATCGATCGACCCTAGAGCGTTGATCGATCGAAGGTTCGATCGGTCGACCCCCAGACGTCGATCGATCGACCCTCCCTGGCAGCCTATTATTTCCCTTGTTTAATTAGTTGAATTAATTTATCGTGGAATAAACCTTGGGGCTTTCTAAATAAAATGATTTGGGAGATATTGAGGACCAGTAGGGTATATGGACCTATGTTAGAACCTTTAATCTTCAACGAGGAGGGTAAGTATGGGATATTTACTTTAGGTTGTTAGATTTATGAAACTTAAGGGTGAGGTGCGTAAGAGAGTTACGTTGGAATTAAATAAAGTTATTTACTGAATTTTAGTTTTGTAAGGTTATAACCCTTGAGTATTAGGTAATGAGTGAGAAAACTCTTCGAGTTAAGGTTAGAGACGAAACCTTATACGTAATCATAATGATGGGAAATTAAAGATAAATGTTATGACTATGGGTTACGAGAGAAACCTATATTAATATAATGGAATTGGTATATTTATATGAATGTGTGTACATATATTATATACATGTGAAAAACGTACCCGCGCTACTTGCTATCCCTGAGGTTACCGCGCTGGACGATCGTATCCTGTGTTGCTTTATGGGGATATTGAATCGTACCCTAGAAGATAGAGATCCTAGGTACGGGCTATTAAATTGATAGTCGGACGGTCCTAAGAGACGTGTGGGTATGTACTGACCTCTTGGACTTGGAATCTATGCTTCGCCTCAACGTTGTTTTGTTTATGTTAATACAGTTCGAGAGCGATTCCGAACTTGTATTCCCTTTGTGTGAGCGATACAGGGATTGGATAGCAGAGTATGCCCGCACCATAAATTAGTTGGGGTGCTGTTGTATATATATTATTCGAGTAGTTAATATATATATATGGTGATAAACTTTAATATGCCTACTATAATGTGTTAAGTGGGACTTAGTTGTTGACGCAATTATAAATATTTATTTTGTGAAAATATGAGAAGACACTGAGAAACCTTATAATTTAATGAAACTAAAACGAGAGGAGTACTTCAGATTAAAAGTTATATTTTTATAAAACATTGTCATCGTCCGGTTTTGTGTACATATGAATAAGTTAAGATAAACGAACCATTGGGAAGGTTAGTACGATAGGAGTGCACATTAGAAGAGAGGTGAGTATTTCTCAAGAGAGAGACGAACTAATATGATGTTGCATTGGCCTGTATCAATTTAAATACTTGCTTAACGTATTTTAAAATCAAACACACTTTCGGGCCCTGACCCGTTTCCTTCTCTCTCTCTCTCTTGTATATATATATGTATATTTTCAGGTGCCCAGCCACAGGGGCGTCTTGCTTAGGATCCTTTGAGAAGAACGAGCTGCAGCTTAGGTGGGAGTTGCAGGTCCCTTGAGTAGACGGCTTCCGACATTGACTCCACTCTTATTACTCTCATTTATGGGGCATGTGTCGCCCTTTTCATCATTTCATTTATTGTTGGGGATTTTTATATTTCAGTTATTCCAGTATTGTTTATGGGATTTGTTTCAGGATGGTTTATGGTTTTAGTTTTATATTATTGGCATTCGTTTGGTGAATGTATGGTTTTATTTAAATTTCATGGTGTGATTCTCTATTGTAGAAATGTTGTCTTGTATTAATAAAAATCTTTTCTTTAAATTAAAATTTGGAAGTTCGCATGAAAAATGTTTTGACACTTAACTTAATTATTTAGGGTGTTAAATTGGAAAAATTATTTTTATCGACAGTGATGCTGAGAATGAACCAACTGTTTACCTTGATTTAATTTAATAAAGGAGTGATCGCCCGGTATTTAATTAGGCGGGGTGTCACAGGTGGTATCAGAGCATCAGGTTCTAGTGTCCATAGGATCTGTACGGATTATTTTCGATTTCAGCTTAACGTTATTGCTATAGAGCCCTATTTTTAGGATTGTTGTATTCTTGCTTTTACGTTTAAGTCTTCAGCTATTTGAGATTTGTTGATAACTGTAGACTGATAAACTTGTTCACGTTTCAGATGCCTCCGAGACGTGCTCCGAAAGATATACGTGCCCAGGCCGAGCAGCCAGCAGCTCAGGCACCAGGCACAATGAATGCGAATGAGGTAGCCGCCATCGTTGCTCAGGCGGTAAATGCCGCAATAGCGGTGATTCAGCAGGCTCCACCCCAGGTCCAGGCAGTGGCGCCAGTACCAGCACAGCTTCCATCGGCATGGGAGAGGGTTCGGGATGCTTTTCAGAAAGCACATCCCCCTGAGTTTTCTGGTAGCTCCGATATTATTACTGTCAGCCAATGGAAGAAAGACATCCAGCGGCACCTCCGTATGTATGAGTGCACCGAAGTGCAGAAGCAGCTATTGGCCTCTTTCAAGTTGGTGGGAGCCGCATTACAGTGGTGGGAGTCCACTACTTCTTTGGAGGAGAGGGACACGATCCCTATTCAGATGTTCTGGGAGCGGTTTGACCGCAAGTACTTTCCACCCGCAGTGCAGACTGAGATGAGGCGAAAATTGCTAAATCTGAAGCAGGAGAACCTTACTGTAGCCGAGTATGAGGAGGAGTTCACGAGACTTCTCACTATTGTGCCGGATGAGGCACCCACTGAGAGCAAGAAAATTTTGCTGTTCGTCGACGGGTTAGCTTGGAGGATCCGTCAACACCTTATTGGGAATCTATCCCTGAGTACTTTCACTGACGTACTCAATACAGCGCTACTACATTGCCAGGATCACCGCTTCCATCTTCAGGGAAGCAAGAGAGCAGGAGAGTCCAGCCAGCAGGGCAGGACTGGGGGTAATAGTGCCAGTGGGGCACCAACTCAGGGACAGACTCGTCAGCACAAGCAGAGTTCCCATCAGGGGGACCCTGCTAAGCGATTCCGTTCAGGTGATTCTAGGCAGGGATTCGGGGGATTCAGGCAGGGCCATCAGGGTCAGCCTAATCAGCAGGGCCAGCAGGGCCAACACCGACCACAGGGTCAACAGCAGGGCCAGCAAGGCCAACAGCGTGCACATCAGGGCCAACAGGGCCAATGGCGTGGAGGTAACGGCCAGCAGGGCCGTGGTCAGCAGGGACAGAGGGGAGGTAATTTCAGAGGCCGGTGTTTCGTGTGTGGCAAGCACGGCCATAAGAGTCAGGATTGCCCAGAGGGCGATAGGGCCCCACAGCAGCAGGGAGCCCGTAATGAGCCGCAGAGACCACTCTTTCCACCTGCCCTTCCAGCTCCAGCCCAGATGCCAGCCCTACCAGCCATTCCAGCAGCTCCAGTTCAGCAGGGACAATTGCAGTACGGACGTGTCTATAACGTCCACCAGGCAGCAGCTCCACAGGCACCACCCGCGATTGAGGGTATGTTTCCTATCCATGGTACTATGGGTAAAGTTTTGTTTGATACGGGGGCAACGCACTGATTTATAGCTACGCATTTTGCGAAGTCCTTAGGATTGTTAGCCACAGCAGAGAGCACCGTGACGTGTGTCGACTCACCACTGGGGAGTGGGTCACTTATATTCTTTATATGCCGGGGAGTAGGGACAGAGATTGGTAGCTTGGTATTGCCTGCAGACATGCTAGTCTTAGACATGCACGAGCATGACGTGATTATTGGTATGGATTGGCTCGCATCTTATAGATCCGTGATTGATTGCTTCGGTGGGAGCATTGTTTTTGCCATTTCGGGGCAAGAGATGTTTGTAGTAGCGATGCCTCGCCCAGAGGGAGGTTCGACCGCTCATTTATATTACATTGAGGAGGATACCTCTAAGGAGGTTGTGATTCCTTTGGATTCGATCCCAGTTGTTAGGGAGTATTCCGATGTGTTTCAGGAGATACCAGGCCTACCGCCCAGTCGTGAGATAGACTTCGTTATAGATTTATTGCCGGATACGAGACCTATAGCATGCGCACCGTACCGTATGGCTCCGGCAGAAATGCGAGAGCTACGAGATCAGATTGAGCAGCTATTAGGTCAGGGTTTCATTCGTAGGAGTACCTCACCGTGGGGCGCTCCAGTCTTATTTGTGAAGAAGAGAGATGGCTCACTGAGATTGTGTGTGGACTACCGGGAGTTGAACAAGGTCACGATACGGAATAAGTATCCGTTGCCTCGAATCGATGATATGTTCGACCAGTTAAGGGGAGCAACTTTCTTTTCGAAGATAGATCTGAGATCGGGGTACCATCAGTTACGGATTAGAGAGCAGGATGTTTCGAAGACTGCCTTCTTGTCGAGATATGGGTCCTATGAGTTCAGGGTGATGCCGTTCGGACTCACAAATGCCCCAGCCGTTTTCATGGACTTGATGAACCGAGTATTCAGAGAGTTCTTGGATCAGTTCGTCATCGTCTTCATAGATGATATCTTGATATATTCACACTCCGAGGAGGAGCATGCCGAACACTTGAGGCAGGTTCTTCAGACTCTACGAGAGCATCAGTTGTATGCTAAGTACGAGAAGTGTGGATTCTGGTTGCGAGAGGTACAATTTTTGGGCCATGTTGTTTCTGAGCAGGGGATAGCAGTTGATCCGAGCAAGGTGTCAGCGGTGAGGGAGTGGGGGCAGCCCACGACACCGACGGAAGTACGTAGTTTCTTGAGGTTAGCCGGATACTACAGGAGGTTCATTCGGGAATTCTCCAAAATAGCGGGTCCATTGACGAATCTGACTCGCAAGGGGGTACCATATGTTTGGGATGACGCTTGTCAGTTGGCTTTCGACGAGCTGAAGGACAAGCTTACTTCGGCACCAGTCCTTGCTTTACCGAAGCCGGGTGTAGAGTACCTGGTTTACACAGATGCGTCCTTACGAGGACTTGGGGGAGTGCTTCAGCAGGAAGAGAAGGCTATAGCTTTTGCTTCCCGCAAGCTCAAGCCGCATGAGAAGAATTACCCCACCCACGACCTGGAGTTAGCTGCGGTCGTCTTTGCATTGAGAATTTGGAGGCACTATTTATTGGGCGAGAAATTCCATTTGTTCACAGACCATAAGTCACTGCAGTACCTGTTCACTCAGCGAGAGCTGAATATGCGTCAGCGCAGATGGTTAGAGTTTGTAAAAGATTACCAGTTCGATATACAGTATCATCCGGGGAAAGCCAACGTAGTTGCTGATGCGTTGAGCCGTAGACCGATTGATGATGTGGCGGACATCTGGAAAGCAAAATGGAAGGAGTTGGGTCACCAAGACGCAGCAGCACGTTCTTTCATATCTGTGATGACAGTCACACCCGAGATTGTTACGAGGGTGATACAGGCACAGACCACAGACCCGTTTTGTCAGGAGCAGATTGTACGACTTCTAGCCGAGGGTGCTGAGTCCTATTCTTTTAGTTCGGATGGAGGGTTGTGGTTCAATGGGAGATTAGTGGTTCCAGAAGGAGCAGAGCTACGTCATGAGGTGATGACTCATTCTCATGGGTCCCGGTTTGCTGTACATCCGGGAGGCGATAAGATGTACCAGGACATGAGACGTCAGTACTGGTGGAGTGGGATGAAGAAGGACATCGCTGAATTTGTGTCCAAATGTTCTACTTGCCAGCTGGTGAAGGTGGACCACCAGAAACCATCGGGATTACTTCAGCCGTTGGAAGTACCTGCGTGGAAGTGGGAAAGTATTTCCACGGATTTCATTACAGGGTTGCCTACATCACCGCGAGGCCACGATTCTATCTGGGTGATTGTAGACCGTTTGACCAAAGTGGCTCATTTTCTGCCGGTGCGAACAGATTATGCCACGGGTCAGTATGCTCAGTTGTTCATCGCTGAGATCGTCAGATTACACGGGGTGCCCTTGAGTATTGTATCAGATAGAGACAAGATTTTTGTGTCACGTTTCTGGGAAAGTTTTCAGGAGGCTATGGGTACAGAGTTGAGACTGAGTTCAGCTTACCACCCACAGACAGATGGTCAGACGGAGCGTACTAATCAGATGTTGGAAGATATGCTACGCATGTGTATCCTCGATTTCGGAGGAGGTTGGGAGCCACATCTTCCACTGGTAGAGTTCGCTTATAATAACTCCTATCAGTTTACGATTGGCATGACTCCATTTGAGGCTTTGTACGGCAGGCCTTGTCGTTCTCCAACTTGTTGGCTCGAGGTGGGGGATAACAAGTTATTGGGACCAGAAGTAATCCAGGAGACCTCCGCGAGGATTGAGATAATCAGGAGTCGTATTCGGGTAGCCCAAGACAGACAGAAGAGCTACGCCGATGCGAAACGATTCTTCCGGGAATTTAATGTGGGAGATCAAGTGTTGTTGCGTGTATCTCCTATGAAAGGAGTAATGAGATTCGGGAAGAAGGGAAAGTTGGCTCCGAGGTACGTAGGACCATTTCCCATCATCGAGAGAATTGGGCCAGTAGCATACAGGTTGGGTTTGCCAGAACATTTACATCGCATCCACGATGTATTCCACATCTCGTCGTTGAGACGATACCTTCGGGATGATATGGCCCATACTCACATTGCGATAGATGAGATCGACTTGCAATCGGATAGCTCTTACGAGGAGAGACCGGTGGCTATTCTAGACTACAGTGAGAGGAGATTGAGGTCGAAGATAGTTCCACTCGTGCGGGTCCAGTGGGAACATCATAATGTGGAGGAATCCACTTGGGAGCGTGAGGCAGATATGCGCGAAAGATATCCAGAGTTGTTTCTACCAGGTATGCCTTATTTTCCGAATTTCGGGACGAAATTCCGTTATTAGGGGGGAAGTATGTAATACCCCGTATTTTTATGCTATATTTAATTTTGGGATTTATTAAATAAAAATTCAGAAATTAATTATGTTATAATTATTAACGTGACTAGAGTTAGTAATTATGGGAAAATTGTTGAATATTACTAATGAGCATAGTAATATGTTATATTGGTTATATTGAATGTCATAAGTGAATTAAATGACTATTTCGGAAAAATTAAGTCCTCGGGACTAATTATGTTAATTAAAAGTGAATATTTTATAAGTTGTCCGTATGGTCGTTTTGAGTGCGCCAACGCATCCGGAAGGGTCGAGATAGTCATAAAAGTGTACCCGGGGGTTTAGTTTGGGTCTCGGGATGTTTTTAGGCTTAATTAGTGACCCGGGAGGGCGTTTTGGTCATTTTACATATTAGGGTAATTAAACCCACGAATTTCAGCCATCCTTAACAGCCATTTAAGTCAGCCTTTTAGGGTTAGATCATTCAGAACCCTAAGACGGCTAGTGGAGAAGAGAGGAGAGACCTTGCTAGAGGATTCAAGGCCAAAAACACCACCTTTTGCACCACCGTCACCACCAACGCGTAGATCGCGAGGAGGAGAACGCAGCCACACCAATATCAGCAGGAAACCAGACCTCTGAAATCCTAGGCAAGTGTTTAACTTGCGTATTTTCGTTGGTGCAATAATCATGTTAGTATAGGAATGATTAAGAGTATAATCCATGGAAGAAAACCAAATTTTAATAGGGATTTGCATGTAGAAATCATATGAACCTTATTCTGGAAATTAAGATGTGAAGTAGATGTTTAACCCACGAAATTATGATGATTTGTTAGAAGGAATTTCTGGAGAAACTGATTAGAACAAAGGATTAAGTTAACTGTAGGGTTCTTGATGATTAGATGAAATCTTAGGTTGTATAACCATGTTTATTGATGTATATACGCATGCTAATCGTTAAAGATACCTGGAATTATGTTAGGATGTTAACAATAAACTTTTTAGGTCAATTAGAGTTGGAAAATATGAGTTTTGATGAAGAAACTTACGCAACCCCGTCACTGCAATTTCTGCAGAATTTTCACAGACCTGCTCGATCGATCGATCGACCCTAGAGCGTCGATCGATCGAAGGTTCGATCGGTCGACCCCCAGACGTCGATCGATCGACCCTCCCTGGCAGCCTATTATTTCCCTTGTTTAATTAGTTGAATTAATTTATCGTGGAATAAACCTTGGGGCTTTCTAAATAAAATGATTTGGGAGATATTGAGGACCAGTAGGGTATATGGACCTATGTTAGAACCTTTAATATTCAACGAGGAGGGTAAGTATGGGATATTTACTTTAGGTTGTTAGATTTATGAAACTTAAGGGTGAGGTGCGTAAGAGAGTTACGTTGGAATTAAATAAAGTTATTTACTGAATTTTAGTTTTGTAAGGTTATAACCCTTGAGTATTAGGTAATGAGTGAGAAAACTCTTCGAGTTAAGGTTAGAGACGAAACCTTATACGTAATCATAATGATGGGAAATTAAAGATAAATGTTATGACTATGGGTTACGAGAGAAACCTATATTAATATAATGGAATTGGTATATTTATATGAATGTGTGTACATATATTATATACATGTGAAAAACGTACCCGCGCTACTTGCTATCCCTGAGGTTACCGCGCTGGACGATCGTATCCTGTGTTGCTTTATGGGGATATTGAATCGTACCCTAGAAGATAGAGATCCTAGGTACGGGCTATTAAATTGATAGTCGGACGGTCCTAAGAGACGTGTGGGTATGTACTGACCTCTTGGACTTGGAATCTATGCTTCGCCTCAACGTTGTTTTGTTTATGTTAATACAGTTCGAGAGCGATTCCGAACTTGTATTCCCTTTGTGTGAGCGATACAGGGATTGGATAGCAGAGTATGCCCGCACCATAAATTAGTTGGGGTGCTGTTGTATATATATTATTCGAGTAGTTAATATATATATATGGTGATAAACTTTAATATGCCTACTATAATGTGTTAAGTGGGACTTAGTTGTTGACGCAATTATAAATATTTATTTTGTGAAAATATGAGAAGACACTGAGAAACCTTATAATTTAATGAAGCTAAAACGAGAGGAGTACTTCAGATTAAAAGTTATATTTTTATAAAACATTGTCATCGTCCGGTTTTGTGTACATATGAATAAGTTAAGATAAACGAACCATTGGGAAGGTTAGTACGATAGGAGTGCACATTATAAGAGAGGTGAGTATTTCTCAAGAGAGAGACGAACTAATATGATGTTGCATTGGCCTGTATCAATTTAAATACTTGCTTAACGTATTTTAAAATAAAACACACTTTCGGGCCCTGACCCGTTTACTTCTCTCTCTCTCTCTTGTATATATATATGTATATTTTCAGGTGCCCAGCCACAGGGGCGTCTTGCTTAGGATCCTTTGAGAAGAACGAGCTGCAGCTTAGGTGGGAGTTGCAGGTCCCTTGAGTAGACGGCTTCCGACATTGACTCCACTCTTATTACTCTCATTTATGGGGCACGTGTCGCCCTTTTCATCATTTCATTTATTGTTGGGGATTTTTATATTTCAGTTATTCCAGTTTTGTTTATGGGATTTGTTTCAGGATGGTTTATGGTTTTAGTTTTATATTATTGGCATTCGTTTGGTGAATGTATGGTTTTATTTAAATTTCATGGTGTGATTCTCTATTGTAGAAATGTTGTCTTGTATTAATAAAAATCTTTTCTTTAAATTAAAATTTGGAAGTTCGCATGAAAAATGTTTTGACACTTAGCTTAATTATTTAGGGTGTTAAATTGGAAAAATTATTTTTATCGACAGTGATGCTGAGAATGAACCAACTGTTTACCTTGATTTAATTTAATAAAGGAGTGATCGCCCGGTATTTAATTAGGCGGGGTGTCACAATTTGTCCCTGAACATTATCGCCATTATTTATCCCCCATCGTAAAATACGCGGCCATCTTTCCACTGCATCATTGTGCAATAGGGGAGCCATGGTATGGAGGTACTCGTAGCCGTAATACTGCGATTTATAAGAATAAGCTATTAATAAATTGTTATTTTCATATAGTAACTATATTTATATTATTTGAAAAAAAATGATATGTTCACTTCATAAATACTTTACCTCTATTAATTGCCAAAAACAATTAACCGTTTTCTAGACATTTGCAGCACATGCGTCAAGTGCGTAGTAAACTCGGGCAAGAATGGCAGAACCCCAATCTTTTGTAACCATGTCATTTATGTCGTCTAAATAAGTTTCCCAATCCACAAACACTGAATTGTGGCCCAATGGAAAAAATATGGAGCTCATGACATAAACGATAAAAGCTCGAGCGATTTGATCCGCGTTCGCTAATCTATGCTGCGGATCTTGTTGTCGCCAATGCAACATGTATTGTTTTAACGTTGCACACGAAATATTTTGACCTTTGTACTGTGGGTGGCCTATTCCAGGATAATATAATTCAAATATTTCCTCCACCGTAAAAGGACTAGAATGAGGAAATGGTGGCAAAATGGGATTGGTACCAATTTCAATTCCTGATACGGGAAAATTTTACAATGATTAAAAGTTGCAAATATGATATGTAAAAATAGTTAACATAAATAAAGTGCGTAGCAAGATATTGATAAATTACCGGTTAAATGAAAAAAATCAAACGGGGTTATCACCAATTCCACTAACGGTAGCTGAAATGTGTGTGTTCTCTCCGACCACCTACTAATTAAGGCACCGGTCATTTGGTTATCCGAGTTGGGATAAATTTCACTGAACAAATGACTGAACCCGAAATTGTTTATGGCGTCTCGGACAGCAGGAACGTCAGATAAACTTGCGTACACTTCAATTGGACCTTGTACACTACCATGCATGTGAAATTGACTCTCATTTTCTTGTGCGTTAGGATCAATAATTGTGTCCGTCGCACGAGGTGTTTCGTCGGATAAACGAAATAAATTTCTATAAACGATTGGTAAATTGGGTGGTGGAGGTGGGTTTTCATTTGGTTTGGCCTTTTTGCCACACCATTTTCTTTGAATGTGAAACATTTTGATGACTAAATAAATTATTTTGGGGAATATATAATGTGTGCTATTTTGAATGAAAGATATATAATAATGGGTATGATAAATAATGAAGGTAGATGAGTGATTTATATAGGGGCTGTTTTATAATAACGGATAGATTTTTATAACGGTTGGATTATAACGGCCGGATTGCAACGGGCAGAATTGGAGGAATTTTGGGCGGACAAATGTCCCCCGCCCAGACCTTGGGCGGACAAATGTCCCCCGCCCAGCTCCTTTTTACACCTTACCCACTGTGGAAACCGTACTCCACAATCTACCCAAAAAATCTAAATATACATTGTTTGTGCATCTCCCATTGGAGATGGCCTAACAAACTAACATGATACAAAAATCAAGGAAATGAAATCATATAAATAAAAAAAATAACTGAAACAAAAAATATGCCACCATTTTATTTAATTCTTAGACTTCATCCAATGAGAGAAAGAGACACCGATTGTCCGTGAAAAAAATCGAAGGCTTGATCCGCCACTCAGAACTAAAAAAATATTATATGGACATAACAAAAATAACTCAAAACGTGCAATCAGATTAAGAAAAGAAAGGTTACAATGGACCATATCTTGTGAATCGATAAAATAGATGTAAGAAAAAATATTATATGGAGCATATCTCGACGACAGTGAGAAAATTTGTGAGCTAGAAGTTATGGGGAAAAGAGAAAAGGTGGGCACGATAAAAGAGATGAGATTTGAATTTTGAACTTGAAAATATCCAGGCAACTTGTAGTCTTTTGGCACGTTTTACATGTACCCAATTTTAATACATTAATTAGAAACAGACCATGGTATTCTCAAAGTTCATCTTGGATCATTTGGACTATTAAATTGTCATGAATCTCAAAATTATGAACATACTCAAAATTACGAACAGACCCAGAACAAATGTCCACAATACTCCTATTATTTTTATAAGTGGGGGAGCATACCCAAAACTCCCAAAAATCTAAAATATAAATTAAAAAGAGTTTTACATGGGAAATCCAATATTACCAACCTAAACAACCAAAAAATCGAACACAACAAACTAAAATCCATAATCAGATTTTGAAACCCAAAGTTTTAAACAATAAAACACTATAATCAGAGATATCTCAACTTAATACGCTATATATTTTACAAGAATAATGAAAAAAAACTAACAATATTTAGAAAAATAAATTCTTAACCCAAATTAGATGGTGAGAAAGTATACTTGAAATATTTAAAAAGCAATAGTAGAGAGAGAATGAGTTCGGAGAAAAAAGTATAGTACCTATTTTTAGCGATAGTGAGAGAGTGAGAACGTATAGTACCTGCAAAAATCAAACCCATTTTGTTATATTTACAAAATAAACATACAACCTCAAGTATCAACCTAAATAAAAAATGAAATGCAAATCCCAAAACCCTCTATTGGATGATAGCGTTCAGAATTGGGAATAAAGTTTGTGGGTTTGGTTGTGAAAAAGTTGAGATGGACTCACATGGGTTAAGAGAGAGAGAGAGAGAGAGGGGGGGGGGAGACGAATCGTATGAAGTGTTTGGGAATAAGAGAAAGTGCTTGTTTGAATTAAACTAAAATTGTTGCAATTTGTTTAGGTAAGATATATAAGATGTTAGGAGAGGGAGTGATGAAAGTTTTCAAATTAAAGTAACTTTGTTGACTGTTTTCCTTCCCAGTGCTCGCTCACAGTCCATTTCCCTTCGGATATAGCCATATCATAACACTCCCATTATGACATGGAACAACATATCACCCTTAGATCTCACCCTTTGATCACACCACGACCGTTGGATCGTTGGCACTATTCAAACACCCCTCTCCCATGTATATGTATATATATATATATATATATATATATATATGTGTGTGTGTGTGTGTGTGTGTGTGTGTGTGTGTGTGTGTGTGTGTGTGTGCGCGCGCGCTTTATGGCATGGTTATTTAGGACACATCCCAATTATGGATATTGTGAAAATTATATTTACTAGTTCTCTCTTCTAATATTGGAACTATAATGATTTTAAATATTGTTGTTGAATGCACAATTTAAAAAAAATTACATCATAAGGGTGCAGTATAACAATTAATTTAATAACTGTAGAATTATTATTTATACTCATGATTGATAGTTTTACTAATTTAGTGCGTAGCTAGTATCTTGTTACGGTGGGCCTGACCCGTCTCTTTATTTCAATGCTCTAACATACCCGACCTAGTTTCCCACTTGAATACGCAGTTTTTCATTCCAATCACCACCGATATTTAGAGATGTAGGTGTTGAACCTACTTCAGATGTATATCCTTTATGATTGAGAGATGCGAGGATTACTTAATTTCTAATATTCGTACTTTGTTTTGGATATAGTATGATTTGGGGAGATATGGCATGTATTAGTTCTTGTCAGACAATTTTTACGTTACTTAGTGGTGGTGATTGATTCAATCTATATTATATGATCAATCGAGGATTTCTCATATCGTTATCTACTTCAATTTATCCTTATTCATTGATTCTTATTCCATGACAAGGATGATATTTAACTTGAATTGACATACTGTTTCATTTAATAAATAGACTTGATCAACCTAATTATTAAAAATATGGGATGTCACAGTTGGTATCAGAGCATGGTCATAGGCAACGTAGGTTCCATAGGTCTATCTTCATCATCCGCATAGAATTCTTCGATATGTAATTCTCTTTGTACTTTTGTCGTAAAATGCGTAATACTAATAAGCATTTTGTGTCATATCTCAGATGAGACCAAAGAGGAAGACTGGTTTTATCGCACGAGCTGCACAACAATAGCCTGCAACACCTATGCCACCCGCACTACCAGCGACACCCGTTCTGCCCATACCAGCAGTCCCAACACCATAGGCATAAAGACATTTCGACCTCAAATCCTAGCAGCTCTCAGAGTTAATTTCATACGCCGATCTGGCAGGGCTAGCTATGTGGAGAAAAGAGAGGCCAGTTGAGGGCATACAGCTAGCGGTATGAGCTCCCACAATAGAGTGGAAAAATGTCATATGGAGTTTATGAATAATATCCAACCAATATTTTTTGGGTCTACACTACAGTAGCATAGGACATCAAGCATCACTTAGGGCTTTTATCCTGAATTGAGGTGCAGAAACAGGTTTTGTTTTCCTTTCGTTTCATAGATGATGCTCTTCATTGTTGGGAGAGTATGACTACAATTAGAGAGAGACCAGAGATGGGATATGAAGAGTTCATTACGAAGTTTAATGACAATTATTTTTCAAAATCCATCCGTATGCAAAAGCATATGGAGTTTATAACACTTTCGCATGGGACTCGTACTATTGCCGAGTAAAAGAAATAATTTACCAATTTTGTCCTTATTTTCCCTCGAGGATGTGGACATAGAGAAGAAGAATATTTATTATTTATTGGGGATCTTATTTACCCTCTTTGCCTTCTTTTGATAGTGAACCCAACATATGTTAGATAGACATAGATAGTGGGTGTGGCACTCACTCTTTGTAGTGATTGCACTGAACATAAGAAGAAGTTCAATAAGGTGGGACTAGATAATGGGCCCAAGACTGATGGAGGAGTCGATGGGGACAAAAGAGGAGGTGAGGGTCAGATGAGACAAGGGTAGTGGAAGAAATTTTGTCCCAGTCAGTTTAGATCCTAGCAGTAGGGGCCCCCTTAAGTAGGTGTTAGGCAATAATAACATCACCACTAGAAAAGAAAAGTGGGGACCGCTCCAAATCCATTCATGGGAGGTTTCTTCAGGTGTGGAGGCAGATGATATAAGTCCAGTGCATGTCCTAGTGATATGGACATTTAAAAAATACATCATGGCTAGGGCTAGCAGCAATCCTAAAGGTAAGGCTATTTTGAAGACCAATATAGCCACTTCGGTCATAGACAGTAGGGACAATACAGGTAGGGCCAAGGGTAGTATAGGTAGGTCTAATAGGGATTTAGGCCTAACTATCATCCACAACAGCGGTAATAGAAAATGCCCATTTTTCTACCCCGAGCGAGACAGCTGAACTACCACCACCACTCGTCACAATGCCTCAGCCTCAGCTACAATATGGTCGAGTCTATCAAGTGGGACCCAAGGATGACCCATCGCCTATTCAAGAAATATATGGTACGTTATCTATTCATAGAACTTTATCCAAAGATTTATTTAATACGGGTTCCACACACTCATTTATCGGATGACACTTTATAGGAATATTAGGGATAAGTATGACTTCGTGCGTTAGAGTTTTATCCATAGCTACCCCCTTAGGCATATTTACTTTTATTATCAAGACTTGTGATGGGGTTGGCATCTATATTGGTAGGCTATGCTTTGTAGCTATCTTGTTCGTTTTAGATTACCACACATATGATGTTATATTGGAGATGGATTGGCTATGTATGTACATGGCTAAGATAGATTGTGTAGGTAGATCCATCGTGTTTGCTATACTATGTTAGGATATGTATTTAGATATATGTATAGACGTGATGGTGGGGATACCACTAACTTGTACTTTATTGATGAGGATACCAAGGACGAGAACACGGTGTCCCTAGAAATGATTCTAGTAGTTTGGGAGTTCACCGATGTATTCGACGATATTTAGGGTTTACCTCCTAGCTGAGAGATTGATTTTTTTATAGACTTATCATAGAGCATTAAGATGATAGCTAGAGTACCATATCGCCTATCTGCAATGGAGATTAAGGAGCTTAAAGATCAAATAAAATAGTTTCTTGAGCGGGGCTTCATTCGATGTAGAACTTCACCTTGGGATGCACCAACTTTGTTCGTAAAGAAGAAGATACGGCTTTGAAGTTGTGTATCGACTACTGCGAGTTGAATAAGGTGACGGTGAATAATAAGTACCCACTATCGAGGATCTATGATCCTTTTTATCAGTTCTTCGAGGGAGATTCATTATTTTTTAGGATTGATTTGTGATCCGGTTATCACCAGTTGATGGTGAGATAGGAGAATTTACCCAAGATAACCTTCTTAAATCGTTATGGGTCTTATGAGCTTTGAGTGATGTCATTTGGGTTTACTGATGCTCAAGATGAATCAATGGATTTAATGAATTGGGTGTTCAAACCGTATTTGGACCAGTTCATCATAGTGTTTAATGACATTTATTAATGGATAGAGGAGGAATAGAACCGACATTTGCGAATTGTACTACAGACACTAGATAGAATAAACTTTATGCAAAGTTTACGAAATGCGAGTTTTGGAAGTGAGAATTGAAGTTTTTGGGCCACGTTTTGTCACAAAAAGGACTTCCATGGACCCTAGTAAGGTGTAAGGCATGTTAGATTGGGGACAACCTACGACACCTACTAAGTTTTGTAACTTTTTGGGTTTGGTTAGGTATTAAAGGAGATTCATCCATTGTTTCTCAAAGATAGATCAGCTGATGACTGAGTTGACAAATAAAGGAGTGGTATTTTGTTGGAGTGAGAAGTGTGATCATGCGTTCAACACTCTCAATGAGAAATTAACTTTTGTGGCATTTCTTGCATTTCCCAGGAGTGGAGTTGAGTTTTTTGGCTACACCGACACTTCTCATCAGGAACTAGGTGGGGTATTTATGTAGGAGGAGAGGCTAATTTCATATGCCTCTCAGAAGTTGAAGTCACACGAGGTTCACTACCCGACTCGTGACTTGGAGTTGGCTACCATTGTATTTATCTTACATGCGTGAATGAACTATCTTTGGGCTGAGAAATTTAGACTCTTTAGTGACCACAAGAATCTATAATATCTATTTACACAAAAATATATCAGTATGATACAATGACAATTAGGCCTGTCAATGGATCGGATTTTATCCTAATTCGAATACGAATCCAAATCCAATCCATTTAAACGGATATGGATCATGCCTAAAATTCTATTATCCAATTACCGATTACTCGATTACCAGTTTATTAAATGGAGCGGATTTAGATTCATATACTCCGATCCGTTAATAATCTGATCCCATTAATATTTTTAATATATATATAAATATAATTATGTATAATATATTTTCAATTAATATATATTATATTTAATAATATTTTAAATATATATTATAATAGTTATAATGTTATATAAAAAAATACCCTCATATAAAAGGAAAAAGACACACACACACGACTCTTAAGAGTTAAAAATTAAAATGTTACAAATCCAGTGGCCAAAAGTATATGTTTTAAAATATCATTATTTATTTTTTAATGAAATATATTATTATAATAAATAAAATATAATATGTCGGATAATCGGATCCGATCCGAATTCGTTTAACATAAACGGATATGGATTTGGAACCCTAATAGATAATCCGACGAATAATCGGATCGGATTTGAATCCATTATTACATAAACGGATATGGATTTGGATTTGCCTGAACCGGTCCGAACCTAATCCATTTACAAGCCTAATGACAATGGTTTGATTTCTTAAAAGATTACTTGTTTACGATCCTGTATCACCCGGGGAAGGCTAATGTGGTGGAAAACACGTTGAGTCGATGACCCAATGGTATACTTTCATCCCTTCAGGTGGTTGAGTAGGGCTCAGTAGAGATGATTGTCGAGTTGACGAGGGCATTCATGACTCTTCTTACAGTGACTCAAGAGATCGTGGTACATATTTTATGGGGGTAGTCAGAGGAAGAGATATGTAATGGTAAGGTGATGGAGCTTCTCACTATCGGTTTACCTTTATTTTCAGCAAGGTTCGATGGAGGATTGATTTATAAGGGTAAGATGGTGGTACCCTTGGACAAGAACTTTAGACGGACAATTATGGAGGAGATACATGGGTTGTGTTTTACGATACACCCCGATGGGATAAAATGAACCAACATATGAAGAAACAGTATTGGTGGACTGGAATAGAGAAGGATATGGTCGAGTTTATATCGAGATGCACTACTTGTCATATGGTGAAGGTGGACAATCAGAATCCATCTGGTATGCTTTAACCTCTATCCATTACTAAGTGTAAGTGGTTTAGTATCTCAATGGAATTCATCATGAGGCTAGCTTTGACACCTCGACATCATGATTCTATTTGGTTGATTGTTGATCGCCTCACAAAGGTGGATCACTTTTTGGTCATTCGTACCGATTATTCTACTGAGCAACTTGCATATTTATATGTGTTCGAGGTAGCTCAATTGCATGGGATCCCATTATCGATCATTTCAAGTCGGGGCACTATATTTTTGGCACATTTCTAGGGAAAAATTCCAGTAGGTCTTGGTGACTAAGTTGCACCTTAGCATGACATACCACTCGCAGACAGAAGGACAAATCAAAAGGGCAATAAAGCATTAAAGGATATGTTTAGGGTATGTGTAATGGACTGTAAGGGCAGTTGATATACCCATTTTCCATTGGTGGAGTTTGCATATAACAATAATTATCAAAAGTCCATTTCCATTGCCCCTTATGAGGAAATTTATGGGATACCATATCGATCGTCGGTATATTGGGACCTAGGTGAGGGTAGATAGTTAGGACCAGAATTCATCCAAGAGACTACCGAAAAGATCAATTTTATTAGGGAGAGTATTAAAGTCACTCAAAACATGGTCTTGGTGACTATGTATTCCTAGGACAAAATTCTTTTTGTTAGGGGAAATATTGTAATACTCCATAATTTAGTGGTATTTATTAATAGTTAAATATTAAATTTGAGAATTTTTAATTGATTATTTCAATAGAAATTGAATTTGAAAACAAAATGTGAATAGTATTTTACTATTCAACATTGGACGCTTACTATTCAAGTAGTATTTACTGTTCACATAGGGTGATAGGTAGTAATTACTATTTAAGAAACAAATAATAATTAAAAAAAACATGTTTCCTTAAAAAGAGGAGGTGTGTTTCTTCTTTTCCTTACAAATAGTAGCTTGGTCCCTTCCTTTCCTTAAAAAAGAGGAGATGGTGTTTCTTTCCTCCTCCGTCTCATTCTCCATCCTTTCTTATTACATTACGTATAGAAAACCCCCAAGAACACTACTATATTCTTCATTTTAGTACACAACTTAAACCAAAACCAAAACAAATCCCACAAAAATTATATCATTACAATTTAGAAATTTTATCCCTCAATTATATAACAAAATTATAATTTTCTGAAGCACTTTTTGGACCAACATTTGCACTTGTTTTGGGATCAATTGGAGGGATTTTCAACACAAATTCAAGGGACTTCTCAGAAATGCACTTTATAGGGAATGGTCTAAACAAACGTCAATTTTTTAATTTTTCAAATTAAATATTAAACTTAAACAATTTAACCCAAAGTTAAACTTTGCACCGATTTTTAAGAAGTTGTGACTAAACAGATTAACCAGTTTTATCTTAACCTAAACCTGCATCTAGGTGAGTGGAGGATAAAATAAGTAAATGAACGACAACGACCAATGTATAAGGAAACCCCAAATGGGAAAAACATTGGACGGTCCCAGACACACAAATTCACTATGATAAAGGATTTAGAAAAGTTGACAAATGACTTGTACAATGACTCGACGCCCTCACAAGACATGGAACTTATTCAATATTCAACCTTTCCCCTGGATCAATAACATAGGAATCCACCCAAATAACTTCCATAACGTGTGACTACACACACACCTCGATATCCACCTAACAACTCAGCAACCATCACACACGAAGTCTATCGTATGTACACACATCAGCATATACGGACTCCACCGTAATGAAATAATTCTCACCAAGATGTGGAGAATAAACCTTGGTGGTCACAAACTAGATCTCAAAGAACAATAATATGAAACTTAGATCTAAAACTATTTGGGTGTAGACATAAGGTTTCGGTAAAACCATAGAGCTTTTTTGGTGGAGTTTGGGAACTCAAAACATTAGAATTTCTCTCTAAATAAAATGTTTCTCCGCACTCCTATTTATAGGAGGTTTTCTAAATTCGAGATAAGGATGAAACATTGAAGAAAATCTTGAAATCTCAAAAAATTTGCCAGCTCATTCGAATGACGCCTCTTATATCGTTCGAACACACTTTTAACATAATATCCAATGAGATTCCAGTGAAGGCAAAAAAAATACTCGTTTGAAGTTTCGTTGTAAGCATGTTATAATGATCTAAGGTAACTCGTTTGTACGACATACCAAGTCTGTCTAACGAACATTTGAAAAAATATTTTCCCTCTAAAAAATATTAAAAAGAGATAAAATCATTTTAAAATAGTTTAAAAATAGTTTTTTAAAATCCTAACACCCAAATATAAAATATCTAAGGATCAAAATATGTATGCACCAATGCCTGAGAGATCCTCGAAACTTCAAGACGAAACATGGCATGAAACCCGACACGATGATGTAGATCTTCTAACTTGTCCGCTACATCTTCAAGAAATCACATCATAGGCTTGAAAGGTCAAAAAATCAAATTCTAACCTATGACTCAAATAGTTTTTTTTCAACCACGAAATAAAGCCAAAATACATACAAATTGACTATATCGAAAATTTGTCCTTATAAATCTCCCCCTTTGTCTATTCTGCAAAAAAACCAAAAATAAAAATGCATACGGGTCATCAAGTGCATCTAAGACTCAATCCCCAGCCCCAAAAGGAAAAATTACAACTCGCTTGAAAACTTTGTTTCATGTTGCACACCTGCACACTCAAACACACCTTGAAATGCAAAGAGAACATATAAAATATAAATTTTCATATGAATAAACTCCCTCTATGTCTAACGATCCCCCACCTAGGTAAGACATCTCCCCCTAAGATAAAGATCTCATTTTAAAGCTGAAGTGTAAGATGTAATTTCTCCCCCTTTTTGTTTAGGAATAGACAAAGAAAGAATGCCTAAAACACTTTTCTTCTGAATAAACAAAATCTCCCCAAAAAAGTGAGAACATGTTATATCAATTAGAAATATAGAGGAAAGAATCATATCATGCAACAGTGTAAAGTGCAATAAGCACAACATGGAAAAATAAGAACAAATAATCCAAACAATTATCAATTAATACCAATATTGATGCCATAAAGGATACCATCTTTAAAACATAATGAATCATGAGATACCAATGTAAACAATCAACAAGAGATACCAATATGATCATATAGCATGCCAATTAGACTCAATGATAAAGCACATGATAAACACGGATTAAATGCAGAGACTAAAAAATAAACGATACTATATATATAAATATACGAAGTATACCTGTAGACACCCCATCCTGGCACCTCCTTAGGTCCCTAACACTCCTCCTCCCATTATAAGATCCTAGGTCCTAATCTAATGTAATACCCCGTATTTTTGTGTTATTTATTTATGGGATTAATTGAATTAAATGCGTATTAATTGGAAATTAATCCGGGTTAAAAATACTAGCGAGATGCGAGTTGGTATTTGATTATATGTGCATATATGATTATATATGTGAATATTGAATTATGAAATTTGTCGTGAGATTGAAATAGGGCAATTTGGAAATTTTGTTGAGACGCGTGTGACAGTCGCGTCAGGGAAATATTTATTTTAATTACAAAGTGAATTCTAGTTCTATTAACCGTATGGTCGTTTTGAGTGCGCCAACGCGTCCGGAAGGGTCAAAATAGTCAGAAAACACAAGTCGGGGGTTTGGTTTGGGTCCCGGGGTATTTTTAGGCCATACCGGCAACCAAAAAGGGCAGTTTGGTAATTTTAGAATTTTGGGATTTTTGATTAACGAATTTTAGGAGTTTTAAATGGAAAATTAAAACACCCACTAACCCATTACCAGCCATTAACTAATTAGAGGGCTACGGGGGTTATTAGAATTAGCCCCAAAAGTGCCTAAGACAAACCCTAGCCTCCATTGCTACCATTAGAGAAGAAAGCTTGTAGAGGGAGAGATAGAAGGATTCTGCAGAGAGAGAGAGAGCCATTCATCAGATTCGTCACCAAATCAGAGATAATTATAAGGCAAGTGGTTTAAATTTCATTATTTTGCAGAGAATGCTTCTTCCATGCGTAGGAAATTCAAATAAATTGTATTGTTCTTGGAGTATGATGAAAACCCATTTAATTGGATGTAGAGATTTAAGAATCTATTGAGGAAATTGCATGTAGAACATTGATAGGATGATTAGTGGGATGAATATACATCTTTTACATCATAAAAACGGATTTTAGTTATGTCTTTGAATGACTTTATTTTTCTAGGGTTCATGTTCTTCAGATTTGGGAAAAATGGTGGAGATTTGATAATTTGATGTTGTTTAGGGTGATTTGAACCCATATAAATGTTGTAATACGGTTGAAACATGTTTAGGAAGGATCAGATACCTTGAAACATTGTTGGAATGACACTTAGGTGAGATTAGAGGTGAAGAAAAGATGGAAAAACGAAATAAGAAATTTTTGGGCTCGAAACTGGCCACTCGTTAGAAGAACTGCCCAGGTCGTTCGAACGAGCTTCTAACGAGTTGATAGTTTGGCTTCTAAAGAAAGGGATGTTAGTTCGATGACTTTCGTTAGAACGAGATCTCATTATAAGGCCCAGTTCGTTCGAACGAACTCTCGTTCGAACAGCCTCGTTCGAACGAGACTTCTAACGAGTTGACAGTTTAGGCTTTTTAGCCTGTTTTGATCCCGAGTATCCTATAACCTTGTTTATACGTAGAGATAACACTTCCTTGTGGATTAATGGATATATTTGGGATATTTGGGTTATATTGAGGAGCAAAACCTAGAAGTGTAGTGGAACCTAAGGGAAATTATGGAGTAGGACGTGAGTGTCTATTACGGTGCGAGAACTATTGACGGCCTAATTTATTATATTAATCGGGAACATATAAATTGTGCAGTATTATATGTCGGTACGAGAATGAGAAGGGTACCACCAACATATTATGGTGATTACTAAGACGTTTGCATACTTAGTATATGTATTGATTTTATGTGTATGACATACCTACAATACTTGCTATCACGGGAGGTTTGCGTTCGCTTAGGGCCCTCTAATCCTTGTGTTGCCCGGATTTTGACTGGTTACCTCGATTAACATAGGTCAGAGAAGGACTTATTGGGATTTTAATAAGTCTGCTGATCGTGGGAGCGCAGGTATGTGCGTGACCCATGTGATGTGACTGTGTTCGCCTCCATTATTTGTGATGTTGTTATCTGAGAACGATTCCTGAGAGATTCGGAATGCGTGAACCTTATGTACGTGATGTACCGGGATGGATAGCAGAGTATGTGTGCGCCGCAACTTAGTCTTTGGGTGCTTGTATTGTATTGTATATTTATGACGTGAATAATATACACTTAATTAATGGGAACTTTCATGATTGGTATTGTGAATAATATTATGGTAATGTTTTGAGAAAACATAACGGGTTAACTGATAGTGAATGGTATTACTAATTGAGAATCTGAGTTTAAGTAAAGCCTTCTATTTATTTGATAACGCTAGAATGTAATATGGGAATCGAGTAGTAAGGGGTAGAACTTATTACAGTTTGGTTAGATATGTATGTTATTTAGATGGGTACGGTACGTTAGGAGTGCACATGTAGTCGAGAGGTGAGAAGTTCATGTGAGTGCACGTCCTAACATGTATTTTGCATTTAATGTTTTAATGTTATTAAAACACTTGCTGTTTTCAAAATGATTTCCACTTTCGGGCTCAAAAAACCATTTTAGGTGCCCAGCCACAAGGACACCATGCTTAGGATCCTCATTCAGGTGACGAGCTGTAGCTGTTTGTGGAAGTTACAGGACTGTGCTTGTAGACGCTTCATCTATCTTGACTCTATTTTCAGTATTTATCAGTTGTAGGGCATGTCGCCCATTTCTTTTAGAGGCATTTCAATTATTTCAGTTATTCAGACTTCTGGCATGTAATTATTCAGGATTCAGACTTGTCATATTATTTTTCAGTTGTGGGATTGTTGTGAGGAGTTTTCCTCCGGATTTATATTTACTTTATTGGTTATTCATTACTTCATTATGGTGAATGGTTATTATTCTTTCATTATTCTTTTACTGCATGTTAATCAAACTCAACTTAAAATTTGACACTTACTTTTTAAATACTAGGTGGTTAGTAATTATTAAAATGTTTTCGACAGTGATGCTACTAACTGAACCAACTTGGCATTTTGAATTAATTTAATAAAGGAGTAGCTACCCGGTATTTAATTAGTCGGGGTGTTACAGGTGGTATCAGAGCATCAGGTTCTAGTGTCCTTTAGGATCTGAACGGCTTATTATGTTTTCGCAGAGCTTTCTTTGATGTAGAGCCCTATATTTTAGGACTGTTGTATTCTCTTGTATATGATACGTTCTTCAGCTATTTTAAGTTTATAACTGCGAACTTATAAACTTCATTCTTATTTCAGATGCCTCCACGACGTGCACAAAGGGTTCCCAGGGATGCAACGCCAGAACCAGAGCCCGCACCAGCTCAGGTCACGATGAATGCCGCCGAGGTTGCAGCCATTGTGGCTCAGGCGGTAAATGCCGCACTAGCAGTAGTTCAGCAGGTGCCAATAGCCGCGCCAGTTCAGGCTCAGGCATTCCCGTCTGCTTGGGAACGTGTATGTGATGCTTTTCAGAAAGCACACCCTCCGGAGTTCGCAGGTAGCTCCAATGTGGTAGTTTCGAGTCAGTGGAGGAAGGATATATAGAGGCACTTGAGGATGTATGAGTGCACCGATGTCCAGAAGCAGATACTAGCTACCTTTAAGCTAGTGGGGTCTGCACTGCAGTGGTGGGAGTCTATTACCACCGTGGAGGAGAGAGATACTCTCACTATTCAGGAGTTTTGGGTGCGGTTCGACCGCAAATACTTTCCGTCAGCTGTTCACACGGAGATGAGAAGGAAGTTGATGAGCCTCAAGCAGGAGGGTAAGACTGTGGCCGAGTATGAGTCTGAATTCACTGATCTGTTGAACATTGTTTCGGATGAAATACCGACTGAGGAGAAGAAGATACAGAAATTTACGGACGGGACGACATGGAGGATTCGTCAACACTTGTTAGGGAACCTCTCATTAGCCACTTATTCTGATGTGGTTAACGTTGCATTGCTCCATTGCCAGGATCACCGCTTTCACATGACTGAAGGCAAGAGGTCAGGAGAGTCCAGCCATCAGGGCAGGACTGGGGGAAATGGTGCCAGTGGGGCACAATCTGTTCAGGGGCAGAGACAGGGTGATCAGGGTACCCAGCAGGGGGATCACAAGAGGTTCAGGTCGGGGAATTTTAGGCACGGACAGGGAGGGTTTCGACAGGGCCATTAGGTTCCGAACGGCCATCAGAACCAGCAGGGTCAGAATGGTCAACATCAGTTTCAGCAGGGCCAGTGGAGGAACGGTAACGGCCACCAGGGCCGGGGGCAGCAGGGACAGAGAGGGGGAAACTTCCCGGGGAAGTGTTTCATTTGTGGCAAGACTGGACATAAATGACAGGACTGTCCTGATAGGGGCAGGGCCCCGCAGCAGCAGCAGGGTGCTCGACATGAGCCACAGAGGCCACTTTTTCCACCAGCCCTTCCAGCTCCAGCCCAGGTGCCAGCTCTTCCAGCCATTCCAGCAGTTCCTGTGCAGCAGGGACAGTTACAGTATGGACGTGTCTATAACGTCCACCAGGTAGCAGCTCCGCAGGAACCACCCGCGATTGAGGGTACGTTTCCTATCCAGGGTACTATAGGTCGGGTTTTGTTTGATACGGTGGCAACGCATTGTTTTATAGCTACACATTTTGCGAAAGCCTTAGGGTTGTTAGCCACAGCAGAGAGCACAGTGACGTGTGTAGACTCACCATTGGGGAGTGGGTCACTTATTTTCTTTATATGCCGGGGAGTAGGGGTAGAGATTGGTAGTCTGGTATTACCTGCAGATATGTTGGTATTAGATATGCATGTGCACGATGTGATTATCGGTATGGATTGGCTCGCAGATTATAGAGCCATGATTGATTGCTTCGGTGGGAGCATTATTTTTGCCATTCTAGGGCAAGAGATGTTTGTAGTGGCGATGCCTCGCCCAGAGGGAGTCTCGACCGCTCATTTGTATTACCTAGAGGAGGATACCTCTAAGGAGGTTGTGATTCCTTTAGATTCGATCCCAGTTGTCAGGGAGTATTCTGATGTGTTTCAGGAGATACCAGGCCTACCCCCCGGTCGAGAGATAGACTTTGTTATAGACTTATTACCAGATACAAGACCTCTAGCACGCGCACCGTACCGTATGGCTCCAGCTGAGATGAGGGAGTTACGGGATCAGATTGAGCAGTTGTTGGGTCAGGGGTTTATTCGGAGGAGTACTTCACCGTGGGGTTCCCCTGTGTTGTTCGTGAAGAAGAGAGACGATTCACTGAGATTGTGTGTGGACTACCGAGAGTTGAATATGGTCACGATACGGAATAAGTATATGTTGCCTCGAATCGATGACTTATTCGACCAGTTGAGAGGAGCTTCTTTCTTCTCAAAGATTGATTTGAGATCGGGATACCATCAGTTGCGTATCAGGGAGGAGGACGTCTCCAAGACTGCGTTCTTATCGAGATATGGTTCTTACGAGTTTTGGGTTATGCCTTTTGGTTTGACCAATGCTCCAGCCGTGTTTATGGACTTGATGAATAGGGTGTTCAGAGATTTCCTAGACCAGTTTGTCATTGTCTTCATTGACGATATTCTACTTTACTCCCAAACAGAGGAGGAGCACGCCAAGCATTTGAGGCAAGTTTTGCAGACGCTACGTCAGAACGAGCTGTATGCAAAATATGAGAAGTGCGGGTTTTGGCTGAAGGAGGTCCAGTTTTTGGGACATATTATTTCTGAACGGGGGATATCTGTTGATCCGGGGAAGGTATCCACGGTGAGGGAGTGGGGACATCCCATGACACCAACGGAGATCCGTAGTTTCTTGGGTCTAGCAGGATACTACAGGAGGTTCATTCAGGGATTTTCGAAGATAGCGGGTCCTTTGACACATCTGACTCGTAAGGGTGTGCCATTCATCTGGAGTGATGCCTGTGAGTTGGCATTTGATGAATTGAAGGATAAGTTGACCTCAGCACCTGTGTTAGCATTACCGAGACCGGAAGTTGAGTATTTAGTTTACACCGATGCGTCCTTGCAAGGACTGGGAGGTGTATTGCAGCAGGAGAGTCAGGCCATAGCTTATGCTTCCCGTAAGCTAAAGCTTCATGAGAAGAATTACCCCACTCATGACTTGGAGTTGGCGGTAGTTGTATTTGCCCTTCGGATATGGAGACATTACCTTTTGGGGGAAAAGTTTCGATTGTTCACGGACCACAAGTCCCTACAGTACCTATTCACGCAGAAGGAGTTGAATATGCGGCAGCGAAGGTGGCTTGAGTTTGTGAAGGACTATCAATTTGATATCCAATATCACCCGAGGAAGGCTAACGTGGTAGCAGACGCGTTGAGCCGTAGGCCAGCAGATGAAGTGGCAGGGGTGTGGAAGGCCAAGTGGAAGGAATTGGGACACCAGGATGCAGTGGCCCGATCGTTCATGTCTGTGATGACCGTTACACCGCAGATTATCACGAAGGTAGTAAGGGCACAGGAAAATGACTCGTTCTGTCAGGAGCAGATAGTTTGATTACTAGCAGAGGGAGCCGAGTCCTATACCGTTAGCTCAGACGGGGGATTACGCTTCAATGGGAGATTGGTAGTTCCGGAAGGGGAGGAATTACGGCACGAGGTGATGGCAGAGTCGCACGGCTCATGGTTCGCAGTACATCCCGTTGGGGACAAAATGTACCAAGACATGAGACGACAGTATTGGTGGAGCGGGATGAAGAGAGATATTGCCGAGTTTATTTCTAAATACGCCACTTGTCAGCTAGTAAAAGTGGATCACCAGAGACCGGCAGGACTTCTACAGCCATTGGAGGTCCCGATGTGGATGTGGGAGAGCATATCCATAGACTTTATCACGGGGTTGCCTACGTCACAGAGGGGTCACGACTCCATTTGGGTAATTGTGGACAGGTTGACCAAAGTCACTCATTTTCTACCCGTAAGGACAGACTACACTACGGGACAATATGCCCAGCTATTTATTTCAGAGATAGTGAGACTTCACGGTGTGCCCCTAAATATCGTGTCTGACCGAGACAAGATATTTGTTTCACGGTTTTGGGAAAGTTTTCAGGAGTCCATAGGCACGGAATTGCGGTTGAGTATGGCATATCACCCGCAGACAGATGGGCAAACTGAGCGTACAAACCAGATGTTAGAGGACATGCTACGTATGAGTATCATTGATTTTGGGGGTGGAAGCAATATCTTCCACTGGTGGAGTTTGCTTACAACAACTCCTACCAGTTCACCATTGGCATGGCTCCATTTGAGGCATTGTATGGTAGACCTTGTCGTTCCCCAGCATGTTGG
Organism: Sambucus nigra; assembly: GCA_949130495.1. NCBI lineage: Eukaryota > Viridiplantae > Streptophyta > Magnoliopsida > Dipsacales > Adoxaceae > Sambucus > Sambucus nigra. Next base: position 151,320,332 of record OX422207.1, read on the forward strand.
TTGGAGGTGGGGGACAACAAACTTCTTGGGCCGGAAGTGATTCAGGATACTTCGGCGAGGATGGAATTGATTCGGAGTCGCATTCGGGTAGCTCAAGATCGGCAAAAGAGTTATGCTGATGCGAAGAGGTTCTTCAGGGAATTCCAAGTGGGGGACCAGGTTTTGCTCAGAGTATCTCCTATGAAGAAGATCATGCGTTTCGGGAAGAAACGGAAGTTGGCACCGAGATATGTGGGACCATTTCCTATTATTGGGCGGATTGGACCGGTTGCGTATAGGCTTGGATTACCGGAGCATTTGCATCGGATTCACGATGTATTTCATATTTCCTCGCTAAGGAAATATCTTAGAGACAATTTGGCTCATTCTCATATTGCTTTGGAGGACATAGATCTCTAGCCTGATAGCTCCTACGAGGAGGGGCCGATTGCTATTTTGGACCGAAGTGAGCGGAAACTGCGGTCAAAGATAGTTCTGTTAGTGCGTGTTCAGTGGCGATATCATAATGTCGAGGAGTCCACATGGGAGCGCGAAGATGAGATGCGCAAATGTTATCCAGAGTTGTTCTTAACAGGTACTTTCTAGTTCCGAATTTTGGGACGAAATTCAGTTATTAGGGGGGAAGTATGTAATACCCCGTATTTTTGTGTTATTTATTTATGGGATTAATTTAATTAAATGCGTATTAATTGGAAATTAATCCGGGTTAAAAATACTAGCGAGATGCGAGTTGGTATATGATTATATGTGCATATATGATTATATATATGAATATTGAATTATGAAATTTCTCGTGAGATTGAAATACGGCAATTTGGAAATTTTGTTGAGACGCGTGTGACAGTCGCGTCAGGAAAATATTTATTTTAATTACAAAGTGAATTCTAGTTCTATTAACCGTATGGTCGTTTTGAGTGCGCTAACGCGTCCGGAAGGGTCGAAATAGTCAGAACGTATTAATTGGAAATTAATCCGGGTTAAAAATACTAGCGAGATGCGAGTTGGTATTTGATTATATCTGCATATATGATTATATATATGAATATTGAATTATGAAATTTGTCGTGAGATTGAAATACGGCAATTTGGAAATTTTGTTGAGACGCGTGTGACAGTCGCGTCAGGGAAATATTTATTTTAATTACAAAGTGAATTCTAGTTCTATTAACCGTATGGTTGTTTTGAGTGCGCCAACGCGTCCGGAAGGGTCAAAATAGTCAGAAAACACTAGCCGGGGGTTTGGTTTGGGTCCCGGGGTATTTTTAGGCCATACCGGCAACCAAAAAGGGCAGTTTGGTAATTTTAGAATTTTGGGATTTTTGATTAACGAATTTTAGGAGTTTTAAATGGAAAATTAAAACACCCACTAACCCATTACCAGCCATTAACAAATTAGATGGCTACGGGGGTTATTAGAATTAGCCCCAAAAGTGCCTAAGACAAACCCTAGCCTCCATTGCTACCATTAGAGAAGAAAGCTTGTAGAGGGAGAGATAGAAGGATTCTGCAGAGAGAGAGAGAACCATTCATCAGATTCGTCACCAAATCAGAGATACTTATAAGTCAAGTGGTTTAAATTTCATTATTTTGCAGAGAATGCTTCTTCCATGCGTAGGAAATTCAAATAAATTGTATTGTTCTTGGAGTATGATGAAAACCCATTTAATTGGATGTAGAGATTTAAGAATCTATTGAGGAAATTGCATGTAGAACATTGATAGGATGATTAGTGGGATGAATATACATCTTTTACATCATAAAAACGGATTTTAGTTATGTCTTTGAATGGCTTGATTTTTCTAGGGTTCATGTTCTTGATATTTGGAAAAAATGGTGGAGATTTGATAATTTGATGTAGTTTAGGGTGATTTGAACCCATATAAATGTTGTAATACGGTTGAAACATGTTTAGGAAGGATTAGATACCTTGAAACATTGTTGGAATGACACTTAGGTGAGATTAGAGGTGAAGAAAAGATGGAAAAACGAAATAAGAAATTTACGGGCTCAAAACTTGCCACTCGTTAGAAGACCTGCCCAGGTCGTTCGAACGAGCTCGTTCGAACGAGCTCGTTCAAACGAGCTTCTAACGAGTTGACAGTTTGGCTTCTAACGAAGGGATGTTCGTTCGATGACTTTCGTTCGAACGAGATCTCGTTAGAAGGCCCAGTTCGTTCGAACGAACTCTCGTTCGAACGAGACTTCTAACGAGTTGACAGTTTAGGCTTTTTAGCCTGTTTTGATCCCGAGTATCCTATAACCTTGTTTATACGTAGAGATAACACTTCCTTGTGGATTAATGGATATATTTTGGATATTTGGGTTATATTGAGGAGCAAAACCTAGAAGTGTAGTGGAACCTAAGGGAAATTATGGAGTAGGACGTGAGTGTCTATTACGGTGCGAGAACTATTGACGGCCTAATTTATTATATTAACCGGGAACATATAAATTGTGTAGTATTATATGTCGGTACGAGAATAAGAAGGGTACCACCAACATATTATGGTGATTACTAAGACGTGTGCATACTTAGTATATGTATTGATTTTATGTGTATGACATACCTACCATACTTGCTATCACGGGAGGTTTGCGTTCGCTTAGGGCCCTCTAATCCTTGTGTTGCCCGGATTTAGACTGGTTACCTCGATGAACATAGGTCAGAGGAGGACTTATTGGGATGTTAATAAGTCTGCTGATCGTGGGAGCGCAGGTATGTGCATGACCCATGTTATGTGACTGTGTTCGCCTCCATTATTTGTGATGTTGTTATTTGAGAACGATTCCTGAGAGATTCGGAATGCGTGATCCTTATGTACGTGATGTACCGGGATGGATAGCAGAGTATGTGTGCACCGCAGCTTAGTCTCGGGGTGCTTGTATTGTATTGTATTGTATATTTATGACGTGAATAATATACACTTAATTAATGGGAACTTTCATGATTGGTATTGTGAATAATATTATGGTAATGTTTTGAGAAAACATAACGGGTTAACTGATAGTGAATGGTATTACTAATTGAGAATCTGAGTTTAAGTAAAGCCCTCTATTTATTTGATAACGCCAGAATGTAATATGGGAATCGAGTAGTAAGGGGTAGAACTTATTACGGTTTGGTTAGATATGTATGTTATTTAGATGGGTACGGTACGTTAGGAGTGCACATGTAGTCGAGAGGTGAGAAGTTCATGTGAGTGCACGTCCTAAGATGGATTTTTCATTTAATGTTTTAATGTTATTAAAACACTTGTTGTTTTCAAAATGATTTCCACTTTCGGGCTCTGACCCATTTGCTGTCAAATGTATTTTTGTAAAAACCATTTTAGGTGCCCAGCCACAAGGACACCATGCTTAGGATCCTCATTCAGGTGACGAGCTGTAGCTGTTTGTGGAAGTTACAGGACTGTTCTTGTAGACGCTTCATCTATCTTGACTCTATTTTCAGTATTTATCAGTTGTAGGGCATGTCGCCCATTTCTTTTAGAGGCATTTCAATTATTTCAGTTATTCAGACTTCTGGAATGTAATTATTCAGGATTCAGACTTGTCATATTATTTTTCAGTTGTGGGATTGTTGTGAGGAGTTTTCCTCCGGATTTATATTTACTTTGTTGGTTATTCATTACTTCATTATGGTGAATGGTTATTATTCTTTCATTATTCTTTTACTGCATGTTAATCAGACTTAACTTATAATTTGGCACTTACTTTTTAAATACTAGGTGGTTAGTAATTATTAAAATGTTTTCGACAGTGATGCTACTAACTGAACCAACTTGGCATTTTGAATTAATTTAATAAAGGAGTAGCTACCTGGTATTTAATTAGTCGGGGTGTTACATCTAAGCCCTGATCTAGAGGTCATTGGTCTCTTACAGGCCCCATTTGACTTCGGTAAGCTCTCCAACCTGAGATAATATCATTGAACCTCGTAGGTCCATGAATCCCCTTTCTAACGGTTCATACCGTGCATGAATCAGCCTCACGGTTTGCGCGTACTCATCTTTTTACTCTTAAACCTGGTATAGAGGCCATTGGGTGCTTTAGAGACCTATTTTACCTCGGTCGACTCTCCAATGTGAGCGAAGCTCATTGAAAAATAACCGGGCTCTGAATTCATTTTCTAACGGTCCATGTAATGTGCATATTATCCTCACGCTTCACATGTACTTGCCTTTTTACTCTGAGAACCACCCGTTCAGAGGCCATAGGGTGTTTTTGAGCCTTTTTTTACTTTGGATACCTCTCGAACCAGGAGTGGTTCACTGTATTCTTCTAAGGATCTGAATACCCTTTCTAACGATCCCAACCATGCATGATTCGAACATACGATTTGTATTTTATGTCTATTTTTCTAACAAATCCTATTTTGGACTACCTATAGGCACCCCAGACCAAGGTATGGTGTACTTTTCTTGGACAACAAGCAGGGGTATGATGACAGGTAGGCCAGGGTCTATGCCCATTGGCACTCCCCGAAACTCCAATTTTCACTATTTAAGGGTACCATGACCTCATTACCAAGGTCCCTTTTGAAAGTCAGAACTCCTCAAATTCAGTGCGCCAAAATTCTATTTTTGCAAACATTCTCTCCATTTTCTTAAAGCACACTCATCCATTTCTCACCCACTTTCCATCCTTACCTCACCACCATCCAAATATACTAAAATCGACCTCTTATCATTACGAAATCATAATTAAAGTTCACTAGAATGTCTACCCTTATTCATTCAATTAGTAGTAGTTGTTTACTTTTCTTTCCACTTTTGATATATCACTTATTTCATTCTCCTACAATTTCCTCATTTTCATTCTCTTCACTTGTGCACATTTTCTAATAACAAACTAAAGGAACTTATAATTTAGGATTTATGGGTTAAAATCCAACCTTTTGTGTTATCAAACTACATGGAATTTCATTCCCTATGGGCTATGTAGGCATCCCGAGCCAATCTTGGGATTCGAGTCATGTTTCCTCCTTTTTTTCATTTATGTTTTCTTGAGCTTAGTAGTATTGCGAATATGCGTACTCCTAAATATTCGTGTTCCGCTCGATATACACATTCACTTATTCATAGTGATTTGTGACTTGACAAACACTTACACTATATTTTTATGTTATTATTTTGTACACTCCTTATGATGATTCTGCTTCGTCTTTCCCATGATGTGAGTCGAATGATTTATTTCTCTCAATATTTACACTATACACATCTACACATGTATCATAGTTTGGAGAAAAGAAGAATATTATCATATCCCATGAGAGATCGAAAAGGGCAAGATGGGTGTGCCTAACAACTTTTCATTCTGTAACTTAGTCCTCGGACCCTTGATTCATTTGATTTCATACACATCAGTATGTCTTTTGATGTCGTTCTCTCAGGATGGCTACATTTCTTTTTCCTGTTTTGAGCAAAATAGGTTGGCGACTCCATTTCTTCGTCTTTATCCCCTTTTGACAATGATCGATTTATATCCAAGGCGGCCTGCGAAGATTAGCGCGAATGGTGGAAAGAAGACTCCCTTTTTATCCTCGAATCCCCACACGCGCGGGAGAGAGGGATATTTATGGTATTTCTCTCCTCTCCAATTTTGGGGCCGATCCGTGTCGGAGGAATCTTACCCGTGTGGCCACAATACCAATGACATAGGCTCATATACATAGGTACTTGGGTGTACCCATGCTGATGCATGACTATAAAAATATTTTGGATATTTCGTAATAGTGATTAGGTCTGGAAAATAAGGCACACATGATAACATTATACAAAACCGATACGAAGTTATAAGTTTATGTGTGAACAATTTCATATCATATCATCACTTAACTATCGTATTTTGTTGGTTTTGTGTTGATATGATCTGAAATTATTAAGAGTCCACACATTAAATTATAACTTCGTGCCAGTTCGTATCATGTTATCGCATGAGTCTTATTTTGCCAGACCTAATCACTATTACGAAATATCTTAAACATTTTTACAACCATGAACCCGTGTTGATGGCACGATGAAAATATTTTAATGATTTATTATTCCTTAAATTTATTCATTTTAATCGTTATAGGGTAGTTGATAATTTTAAACACGAAATGAATATCAACACGTGAATTCGAAAGTGACATTTCAAGTGTTTTTATGTCGGGATCTACTTACATGAACATGTCATGTTCGTTTCAAAATTTTGACTCGTCTTAGTGGTGTATGAGCGTTGGCATTTTAAATAGATTAACATGATAACGTAATAAAAATTGGCAGTGAAATTTTTTTAAAACATAAACACTTATAATAAAGTGAGAAAAATTATATTAAAAACACATTAAACAAACAATAATTTTTTTGTTTTTTTTCTCACTTGAATATTAAAGTTTGATTTTTAAACACATTAAAAAACAATCAAAGTTGAGAATTTATATTTTAAAATTACTTAAAAAGAAAAATCTTGGATTTCATCATGCAAAGATCACAAAACCAACTAACATAAAAAATATCAAAGACATGGAATAATAACAATAACAAAAAGAAAAATTTGAAAAAAAACATCAAATGAAAGACCAAGGATTTTAAATATTCGCAAATTTAAAATATAATTTCCTTTTAAAAAGATGCGGAAGCGTTGAGATGGTTCAACTTTGAAATATACCAACAAGTTTTAATTTCACAAAACGAATTAAAACATATATGTGATTCAAGTCCTAGAAATTTGCCTAAGTCATAATTAACAATTATATCCAAAGTTAGGCGAAACCAAATTAATGCAAGTGGCTTGAATAAACCAATTAAATTAAAGTCCCAATTTAATTTAGTGTGATTGTAAAACCAAATTTTATCTTGAATTAAACCTTAAGCATGCGTTCTAAATTTTGTGCAAGATAAAATAAACAAGTCACACTACACCGCGATATACGAGGAAAAACCCACTAACGGGAAAAAACCTCGGGACGGCCCTAGCCTCAAATCCACTAAAAATGGTATTACAAAATACAAGACAAAAGACTTACTTCCTAAACTCGAACCCTCTCAAGCCGTGATGCTTCTTCTTGTATCAACCTCCAATTAGCGGATAACCAACGGAGCTCCACCGTGGTCTCGGAATACACCGATGGGACAATTAGGCACACCGTCACCCAAACATGGAGCCTTTCTCCAAACGGGTAGAAATGAAACGAACTTCTCTTCAATTCGGTGTAGAGAAAAACCGGTGCCAAAACAACCTCCAAGTAATTGATATTTATGTAGGAGAACTTGGATAAACAATTATTGGGTGTAAACTAGAGTGTGTGAATTTTTCTTTAAAAGATGACACTCAAAACATGAACCTTTTCCCTAAACAATTATGCTCTCAAACTCTCTTTTTGAGATGGAAATAAGTTGGAAAAGTTAGAAGGAAAAAGGTGTTTCCCGTCCCTCATAAGGCTGGAAAAAGTTGGTTAAAAAACAAGTGGGGATCATGAGAGAAAACTGCCAAAAAACTGCTCAAAACTGTTCCCGCCTGGCATTCTCGTTCGAACGACTTTGACTGTCGTTCGAACGAGGTTTCTAACGAGCGACCAGCCTGGGCTCGTTAGAACCTCGTTAGATATCTCGTTAGAACGAGAAAGTCGTTCGAACGACTTATCTAACGACTGACCAGTTTGGTTGGAAAGCAGTCTCGTTCGAACGAAGTTTGGTTCGAACGAAAAATCTCGTTCGAACGAAATTTCGAACGAGTTTCAGAAATTTTTGTTAAATTCTATTTTGGCCCAGAAACATTTATATATATTAATATAAGGTTCTTTTTGCATTATTTCTGAAATAAACATGGCTTTTATTAAACCTAACACCCAAATAAACATTGTTCCAAGCTCCTATATACATATAATTACATTCATACCTTGGGAGCATGGAACCTTAGTTGATGACGTACAAATGAGGCACATAAACTACGGCATGTTGATGATGCTTTATACTCTTTGCCGCTACGTCTTCAACATACACTTCATAGGCTTGAGAATATTACAATAAATACTATCCTATGAAAAATGTTTTTGTCCGGAATTGAGCCAAAACTATATATGGACTCAATTGGAAATTTGTGTCCTTACAAATCTCCCCCTTTGGCTATTCCGGGACAAAAACCAAACAAAAATCCTAAAGGGCCGTCAAGCTCTACTAGACTCAAAACATAAACCGCCCAATCTTGACTCAACCCAAGGATTAAACTCTTTGCCATAGAAAGATGCCGCTATAGAATAATTCCTGCACACTTAAGCAAACTCATCAAATGCATAGGGAATATCAAAATATTAAACAATTAATTTACTCCCCCTAAATTAATTCTCCCGTTAAACACATGACCTACTTAGAAAGACGTCTCCCCCTAAGATAAATCTCCCCCAAACGAAGATACGATAATAATAGGATTAGATACCATTTCTCCCCCTATCATAGGATTAGATACCATTTCTCCCCCTATCATCATTCTCCCCCTTTTTGTTCGGGAATAGGCAAAGGATGAAGAACTAATAAACCGCATGTGAAAGCTTAAAGTGATAAGACATGAAAGCATATGGGCAATTAAAAGCAAGGCAAAGACAAACAAATATAATATATATATATATACTAGAAATATATCAATGAAGCACTTGTATATATATATAGATATAAACGCACACATGACACAAAATACAATAAGTTTTCACACTCGTATGGCAAAAATGTGTCATATGGAAACGGAAGTGTAGGGGTGTGAACAAGCAACAATTAAATTTAGACCCAAACACTTAAGAAACGTTCACGGAGTTCTCATTTGATTGCAAACTTCATCACAGTTAAATATAACCTCATGTGACAATATAAAGATTGAACTCAATGAACAAACATACACAATGCATACAAGCCTAGTATTATGATGATTCTACAAACCAAATAGAGTCATGACATTAAAGACCACTAGGATAAACGGACATTGTGCAAACCGTTGATATACCATCCAATTCTCCCTCAATGAGCATATATTCTTTTGTTTTTTGAATGAATATATCAAACAAACATAGGCCTTGGCAATTGCTTTCTGTTTAATGCCAAATATTCTGTTTTTAGGCCTTTGGATCACGTATTTCTTTTAGATCCAATCAACGGTGGCTTACTATCGCAAAGGGCTTAATTCATCCTTTCGGAGCCCTTCCCCGTGCATTTATGAATTTATCATGTTTTCATTTTTCACACAAATCTCACATGCAACAGATTTTGACATGCACTAGTCCTCCTAGGTCATAGATATGTAGATGACTAGATTGATAGGAGAACACCTCAAAAAGCTCAAATATAACATGTGACATTAAGATTTCAAAAGAGCTCGTGCATGTGTGAATAGAGGCATATAGAAATAGAATCCATTTAAGCAATACAAAATCCAACTACTCCATATAAAACATGGTAAAGAACATTTTAAGGATTGAAAATCTAAACCAAAAGTTCTAGCCACATGGAAGCGTAAACGATAGGATTCAAACACAAATATATGCCACATAAAGTGTGTCAAACAAAATACACACAAAACAAAATCTTTTTGAGTTTTTAACATTTTTAATCAAAAATAAATATTTACTCAAAAGGACAAACAAAAATCATTTGTATTTTTCATTAAGTTTGAATGAAATAAATAAAACACAAATGATAAACAAAAATCTTTTTATATTTTTCAGTTAAATCAAACACAAAATATAATACAAAAAGATAAACAAGTCATGATTTCTAGTATGAGATATCAAAAGAGGCAATGACTAGAAAATGACTAAACAAGCATACATTTAGCATATGAATATAGCATGAAGTACAAACGCTAAAGTATGCAAACACTAACACATTCATCCATTAGATTTAGCAAGGGAGGAGGCATGTGTAAGTAAATGAGAATCAAAATCCCTATTTTGTAAGGCAACCAAGTCGGATTTCCTAACCCAAATAAATGAAGAATTACTATCTTGGGGTGTAGGAACGTTAGCTATCGTGGTTACTTTACTATGGGATTTTCTAGGAATTCGTTTAAGGTCTAAACAAAATTGCCTAAGATGACCTTTTCGACCACAATGAGTACAAGTAAGAACATGTCGAAAAGATTTATCTAAGGAGTAATCATTAAATTCATTCCTAGAAGATTCTCCTAAAACATTGGTTTTGACTTTAGGGTTAAATTCATTAGAAGAATTGAAGCCTAAACCAAAAGTGTCATTTTTAATTTGGACCGTTCCTAACATTTTATCAAGTTTTTCCGAACGACATTCCAAATCAAATTTGACATTACTAGAATCTTTTAATTTATTTTCCAATTCTACAATGTTAGATTCTAGTAAAAAATTACGCTCTTCAAACGCAAGAAGCTCCTTTTTCAAGGATTCCATTAAACCCCTAAGGCTATCTCTCTCGCCTTCAACGTATTCTAGCTTCTCTCGAAGAGTCCTCTCTTGTGTCCTAAGGTCTTCTATTAAGTCACTTTCATCAATGACCTTGACACTCTCTCTTAAACTCGCTTCTAACTTCAAATTAGCTCTTTTCAATTTAATAGATTCTTTATATAATTCATGAAAAGCATTTTGAAGTTCACTCATATCAACCTCTTCTTCATTTTCACTCTCTTCTTCTTTTTCACTCTTACTATCATCAAAAATTAGAGAATCATGTACAATGACCTTGGAAGTGGCATGTGCTATAATTTCATCATCCGATGAGTTCTCATTATCACTCACATGTGCCATAAAAGCCACAAAATTTTTCTTAGTGGGGGATTCGGGCTTCTCTTCCTTATCACTATCACTAAGGGTCGCATTATATGAAATGGGTCGTTTACCCTCTTTCCTTAGTTTAGTGGGGCACTCAAAAGCCCTATGGCCATAACCTTCACAACCAAAACATTTATTAGACTCGTCCCTATCAATATTTTCATTACTAGGTTTAGGGATCTTATCGGCTTTAGAAATCTTCTCGTTTTTATCATGTTTAGAGGATTCAAATTTCTTAAAATCATTTTTAACTTTATCTTTGTTAAATTTAAGAAATTTTCTAAATTTACGAGCAAACAAAGCCATATCTTCCGAGTCACTATCACTATCGCTCTCTACTACTTGTTTAACCTCTTTGCGGGCTTTTAAAGCAACGCCCTTTTCAATTTTCTTTTCAGTTTTAGAGGGAAACATATCTAGTTCATAGGTTTGTAAATCACCTACAAGCTCTTCTAATTTCGTAGAGGCTAAAGTGGGTAAAGAATTTAAAACGGTCACCTTTGGAATAAATCTATCGGGTAGTGACCTCAAAATTTTCTTTACAACACGGTCGTCAGGTATTTTCTCTCCCAAGTTAAAGGATGAATTAACAATATCAGAAAGTCTAGCATAAAATTTATCAAAAGTTTCTTTTTCATCCATTTTGATAGTTTCAAATTGAGTGGTGAGGTTTTGGAGTTTTGAAGCTTTAACGACACTAGTTCCTTCATGAGTTAATTGTAAAATATCCCAAGCTTCTTTAGCGGTTTCACACGTCATAATACGTCGGAATTCATCCGGTGCGACAGCGCTAAATAATGCATTTAAACCACGGGAATTAAAGTTAGCAAGTTTAAACTCATTTTCAGTCCATCTATCGGCGGGTTTGATAACTCGTTCATTTTCAACTAAATAAGTTGGTGGGGAGTATCCGGTAACAACAGACATCCAAACTCTCTCGTCAATAGATTTTAGTGCCGATCTCATTCGCGCTTTCCAATACGCGTAGTTAGAACCATCAAAAATAGGAAATTTTGAAAATGGGGAAAAATCCATATTTAGCCAAAAAGTAAAGGATCTTTAACGAAATAATTTATCGTTTTTGGCTCTGATACCAATTTGAAAGACCAAGGATTTTAAATATTCGCAAATTTAAAATATAATTTCCTTTTAAAAAGATGCAGAAGCGTTGAGATGGTTCAACTTTGAAATATACCAACAAGTTTTAATTTCACAAAACGAATTAAAACATATATGTGATTCAAGTCCTAGAAATTTGCCTAAGTCATAATTAACAATTATATCCAAAGTTAGGCGAAACCAAATTAATGCAAGTGGCTTGAATAAACCAATTAAATTAAAGTCCCAATTTAATTTAGTGTGATTGTAAAACCAAATTTTATCTTGAATTAAACCTTAAGCATGCGTTCTAAATTTTGTGCAAGATAAAATAAACAAGTCACACTACACCGCGATATACGAGGAAAAACCCACTAACGGGAAAAAACCTCGGGACGGCCCTAGCCTCAAATCCACTAAAAATGGTATTACAAAATACAAGACAAAAGACTTACTTCCTAAACTCGAACCCTCTCAAGCCGTGATGCTTCTTCTTGTATCAACCTCCAATTAGCGGATAACCAACGGAGCTCCACCGTGGTCTCGGAATACACCGATGGGACAATTAGGCACACCGTCACCCAAACATGGAGCCTTTCTCCAAACGGGTAGAAATGAAACGAACTTCTCTTCAATTCGGTGTAGAGAAAAACCGGTGCCAAAACAACCTCCAAGTAATTGATATTTATGTAGGAGAACTTGGATAAACAATTATTGGGTGTAAACTAGAGTGTGTGAATTTTTCTTTAAAAGATGACACTCAAAACATGAACCTTTTCCCTAAACAATTATGCTCTCAAACTCTCTTTTTGAGATGGAAATAAGTTGGAAAAGTTAGAAGGAAAAAGGTGTTTCCCGTCCCTCATAAGGCTGGAAAAAGTTGGTTAAAAAACAAGTGGGGATCATGAGAGAAAACTGCCAAAAAACTGCTCAAAACTGTTCCCGCCTGGCATTCTCGTTCGAACGACTTTGACTGTCGTTCGAACGAGGTTTCTAACGAGCGACCAGCCTGGGCTCGTTAGAACCTCGTTAGATATCTCGTTAGAACGAGAAAGTCGTTCGAACGACTTATCTAACGACTGACCAGTTTGGTTGGAAAGCAGTCTCGTTCGAACGAAGTTTGGTTCGAACGAAAAATCTCGTTCGAACGAAATTTCGAACGAGTTTCAGAAATTTTTGTTAAATTCTATTTTGGCCCAGAAACATTTATATATATTAATATAAGGTTCTTTTTGCATTATTTCTGAAATAAACATGGCTTTTATTAAACCTAACACCCAAATAAACATATATATATGTCCGGAATTGAGCCAAAACTATATATGGACTCAATTGGAAATTTGTGTCCTTACATCAAAAACATATGGGATCGTAATAGTGAAAACATGTTATGGAAAAAATGTAATAGAAGGAATTAAGTTTGGAATTTTAGGAAAAGCATTTAATTATTTGATTTAAGGGGTGTCTCAAGTGACGTTGCACTCCTCAAATATTTAAAAGTCAACCAAATATTTAGTCATTTCAAATGTCCACACTTCAACTTATTCGGGAGGGGGGGGGAGATAATACAACAAAATCAAGATATTAATGTTATAAATAAAATTATGTTTGCAATATATCTTTGCAGAAAAAAATAAAATGGTAAAAAAAAATCCATAAGATCATTAAATAAATAAAATTTCACCGTTGTAATCCACTCCGATGTATACACATTTTTCACGTCTTCAAATATAGCATGCAAAAGTCCTAGGGAAACATGATTTTGGGACTTAATTTTGTGACATGGGACACATGTCTGCTTGTCATTGGAGTTTAATCTAAGTATTTAGTATTTATACTTGTATATGAGTTTGTATTTTCATTTTTTAGTACACACACACACATATATATATATATATATATATATATATATATGTGTGTGTGTGTGTGTGTGTGTGTGTGTGTGTAATACACTACACACACATAAAAACCCATCACGTATCTGATACACACCTAAGCAACCCATAAACTAATCCATACATATTACCCAACCCACCATACTTTCTCTCTAACCTGGGACACTCCACCATTTACACAGAGCCTGACCAACCCATAACCCACCAGTTGCTACTCCCCACACCTCAAGCCCAACTGTCCCACTCTCTCTCTCTCTCGTGAGCTTACTTGTCCCTCTTTACACTCAAACATCCCTCACCCTCTTTCCATGCCTTAACCCACATGAACCCATACCCGAGTATGCCCAACTAAACTCTCTCATTCTTTCTCGATCAGCACATCCTCACGGAATCCCTAGAAGATTTATGGGTTACGTTTTTTAGTGGGTTGTTTGGAATTTTCTGGGATTCCCATGTAAGATTTCTGGTATATATATATATATATATAGATATAGATAAATTTTCCTTAGAGAACAAAGACATAAAAACATCTCAATGAAAGTAGTTTCGTCTTAGGTTGTACCTTGTATGGGCTAGTGTGTCACTACCAAAGTGATAGTCAAGATTGGGCGGAGGATCAAAGATCCCCATTTTGGGTTCGAACATTGTCTTTTCCATCTTAGGTGGGTATAGATGCTACTAATGATGAAAATAAAATCTCAATCCTAGTTCGAGGCTATGATGCTTCTAAGCTCTCCTCACTTTCACGGCAAGGATACCATAGCAGCATTTGGGGCTACAGGATCTTTAAAGTAGGTTCGACCAGATGCTACAGAGGAGTGATAGACGGATCATAAAAACGAATAAGTAGGCTGGCGGACCCGTTCAATTTATAGATTGAATAGAACTACTAACAAAGAAGTCGCTGGGAACCATGAAAGAAAAAATATTGAGATCTGATTCACCTAGAAAAATAAAGGTCGATGCAATTGAGAAAATCCAAAGCAGACAATGAATCTGGAGGAAAGGATTGGTCAAAGATCTCCGAAACGCTTGTTCAGTGATTTGGCTCCAGGTGGAATCTTCTTATCTTTCTCTTAATAAGTATAAGTCAGTGATTCGGATGGAAATTCTACTGAAACCTATTTTAAAGACTCAACGATAGGGTAGATCATAGTGACTACTCAGATGAAAGCTTCAGATGAAGTATGGTCGAGGTTAGAAGCGGATTCTTTGCTTCATATTCATTCAGCCATCGTCCATTTTGTATTCTTTATGGTTGAGTTTGTTTTTGTTCCACCTTCTAATATGGAGGCACTCCTAGGTATCCTAAGAGATGTTTATTCACTTTTAGCTTGTAAAGCCAGCTTTTTTCATAGTTGTATCCTAGGTTGCAATAGAAAGACTTTCTTCGATAATAGGAGGAGACCACCCCTTTTTCCATTTGCAGATAAAAAAGAAGATGCTTAGGGTTCGATAGCATTACTAGAGACCCCCAAAAGATAGTATTAAAGGGGAACCCTCCTTACGAAGAAAAAGAAGACGAGACATTGATTCTATCCAGGAATGAACTATCAATCCAATCTAGCTCAGGTCATAATAACCAGTTCAGCCAGTTCGGTATAAGATATTTAGGTGTGAGCATTGTGCTAAGGTAGCTTGATTGCGATCAATCAAATCAAGAGAGAAGTAGGTAGTTGAATGGGGGAATAGTCCCCTTATATTCAATCGGTGGGTGAGGGAAAGATGAAAGAAATTGAGACGTATATGGGAGAGGTAGCTCTTCCTCTTTACCATTCATATTTCAGCTGATGATGATACACCATAAGAAGAGGGGGAACGAACTACTCATGGTGCAATTTACAATACCCAAAGTTTCTTTTTAATGATGGTAAAGAAGGCTCCAGATCTCTATTCTTAGAAATTTTTTTACTTTTCCCAGGTCTTGCGTATAAGATAGATATAGTTTATGACTCGGCCATAAGAAGAAAAATGGGTTGAAGGAGATCATGTGACGTATTCGAATTTAGGGAGGGTCTTCTAGTAGAGGTTCTGGTATGACGGCCCACCATCCCCCGATGGATTGCAAGTAGTCTTTTATCAGAAGTATTCGAATTTGAAACACGGTTGGACAAAATGTTATTGATTTTGTTCAAGAAGCTTTTGCTACGGGGGTAATATCTGAAGGAATTAACCACACCACTATTACTTTGATACCTAAAGTTTCCATAGATTTTCTCTCAATATCGACCAATAAGTCTATGTAATGTTTTTCTCAAAATAATTTCGAAAGTGCTGGTGGATAGACTTTGACCTTTGTTGCATAAGCTCATAGCCCCAACACAGAGTAGTTTCATCCCGGGAAGAGTCACTAGTGAGAATATTTAAATCACTCAAGAGTTGTTTCACACTAATAGGAGGAATAAATTTATACCTAACCCAACCTAGCAGATGGACATTAAGATTTATTTGGAGAAGGTTTCTGATAAAATGAGTTCGAGCTTCTTGCATTCTGTTCTTTTGGAAGTGAAATTGCCTCAGTCTTGGATTAAGCTAATCATGACTTGCGTAACTGGTACCCATGCCTCTCTTATATGGAATGATGAACAAACTGAAAGTTTTAAGAGAGGGTTAAGGCAGGTCCTGCACCTCCTATCTAATTATTCTTTGCATTAAAAAGCTATCTCAGATGATTCAACAGGAAGTTCGACATTTTAAACTAGTGCGAGTAGCTCGTGTTTCCCCTCCTACCTCGCATTTCTTTTTTAGTGCAGATCACATACATTTAGCCCCTCCACGGAGAACATGAATCTTTGGGAGGATGAGGAGGGTTCATCCAATATGCTTCAAGGCCAAGCAGGCGCATTGGGTTACTGAACTCTACCCTCATTCATTCGAAGCATGTGTTGTTGAATATTCATAATCGCATGAAATAAGTTTAGGAAGCGAAAGACCTAAACATGCCCTCGTGGATACCCAAAGAAAACCAAAGGCTATTTTTGCGTATTATATTATATATGCTCTTCTTTCTTACGATAACAAACAAGCATATCTATGTTAGTAAGAGGACTAATCTCTTTCTACCTCTGTATTTGAGCCTGCTCTCCACAGTTAGTTATTTTCTCTAAAACTTCATGGCTGTTGCAACCTCAGCTATTGAGAAGGAGGTGACTCTCCTTGGTTCTCTATTCCTCCGCACAGATTCCATCTTCGGGGCATACCATTTGTTTCAAATCATGACTTTCATTTCAATTTGGCTAAGCCTATACTATTGTTTCCATTAGGC
Organism: Sambucus nigra; assembly: GCA_949130495.1. Taxonomy (NCBI): domain Eukaryota; kingdom Viridiplantae; phylum Streptophyta; class Magnoliopsida; order Dipsacales; family Adoxaceae; genus Sambucus; species Sambucus nigra. Next base: position 151,337,358 of record OX422207.1, read on the forward strand.
ATAGGATGTCTCATTCATGAAAAAGAGTCAATGTATTAAGCTCAGGATCTTCTCATGCTAATCCCATCCCGTCATTGTAACTAGAACCAAAGAGTGGACCCTAATTTAATTCTTGTTCATTACCACAGCAAACAAACCTACCATAAATAGTAGTAATCTTCTTCATATTAATTATCAAAGGAGCTCAAATGACCCCAGTTGGTGTGATGATGCATTACCATTATGGGATTATAGTGGGATGTTCAGCCCCATACTTTGAGTGCATGAACATACAATAGATGAGTATATTTTAGCCACTCGATAGGGGAAACCATTTTTGGATCCATAAAGTGGTGGCTCAGATTGAAGCCTTGTCGATAGGCCTATCCAAAAGAGCATTACAACTTCAGCTCGGTGTGCTAAATAATGAATGTTTTCCAGTGATCATGGATAGAAGATTAAGAAGGGAATGTTAAAGTTGAAAGTATACTCAACTGTACTCCAACAGCTGTAAAAGGTAACAGCTGCCACCAGCTGACGTCTCTGATTCTCGGATAATAGGTGTTAAATTCATTAATTCCTTTGACTACATAGGGCCTTCTTATTGAAGTTTGTGTGATGTTGAGCCTATCCCTCACCTCATGTGAAATTTTGCCTCATCCTACATTCAAATCCTAGGAGCTGATCCTATCCTTGCTCGAAAGCTCACTTCTACTTCTACAGCAGAAAGTAGTAGCCTCTCTCTCGAGCCCTCCATCCTTCAGAAACCAAATTTGGGGAAACTTGCTTGTCAACTATAAATGTAGGATGTGTAGGGTGCTAGCCTAGGAGCGAGAGTCCTACTTAATACATGAAGTTAAGCGATGGAAAGGAAATGGTTTTTTGTCAAGTTGAAGAGAAAGAGCAGTGCAAATGACCCAAGGAGTCATCCTTGAATTCCGTATCTCCTCAAAAATTCATCTTTCTTCCTCCTTGGTGAGAGCCACAAATGCCCTCCTCACTAATAGGTCTGAGCAATTCTCGCTTCCCCAAACTGGAATTCGATCATGGAGAATATTTTCTTTATGAAAGGAAATATATAATAGAATTAATATGTGAACTTTCCTTCCCTACTATAGTTCTTTAGTTGTCTTTCCCTCTGTGATAATATAAAGTGAAGAAGGGCTCGTAACCTGTCGGGGGTCGACTCTGAACGAGCCTCATCTCTTTAGCTCAGAGCACTATTGGCCTTACTAAACTAATAAAGAGGTTTCTTAATCTAATATCTAACTTTCACTTAGAAAGTCACAACTATTATTTCTCTACGTAATTATCAGCCAAGAGCAAGTCGGGGTTATCAGCAGCCCTTTTACTAAGAAGTAGAAGAAGTGGCACATTTTTACAATTCCTTAATACAACCTAGAGGAAGTTGCTCATGAATAAAAGTGTGAATGTCCCTTCTAAGTGCCGCGTGATCTTTTTGATCGGGAGTGGGGTAGGCAATTTTCATTGGTGCTTGCACCTATGGCAGCGCCTATAGAGTCACCCCCATTTTGGAGCCAGTGGGTTCTAATTGACCTCCCTCTCCCTATAAATTGGAGAGGGGAAAAAAGTGGTTAACCATCTTGAAAAAATCTTTATCGCCATTCAAAAAATGTGTCTGAATTACATCCAATTACCCCGTCTCTTTCCTACCAAAAAACAAACCTTATTCCATTTATCTATAAATGCTAACCAACTGATGGGGCCATGGGTCATAAAAGAGGTTGATCCCATCCTCCTTCACTATGTATTGCCAATAAACTCCTCGCTTTAGTCCATTCATTCTTTTCCTTCTTTAGGTCGATAGTCGTTGTGGTATTAAAGTCCTAGAGCCTGGCTACCGACCCGATGCGTCAATCAGTAAAATCATAAAAGGACGTCAAACGTAATTCGTTAAAGGCATTAAAAAATAAAAAAAATGAGTCTTGTCAGTTCAAGTGAAAGTTTCTTAGACTCTTCCCACTAAGATGGTGGGGAAACTGACCTCTGAGATAGTTGTTTTCGCCTCGAGAAATACCTAATGAGAAAGAGTCGATGGAAAAGTTGCCCTTAACGAGATGTAACTCCAACCCCTATTTGAGTAAGGATGACCTATTCTAAGTTTTATATAGACTGGAAGCTAGACAGAGAATAAGGTAGAGTGTTGCTACTAGAGAAGGTTGTTTTATGCTAGGCTTCCAGACCCACTACGCAAGAGTCGCATCCCCTGCACACTTACTATATCCACTAACCCTTCATTCCACTTCATCCTACCAACTATACGTGGGAGAAAGCCGTTCTATAACAATTCAAGATAACAAGAAATTGATAGCGATTGGTTTGGGAGCATCCATTACTATACAAGGGGAGAAGACAAAAAGGTAACCTATGACACCGGGTTGCAAGATCGAGAATGAGCTGCTTCAGAGACCAGAGGGAAATAAAGTGGTTACATTTGGAGTATCAGTTGGAGGAGTTCTTACTCGAGAATCGTAATGTTAAATCCTTTTCTAAATCTCCAGAGGTTTAGTTAGAAACTCTTTATCTTGACTTAGTATTGAGAAGCCTCCATTGTAGGAATAGGTAAGCTACTCATTAACTTCTCCTCCAGTCTGGTAGAGGGGCCTTACACGGAACGATTGGAGAACCCATTGGACCCATCTTTATCCTTCTTCTATATCTTTCAACTTGGTCCAAAAATAGCATTCTTTTTTACCCTGGCATGTGATTGTACCCCCCTTTAGTTTTAGTTTTCCTTTTGGCATCGCTACGCCCCTTTGGTTCCCAGGATCTTGAATCTAAGCAAGGTCCAAACCCGATTCCTAAGCAATCATCCCTTATAGGGATAGCAAATGGCCTACTTATAGCTTAGTCATTACTTTACCCCAAGACCTTAACAAGGAAAGTCCAGAATATTAATAGTAAGAGTGGTTGCTATTGAATCATCTTCTCGACTATGGAAGGCATTTTAGTCATAACCGACAGAGAAGTCATTTCTAAAGTCTTTCTATAATCCCACCCATATTGAGATCTATTTTTGTATTAAAAAGTTCTCTTCTTATTGCCTTATAGTGTGAGACACTTTTTTTCATTCTATTGGGTGAAAGAACCCAACCCTCGGGTTGTGAAGCAACTAAGTTCGTAGAGTACCCCCCTGATTATCTCATTCGCTTAATTACACCAAACTGGGCAAATGGTCATGGATTTTATCCCTGGCAATTAAATGTGGGCCGCGAATTTGGTTCGTGTACAAATCGAGTGTGACCATATTCCCTGGTCACAGCCCATATCCTTGACCACAGTACTGGTCACAAATTCTATGGGTCACGTGGTTGTAGATACTAGCCATGACCCCATCCCAGACCTGGTCATGGCCTTAGGTCGTGGCCCAATGTTTAACTTACACGAATATTCACGGACAGGGTTGCGAATCAAATTTATGACCCACCCTTTGGTGTATGAAAATGGTCACAGACCTTGTCACGGTCAGGAATCGTGAGGCATACTTTTCATGTAATCAGGTTTGTCATGGCCCAGAGACGTGGCCCCATTTATGTGTAATAAAAAAACGTGATGGTCATGAACTATATCCGTGACCATGTTTACATATATATATTTTTTAATTTTGGGCAAAATTTTATCTATTTTCTCAACGTTCTAAAACCTTTGTAATGTATACCCTGCACAACCATAATGCTAAATAATAAATTATAAAATCTCGCGTGGTCACGAGACCCCTGGTTTGAGAGCACGATGATATTCTAAAATTTGGCCCATGCTCTCAAACCTAGGGTCTCGTGTCCACGTGGTCGGTTTCTATGAGCTACGTTGGTCCCAAGGGAGGTGTTGGCGCCGTTAATTGGGTCGTTTAGGGGATGTTTCGTTGTTTCATCCTCTACCGCTCATTTTCAAGCCTAAGTGTGGATATTCTGAAATTTGGTCCGTGCTCTCAATTTTTGGGTCCCGTGGCCACGCAGTCGGTTCCTATGAGCTATGTTGGTCCCGTGGGAGGGGTTGACGCCGCTCATGGAGCCGTTTGGGGGGCGGTTCGTGGTTTCTCCCTCTGACGGCACGTTTTTAGGCTTAGATGTAGATATTCTGAAATTTGGCCCGTGCTCTTAAACTGTGGGTCATGTGGCCACACAATCGGTTCTTACAAGCTACATTAGTCTCATGCGAGTTTTTGGGGCCACTCAAGGGGCCGTTTGGTGGGCGTTAGGGGGTTTCGCCTTCGGATGTCACGTTTTCAGCCATAAGTGTGAATATTCTCAAAATTGGGTCATGCTCTCAAACCATGGGCCCCGTGACATGCGATCGGTTCCTATTAGCTGCGTTGGTCACGTACGAGATTTTGGCGCTGTCACGGGGTTTTTTGGGAGGTGGTTCATAGTTTTTCCCTCTTACGACACGTTTTCAAGATAAAGTGTGAATATTCTGAAATTTAGGTCGTGCTCTCAAACTGTGGGTTCTATAGTCACGCGGCCAGTTACTGTGAGTAAGCTTGGTCTAGTGGGAGTTGTTGGCACCGTTCACAGGGCCGTTTGGGTGGTGGTTCATGGTGTCACCCCCTGATGGTATGTTTTCAGGCATAAGTGTGGATATTCTAAAATTTGAGTTCTGGTCTCGAACCGTCGGTCCCGTGGCCATGCGGTCGATTCTTATAAGCTACGTTGGTCCCGTGGGAGCTGTTGGCACCGTTCAAGGGGACATTTGGGGGGCATTACGGGGTTTCTCCTTCGGACAATACGTTTTTAGGCCTAAGTGTGGGTATTCTCAAAATTGGGCCGTTCTCTCAAACCGTTCATCTCGGGACCATGTGATCAGTTTCAACGAGCTACGTTGGTCCCGTGTGCGGTGTTGGCGCCGCTCACGGGGCCGTTTGGTGGGTGGTTCATGGTTTCGCCCTCTAACGGCACATTTTAGGCCTAACTGTGGATATTCTAAAATTTGGATCATGCTCTCAAACAGTGACTCTCGAGATAATGCGATGAGTTCCAACAAGCTACGTTGGTCCCGTGAGAGTTGTTGGCACTGCGCACGAGGCCATTTGGAAGGTGGTTCGTGATTTCGCCCTCTGACGACACGTTTTTAAGCATAAGTGTGGATATTCTAAAATTTGGGTCATGATCTCAAATCGTGGGTCTGGTGGCCTTGCGATTGGTTACTACGAGCTACATTGGTTCGTTGGAAGGTGTTGGCGCCACTCACGGGGGTGGTTCATGGTTTCGCCCTCTGACGGCAAGTTTTCAAGCCTGAGTGTAGATATTCTAAAATTTGCCCCGTGCTCTCAAACCGTGGGTCCTGTGACCACGCAATCGGTTCCTATGATCTACATCGGTCCTGTGGGAGGTATTGACACCGCTCACCATGACATTTGGGAGGCGGTTCGTGGTTTTTCCCTCTGATGGCACGTTTTTAGGCCTAAGTGTATATATTCTGAAATTTGGCCCGTACTCTTAAACCGTGTGTACCGTGGCCAAGCGGTCGGTTCTTACGAGCTATGTTGGTCATGTATGAGTTGTTGGGGCCACTCAAGGGGCCGTTTTGGGGGCGTTATGGGGTTTCACCTTCAACAACACGTTTTCAGTCGTAAGTGAGGATATTCTCAAAATTGGGTTGTGCTCTCAAACCGTGGATCCCGTGACAATATGATCGGTTCCTACGAGCTACATTAGTCACGTATAAGATGTTTGCGGTGCTCATGGGACCATTTGGGGGGTGGCTTGTGGTTTCACCCTCTAACGACACATTTTCAAACCTAAGTGTGGATATTTTAAAATTTGGGTCATGCCCTCAAACTGTGGGTTCTGTGAGCAAGCGGTCGATTACTACTTGCACGTTGGTCTCGTGGGAGGTGCTGGCACTGCTCACGGGGCCTTTTGGGTGGTGGTTCATGGTTTCTCCCTCTGACGGTATATTTTTAGGCCTAAGTGTGGATATTCTGAAATTTGGGTTGTGCTCTCGAACCGTGGGTCCTGTGGCCATGCGATCGATTCCTACAAGCTACGTGTGTCCCGTGGGAGGTGTTGGTGATGCTCAAAGGTCCGTTTGGGGGGTGTTCCTTCGGACGACACGTTTTTAGGCCTAACTGTGGATATTCTCAAAATTGAGTCGTTCTCTCAAACCGTGGGTCCCAATACCATGCGTTTAGTTCCAATAAGCTACGTTGGTCCCGTGGGAGGTATTGGCACCGCTCACGGTGCCATTTGGGGGGTGGTTCATGGTTTCATCCTCTGACAGCACGTTTTCAAGCCTAAGTGTGGATATTCTAAAATTTGGGTTGTGTTCTAAAACCGTGGGTTCCAGGACCATGCGATCAGTTCCAACCAGCTACGTTGGTCGCGTGCGAGTTGTTGGTACCGCTCATGGGACCATTTGGGGGGTGGTTCGTGGTTTCGTCCTCTGACGACACGTTTTTAGGCATAAGTGTGGATATTCTAAAATTTGGGTCATGATCTCAAATCGTGGTTTCGGTGGCCACGCGATCGATTACTACGAGCTACGTTGGTCGGATGGGAGGTGTTGGCACCACTCACGGGGCCGTTTGTGGGGGTGGTTCGTGGTTTTGCCCTCTGACGGCATGTTTTCAGGCCTAAGTGTAGATATTCTAAAATTTGGCCCATGCTCTCAAACCGTGGGTCCTGTGGCTACGCGATCGATTCCTATGAGCTACGTTGGTCTCATCGAAGGTGTTGACGCCACCCATGGGGATGTTTGGGGGGTGGTTCGTGGTTTCGCCCTCTCACGGCACGTTTTCAGGACTAAGTTTGGATATTCTGAAATTTGAATCGTGCTCTCAAACTGTAGATCTCGTGGCCACGCGGTCGATTACTACGAACTATATTGGTCCTGTGGGAGGTGTTGGCACCGCTCACGGGGCCGTTTGGGGGGTTGTTCATGGTTTTGCCCTCTAACGGCATGTTTTCAGGCCTAAGTGTAGATATTCTAAAATTTGGCTGGTGCTCTCAAACCATGGGTCCCATGGCCACGCGGTCAGTTCCTACGAGCTACATTGGTCTCGTGGGAGGTTTTGACGCCGCTCGCAGGGCCGTTTGGGGGGTGGTTCGAGGTTTCGCCCTCTAACGGAACATTTTCAGGTCTGAGTGTGGATATTTTGAAATTTGGGTCGTGCTCTCAATCTGTGGGTCTCGTGGCCACGCGATCGGTTCCTATGATCTACGTTGGTCCTGTGAGAGGTGTTGGTACCACTCACGGAGCCATTTTGGGGGCAGTTCGTGGTTTATCTCTCTGATGGCACGTTTTCAAGCCTAAGTGTATATATTCTAAAATTTGTCCCGTGGTCTTAAACAGTGGGTCCCGCTGCCATGCGGTCAGTTCTTACGAGCTATGTTATTCCCCTGTGAGTTATTGGGGCCACTCAAGCGGCCGTTTGGAGGCGTTATGGGGTTTTGCCTTCGGACAACACGTTTTCATCCCTAAGTGTGGATATTCTCAAAATCGGGTCGTGCTCTCAAACCGTGGGTGTCGTGACCATATGATCGGTTCCTATGAGCTACGTTGGTCATGTGCATGATGTTGGCGCTGCTCACGGGGTCATTTGGGGGTGGTTCTTGGTTTCTCCCTCTTATAACATGTTTTCAAGCGTAAGTGTCTATATTCTGAAATTTGGGTCGTGCTCTCAAACTGTGAGTTCTGTGGCCACGCGATCGGTTACTACTTGCAATGTTGTTCCCGTGGGAGGTGTTGGCACCACTCACGGGGCCGTTTGGGTGGTGGTTCATGGTTTCTCCCTCTGACAGTATGTTTCAGGCCTAAGTGTGGATTTTCTAAAATTTGGGTTTTGCTCTCGAACCATGGGTCACGTGGCTATGCAGTCGGTTCCTACAAGCTACGTTGGTCCCGTGGGAGGTGTTGGCACCGCTCAAGGGGCCGTTTGGGGGGGTTACATGGTTTCTCCTACGAAAGACACGTTTTTGGGAATAAGTGTGGATATTCTCAAAATTGGGTCATTTTCTCAAACCATGGGTGTCGGGACCACATGATCAGTTCCAACGAGCTACGTTGGTCCCCTACGAGTGTTGGAGCTACTCACGGGGCCGTTTGGGAGGTGGTTAATGGTTTTTCCCTCTTACGATATGTTTTCAGGCCTAAGTGTGAATATTCTAAAATTTGGGTCGTGCTCTCAAACCCTGGGTCCGGTGGCCATGCGATAGGTTACTACGAGCTACATTGGTTCGGTGGGAGGTATTGGCGCCACTCGTGGGGCCATTTGGGGGGGGCGTGGTTTCTCCATCTGATGACATGTTTTCAGGCCTGAGTGTAGATATAATGAAATTAGTCCCGTGATCTCAAACCGTTGGTCCCGTGGCCACACGGTCGGTTCATACGAGCTACGTTGGTCTCATGGAAGGTGTTGACTTCGCTCACGGGATCGTTTGGGGGGTGGTTCATTGTTTTTCCCTCTCATGGCACGTTTTCAAGACTAAGTGTGGATATTCTGAAATTTGGGTCGTGCTCTCAAATCGTGAGTCCCTTGGCCACACGATTGGTTACTACGAGCTACATTGGTCCTATGGGAGGTGTTGTCACCGGTCACGGAACCATTTGGGGGGTGATTAGTGGTTTCTCCCTCTAACGGCATGTTTTCAGGCCTAAGTGTAGATATTCTGAAATTTGGACGGTGCTCTCAAACCATGGGTTCCGTGGCCACGTGGTTGGTTCCTACGAGCTATATTGGTCTCGTGGGAGGAGTTGATGCCACTCACGGGTCCGTTTGGGGTGTGGTTCGAGGTTTCACTCTCTGACGACACATTTTCAGGCCTAAGTGTGGATATTCTTAAATTTCGGTCGTGCTCTCAAACCGTGGATCTCGTGGACACGCGATCGGTTACTACGAGCTATATTGGTACGGTGTGGGGTGTTAGCACCGCTCACGGGACCATTTAGGGGGTGGTTCTTGGTTTCACCCTTTGACGGTACGTTTTCAGGCCTAACTTTAGATATTTTGAAATTTGGGTCATACTCTTAAACCGTGGGTCATTTGGTCGGTTCCTATGAGCTACATTGGTCCCGTGGAAGTTGTTGGGACCGCTCACTGGGCCGTTTGGGGGGTGGTACTAGGTTTTGCCTTTGGACGACACATTTTGAGGCCTAAGTGTGGATATTCTTAAAATTGGGTCCTGCTCTCAAACCGTGGGTCCCGTGACCATGCAATGAGTTCCCACGAGCTACATTGGTCCCGTGCGAGGTGTTAGCACCACTAACGGGGCCATTTGGGGGGCGGTTCATGGCTTTACCCTCTGACAGCACGTTATCAGGCCTAAGTGTAGATATTCTAACATTTGTCCCCTGCTCTCAAACCATGGGTCCCGTGGTCACGCGGTCAGTTCCTACGATCTACGTTTGTGCCGTACGCGTTGTTGGCACCGCTCACTGGGGCATTACGAGGATTCTCCTTCGGACGGGATGTTTTCAGGCCTAAGTGTGGATGTTCTCAAAATTGGGCCATTCTCTCAAACCCCGTGGATCCTGTGACCATACGATCATTTTCTGGTGTATACAATAAAGTTTAATATCTATGACATTTTTACAAACTATATATATATATATATATATATATATATATATATATATATATATATATATATATACTGTGTAGTATTACCACAGTAAATGTTACTGTGTGTTTGTGAAAATGTCACATATATAAAATTATTTCATATTCTAGTGCATACAGTAAAGTTTACTGTTTGTGTAAATTTTTTTCTTTGGAATTTTATAGCTTTCATGGATCTTGTTTGATAGATCTCGTCGAGCAGATTTCAAAAATAGTAATTTTGCGAAAAACGGATTTGTGAATCAAAAGTTATGATCATTTAAAGATTAAAAAAAAATCCAACCACTTAGATAACTTCCTAAAGGAAATTACGGATGATTAGTTATAAAAGGATAAAATGATGAAAAAATTCCCTAAAAAGTTGGAATAGGACCTATGGGATTATTGAAAAGTCAATAAGACTTATAAGAATGTTGACCCGATAAATGAGACCCAAATATAATTATCCCCCAATTAAATCACAAACATGAACACAATACAAATATTACGTGATATGATACACCCCAATTAAACCGCAACATGACACGACGCATAAAATTGTTTTATGAAAAATATTATTATCGGATAAGTAGAAAACAATCTCTAATAAAATATGTAAAACACTCATGTAAAACATCTTTAATAACAAAACATTGTTTGAAAACACTCTCTTTGAAACTATCATGTAGGTGAGAAAACACTCTCTTTATGGTCAAGAGGGTGCTTTTGTGGATTCAACCAGGTGGTTGGGATTTTGAAATAGGAGATTCGTATGTGGTTCCACCACCCAGTAGAGATGGGATGATTGGACGACGAAGATTGGTTCGTCCGAAGTTAATTCGGGCAGAAAATAACTGGAGATGGGGATGGAGGAGATGGATTTATAAATTATATAAATCCATAAATAAGACTCTTTGTGGTCATGGGGACTGTTTTTACAATCCACTTTCGTTTTGCTGATTTAAACCATCGGAGATTTTTTGAATACGGAGTATGAGAAAACCCGTTTGAGAAACAAACTTAGTGGTATTACGAACAGAGAGTATTAAAATGTTTTTTCCTCACTTTGGATGTTCTTGCAATCCATTTTCATATGTCAGATTTCAACCACCGGATATTTTTTGAACACATATTATGAGAAACCCAGTTTGAGAAACAAACAAAGTCAGAGGTGTTATAATCACAGATAATAACAAAATGAACACATATGATAACCACTGCATAACTCAAATGATAAACGTTCATAAAAAAAAACATATATGATAACAAAACGAAGACAAAAAGGTATTATGAACACACAAAATAATAGAGCGAATGATTATACGAGAGAGTTCATCCATTTACCCCCTTCCTTTCAAGGATCGGATTTTATTTCAATTCGAATTCGAATTCAATTCATTTAAACGGATATGGATCATTTTTAAAATTCGATTACTCGATTACCTGATTACCCGTTTATTAAATTGAGCGGATTTGAATTCATATACTTCGATCTGTTAATAATCTGCTCCGATTAATATTTTTAATATATATACATAAATTATATGTAATATATTTTTAATTAATATATATTGTATTTAATAATATTTTAAATATATAATGTAATAGTTCTTTATTTCATTATCTATTTTTTTAGAACATTTGCAAAATAAATTTATGATATAAGAGTTGAAAATAAAAATATTACAAATCAAGTTTAACATAAACGGATAATCAAATAATCGGATCGGATCCGAATCCGTTTAACATAAATAGATATGAATTTGGATTTGCCTGATCCGATCCGATCCGTTTACAGGCCTACACCCATTTTTTATGGAGCTCGGGTGAAAAGTGAACGTAGGAGGGGAAGTGAACTGAGAAAGTGAATCTGTACAATGTAGACTTCTTTAATTGAACCCATTCCAGAGCTCTGCCCATTGTGCAGAATTCTTTAAGCATGGGTACATTTAAGGGTGGGAGCTATTCTAATATGATACCATGTGGCATCAACCATCAGATATATACCCCTAACATTCAACCTCAACAATTAAATAATTGAGACCAAAAGTCCTTCATAATATATTATATAGATAAATCCCACATATATGACACAAAACACATAAGATTTACACACTAACATAGTATTGATATATCTAAACATGTGGGATGGAATGAAGGGGCATGAACTAAAAAAAAATTATGACCCAATCACTTAATAATGTCCAAGAAGTTCTATATGACCGCATTAACTTTGTCAAACAAAGATTTAGCCTCATAATGACAGATAAAGTGAACTCATAATGAACAAACAAACACAATGCACACTAGCTAATAAAATATTGATGATTCCCAAATCAATAGCGTCAAATATGAAATAAATAGGACTTATTGTGCAAACCCACTAATCTTTAACTTATAACATCCTCAAAATTTAGATATATCATTTTTTCACTCTCATTTTGAAGATACCAATTTAAATGAAGAATCAATGAAACAAAAATTTGGCGTTGGCAATAATTTTTTTTCTTTTGCCTCTCAATTTATTAGGTTCTTGCTAATGGTGGTCTTTCACGCAAGAAAGATTTCTTCTTATTTAGTCCTTTCCCGTGCACACTCATATTTTTCAATAAAATAGCAAACTCGTGGGCATTGTTTCTTACATGCACAAATCCCCAAGAAAATATATATGTATAATGACAAGATTGTTAGGAGAACACCTCACTTAGCTCATGTAACATATGAAGTTAAAATCCAAAAGAGATTGCGCATGTGTGTGAGGAGCCATACGCAAAGTGAATCCATTGAGCAAGTCATTTTCAAACTACCCCATGCACGAACAATCTAAACATTAAAAATAATAATCAAATGCCCTAGACACATGGAAGCATGGAAGGAAGTGGATTGGAACACACCAATGTTCCATACAAAATGTGTAAAACCAAAATATATTTAAACAAAAAACTTTTTGATTTTATAAACATTTTTCAAAGTGATACCAATTTAACAAAAACAAACTTAATAGACAAATAAAATCTTTTTGTATTTTTCAATAAGACCCAATAAATGAAAAATCAGAATACAAAAGACTGCAACCACATACAACTATCAAACACGTATAATTTGAAGTACAAAATCTAGTGTATGTAAACATCTGAACACAATCTATCATAAGATATACATGAGATGAGTCGTGTACAATCATGTGAGAATCAACCAGTCAAATATTCTATGCCTCCGAAAATGATTTCCTAATCCAAGTAAATGAATACATAATGCATCAGGATTTGGGAAGTATGGTGATAGGGAATCAAACTTCCTGGGACCTCATCTAAAATCATAACAAAACATCCTATGGTGACCTTTCATACCACAATGCGAATACGTGTAAACATGATAAATATGGCCTTCGGGTTGACCTTGTATGACATCTCGGGCAATGGTTGACACTCTAAAACAAATGTTGTTCTTAGATTTCGAAACATAAGTATTTAAATTATTGAATTCACTAACAACACTTGTAAGGCCCTAAAACGATTATGAATGTTAATTATATGATTAAGTATAAGTTATAAGTTGGTGAGGGGTGTTAAACATGTTAATTATCATATTTGGGGGATGCATACTCAGGTGATATATGTGTTGGTTGCATTAGATGTTAATCGAGCTTATGATCGGGGATAACTTGTTGTTAAATACACCATGAAAATATATTTTTCATACATCATTATGATTATAAAATTAAACCAATGTGTTGGTCCGAAATTGGCGATGTTAGGTTGCCAAATGTGAAAGTTTTAAGATTTTTGATAAATAGATACTCTTCTGTTCGAACCCAAATTAGGCATACTAATTTTATGCTTTGGGGACAACACAAAATATGGAAGTTGTGGATATATGCGTTAAGTATATACACAACAAACGGTGCATCAAATGGACATTTTAGTGAGAAAATATTGTCTTTTTACTAACAGGGGGTAAAGTGGTCATTTAGCTTTAAATTATATTTTGTCTTATATGGCGCCACATGTCATATTTTGAATGGATCAAGGGGGTGACCTTATGCCGACTTTAAACCTTCAAGATGACCTCCTCCTTCATCCAAAATCATCCATGAGAAAGTTTGGCCTGAGGAGAGAGAACTGGGGAGCTTAGGAAGGGAAAAGCGATGAGAAGTTGGAGAAAAATCCGTAGAAAATTAAGAAAAAGACCTTAAGGTAATTCTATCCCTAATTCTTGTTATATTTTTTGGTATTACTGATTAAAATGGTATAAATAATAAATTGGTTGTTGAACTTGAAAGCCTTGGTGGTTATGTACGGATAAATGCAAGTTCAAGTAAAGTTAAACTTGTAAACCCTCAAAATCACTTTGTTTAGTAACCTTGTGTATTCAAACTTTTATATCTTTTTGTGTACTTACTGGAATTGAGAAATTTAAATTGAAGATTAAAATAGACTCATATTTGTATATCATATCCAAAAATTATATTAAAATACCAAGAAATGAATCGTGGGTGATAGTTTAAAGTTCAGGTATAAAGTTTGCCCCAAAAGTGCAAGTGCGCACACCATGTGTTTGACGTTTTGCTTGACTTAGCAAATGAACCTAAAAAACTTATGCAACTTTAATTTTACATTATTCAATATGTTTAATATTTTGTCCCTTGATTTATCACCAAGTTGGGGGTTATATATGCTTGAAAAATGTTAAGTTATGCTTTGATGGCCTATTCAGACCTAAATGTGTTAAAAGTAGCATAAATCATTGAATACTTGTTGAAATCAAGAAATTCCAATTGGAAATGTTGGAGAAAATATATGAGTATGATATACATGAAGGGAAGAATAAAATACCTTCTGGTTTGGCTTGGTGGTTGTGTTTAAATTGAAGCTTTGTTTTTGTATTTCTCCAAAAACGATTTGGAAAAGGTTGTAATAAAACGGGCATAACTTTGTTTAGAGAATTCGTAATTTAATTCCATAAATTGTGTTAGAACCCTAATGAATAAGGAGTTATAGAAATGTGAAGTATCATATTCAATTAATTTTTGGTTATGTCAGATTGACCAACTAATGTGATGTGTTACTGAGTTTAATGTGATTTGGTGTATTCAAATGATAATGATGTTGATTTTTTAGGTGGGGAAGCAGATAACATTACCATACCAAGGAAATAGTTTTAGTATTAATCTTGGTACCAAATTCAAGGTGAGTGACCTGTCCTATGAAATATAGATGCTTATATGTTCATATGAAAATGTGTACTTAAACCTGTGTGTTAAGATGCTAATGGGGAGTGGTGTTATATTTATGAAACATATGCATATGATTAAGAATGTTATGTGATGTTATATAATGTTATGGACTGTGGCGGGTCCTTCATCTAATGTTAAGGACTGTGGTGGGTCCTACCAGATGTGGAAGTCCCGTTAATACAACTTAAAGGTTTATTTTACTCGGGCCTAATTATGGGATGTGGTGGTCCCCATTAACTGTGGTGGGTTAATTGGACTGTGACGGGTCCAGGCTTACTAGAGTTACACAATTCTTGTTGGGTTATGACATTAGAAAATAAAAAAATTATTCAAATTGGTTATATAAATGTGGTGTGTGTGTGGAATATGGTCATTCACTAAGCTTGTGTTGCTTACACTCCTATAATATTATGTTTCAGGTATGCCTTTCATTTGGAGTTCACTGCCAAGTTAGGACGTTAAACGGGGGAGTGGAGGATAAATAACATGAGTTGAATATCAACAAGATTTTTGGGTAAATGTTAAATAAAGGAACTTATGTAAGTAAATTTGTTTTGGACTTTTAAGTTGTGCATAAAGGTAGCTATGTTTTCATCCAAACATGCTTTTGAAAACGAAAAGAAAAATATGGTGCCTTTGAAGAAGAAAAAAATCTTGCGCTATTTTTCGAAAGATTTCAAGTACCATATTGTTTAATGGGAATTTATCTCTAAATAAAAGGATGATTTTAAGTTAATTAAGTCGGGGCACGGCAACTTGGTATCAGAGCATGGTTATTAGGTTCTGGACAGGGTGTGAGGGTCTAGATTGTCAGTGGACGTAGAAACTGTTTTGAGTCATTAGTATTCAGTTTCAAGGGGTACATTTAAGTATGTTGGATTCCTGAGGCGTGGATACGAAGGGTTTGTTATTAAGTTTTAAATTGGCTTTGTTGACTAATACCTGTCACTTATACACATATATTGTTGTATGTAATATGAAATGCAAGGATCTTGTAGGAAAGAAAATAAGATGTTAAGGTTTATTCGGGGATGACAGCGAATACGGGTATAATATAAAGCATTTCATTGTTTTATATGTTCTATGAACAAATGTGTCATTGAAGGAAAAATTTTAAAGACACAAAGTGGTATAAAAATTTGTGAAGCATTGGAAATGATCTCTTTTTACACTGGTATATGTGAACTTGACAAAAATTATGAAGTATTGGAAGTGATCTCTTTCTATGTTGGTATATGTGGACTTAAGTCGTGTTACGTATATCATTATAAATGGGTGCGCTCCTCATCTGTATAGGAGAGTAATGTATGGGAACACATATTCCATTAAAGGATGAGAAGTGAGAAGAATTATTGTTATATGATTATAATGAGACTTAAATTGTTGAAGTGTGAATAAAAATGAAGATTCACATAGTAGAGGTTAAAAGAGAAGGTTAGTAGTTGTATATGTTTATATTTAACATGTGAAAAAGGTATGAAATTCAATAACTAGTCGATATATCACAAATGATCAAAATATGAATTCATAGTGAATTATTACAAGCAGACTAAAGAGTAATGAGAGTTAAGATGTACGTCTTTAATAATATGAGTACATATAGTGGATATTACTCCTGTGATATGTTGAAACGCTTATATGAATAGTAAAGTTGAGATGAGGTGTTAAAGAGTTGGAAGTTTAAAAATATTAAGGAATCCTTTTAGGAGTATGTGTTATGTATTATGGCAAGGAATTTCTTATCAGATGAAAGGTAAGAATTATTTATGAGAACTGAAGATGTAATTGGGAATGAAAGGTGGAGAATTATTGATATCTAGTGTATATGATAACTGAGTAGAAGTTATTAAATAAGAAAAAGGGGGCAAGTGTATGTTTATACTCAATATTAGCAAAACCTAATGAGGTGTGGTCATAATGAAATATAAATGTAGTATGATAGGGTGTGATCAATTTTTGATAAAATATAATTCGGGCTAAATGAGACTTTCACAGTTAATAAATAAATCAGATCTAAACCTTAAATAATGACGAGTAAGGAATAAGGTATAAGTATGAGAAAAATTCTAGTTGAATTTGAATATCCGCAACTAGTTTGGGGGGATATTGTGTTGTATTTGTCATTGTGCATATGTGTTATCACAGTACGTCATATAAAGAATTTAGTTGACATTAAATGGAGTTACCAAGAAGTATGTGTAAGGAGAATCTATTATGTGAGATACCGTAATACGATACATTAAGGTATTTGTACATGTTATTTGAAAGAAATAAGGCATATAATAGTTACAGAAGTATTATGGAGTTAGTAAGTATGGTTAAAGTTTTAAGTGGTGATGTTACGTTTATCATCCATGTTACCAAACGGGTAAGATGAGTATATTAATGATGTTGTGTAAGACTATAATGTTAAAAGGATTGGGGTAAGATTATGATTGTAATGTTATTCTGTTAGATAAATGACTAGTTAAGGTCATTGTATGCTTAGTTAAAGAACAATCCAACGATACTAAAAATAGGAATATAGTGACAAGTTATATTGAATTCATAGTGCATGACTGCACAAAATACATGAAAGTGAATATGGAATATTGGTAAAAAAATATACATTTGGTGAATGATTGTTCAGTATAGATATGTGGAAATTAGTGAGTCTATGTTTATATTAAGAATCGTAAGAACGATATTTAACATACTCTAAAACTTCAGAGATGATACGGATAGTAGTCAAAGTCGAACACATATATTTGGTATTGAGTGGAAGATGAAAAGGTGACATGTAATAAGTTGGTATTGTAATATGATGTTTATCATTTGAAGTAATGAATGGAAGTTGGAGAGATGAACTATAAGAAGTTAGTCTTGTAATAGAATATTTATTATTTGAAATGTTACACGATGATAAGGATGGACTATGGGAATGAAGTGAGAAACGTAAATAATGATGTTTGGTTTATTAAGAATGTTCACTAATTGTTAATATAAGAGGATACAACTAATAATCTATTATGTGTGAATTTTTAACATATGTATATAAAGGTATGGAATAATATATGAGTTGGGAATTAGCTTTTATTGATAAGAAATCACTAGACAATTATCCTTACGTATGAATGATAAAGACGGTTATGTGTTGATAGATCCTGGTTCTACACATTCTTTTATGTCTTTGCTTACTCTTTTGCATCTTAATAAACTACAATCATTATTAGATTCTGGTCTAGATATTATTACACCAGTATGGAGGATTGGTTTTTATTGATAGGGTGTGTAGGGAGTGTATGGTGCAAATAAGTGAAAAGGAGTTGTTGGTTGACTTACTACCTTTCGATATGCGTGGCTTTGATGGGATATTGGGTATGGATTGGTTGTCCTCATATCATGTATGTTTAGATTGTTTTAGAAGGGTAGTGTTTCGGTTATCGGGTGAACCTGAATTTAAATTTATTGGGGAACTAAACGTCATCTGCGTATTATTTTACACACTTTGCGAGAGAAGTAGTTATATGCTGAATTTTCTAAATGTGAATTTTGGCTAGGCCAAAGTAGTATTTTGGGGCATCTTATTTCTGCTAATAACAATTGTGTTGATCCTAAGAAGGTGGATGGAATTTATAAAGGATTATGACTGCACAATACGTCACCATCCTGGTAAGGCTAATGTTATTGCTGATGCTTTGAGTAGAAAATCTTTAGGCTGAGTATCTTGTATTTATTGTGTTCGAGTTGACATGATGAGAGAGTTAACTTTAATGGGGATATAATTAACTTTGAATGAGTCTTATGGAATACTAGCTCATTTAAATGTTAAACCTATGATGATAGGTTGGATACGACAATCACAAGCAAGAGATACAGAATTTGAGAAAATTAAAGACAATATGAAAAAGAGTAAAGCAAATGAATTTTATTTTCATAATGATGGCATTGTTATATATGATAATCATTTGTGTGTACCTAACGTGCCTGATTTGAGAAGAACAGTTTTAGAGGAATCCCATTGGTAGCTATATGCTATGCATCCAGGAAACAAATAAATTTATAAAAATTTAAAACAATGTTATTGGTGGTCGGGAATGAAACACAACTGTAAAGTGGTGATCGTTTAAATAAGCTCTGATATCAATTTGTAAAGTGGTGATCGCTTAAATAAGCTCTGATACCAATTTGAGAAGTGAGTGCGACTGTGATAATTGATTAAATTCGCAATTTTCTAATTTGGCACACTTATTTAATTAGTGTCTATTTTTAAACCAAATTAATCCAGCCCCTAAACATGCATCTAAAAGTGCATGTGTCAAACCATAAAATAAATAAAGCATGTGACACGAATATGAGGAAAAATTCCCGAAGGGCAAAACCTTTTATTTCACTATAATTTTGTAAGAAAACGGCTTACACGGACTACAATGAAATAAGGTGACATACGAAATACCCGCAGGTGTCGGTTTCGATGTCTCGGTTCGAACTTTCCCTTTCCAGGAGGGCAGCAGTGAAGAAGAAGACGGCTCCTCCACAAGTTATGGCTTCCCTTTCCAGGAGGACAACAATGAAGAAGAAAACGTCTTCTCCACAAGAGTGAACTTTATAAGGACTCCCTCCACAATAGCATGCAACTGTCGGTTGTAGAGCTCTCCCCACAAAGTATGAACAAAAACCAAATATGTTCTTGGGTTTCACAAAACAATTCACATAAAAGTAATTGGGATTTTGTGAATTAAAAACAAAACATTTGAACCCTTAAAATTGTTGGAGAAAAACTTTCTGCCAAAAGGTATTGAATTAAATCTGGGCAGATACACAAAAGTTTCAAAAGAATAAGACTCTTTAATTCTGAAATTGTTTTCCACGAAATACAAAGGCTGGTAGATCCCTTTTATAGTAAATTATGGAAGTCAAAGCATCAGGATGAAGTCAGACGTGTTAGCCTAAAAGTCATCTCGCTCGAACGAGAATGACATCTCGCGCGAACGAGATCGTGTGTCATTCTAACGACTACGCGCGACTTCCATTGTCGTTCGAACGAGATTGATATCTCGCTTGAACGACCTTGGCGTCGAACTGAGGTACGTTTACTGCTATAGAAGTTTTTTCACAAACATTTATAAAACCTCTTTAAAAAAACATTTTTATATATAATCTTTTTAAAACCTTTTATAAAAATATCCCAACACTCTTAATATGAAATGTAAATGAAACTTTAAAACAATATCTTACCAAAGTTCATATTTTTGGGCTTGAATGATGAAGACCACTTGTAATTCGGATTCGTCTTTTGTAGATGAAAACTTCTTCAATTCTTTGACGACTTGTAGCGGTATACGACATAATTAATTATGACGGACTTATTAAAAATATGTCCTTACAAATCTCCCCCTATGTCTATGCCGGTACATACATAAAAACATCCGAATTATCAAAAACTAAAATGCCTATACAAATATACCCTCCCATGAATCCCAAAATTGAAAAGGTAAAATTTGCAAGGTCTCAAATTTTTCTTCAACATCAAAACTCTCAAACCTTTTATCATCAGGGTGTGTAACATTGTGATCTTCAATTTTCGTACCTACACACATGAGAAAAAGCAAAAACCTTCGTGACGCATCGAGTTTGAAATGATATAAGAATAAAGCATTAATAATCAAATCTTCCCCATAATGCAAAAACTCCCCCATAACATGATAATTCTTTCTCCCCCTTTTTATGATGTCCCCAAATAGACAGATAAGAAGAAACAATCAAAACGTGGAGTGTCACGATAAAATGCATAGCAAACAAGGATCAAACTACGCACATGCAAAGGGATATCTCAAAAGTCTCACAAACTATTTTTGGATTTTTCAATTTCTCATACAAAAATAAGATATCACTTTGAAAAAAAATATGATACAAAAATCACACCATGGAATTAAACTCAAACAACCAAGTCATGGAAATGAAATAAATGGGTGTGAACACATTCGATAGGTAAATCAACTCAATCAATCATATGTGCACGATGCATACGTGTACCCCTAACGAATGATCATCAAAATAATCCTTAGGTGTAAAAATTGTTGAATTTAAATGACATCGTCTTAATCAAATCAACAAATCAAAGTCTAAATGATTTCCACACCAATAACGTTCAAAACTATTTAGCGCATTTTCAAGATTTTCAAGGACGTGCAAACCCGTTTAAAATCTCCAACCAAACTCCCTCATATATATTTTCTTTTAGAGGTGAATAAACTAAATTCTCAAACTTTGGAGAATTGGTGCAAAAACCTAATTGACCCATAATTGGCATGAATATCTTTTTATTGCCTTTAAATTTTTTTGGGCTCTTTTAAACCTCTTTGGACCCCGAATAATAAAATTCCTCCATTTTTTAGGTCCAATTTAATGGTGGCTTAGTATTCGCAAAGGTAAAATGAACCTTTCGCAGCCCTTCCCCGTTTTCAAACAAAGCACACAAACTCACAAAACGGTTCTTATATGCACAATTTCCTTATCAAAATTTATCGCGCTTGGTTCGTTTTCAAGGACAGGATTGAAGTGAAAACACCCAACCAACATGTGATAAGACAAGCACAATAATCAAACAAATCTGTGCATGTGTGCAATAAAGGAAACATGAGTCAAACATGTAGGAAGTAACACTTAATTACATCTAGTGACTCCAAACATTATAAAGCACAAGGATGAATTGACCTATTGTCTCAAAACACTATCAAATAGTCACATGAAAAATGGTATGATGTTGTGACTCGGTCATCCTAAGTCTCCATCCATAAACGGTGCAAAAAAAATACAAAAATCTTTTTGGATTTTTCTAAAAATTTTATCAAAATAAAATCTTTTTATATTTTTCAAAATTTAAAAATTTATACAAAAAGTACATGTCACAACGCTAGCAAAAATATATCAAAAAGCATAACTAGCGTATGATAAACATGCAAACACAATCATCTATATGATATGGCAAGAGAAGAATCATGTGCCAGCAAACGAGAATCAATTTGTCTAAAATCTAGCATATCCAAAAGTGATTTCCTAACCTAAGTGGATGTAACATGTCGACACGGGGTTTTGGGAACCAACAAAATACTAGACTTCGAATTCCTAGGACCTCTTCTAAGATCAAAACAAAATCTCCTAAGGTGACCTTTCCTACCACAATATGAACATGTGTAAACGTGGAATGACACCTAAAGTGTGATCTTTTCTAACGTCCTTAGGAATAATTGACCCTCTAAAACAACTAATGGTTTTGGCTTTAGCACTAGAAGCATGAGAACAAGATGAGCCATTACCATCACAATCAAACCTACTTGAATCGTTTAAATTATTTTTCATCTTCAAAATATTTGATTCAAGCAACAAATTAGACTCTTCCCAAGACAGGGATTGCTTTTCCAAATTTTCAACAATTTCTAAAAGGGTATCCCTCTCCCCCTCAATTAAAGCAAACTTTTTCCTAAGAGTCTCTTCACGTGCCACAAATTCATTGATTAAAATATTTTTTTCATCTTTGGCACAAACACAAACCATTGAATTTTTAAGGTCCTCCAATTCTTTTTCTAAAAATAGAACCCTTTCATCACTCTCCTTCTTGGACAATTTTAAAGAAATAAAGTCATGGTCCAAGGAAACAACTTTTTCACGATAAAAATCTTTTTGATTTTGAACCGTTTGCAAAAGATCCATCGCGGATTTAAAACGAGAATTTTCTTTTTCCAAAACTTTAATTCTTTTGCAAAGTTTCAAATTCAAACTTTTTAAATTTTCAGTATGGTTGTGAACTTTTTCAAAAATAGGCTCCTCATTAAACGGGCGTTCCATTGAAAAAATTGCGATTTTTCACAAAACTGATTTAAAAAAATCAATATCACACGATTTTGCGGAAAATAGGAATACGCGATAAATTAGCGCAACCCGCTCTAATACCAATTTGACAACGTGAGAAGTCAAATTGTATCAGGGAAAAATCTTTAAAAATCAGGATCACTCAATAATTTAGAGTAACCTGCTCGGATACCAATTTGTAAAGTGGTGATCGCTTAAATAAGCTATGATACCAATTTGAGAAGTGAGTGCGACTGTGATAATTGATTAAATTCTCAATTTTCTAATTCGGCACACTTATTTAATTAGTGTCTATTTTTAAACCAAATTAATCTAGTCCCTAAACATGCATCTAAAAGTGCATGTGTCAAACCATAAAATAAATAAAGCATGTGACACGAATATGAGGAAAAATCCCCGAAGGGCAAAACCTTTTATTTCACTATAATTTTGTAAGAAAACGGCTTACACGGACTACAATGAAATAAGGTGACATACGAAATACCCGCAGGTGTCGGTTTCGATGTCTCGGTTGGAACTTTCCCTTTCCAGGAGGGCAGCAGTGAAGAAGAAGACGGCTCCTCCACAAGTTATGGCTTCCCTTTCTAGGAGGACAACAATGAAGAAGAAAACGTCTTCTCCACAAGAGTGAACTTTATAAGGACTCCCTCCACAATAGCATGCAATTGTCGGTTGTAGAGCTCTCCCCACAAAGTATGAACAAAAACCAAATATGTTCTTGGGTTCCACAAAACAATTCACATAAAAGTAATTGGGATTTTGTGAATTAAAAACAAAACATTTGAACCCTTAAAATTGTTGGAGAAAAACTTTCTGCCAAAAGGTATTGAATTAAATCTGGGCAGATACACAAAAGTTTCAAAAGAATAAGACTCTTTAATTTTGAAACTGTTCTCCACGAAATACAAAGGCTGGAAGATCCCTTTTATAGGAAATTGTGTCAGTCAAAGGATCAGGATGAAGTCAGACGTGTCAACCTAAAAGTCATCTCGCTCGAACGAGAATGACATCTCGCTCGAACGAGAATGACATCTCGCGCGAATGAGATCTCATGTCGTTCGAACGACTACGCGCGACTTCCATTGTCGTTCGAACGAGATTGATATCTCGCTTGAACGACCTTGGCGTCGAACCGAGGTACGTTTACTGTTGTAGCAGTTTTTTCACAAACATTTATAAAACCTCTTTAAAAAACATTTTTATATATAAGCTTTTTAAAACCTTTTATAAAAATATCCCAACACTCTTAATATGAAATGTAAATGGAACTTTAAAACAATATCTTACCAAAGTTCATATTGTTGGGCTTGAATGTTGAAGACCACTTGTAATTCGGATTCGTCTTTTTTAGATGAAAACTTCTTCAATTCTTTGACGACTTGTAGCGGTATACGACATAATTAATTGTGACAGACTTATTAAAAATATGTCCTTACAAACATTATAAATTTTGTTGCTAGATGTCTAGTTTTCCAACAAGTGAATGTAGAGCATCAGAAGCCTAGATGTCTAATTTATGATCGAAATCCTAAATTTCTTTCACACTTTTAGCCTAGTTTACAATAAGCTTTGGGGACTAAATTGAAATTTAGTACAGCTTTTCATCCTCAGACTGATGGGCAGTCAAAGAGAATGATCCAGACACTCAAAAACATGTTACGAATTTATGTATTAGAGTTCAGAGGGAGTTAGGATGAACACTTGTCACTAATAGAGTTTCTTAGAATAATAGTTATCATTTGAGTATTGAAATGGCTCCTTATGAAGCCCTGTATGGGAGGAAGTGCAGGACCCCAGTGTGTTGGACCAAAGTAAGAGAATGAAAAACTACTTGGGCTAGAAATAATGCAACTGACTACTGAGAAGATAAATCTTATTCATAATCATTTGAAGGCGGTGCAAAGTAGACAAAAAGGTTATGTAGACAACAGAAGAAAGGAATTAAAATTTGAGGAAGGTGATCAAGTATTCCTACGTGTTTATCGTTGGAGAAGGGTTACGAGATTTGAGAACAAGGGTAAATTAAGTCCTAGGAACATTGTCCCTTATGAAATAGTGAAATGAGTTAGGATCGTAGCTTACAAATTGTCTTTGCTACAAGAATTATTTCAGATACGCGATGTTTTTCATGTATAAATGTTACGTAAGTATGTGCCCGATCCTCCACATGTGTTTATTTCACAACTGATAGAGCTTAAAGATGATGACTTGACCTACGTGGAGGAACCAATTGCTAAATTTAAACTGAAAAAGTAGGTGCTAAGTAATAAAAACTATTTCATTTGTTAAGGTAATGTGGAAAAGTCAAAATGGGTAGTATTCCACCGGGGAAAGAGACAATAATATGAAGGTGTAATATCCTCATCTGTTTGGTAAGTTCTTATCCGTTAAATGTTGAGGACGAACTTTTTATAAGAGGGGTAGAATTTTAAGTCCCTAAAACGTGATTAGTAATGTTAATTATATGATTAAGTATAAGTTATAAGTTGGTGAAGGGTGTTAAACATGTTGATTATCATATTTGGGGGATGTATAGTCAAGTGATATATGTGTTGGTTGCATTAGATGTTAATCGAGCTTATGATCGGGGATAACTTGTTGTTAAATACAATATGAAAATATATTTTTCATACATCATTATGATTATAAAATTAAACCAAGGTGTTTGTCCGAAATTGACGATGTTAGGTCGCCAAATGTGAAAGTTTTAAGATTTTCGATAAATTGCTACTCTTCTATTCGGGCCCAAATTAGGCATACAAATTTTATGATTTGGGAAAAACACAAAATATGGAAGTTGTAGATATATGTGTTAAGTATATAACACAACAAATGGGGCATCAAGTGGAGATTTAAGAGAGAAAATATTATCTTTTTACTAACAGGGGTAAAGTGGTCATTTAGCTTTAAATGATATTTTGTCTTATACTTACACACCCCAATCCAGTTACTTATAATTAAGTTTAAAAGTCAAAGTGAGTCAAACCATAATTAATTTAACCAAAACATAAATACGAGTTTTAACTATAAAGCCCTCAGTGTAATTCCATATAACTAAAAACTTGTTTTTACAACATTGTAGTCATACTTATACAAACTTGGTTGAAGGATAAGTTTAATCTTTATTTCTCTCGTTCCTGGATAACCCAACCTGACTTCCTAGATTTGGCAGTGACCTCGCATTACCTGAAAAACATAAATATTGGAATCGTGAGCAACACAGCTCAGTGAATGCACCACTATTACACTATTGCATAAATTTTAAATGCAATAAATCATATTCCTGTAATAATATATGTATATATTTAACCGTCTCATTCATAAGAATGACCAACTTTTTCGAATCATGATTCACGTATCCTGTCTAAATAGACAATTCTCCCCCATTCCTGATCGAGGAGTAACCTTTGTCATTAATAGACAAATCTCCCCCACTCTGGGTCAGGGTGTAACCTCCCATTTAGGTAAACCAAAATGAACAATTTCATATTCATTATATTCTGATCATATCAATAACACAATACAAATATCTCTTTCCAGTGAGTACACTCACCTTGGATTGTCAACTATATATTTATGTTTCCTTCGGGTGGAGCTGAACTGGGTTGATTAGACCTTACACCTGTCAATCCAACTAAATCAGTATTGAATCTCAATAATAAGTATTATCCTAACACACTAATGTAAATTTCAATGACTATATAACAACAATATACTTCCACTTAAATCACATTCCATGAAACATGAGTAAAGACAAAATAATGGTATACATGTTGATAAAGTTATGGACATTCAACCATAAGAAATACCTCATAAGGAATTTGTAATACCCCATACTTTTACGCATAATAATTTTTATGGAAAATGGGGATTAATTAAATTAAAATGAGAAAATTTCAATTGTAATTAATCCGATTTTTGATAATGATCACTAGTGGGATGAGAGTTAGTAATTATTGAAATAATAGTACGGTTGGGAATGAGATACACGACAGTTATGTTATAAATATTCGGGACGCGTATGAGTCGCGTCAATTGTATGTATTTGTGCGGGGTTAAAAGATAATTTATTTTTGTATAACTCAGATGACCATTTTTGTAAAACACTATTCGGGTATTTTATTTGGAGTCCGAGACATTTTTAACCCAAAACGATACCCCGGAGGGGTATTTTTATCTTTAGGAATTTTAGGATAATTAAATGGACGAAAATTAGGTTTAATTAAAAGACATTTAGGGTCAGTAGCCATCAGTTTCAACCTACGGGAAAAGAGAGGAAAAGAGAGAGAGAACCAAGGAAGAAGAGGAGACTCCATTAGAGCCCTAAGCCAAGAACTCAACCTTTCACAACAAAAAGTACACCAGTGTGTAGATCGTGTCAGGAGGATCGTTCCTATACCACTTTCAACTCGCAAATCAGAAGTTCATTTTAAGGCAAGTGATTATCTTGCTCTTCTCTTAGCAATTATTACTCTTGTTAATATGTGTTGAGATTTTAGAACAACTAATACCAAATTTGGGTTTACCTATGATGAAATCGTGTAGGAATTTTAGAAATCTGATAGGGGTTTGCATGTAGAGGGTTTTCCCCTTAATAGGAATGTGAAATTTGATGAATTAGACGTTAATCACGAAATAAAAATGGAGTTTTTATAGACAAACAAATTCTGGGTTTATGTTAGTATGGTCTATGGTAAAATTTGGGAAATTATTGAAATTATATGATGATTAGAAGGATTGGACCCCAAAACTATGCTAAGAAGTGTTCTAGGGTGACTTAGAGTAGTTTGGAAACCTTACAACTGGGTTGGAATGGACTTAGGTTAACATTTGAGTGGAGAAAACCTGGAAAAATGAATTTTGGCGATGAACTGGGCGACTTCGGAAATTTTGTTAGAATTCTAGTCCAGGTCGTTCGAACGAGACTTCTAACGAGGTTTCAGTAGCCCTTCTAACGAGTTTGGTGGTTCATTCGAAGTACCTTCGTTCGAATGACCCTCATTCGAATGACCCTCGTTCGAACGAGATTTCTGGGTCTTCTAACGAGATTCTAGAATGACCTTTTTAGGCTGATTTTTGTTCAAACTTCCCGTAGGCTTACTTCAATGAGTGTTAGGACTGTAAGAACATTGAGGGATTTAAAATCTATAATTACTAGTGAGTGGAGAATATGTCGACTTTCAAAAGTTAGGAAAATTTATAAAATTATAGATATGTGAAAATACAAGGGAGGATATATGTATAAATAAGGTGCGGTGTATAATAAGGGATACATACTATTCATACTGCAAATACTAGACTATGGGAAAGCTAATGAATTTACATAAGTTGTGTGCATTCTTTTTGTTCAAAATATTATGTGTATGGCATACCTAGCTACTGGCTATCAAACGGAGGTTAACGCGTTGTGGACGACCGAATCTTGTGTGCCTTCGGGGGATTTAAAGTCGTGCCACTAGAGAATGGAACCTAGGTACGGGCTATCCATGAGAATGATAATGATAACAGTTGTATGGGTGCGTAGGTATGTGTGTAGCCCATAGTCTTGGGACTATGTTCGCCTCCAATAAGTGTTTATGTTTTTATTGGTTCTCGAGAGATTGAACCTGTTGTCCTCTATGCGTGAGCTTTACAAATGGACTAGATAGCCGAGTATGCGTAGCACTAAGGGTTCTCAACCAAGTGTGCAATATTGTTGTATTTATATAAATTAATATGTATACCTAAAGTGAATGATGTGTGTATACCAGAATCATGTTTGGTGTCTTATTTTGATGACGCTATTTTAAATGAACACTTATGGTATTATCAGTTGAGCATTTAGAAGGATATGAGAATAGACTAAAGTGATACTAAATCTATATCGAAATCATAAGTACGTCGGTTTTGAGTTATTTAGGGAGACTTTCAAGCATATTATCATACTTAGTAGTCAGTCAGGGAATCATGGCTAGTATGGGTAGTTAGGCTCGTTAGACGTGCACACTAGATCGAGGGGTGAGTACGCTAAGTTAACTTGAAGAATAATTGTGCTAATTCAATCAATTTAAGCACTTTCTATTTTAAACTGTTTTCAACTCGGGCTCTGACTCGTTTTTCTGTATATCTTTCTATTGTTCCATTATTTTAGGTGCCCAGCCACAGGGACACCAGCCTTAGGAGACTCTTTTCAGTTGTCGTGTTGTGGCTGCTATGGAAGCTGCAGGATTATTGCTAGTAGACGACTCGGCTCATTCTTTCCTTTTCAGTTATCCATTCTATTGGACAGCCGTCCTTACTTATGTTTACTTTCATAGATTTAATCGTTTCAAATTCTCTCTTAGATTTGATTTCTTTTATTGGATTTATTGTATCGGATTGTACCTGGAGATGTTTATTCCAGACATTTATTTTACTTCAGTCAGACTTTACTTATGTTAGTGTGATGCATGGTATTTATTAGTATTATTTTAGTAGTAGTTAATGACAAGATCAAATTTGGACATCACCCTTTTTAAATATTAGGTGGTTAGTTTTATTAAATAAAAAAATTTGAGTTTTCGACAGTGATGCATTATCTGAACCAACTTGATATTCTGAAATCGATTAATTAAGGACTGATCACCCGGAAATTAATTAGGTGGGTGGTATCAGAGCATCAGGTTCTATCATCCTTAGGATCTGTACGGCTGATTATGTTTCCCCGTAGCGTCCTTTGATATAGATCCCTA
Organism: Sambucus nigra; assembly: GCA_949130495.1. Lineage (NCBI taxonomy): Eukaryota > Viridiplantae > Streptophyta > Magnoliopsida > Dipsacales > Adoxaceae > Sambucus > Sambucus nigra. The sequence continues at coordinate 151,366,690 of OX422207.1, forward strand.
TATTTTAGGATTGTTGTACTCTTCATACGTTTTACGTTCTTCTGCTAATTTGAGAATATAATTGTACACTTTTGAAAATTTTCTCTCTTTTCAGATGCCTCCTAAACGTGCACAAAAAGTTCCTAGGGAAGCCCAGCCAGAGACTCAGCCTGCACCTGTTCAGGGTATGATGAATGTCGCTGAAGTGGCAGCCATTGTAGCTCAGGCGGTCAACGCTTCTTTGGCCGTGGTGCAACAAGCAGCACCTCAGGCACCGGTGGTGGCTCCAGTTCAGGCCCAGGTTTTCCCGTCTGCTTGGGAACGTGTTAGGGATGATTTCCAGAAGGTGCATCCTCCGGAGTTTTTAGGGAGCTCCGATGTAGTCGTAGCGAGCCAATGGAAATAGGACATCCAAAGTCATTTGAGGATGCACGAGTGCACGAAAGTACAGAGTCAGATTTTGGCCACATTCAAACTAGTGGGGGAAGCACTACAGTGGTGGGAGTCCATCACCACCGCTGAGGAGAGAGACACACTCAATATTAGAGACTTTTGGGTGCGGTTAGACCGTAAGTATTTTCCTTCAGCTGTCCAGACAGAGATGAGTCAAAAGTTAGCAAATCTGAAGCAAGAGGGAAGGACCGTGGCAGAATACGAGGCAGAGGTTACTAATTTGCTCAACATTGTACCGAATGAGATTCCGAGCGAAGAGAAAAAGATTCAGTGCTTCATGGATGGGTTGACCTGGAGGATCTGCTAGCATTTAATAGGTAATATCTCCCTGGCCACCTATTCAGATATGTTCAACGCAACACTACTCCACTGCTAGGACCACCACTTCCACTTACCCGAGGTTAAGAAGGTGGGAGAGCCCATCCAGCATGGCAGGGTAGGAGGAAATGGTGTCAGTGGGGTACAGACAGTTCAGGGCCAGCATAGGCATAGTGATCAGGGTTCCCAATAAGGGGATCCTAAGAGGTTCAAGTCAGGAGGTTTTAGACATGGGCAGGGAGGCTTTCGACATGGCCATTAGGGCCAATACGGCCAGCAGGGCCATCAACAGTTTCAACAGGGCCAAAATGGCCAATAGAGGGGTGGTAACGGGCATCAAGGCCGAGGATAGCAGCAGGGATAGAGGGGAGGACCTTTCCCAGGGAGATGTTTTACGTGTGGCAACACTGGCCACAAACGACAGGACTGCCCTCAGAAGGGTAGGGGCTAGCAGCAGCACCACCAGGGTGTTCGTCAGGAACCCCAGAGACCGTTATTTCCCGCAGCCCTCCCAGCACCTCCACATATGGCAGCATTGCCACCCATTCCAGCTGCCCCAGTTCAGCAAGGGCAGCTTCAGTGTGGACGAGTTTACAATCTGTACCAAGCCGCAATCCCGCAGGACCCACCAGCGATTGAGGGTATATTTTCTATCCAGGAGACTTTGGGGCGCATTTTATTTGACACGGGAGCCACACACTATTTTATTGCCACAGGGTTTGCACATACTACGGGGTTATTTAATATAGCAGAGGGTATGGCCACTTGTGTAGATTCGCCGTTGAGTAGGGGTTCCGTTATTTCTTTTATTTTTCGGGGAGTAGGTATAGAGATTGGGAGGTTTATCTTACCCGCTGACATGATCGTATTAGACATGTTCGAGTATGATGCGATTGTGGGTATGGATTGGCTTGTCAGATATAGGTCCATGATTAACTGTTATAGTAAGAGTATAGTTTTTTGCTATACCCGGGCAGGAGATGTTACTGGTGGCGATGCCTCGCTCTGAGGGAGGATCGTCCACGCATTTATACTATATAGAGGAGGAGACCTCTACGGAGGTTGTGGTACTGCTTGATTTGATTCCTGTAGTTCGAGAGTTTATCGATGTGTTTCAGGAGATTCTGGGGTTACCACCAAGTAGAGAGATAGATTTCATCATTGATTTAGCGCCAGATACTCGACCGATAGCTCGCGCACCTTACCGTATGGCTCCAGTAGAGATGAGGGAGTTCCGTGACCAGATTGAGCAGTTATTGGGGCAGGGGTTTATCCGTCAGAGTACTTTGTCGTGGGGTGCTCTCGTATTATATATTAAGAAGAGGGATGGTTCGTTGCGGTTATGTGTTGATTACCGAGAATTGAATAAAGTCACGATACGAAACAAATATCCGTTGCCTCGAATCGATGACTTATTCGACCAGTTGAGAGGAGCGGCTTTCTTCTCGAAGATTGATTTGAGATCAGGGTACCATTAGCTACATATTAGCGAATAGGACGTGTCGAAGACTGCTTTCCTAACGAGATATGGTTCCTATGAATTTAGGGTTATGCCCTTCGGGCTAACCAACACCCCAGCCGTGTTCATGGACTTGATGAACAGAGTGTTCAGAGAGTTCTTGGACCAGTTCGTCATCGTAATCATAGATGACATTCGGGTTTACTCACAGACCGAGGAAGACCATGACGAGCACTTGAGGCAAGTTTTATAGACACTGCGCCAGCATCAGTTGTACGCAAAATATGAGAAATGTGGGTTTTGGCTAAAGGAGGTATAGTTTTGGGGGCATATCATCTCCGATAGAGGGATATCCATGGATCCGGGGAAGGTGTCAGCGGTGAGGGAGTGGGGATAGCCCACGACACCGATCGAGATACCCAATTTCTTGGGTTTGGTCGGATACTACAGGAGGTTCATTTGAGGGTTTTCAAAGATAGCGGGTACATTAACGCACTTGACTCGCAAAGGGGTGCCATTTATCTGGAGTGACGCCTGTCAGTTAGCCTTCGATGAGTTGAAAGATAAGTTAATCTCAACACCAGTGTTAGCATTACCCAGGCTGGGAGTGGAGTATCTAGTCTACACTGATGCGTCCTTATTAGGACTTGGAGGTGTACTTCAGCAGGAAGATCAGGCTATAGCTTATGCCTCCCGTAAGCTTAAGCATCGCGAGAGGAATTACCCCGCCCACGACTTGGAGTTAGCAGCAGTTGTGTTCGTGCTTCTAATTTGGAGACACTACTTCCTAGGGGAGAAATTTCACTTATTCACGAACTATAAATCACTACAGTACCTCTTCACGCGGAAGGAATTAAATATGTGTCAATGTCGGTGGCTTGAGTTCGTGAAGGATTATCAATTTGATATCTAATACCATCAGGGAAGGCTAACGTGGTAGCAGACGCGTTGAGCCGTGTAATACCCCGTATTTTTATACTATATTAATTGGGAATTTATTAAATTTAACGTGAATGATTTATTTAATAAAAATCCGAAAATTAATTATGTTATAATTATTAACGTGACGAGAGTTAGTAATTATGGGACAATTGGTTGAATATTACTAATGAGCAAAGTAATATATTATATTGGTTATATTGAATGTCATGAGTGAATTAAATGGCGATTTCGGAAAGTTAAGTCGGAACGTGCTCGTGTCACGTCGGGACTAATTTTGTTAAATAAAAAGTGAATATTTTATAAGTTTCCCGTATGGTCATTTTGAGTGCGCCAACGCGTCCGGTAGGGTCGAGATAGTCAGAAAAGTGTACCCGGGGGTGTAGTTTGGGTCTCGGGGCATTTTTAGGCCTAATTAGTACCCCGGGAGGGCATTTTAGTCATTTTACATAATTGGGTAATTAAACCCACGAAATTCAGCAACCTATATCAGCCATTAAGGTTAGCTTTTAGGGTTAGAATATCCAGAAATCAAGTGACGGCCATTGGAGAAGAGAGGAGAGAGCTCCAAGGCAATTCAAGGCCAAAAAGTCACCGGTTTGCACCGCCGCCACCACCACCGCGTAGATCGCGAGACGAGGAACGCAGCCATACCAAAATCAGCCGTGAATCAGAATACCAAAAATCCCAGGCAAGTGTTTAACTTGCGTATTTTCGTTAATGCAATCTTCATATTGGTTTAGGATTGATTAGAGATGATAAATAAGGAAGAACACCCAATTTGTGTTAGGAAAATGCATGTAGAAATGATTTATATGAAATTCTGGAATCCTTTCCATGTAGAGGAATATAACCCACGAAATTTTGATGATATATTAGAAGGAAATTTTGGTACAAACAGATTAGAACCTTGATTAAGAAAAACTTTAGGGTTCTTGATGATTAGATGGAATTTTGGGTTAATTATCCATGTTTAATGTTAGATATACACATGCTTTACGTTGAAAACATCTGGTATAACGTTATAATGATAGTAGTAGGATTTTTGGGACGTTTAGAATAGAAAAACGTGGTTTTGGATGAAGAAATTTGGTAGAACCCGTAACTGCATTTCTGCAGAATTTTCGCAGACCTGCTTGATCGATCGATCGAGCCTAGAACTTCGATCGATCGAGCCCCAGACCTCGATCGATCGACCCCTCCTGGCAGACTCTTATTTCCCTTGTTTACTTAGTCGAATTGAATTTATCGTGAAATAATTCTTGGGTATCCTTAATGAAATGTTTTGGGAGATAGGAAAGACCAGTAGGTGATTTGAATAAGTGTTGAGAACTTTATTATAAGATGAGAATCTTGTTTTTGGGGTAATTATATAATGAACTATGAAACTACGTATTTCAAGTGAGAGAATGCGGCGAATAGTTACGATAGTGAATAGAGGTATACCTACTGAATTTTTCTACTTGGAAGGATAGAGTCAACGAATGTCACATATTAAGTGAGAAAACCCTTCGAGTTAAGGTTAAAGATGAAACCTTATACGTAATACTAATAATGTGAAATGTAGAATAAATGGTATAATTATGGGTGACGAGAAGAACCTATATTAATACGATAAAGTGGTATATTTATATGATTGTGTGTACATATATTATATACTTGTGAAAATCATGCCCACGCTACTTGCTATCCCTGAGGTTACCGCGCTGGGACAAGTCTTATCTCGATGGGACCTTTATGGGGATATTGACTTGTACCCTAGAAGATAGATATCCTTGGTACAGGCTATCGATGTGATAGTTCAGACGGTCCTAAGAGACGCAGGCATATGCCATCCTCTTAGAGACTTGGAATCTATGCTTCGCCTCAATATTGTTTGTGTATTTATGTTAATACAATTCGAGAGTGATTCCGATTGTATTCCCCTTAATATGAGTGATATGGGGTTCTGGATAGTAGAGTATGCACGCACCATAGTTTTATGAGGGGTGTTGTTATTTTATATATATTATACGAGTAGTTAATATATATATATGAGATTTTGAAATTTGAAACTGCCTACTGTGATTTTATAAGTAGGACTTGGTTGATGACTCAGATAGTGAATACTTGTTTCGTGAAAGTATAATATGTAACCGAGAAACTTTATAAATTAATAAAAGCTAAAACGAGAGTTGTGCTACTAATCTGGAAGTAACCTTTTTAAACAAAATATTGTTCGGTTTTGAAATCTTATGAGTAAGTTAAGATACGCTAAATTATTGGAAAAAGTTAGTATGATAAAATTGTTAAGAAACTGTTGGGAAGGTTAGTGCGATAGGTGTGCACATTAGAAGAGAGGTGAGTATTTCTCAAGAGAGAGACGCACTAATAGTTTGTTGCATTGGCCTGTATCAATTTAAATACTTGTTAAACGTATTTTAAAATCAAACACACTTTCGGGCTCTGACCCGTTTCTTTTTCTCTCTCTCTCTTGTATATATATGTATATATTTCAGGTGCCCAGCCACAGGGGCGTCTTGCTTAGGATCCCTTGAGAGGAACGTGCTGCATCTTAGGTGGGAGTTGCAGGTCACTTGCGTAGACGGCTTCTTTTATTGACTCCACTTCTAGTATTCTCATTTATTGGGCATGTGTCGCCCTTTCCATTATTTCATTGTTGTTGGGACATTTATATTTCAGTTGTTTCCAGTATTGTTCTATGGGATTTATTCAGTTTGGATTTGTGACTTTAGTCTTCATATGTTAACATTCGATTGTCGAATGTATTATATTATTTGGTTTACTGTGGTGTGATTCTTAATTGTAGAAATGTTGTTTTTAAATAAATAAATCTTTTTCTTTAATTAAAATTTGGAAAGTATGTATGAAAATGGTTTTGACACCTAGCTTAATTATTTAGGGTGTTAAATTGGAAAATTTATTTTTATCGACAGTGATGCTGAGAATGAACCAACTGTTTACCTTGATTTAATTTAATAAAGGAGTGATCGCCCGGTATTTAATTAGGCGGGGTGTCACAAGCCGTATGACAGATAGTGAGGTGGCTGAGGTGTGGAAAGCGAAATGGAAGGAGTTAGGGAACCAGGATGCGGTGGCTCGATCGTTTATGTTTGCAATGATGATTATGCCCCAAATTATTACGGTAATAGTACAGGCTCAGGCAGATGATCCATTCTGCCAAAGTCAGATAGTGAAGCTTCTAGCCAAGGGGGGTGAGTCTTATACCGTGGGTTTAGACGGGGGCCTACGTTTTAACGCGAGATTGGTTGTTCCCGAGGGTGAAGATTTGTGATACAAGGTGATGACAGAGTCGCATGGTTCTCGATTTGCAGTGCATCTCAGTGGGGATAAGATGTACCAGGACATGCGTAGACAGTATTGGTGGAGCGGAATGAAGAAGGATATTGTCGAGTTCATCTCGAAATGTGTCACTTGTCAATTGGTAAAGGTGGATGATCAGAGGCCGACGGGACTTCTATGGCCATTACAGGTTCCTATGTAGAAATGGGAGAGCATTTCTATGAACTTCATCACGAGACTACCTACATTGCAGAAGGGTCATGACTCGATATGGGTGATAGTGGATTGGTTGACGAAGGTAGCCCACTTTCTGCCAGCCAAGACAGACTACACCGCGAGACAGTATGCCCAGTTATTCATAGCAGAGATAGTTAGACTCCACAGACTGCCTCTCAATAACGTGTCTAACAGAGATAAGGTGTTCGTTTATCGATTTTGGAAAAGTTTTCAGGAGGCGTTGGGTACGAAGTTGCGGCTGATCACAGCCTACCACCCGAAGACAGATGGTTAGACAGAGCGGACGAATCAGATGTTGGAGGACATGTTAAGGATGTGCATCATTAATTTTGGCGGAAGTTGGGAGCAGTACCTTCCACTGGTGGAGTTTGCTTATAACAACTCCTACCAATTTACTATCGGTATGGCTCCATTCGAAGCCCTATACGTCAGACCTTGTCGTTCCCCAGCATGTTGGTTAGAGGTGGGGGACAACAAGTTACTGGGTTCGGGGGTAATTCAGGATACTTCGACAAGGATAGAGTTGATACGGAGCCGTATTCGAGTTGCTCAGCATCGGCAGAAGAGTTACGCTTACGCAAACTGTTATTTTTTAGAATTCAACATTGGGGATCAGGTATTACTTCGAGTGTCCCTTATAAAGGGAGTTATGCATTTTGGGAAGAAGGGAAAGTTGGCGCCTAGGTATTTAGGGCCATTCCCCATTATCGAGAGGATTGGGACGGTTGCTTATAGACTTGAATTACCGGAGCACTTGCATAGAGTCCATGACGTGTTTCATATCTCTTCACTGAGGAGATTTATTCGAGATGATTTGGCCCGTACTCACATTGCGTTAGAGTAGATAGACTTAAATCCTGATACCTCCTATGAGGAGGGGCCGATTGCTATCTTAGACCGTAGCGATACGAAGTTGAGGTCGAAAGTAATACCACTAGTACCTGTTCAGTGGCGGCACCATAATGTTGAGGAATCAACTTGGGAGCGCGAGGATGACATACGTGAACGTTATCCAGAGTTATTCTTGCCAGGTATATATATATTCTTTTCCGAATTTCGGGACGAAATTCTGTTATTAGAGGGGGAGTATGTAATACCCCGTATATTTATGCATAATAATTTTTATGGAAAATGGGGATTAATTAAATTAAAATGAGAAAATTATTATTGTAATTAATTCGATTTTTGATAATAATCACTAGCGGGATGAGAGTTAGTAATTATTGAAAAAATAGTATGGTCGGGAATGAGATACACGGAAGTTATGTTATAAATATTCGGGACGCGTATGAGTCGCGTCAATTGTATGTATTTAGTAGGGGGTAAAACATAATTTATTTTGTATAATTCGGACGACCATTTTGAGTGCGCCAGAGTGTCCGAAAGGGTCAAAATAGTTAGAAAACACTACTCGGGTACTCTATTTGGTGTCCGGGACATTTTTAACCCAAAACGACGCCCCGAAAGGGTATTTTGGTGTTTAGGAATTTTAGGATAATTAAATGGACGAAAATTAGGTTTAATTAAAAGACATTTAGGGTCAGTAGCCGTCAGTTTCAACCTACGTGAAAAGAGAGGAAAAGAGAGAGAGAGAACCAAGGAAGAAGAAGGAGACTCCATTAGAGCCCTAAGCCAAGAACTCAACCTTTCACAACAAAAAGTACACCAGTGCATAGATCGTGTCAGGAGGATCGTTCCTATACCACTTTCAACTCGCGAATCAGAAGTTCATTTTCAGGCAAGTGATTATCTTGCCCTTCTCTTAGCAATTATTACTCTTGTTAACATGTGTTGAGGTTTTAGAACAACTAATACCAAATTTGGGTTTACCTATGATGAAATCATGTAGGAATTTTAGAAATCTGATGGGGGTTTGCATTTAGAGGATTTTCCCCTTAATAGGAATATGAAATTTGATGAATTAGACGTTAATCACGAAATAAAAATGGAGTTTTTATAGACAAACAAATTATGGGTTTATGTTTGTATGGTCCATGGTAAAATTTGGGAAATTATTGAAATTATATGATGATTAGAAGGATTGGACCCCAAAACTATGCTAAGAAGTGTTCTAGGGTGACTTAGAGTAGTTTGGAAACCTTGCAATTGGGTTGGAATCGACTTAGGTTGAGATTTGAGTGGAGAAAATCTGGAAAAACGAATTTTGGAGATGAACTGGGCGACTTCAGAAATTTCGTTAGAAGTCCATCCCAGGTCGTTCGAACGACCTCGTTCGAATGAGACTTCTAACGAGATTCCAGTAGCCCTTCTAACGAGTTTGGTGGTTCGATCGAAGTACCTTCGTTCGAACGACCCTCAGTCGAACGAGATTTTTGGGTCTTCTAACGAGATTCCAGAATGACCTTTTTAGGCTGATTTTTGTTCAAACTTCCCGTAGGCTTACTTCAATGAGTGTTAGGCCTGTATGAACGTTGAGGGACTTAAAATCTATAATTACTAGTGAGTGGAGAATATGTCGACTTTCAAAAGTTAGGAAAATTTATAAAATTATAGATATGTGAAAATACAAGGGAGGATATATGTATAAATAAGGTGCGGTGTATAATAAGGGATACATACTATTCGTACTGCAAATACTAGACTATGGGAAAGCTAATGAATTTACATAAGTTGTGTGCATTCTTTTTGTTCAAAATATTATGTGTATGGCATACCTAGCTACTGGCTATCAAACGGAGGTTAACACGTTGTGGACGATCGAATCTTATGTGCCTTCGGGGGATTTAGAGTCGTGCCACTAGAGAATGGAACCTAGGTAAGGGCTATCCATGAGAATGATAGTGATAACAATTGTATGGGTGCGTAGGTATGTGCATAGCCCATCGTCTTGGGACTATGTTCGCCTCCAATAAGTGTTTATGTTTTTATTGGTTCTCGAGAAATTGAACCTGTTGTCCTCTATGCGTGAGCTTTACAAATGGACTAGATAGCCGAGTATGCGTAGCACTAAGGGTTCGCAACCAAGTGTGCCATATTGTTGTATTTATATAAATTAATATGTATACCTAAAGTGAATGATGTGTGTATACCAGAATCATGTTTGGTGTCTTATTTTGATGACGCTATTTTAAATGAACACTTATGGTATTATCAGTTGAGCATTTAGAAGGATATGAGAATAGACTAAAGTGATACTAAATCTATATCGAAATCATAAGTACGTCGGTTTTGAGTTATTTAGGGAGACTTTCAAGCATATTATCATACTTAGTAGTCAGTCATGGAATCATGTCTAGTATGGGTAGTTAGGCTCGTTAGACGTGCACACTAGATCGAGGGGTGGGTACGCTAAGTTAACTTGAAGAATAATTGTGCTAATTCAATCAATTTAAGCACTTGCTATTTTAAACTGTTTTCAACTCGGGCTCTGACTCGTTTTTCTGTATATCTTTCTATTGTTCCATTATTTTAGGTGCCCATCCACAGGGACACCGGCCTTAGGAGACTCTTTTCAGTTGTCGTGTTGTGGCTGCTATGGAAGCTGCAGGATTATTGCTAGTAGACGACTCGGCTCATTCTTTCCTTTTCAGTTATCCATTCTATTGGACAGCCGTCCTTACTTATGTTTACTTTCAGAGATTTAATCGTTTTAAATTCTCTCTTAGATTTGATTTCTTTTATTGGATTTATTGTATCGGATTGTACCTGGAGATGTTTATTCCAGACATTTATTTTACTTCAGTCAGACTTTACTTATGTTAGTGTGATGCATGGTATTTATTAGTATTATTTTATTAGTAGTTAATGACAAGATAAAATTTGGACATCACCCTTTTTAAATATTAGGTGGTTAGTTTTATTAAATAAAAAAATTTGAGTTTTCGACAGTGATGCATTATCTAAACCAACTTGATATTCTGAAATTGATTAATTAAGGACTGATCACCCGGTAATTAATTAGGCGGGGTGTCATCGAATTTATAACTAAACCCAAGTAAATATGAACGCATGCTTATCAATGTATATACACATGAAACATGTACTCAAAATACTCTTTGGAAAGAGGAGATAATATTCTTCTTTAATGGGTTATCCAGTATGGCCTCAAATTATTGTCCTCTATACTCAACCATCTTATATTCCTAAATTTTATTAATACAGGGGTCCAACCTTATCAATATGAAGACATATATGAATATAGTTTCCAGTACAAGTGACGGTGAAATTTTTCAAGCTTCCAAGAGCCAGTTATGACCATTTATTTACAACACAAGAAATCTGCCCTACACGCTCCTCTATTATTCCTTCAACTTCCAAGAATTTTCATATTTTTCTCCAGCATAACATTCCATGATTTTCAACCCATTTTTAGTAAACATACTGAATATCACAGAATTAAAGTTTCATAAATTTTTTACTTCATTTACTATCTCAAAAGATTGACCAAACTCAGGGTATATCGAAATGAAATATACAAACAGCAACTATATACCAACTTGCAACCATCACTAAGGCCTAACCACAAGAAGTTAAATTATAATTCTCGGATATGATATGAATATATGAGTCTACTTTCATATCCAATTATAATGTCTCAATTCCAGCAAGCACACAAAGAGATATGCAAGTTTGAATACAAGGGGTTTCAATACAAAGCAATATGCCCTATAAACACCATTTATCTCACATGTGAACCAATATATATTATCACAAAGGATGATGGAATTTTAATTGATAATTCACGACTTATATACTTTGAAATAAGTATAATACAATATTAAAACAATATTAACACATAATTTTTACCTAGGGAACACCTTAAGGATTTTCTTGCAATTTTTTCCTAACTTTTCCTTGTAACCCTTTCTTCCTTAACTTCTACTTTCTCTTTCGTCAAGCATAAAAACAATTCAAACTAAACCTAGGCTTAAATTTGTTGAATAAATAGGTTAGAAGAAGAGTTTTAAGTCGGTCAAGGCTGCCTCCCATGCCAACCAATCAAATTAAAACATTTGGTTTAGTAAAAGACAAATTACCACTTTAAGGGAATGGACAGATTTGCCCTTTGTTCGTAAATTCGGTAAAACTCCTTACTTGGACATCCGTTTGATGCTCCATTTATTGTGTCACAAACCTAACTCATATATCTACAACTATCTAGTTTTCACCTTAAGTCAATTGTTATATTATAAGTCTCAAAACTAGTCTCTAACAGGAACATTTCTACTGAAAATAACAAAATTTTGTGTTTGAAAATAATTCAACATTTCATGATTTATGAAAGTAGGATTAGAATAAAAATAATCACTTAAAATTAGATATAATAATAACACATTATTCATATCACATACGTTAAGCATGATTTAAATATAATTTATCATAATTATATCTGGGTTGTCACAACTTAGCCCCCTTAGAAAATTTTGTCCCCAAAATTTAATATAAAGGCCACTTACCCAACAAACGAGGATACTGTTTCTTCATGCTATCCTCTGTTTCCCAAGTTGCTTCTTTAACTCCATGGCTCATCCACATAAGTTTAACTAAGGGAATAACTTTATTCCTCCATACTTGCTCCTTACGATCAATATTTTCCAATGGTTCCTCGATGTACGACAAGTCTTCCTTCACTTCAATTGGTTGAGTTTTCAACTGATGACATGGATCTGCCAAATACTTACGAAGCATAGATACGTGAAACACATAATGTAAATAGGATAAATTTGGAGGTAATGTTAATCTATATGCTAGGGTCCCAATTCTTTCCAGCACTTCATATGGTCCAATGTATCTTGGACTTAGTTTCCCCTTTTTCCCAAATCTCTTGACACCTTTCCATGGTGAAATACGCTGGAATACAAAATCTCCCTTCTAAAATTCCAATAAATGTTTCCTTTTATCTGCATAAAATTTCTGCCTGCTTTGCGCTATCTTTATCCGTTCCCGAATCATTTTAATCTTTTTTGTTATCATATCTATCAATTCAGGACCCAAAATTTTTCTTTCACCTACTTCATTCCAACACAAAGGCGTACTACATCTCCTCTCATATAAAGCTTCATAAGGAGCCATACCAAGGGTGGACTGATAATTATTATTATACGAAAAATCCATCAATGGCAAATGATCATCCCAACTACCTTTAAAGTCAAATACACAAGCTCGTAAGATGTCCTCTCTGATTTTCCATCGGTTTGCGGATGAAGTGCAGTGCTGAACTTCAAAATTGTGCCCATGGCATTCTATAACCGAGGCCAAAACTTAAAAGTGAACGTTGGATCTCTATCTGATACTATTGACACTAGTGCCCCATGTAAACGGATAATCTCATCAACGTACATTTGTGCATACTTGTCAACGCTGTAGGTGGTCTTAATTGGAAGAAAATGAGATGACTTCGTCAATCGGTCTACAATCACACAAATAGAATCATGGCCCTTTGGTGACTGGGATAATCCTATAACAAAATCCATCGTTATATGTTCCCACTTCCATTTCAGAATAGGCAATGATTGCAATAATCCTGTCGATTTTTGATGATCCGCCTTCACTTGCTGGCATACTAAATATTTGGATACAAATTTTGTAATCTCATGTTTCATATTGTTCCACCAGTAATACTCTTTCAAATCCATGTACATTTTGTACTTCCCGAATGCATAGAGTAGATAGAACTGTGTGCCTCTTCTAATATATCCTTCTTTAAGGATGGATTATTTGGTACACAAATTCTATTTTATAACACAATGATTCATCATTCTTAATATCAAACTAACTCTCTTTACCATTCTGAACTTCTTATTTCTTCTTCTCAAGGAATGGATCATTGATCTGCAAATTTCATATGCGTTATGCCAATAAAGGTCTCACTGTAACATGTGCTAACAATCCTCCCATTTTTAAAAATTTTAATTCAATCCCCATCGATGCCAAGTCAAGAATATTTCCAACACGTGCATACCGTATGCAACCCAGAATCCCTTATGATTTTTTACTCAAAGCATCTACTACTACATTGGCCTTCCTCGGATGATGATGGATGGTACAATCATAGTCTTTAATCAGCTCTATCCAACGCCTCTGTCACAAATTCAATTCTTTTTGTGTAAACAAGTATTTCAAGATTTGAAGATCCGTATATATCTCACAATTTTCTCGATACAAGTAATGTCTCCATAACTTCAAAGCAAAAATAATATATGTTAACTCCAAATAATGCGTAGGGTAGTTTCGTTCATGTGTCTTTAATTGTCTGGAAGCATATGTTATTACCTTCCCATTTTTCATTAGAACACATCCTAACCCCTGAAATGAAGCATCTGTATAGATTACAAAAGGATCATTCCCACACGGAATAGTAAGTATAGGAGCTAAAACCAACCGCTTCTTTAATTCTTTAAACTCCTTTCTCATTCTTCATCCCATAAAAATTTCACTTCTTTACGAGTAAACTTTGTCAATGGTAATTCTATTGATGAAAATCCTTTAATGAATCTGCGATAGTAACCTGTCAATCCTAGGAAACTCCTAATTTTTGTTATATTCTTAGGACTCTCCCATTCAACGATGGCTTCTACCTTCTTTGGATCAATATATATCCCATTCCCCGAGACAACATGCCCTAAAAACACAATTTCATTCAACTAAAACTCACACTTGCTGAATTTAGCAAATAATTTCTTTTCTCTCAATCTGCAATATAAGTCTCAAATGTTTCTCATATTCCTCCATGCTACGCAAGTAAATAAACACATCGTCTATGAATATAATCACAAATAAATCAATGAAAGGGTGGAATTCCCGGTTCATCAAATCCATAAAAACTGCTGGAGCATTAGTTAATCCAAATGGCATCACCAAAAACTCATAGTGCCCATATCGAGTCTGAAAATTTGTTTTGGAAATATCACTATCCTTCACTTTCTATTGGTGGTAACCCGATCTCAAATCAATCTTAGAAAATAATGTGGCCCCTTATAATTGATCAAACAAATCATTGATACGAGGTATAGAGTACCTATTTCTAATGGTCACCTCATTCAATTGTCGATAATCAATACATAATTGCATTGTTCCATCTTTCTTTTTCATAAATAACACTTGGGCTCCCCATGGCGAAATACTAGGCCGAATGAAACCTCTGCTTATCAGATCTTGTAATTTCATTTTTAATTATTTCAACTCCATTGGTGCCATTCTATATGCAGCAAGAGAAATTGGACCAGTACCTGTAATTAATTCAATGGAAAACTCTACTTCCCTATCGAGTGGCAATCTTGGCAATTCCTCTCGGAAGTAATCAGAAAATTCTCTAACCACTGGTATATCTTGAATTTTGAGTGCCTCTTTACTAGTATCAACCACATAAGCTAAATACCTTGTACAACATTTACTCAACAATCTCTTGCTCTTAATTGCTGATATAAGACAATTAGGAACAACCTTCCTTTCCCCTGTAAACTGGAACTCGGGTTCACCAGGTAGATAAAATGTAACTTATTTTTTAAAGCAATCAATGGAAACATAATAGGACGATAACCAATCCATCCCCAATATAATATCAAAATCCAGAATGGCCAATGGTATCAAGTCAACATAGAAATCTCGCTCACCCATTCGTAAGACACAATCTTTATAAACATGTTCCACCATAATTACACTTTCCATTGGGGTTGGAATATATAAAGCACAATTGAGAAATGAACATGGTTTACCCAAATATGAAACAATATGTAATGCCAAAAATGAATGCGTAAATCCAGGATTAATGAGTGCATATAAATCTTTGTTTGCAATAGAAAGTTTACCTGTAACCAATTCTGGTGTAGCATGGGCATCTTGCAGCATCATCGTAAACACTTTTCCTCCTGCCCTAGATCCAGTTGCTTGTTCTGTACCTCTTCCCCTGGTGGCAGTGCCTGGAGAGGATCCTTTATGAGGCTCCACACTACTGACTGAAACCGCTCTTGATAACATAGGACAATTCTTTCTCAGATGGCCCTTCTGATGACAGTTAAAACATTATATATTTTGTAACTTTGGGCAATTTCTCTTTATATGACCCGATGTCCCACAAAAGAAACTAACATTCGGATCTCCTCGTGCTGAACCTCTTCCACCACTAGCTTCACCCCTTTGCGAACTACCTCCCATACCTCTACCATGCTCAAATTTCTGCCCTCCAAGTCTCGAATATTCTGTACCACTACCATTTTGATAATTCGGATCACTCTTTACACCTTGTTCTCAATTCCCTCCCGATTTATTCACGTCCTTTTCTACTAGCATGACTTTGTTCACCAAGGCTAAATAATTAACAGCCTCTAAAGCAGACAATCGTGATTTAATAACTAACTCAAGTCCGGCGAGAAATCGACTACACATGCCTTCCTTGTTTTGTAAAAAACTCGTAGAAAAACGAGATAAGGCTGTAAGTTTAGCTTCGTATTCTATAACAGTCATGCTTCCTTGATTCAACATGAAATATTCTTTCTCCTTTTGTTTTCGATACATCGAACGAAAATACTTATCATACAAGGCTTTAACAAAAGTCTCACATGAGATCACATTCCCACCTCCTGGAGTAATCAATAAATATTTTGTGGCATCCCACCAGTACTTAGCTTCTCCTTTCGGCATATATGTCGCCAACGTCACCAGTTGATTTTCAGGCATTCTCATTACCTCAAAAATAGGTTCCATCTCTCTAACCCATACTTCTGCCTCTGTTGGATCAACTTCTCCTTCAAATGAGGGTGAATTCATTTTAATAAATTTCTTATGTGAAGTACTCCTTTCTTCTCAGTGTTTCACCTCCTCAGCCCTGGCCAATGCTTGTGCCTCCAGTTGCCTGGCCTGTTGTTCTTCCATCAGAGCCATAAATCTAGCTTGCTTCTCTGCCATTAATGTCATAGCACGTGCCATTTTTTGCATGTTTGTCAATTGTTACGGGTCAAGTTCTATATTTCTATGAACGGGTTGCTCAACCTCCACCTCCGCTGCCATATTTCAAACCTCATCTTCTATTCCCACATTCACATTCCCTCCTTCCATTCTTTTATATCTGAAATAGATCAAAGATATAACAACATACATATATACATATCTTTCCTACCATAAATGTTAGTATCCAACAAAATATATTTCTAACATTCACTGCAAAATCTAGACTCTTCTCACTCCAGAACCTCTAAAACCTAGGCTCTGATATGAAAAGCTGACACACCCCAACCCAGTTACTTATAATTAAGTTTGAAAATCAAAGTGAGTCAAACCATAATTAATTTAACCAAAACATAAACACGAGTTTTAAATATAAAGCCATCAGTGTAATTTCATATAACTAAAAACTTTTTTTACAACATTGAAGTAGTCATACTTATACAAATTTGCTTGAAAGATAAGTTAACTTAATTAAATCATTTACATTAAACCAAATCTTTGTTTCTCCCATTCCTGGCTAACCTAACCTGACTTCCTAGATTTAGCAGTCACCTCGCATTACCTGAAAACATTAATATTGGAATCGTGAGCAACACAGCTCAGTGAATGCACCACTACTACACTACTGCATAAATTTTAAATGCAATAAATCATATTCCTATAATAATATATGTATATATTTATCTGGATCATTCATAAGAATGACTAACTTTTTTGAATCATGATTCACATATCCTGTCTAAATAGATAATTCTCCCACATTCCTGGTCGAGGAGTAACCCCTCGTCATTAATAGATAAATCTCCCCCATTCCGGGTCGGGGAGTAACCTCCCATTTCGGTAAATCAAAATGAACAATTTCATATTCATTATATTCTGATCATATCAATAACATAATACAAATATCTCTTTCCAGTGAGTACACTCACCTTGGGTTGTCAACTATTTATTTATGTTTCCTTCGGGTGGAGCTGAACTGGGTTAATTAGACCTTACACCTGTCAATCCAAGTAAATTAGTATTGAATCTCAATCATAAGTAATATCCTAACACACTTATGTAAATTTCAATGACTATATAACAACAATATACTTCCACTTAAATCACATTCCATGAAACATGAGTAAATACAAAATCATGGTATACATGTTGATAAAGTTATGGACATTCAACCGTAGGAAATACCTCATAAGGAATTTATAAGTAAATATGAAAGCATACTTCTCAATGTATACACATATGAAACATGTACTCAAAATACTCTTTGGAAAGAGGAGATAACAATATTCTTTCATGGGTTATTTAGTATGGCCTCAAATTATTGTCCTCTATACTCAACCATCATATATTCCTAAATTGTATAAATACAGATGCCCAACCTTATCAATATGAAAACATATATGAATATAGTTTCCAGTACAAGTGACGGTGTAATTTTTCAAGCTTCCTAGAGCCAGTTATGACCATTTATTTACAACACAAGAAATCTGCCTACATGCTCCTCTATTGTTTCTTCAACTTCCAAGAATTTTCATAATTTTTCTCCATCATAACATTCCATGATTTTCAACCCATTTTTAGTAAACATACTGAATAGTACAGAATTAAAGTTTCATAATTTTTTGACTTCATTTATAATCTCAAAATCTTGACCAAACTTAGAGCATACCGAAATGAAATATACAAACAGCAACTATATACTAACTTGCAACCATCACTAAGGCCTAATCACAAGAAGTTAAATTATAATTCTCGGATATGATATGAATATATGAGTCTACTTTCATATCCAATTGGAATGTCTCAATTCCAGAAAGCACACAAAGAGATATGCAAGTTTGAATACAAGGGGTTTCAATACAAAGCAATATGACATATAAACACCACTTATCTCACATATGAACCAATACATACTATCACAAAGGATGATGGAATTTTAATCAATAATTCACGATTTATATACTTTGAAATAAGTATAATACAAGATTAAAACAATATTAACACATAATTTTTACCTTGAAAACACCTTAAGGATTTTCTTGCAATTTTTTCATAGCTTTTCCTTGTAACCCTTTCTTCCTTAACTTCTACTTTCTCTTTCCTCAAGCATAAAAACCCTTCAAACTGAACCTAGGCTTAAATTTACTGAAGAAATAGGTTAGAAGAAGAGTTTTAAGTCGTCCAAGGCTGCCTCCCATGTCAACCAATCAAATTAAAACATTTGCTTTAGTAAAAGACAAGTTACCACTTAAAGGGAATGGACAGATTTGCCCTTTGTTCGTAAATTAGGTGTAACTCCTTACTTGGACATCCGTTTGATGATACGTTTGTCGTGACACAAATCTAACTCATATATATACAACTATGTAGTTTTCACCTTGAGTCAATTGTTACATTATAAAGGTCAAAACTAGTTTCTAACAGGAACATTTCTACCGAAAACAACAAAATTTTGTGTTTGAAAATAATTCGACATTTCATGATTTATGAAAGTAGGATTAGACTAAACATAATCACTTAATATTAGATATAATAATAACACATTATTCATATCACATTGTAAGGACATTTTTGTCCATTATCAATTTGTATGTCGTACGCCGTTACACCGTTGAAGAAACTCAAGATCGCATCTACATCAACGGATCCGAATATCAAAGCGTCTTCAACATCATAGCCTCTGCGAGAATGAACTTGGTAAAATTTTGTTTTTACGTTCCTTAAAGTTCATATTTAGTATTGGGAAATTTTTATAAAATGCTTTTTATAAAAATAAGAAGTAAGTTTTTTTAAGCAAAATGAGGCTTTTAAAAGGATTTTATTTTTCTGGGAAAATCGGACCGATCCGGCCCCATACCGGACCGATCCGCTTGCTCAAAGTCCAGTAGACCCCGGATCCATAACGAACCGATGAAGATAAATATCCGAACCGATCCGATGTCAACCGGACCGATCCGATTGCAATTAAAAGAACCGATCCGGTCTACCGGACCGATCCGCCTCAATCCGGACCGGTCCGCCTGGGATAATTACGAGCAGTCCCAGTTTTTGTAAACTCTTTCCTTGGTTTTCTTATTTAAATCCAACTTCGGGGAGTTATTTTTTAAGACTTACAAACACGATTTTCAGAGTCCTAAATACTCTAAGTCTTCATCTTTTTGAGTCCCAAGACTCTTTTTGATTCACACACAAAAATCCCAATTACTTTTGTGAATCTTTTGGAACCCTAGAACACAAGCTTTGCTATTGTTCAACCCTTGTGGAGAAGCCGTTCTCTTCTTCATTGCTGCCCTCCTGGAAAGGGAAAATTCCAGCCGCCGACATAGGAACCGACACCTGCGGGTATTTCTGTGTCACACTGTTTCTAGCCGTTGCTTTGAAGGTTTACCGAAGACACCGTGCGTTACACTTGTGGGCGATTATCAGGTTGTATGTAAGTCAATGGTCTTGTAAATTCTTTAAAGTTCTAGAAATAAAAGGTTTTGCCCTTCGGGGATTTTTCCTTAAACTTTGTGTGTTGAATAATTCTTGCATGATTTCATATTGTTTCAATCACACCTAGTTGCATGTTTAGGGTTGCTTTGGGTTAAAAGGAATTTAATTAAAATTGGTTTTTATTTGAGAAGTCGCAATATTTCCGCTGCTGCTGCACTCTCAAATTGGTATCAGAGCAGGTTACGCTAATTTATCGCGTGATCCTGATTTTTCGAGGATTTATTTTTTTTTGATACAATTTGACTTCTCACGTCGTCAAATTGGTATCAGAGCCTGTTGCACTAAGTTATTGTGTTTTGATCCTGTTTTTGCAAAAATGGCTTTTGATGGTTTTGATGATCTTCGATGTCAAATTTTTGAAAAAATTAATTGGAAAATTCGCACGAACTCTTGTTTTAAATCTTCTGTTGAAAACGAATCTGAGAGGTGTCCTTGTTGTGAGGGTGTTGGTCACACGTTACATGAGTGTACCACAAATTTAAAGAAGAAATTGAATAAACCGATTTCTCATGTTTCTACCCTTAGTGATTGTGATTCGGAAGAAGAAGTTTTTTATGCTTCTAGGCGAGAGTTTCCCATCCGTGTGATTAGTGATGATAGTGAAAGTGATGGGAGTGTGGATGAAAGTGAGGAGGAAAGTGTAGATGAGCATGACTTGCAAACTGCTTTCAATGAACTTTATGCTGAAACTTTGAAAACAAAGAAAGAAAATTTGAAATTGAAAGCTCAATTGAAAGAGTGTGCCATAAAAAATAATGATTTTTTAGTTGAAGAACTTAGGGCTCATGTGAAAATTTTGAAAGAGAAGCTTGAGTACGTCGAGGGTGAGAGAGATAGTCTTAGAGGGTTGATGGAGACTATGAAAAAGGAGCTTTTAGAGTTTGAGGATTCTAAACGAGTACTTGAATCTAGGATAGGTGAACTTGAGGTGAAATTGAAAGATTCAAGTAAAGTGAAATTTGATTTGGAGTCTAGGTCTGAAAAACTTGATAAGATTTTAGGCACAGTCGAGATCAAAACTGATAGGGGTGGGATTGGTCTTGAAAAATATGTTGCACCCATTCCCACACGTGTGAGAGAGCCTCCTAGGTTTGTTAAGAAAGAGACACCTACGGGTGTTAGGAAAGAGCCCCCTAGGAACATCGTGAGAGTGCCTCCTAGGATCATTAGGAGAGATCCACCTAAGCAAATTCAGAAAGCGCCACCTAGGAAATTGAGGAGAGGGCCACCTTTAGGTAACACACACCGCCCAATTTACACTTGCACACATTGCGGTAGGCAAGGTCATCTTAGGCGATTTTGTTACAAGCTTTTAAATGGACCTAGGAAGGTTAATGAAAGAATAAATTCGATTCCCAAAACCCCCACACTTCGTTACACATCAATTTGGGTTAGAAAATCGGATTTAGAGGCTTATGGTTTATTTGTCCACGATTCCCGTTTGCTTGCACGTGATTCACCCCATGTGAAATCTTTTGGTTGATTGTGATTGCATGTTTGTCATACACTAGTTGTAGGTTCATGATATATTTTTACTAGTGTGATGACTTGTACTTTTTGTATAAATTCTTGTTTTTGATTTTTTTTGAAAAATACAAAAAGATTTTATTTTGATAAAACTTTTGAAAAATCCAAAAAGATTTTTATTTTTTAGTTTACACCGTTTATGGATGAACACTGTGGATGACCGAGTCACAACATCATTCCATTATTTTCATGTGACTATTTGATAGTGTTTTGAGACAATAGGTCAATTCATCCATGTGCTTTATAATGTTTGGAGTCATTAAGATGTATTTGAGTGTTACTTCCTACATGTTTGACTCATGTTTCCTTTATTGCACACATGCACGGATTTGTTTGATTATTGTGCTTGTCTTATCACATGTTGGTTGGGTGTTTTCACTTCAATCCTGTCCTTAAAACGAACCAAGCGCGATAATTTTGATAAGGAAATTGTGCATATAAAAACCGTTTTGCGAGTTTGTGTGCTTTGTTTGAAAACGGGGAAGGGCTGCGAAAGGTTCTTTAGCCTTTGCGAATACTAAGCCACCGTTAAATTGGACCTAAAAAATGGAGGAATTTTATTATCCGAGGTCCAAAGAGGTTAAAAGAGCCCGAGAAAAAAATTGAAAGGCAATAAAAAGAATTTCATGCCAATTATGGGCCATTTAGGTTTTTGCACCAATTCTCCAAAGTTTGAGAATTTAGATCACCTCTAAAAGAAAATTTTTATGAGGGAGTTTGGTTGGCGTATTAAAACGGGTTTGCACGTCCTTAAAATTCTTAAAAATGCGCTACATAGTTTTGGACGTTATTGGTGTGGAAATCACTTTGACTTTGATTTGTTGATATGCATAAGACGATGTCATCTAAATTCAACAATTTTTTCACCTAAGGATACTTTTGATGTTCATTCGTTAGGGGTACACATATGCATCGTGCACATATGATTGATTGAGTTGATTTACCTATCGAATGTGTTCACACCCATTCATTCCATTTCCATGACTTGGTTGTTTGAGTCTAAATCCATGGTGTGATTTTTGTATCATATTTGTTCAAATTGGTTTCCTATCTTTGTATGAAAAATTTGAAAAATCAAAAATAATTTGTATTTGTTGTGTACCGTGTCACCCCGATTTTGCTTATTTGATTCATTCTTCTCATTTGTCTATTTGGGGACATCATAAAAAGGGGGAGAAAGAATTATCATATTATGGGGGAGTTTGAATTTTGGGAGTTTTTGAGATGTAGCTTATGTTTTTATCATATATTGGTATCCATGTTTATGTAGCTTATGTTTTTATCATATATTGGTATCCATGTTTATCTCATTTCAAACTCGATATGTCACGTGGTATTTGCTTTGTCTCATGTGTGTAGGTATAAAGATTGAAGATCAATACGTTGCACACCCTGATGAGAAAAGCTTTGAGATTTGATGATTGTTGAAGATTGAAGAACAAACGATGAAGATTTATACCTTTGTATCTTTCCATCTTTAGGGTTCATGGGAGGGTAGATTTGTATAGGTCATAAAGTTGATAATTCGGATATTTTTTATGTATGTACCGGCATAGACATAGGGGGAGATTTGTAAGGACATTTTTGTCCATTATCAATTTGTATGTCGTACGCCGTTACACCGTTGAAGAAACTCAAGATCGCATCTACATCAACGGATCCGAATATCAAAGCGTCTTCAACATCATAGCCTCTGCGAGAATGAACTTGGTAAAATTTTGTTTTTACGTTCCTTAAAGTTCATATTTAGTATTGGGAAATTTTTATAAAATGCTTTTTATAAAAATAAGAAGTAAGTTTTTTTAAGCAAAATGAGGCTTTTAAAAGGATTTTATTTTTCTGGGAAAATCGGACCGATCCGGCCCCATACCGGACCGATCCGCTTGCTCAAAGTCCAGTAGACCCCGGATCCATAACGAACCGATGAAGATAAATATCCGAACCGATCCGATGTCAACCGGACCGATCCGATTGCAATTAAAAGAACCGATCCGGTCTACCGGACCGATCCGCCTCAATCCGGACCGGTCCGCCTGGGATAATTACGAGCAGTCCCAGTTTTTGTAAACTCTTTCCTTGGTTTTCTTATTTAAATCCAACTTCGGGGAGTTATTTTTTAAGACTTACAAACACGATTTTCAGAGTCCTAAATACTCTAAGTCTTCATCTTTTTGAGTCCCAAGACTCTTTTTGATTCACACACAAAAATCCCAATTACTTTTGTGAATCTTTTGGAACCCTAGAACACAAGCTTTGCTATTGTTCAACCCTTGTGGAGAAGCCGTTCTCTTCTTCATTGCTGCCCTCCTGGAAAGGGAAAATTCCAGCCGCCGACATAGGAACCGACACCTGCGGGTATTTCTGTGTCACACTGTTTCTAGCCGTTGCTTTGAAGGTTTACCGAAGACACCGTGCGTTACACTTGTGGGCGATTATCAGGTTGTATGTAAGTCAATGGTCTTGTAAATTCTTTAAAGTTCTAGAAATAAAAGGTTTTGCCCTTCGGGGATTTTTCCTTAAACTTTGTGTGTTGAATAATTCTTGCATGATTTCATATTGTTTCAATCACACCTAGTTGCATGTTTAGGGTTGCTTTGGGTTAAAAGGAATTTAATTAAAATTGGTTTTTATTTGAGAAGTCGCAATATTTCCGCTGCTGCTGCACTCTCAAATTGGTATCAGAGCAGGTTACGCTAATTTATCGCGTGATCCTGATTTTTCGAGGATTTATTTTTTTTTGATACAATTTGACTTCTCACGTCGTCAAATTGGTATCAGAGCCTGTTGCACTAAGTTATTGTGTTTTGATCCTGTTTTTGCAAAAATGGCTTTTGATGGTTTTGATGATCTTCGATGTCAAATTTTTGAAAAAATTAATTGGAAAATTCGCACGAACTCTTGTTTTAAATCTTCTGTTGAAAACGAATCTGAGAGGTGTCCTTGTTGTGAGGGTGTTGGTCACACGTTACATGAGTGTACCACAAATTTAAAGAAGAAATTGAATAAACCGATTTCTCATGTTTCTACCCTTAGTGATTGTGATTCGGAAGAAGAAGTTTTTTATGCTTCTAGGCGAGAGTTTCCCATCCGTGTGATTAGTGATGATAGTGAAAGTGATGGGAGTGTGGATGAAAGTGAGGAGGAAAGTGTAGATGAGCATGACTTGCAAACTGCTTTCAATGAACTTTATGCTGAAACTTTGAAAACAAAGAAAGAAAATTTGAAATTGAAAGCTCAATTGAAAGAGTGTGCCATAAAAAATAATGATTTTTTAGTTGAAGAACTTAGGGCTCATGTGAAAATTTTGAAAGAGAAGCTTGAGTACGTCGAGGGTGAGAGAGATAGTCTTAGAGGGTTGATGGAGACTATGAAAAAGGAGCTTTTAGAGTTTGAGGATTCTAAACGAGTACTTGAATCTAGGATAGGTGAACTTGAGGTGAAATTGAAAGATTCAAGTAAAGTGAAATTTGATTTGGAGTCTAGGTCTGAAAAACTTGATAAGATTTTAGGCACAGTCGAGATCAAAACTGATAGGGGTGGGATTGGTCTTGAAAAATATGTTGCACCCATTCCCACACGTGTGAGAGAGCCTCCTAGGTTTGTTAAGAAAGAGACACCTACGGGTGTTAGGAAAGAGCCCCCTAGGAACATCGTGAGAGTGCCTCCTAGGATCATTAGGAGAGATCCACCTAAGCAAATTCAGAAAGCGCCACCTAGGAAATTGAGGAGAGGGCCACCTTTAGGTAACACACACCGCCCAATTTACACTTGCACACATTGCGGTAGGCAAGGTCATCTTAGGCGATTTTGTTACAAGCTTTTAAATGGACCTAGGAAGGTTAATGAAAGAATAAATTCGATTCCCAAAACCCCCACACTTCGTTACACATCAATTTGGGTTAGAAAATCGGATTTAGAGGCTTATGGTTTATTTGTCCACGATTCCCGTTTGCTTGCACGTGATTCACCCCATGTGAAATCTTTTGGTTGATTGTGATTGCATGTTTGTCATACACTAGTTGTAGGTTCATGATATATTTTTACTAGTGTGATGACTTGTACTTTTTGTATAAATTCTTGTTTTTGATTTTTTTTGAAAAATACAAAAAGATTTTATTTTGATAAAACTTTTGAAAAATCCAAAAAGATTTTTATTTTTTAGTTTACACCGTTTATGGATGAACACTGTGGATGACCGAGTCACAACATCATTCCATTATTTTCATGTGACTATTTGATAGTGTTTTGAGACAATAGGTCAATTCATCCATGTGCTTTATAATGTTTGGAGTCATTAAGATGTATTTGAGTGTTACTTCCTACATGTTTGACTCATGTTTCCTTTATTGCACACATGCACGGATTTGTTTGATTATTGTGCTTGTCTTATCACATGTTGGTTGGGTGTTTTCACTTCAATCCTGTCCTTAAAACGAACCAAGCGCGATAATTTTGATAAGGAAATTGTGCATATAAAAACCGTTTTGCGAGTTTGTGTGCTTTGTTTGAAAACGGGGAAGGGCTGCGAAAGGTTCTTTAGCCTTTGCGAATACTAAGCCACCGTTAAATTGGACCTAAAAAATGGAGGAATTTTATTATCCGAGGTCCAAAGAGGTTAAAAGAGCCCGAGAAAAAAATTGAAAGGCAATAAAAAGAATTTCATGCCAATTATGGGCCATTTAGGTTTTTGCACCAATTCTCCAAAGTTTGAGAATTTAGATCACCTCTAAAAGAAAATTTTTATGAGGGAGTTTGGTTGGCGTATTAAAACGGGTTTGCACGTCCTTAAAATTCTTAAAAATGCGCTACATAGTTTTGGACGTTATTGGTGTGGAAATCACTTTGACTTTGATTTGTTGATATGCATAAGACGATGTCATCTAAATTCAACAATTTTTTCACCTAAGGATACTTTTGATGTTCATTCGTTAGGGGTACACATATGCATCGTGCACATATGATTGATTGAGTTGATTTACCTATCGAATGTGTTCACACCCATTCATTCCATTTCCATGACTTGGTTGTTTGAGTCTAAATCCATGGTGTGATTTTTGTATCATATTTGTTCAAATTGGTTTCCTATCTTTGTATGAAAAATTTGAAAAATCAAAAATAATTTGTATTTGTTGTGTACCGTGTCACCCCGATTTTGCTTATTTGATTCATTCTTCTCATTTGTCTATTTGGGGACATCATAAAAAGGGGGAGAAAGAATTATCATATTATGGGGGAGTTTGAATTTTGGGAGTTTTTGAGATGTAGCTTATGTTTTTATCATATATTGGTATCCATGTTTATGTAGCTTATGTTTTTATCATATATTGGTATCCATGTTTATCTCATTTCAAACTCGATATGTCACGTGGTATTTGCTTTGTCTCATGTGTGTAGGTATAAAGATTGAAGATCAATACGTTGCACACCCTGATGAGAAAAGCTTTGAGATTTGATGATTGTTGAAGATTGAAGAACAAACGATGAAGATTTATACCTTTGTATCTTTCCATCTTTAGGGTTCATGGGAGGGTAGATTTGTATAGGTCATAAAGTTGATAATTCGGATATTTTTTATGTATGTACCGGCATAGACATAGGGGGAGATTTGTAAGGACATTTTTGTCCATTATCAATTTGTATGTCGTACGCCGTTACACCGTTGAAGAAACTCAAGATCGCATCTACATCAACGGATCCGAATATCAAAGCGTCTTCAACATCATAGCCTCTGCGAGAATGAACTTGGTAAAATTTTGTTTTTACGTTCCTTAAAGTTCATATTTAGTATTGGGAAATTTTTATAAAATGCTTTTTATAAAAATAAGAAGTAAGTTTTTTTAAGCAAAATGAGGCTTTTAAAAGGATTTTATTTTTCTGGGAAAATCGGACCGATCCGGCCCCATACCGGACCGATCCGCTTGCTCAAAGTCCAGTAGACCCCGGATCCATAACGAACCGATGAAGATAAATATCCGAACCGATCCGATGTCAACCGGACCGATCCGATTGCAATTAAAAGAACCGATCCGGTCTACCGGACCGATCCGCCTCAATCCGGACCGGTCCGCCTGGGATAATTACGAGCAGTCCCAGTTTTTGTAAACTCTTTCCTTGGTTTTCTTATTTAAATCCAACTTCGGGGAGTTATTTTTTAAGACTTACAAACACGATTTTCAGAGTCCTAAATACTCTAAGTCTTCATCTTTTTGAGTCCCAAGACTCTTTTTGATTCACACACAAAAATCCCAATTACTTTTGTGAATCTTTTGGAACCCTAGAACACAAGCTTTGCTATTGTTCAACCCTTGTGGAGAAGCCGTTCTCTTCTTCATTGCTGCCCTCCTGGAAAGGGAAAATTCCAGCCGCCGACATAGGAACCGACACCTGCGGGTATTTCTGTGTCACACTGTTTCTAGCCGTTGCTTTGAAGGTTTACCGAAGACACCGTGCGTTACACTTGTGGGCGATTATCAGGTTGTATGTAAGTCAATGGTCTTGTAAATTCTTTAAAGTTCTAGAAATAAAAGGTTTTGCCCTTCGGGGATTTTTCCTTAAACTTTGTGTGTTGAATAATTCTTGCATGATTTCATATTGTTTCAATCACACCTAGTTGCATGTTTAGGGTTGCTTTGGGTTAAAAGGAATTTAATTAAAATTGGTTTTTATTTGAGAAGTCGCAATATTTCCGCTGCTGCTGCACTCTCACACATAAATTAAGCATGATTTAAATATAATTTATCATAATTATATCCGGGTTGTCACAACTCCCCCCCCCCCCCCCCCCTTGAAAATTTCGTCCCCGAAATTTAATATAAAGGTCACTTAACAAACAAGCGGGGATATTGTTTCTTCATGCTATCCTATGTTTCCCAAGTTGATTCTTTAACTCCATGGCTCATCCACATAACTTTAACTAAGGGAATAACTTTATTCCTCAATACTTGCTCACGATCAATAATTTCCAATGGTTCCTCGATGTACGACAAGTCTTCCTTCAGTTCAATTGGTTGAATTTTCAACTGATGATATGGATCCACCAAATACTTACGAAGCATAGATACGTGAAACACATCATGTAAACGGGATAAATCTGGAGGTAATGTTAATCTATATGTTAGGGTCCCAATTCTTTCCTGCACTTCATATGGTCCAATGTATCTTGGACTTAGTTTCCCCTTTTTTCCAAATCTCATGACACCTTTCAATGGTGAATTACGCAAGAATACAAAATCTCCCTTCTGAATTCCAATGGATGCTTTCTTTTATCTGTATAATATTTCTGCCTGTTTTGCGCTATCTTTATCCGTTCCCGAATCTTTTTTTAATCTTTTTTGTTGTCATATCTATCAATTCAGGACCCAAAAATTTTCTTTCAGCTACTTCATTCCCACACAAAGGCGTTCTACATCTCCTCCCATATATTGCTTCATAAGGAGCCATACCAATGGTGGACTGGTAACTATTATTATACGAGAATACCATCAATGGCAAATGATCATCCCAACTACCTTTGAAGTCAAATACCCAAGCTCGTAATATGTCTTCTACTATATGAGTCATCCTTTCTTATTGTCCATCGATTTGCGGATGAAATGCAGTGCTGAACTTCAAACTTGTGCCCATGGCATTCTGTAACCGAGGCCAAAACTTAGAAGTGAATGATGGATCTCTATCTGATACTATTAACACTGTGCCCCATGTAAACGGATAATCTCACCAACGTACATACGTTCATACTTGTCAACAGTGTAGGTAGTCTTAACTGGAAGAAAATGAGTTGACTTCGTCAATCGATCTATAATCACCTAAATAGAATCATGGCTCTTTGGTGATCGGGGTAATCCTATAACAAAATCCATCGTTATATGTTCCCACTTCCATTCCGAAATAGGCAATAACTACAATAATCCTGCCGGCTTTTGATGCTCCGCCTTCACTTGCTGGCATACTAAACATTCAGATACAAATTCTGTAATCTCACGTTTCATATTGTTCCACCAGTAATACTCTTTCAAATCTCTGTACATTTTGGTACCTCCCGGATTCATAGAGTAAATAGAACTATGTTTAGGACTTTTAAGTTATGCATAAAGGTAGCTATGTTTTCATCCAAACATGCTTTTGAAAACGAAAAAAAAATATGGTGCATTTAAAGAAAAAAAATATTGCGCTATTTTTCGAAAGATTTCAAGTACGATATTATTTAATGGGAATTTATCTCTAAATAAAAGGATGACTTTAAGTTAATTAAGTTGGGGCGCGACAACACTACTCGAGTCTCTTAGATCATCTTCCCACTTCAAAATTCTAGACTTAAGCAAAAATTTAGGCTCTTTAAAGTTTAGGGATTCCTTCTTCATGTTTTTAATCATTCCTTGAAGGTTGTCTCACTCCCCCTCAATGCAAGAGAACTTATAGCTATGAGTTTTCTCATGTGACATCAAATCTTTTATCGATTTATCATTTTCCTCAATGACACATTCATTAACCCTAGTATCAAAACTTTTAAAGTCATTTAATTTATTCTATAAAAAATCGACTCTAGCCTCACTCTCTTTCTTGAACCTTTCTAAGTTTTTAAAACCACGATTCATGTCCATGATCTTCTCAAGAAAGATATCTCTTTTAGTATGAGCGGTTCCTAAAAAGTTATGCTTTAAAACAAAAATTTTACTTTTCAATAAATTTAATTCTTTTTGCAAACCTCAAATTCAAATGAGTTAATATTTCAACACGATTTTGAAGCTCATTAAACTCATCCACAATGTCAAAATCATCATTATCATTAAATGCATCAGATAACTTATCATTTTTTTTGGAAGTGGATATTAATCCCCTGTATTTATTTGATAAGGAGAAAAAGCCTCTCCTTGGTGACCTTACAATTCAATCAAGAAAACTTTTTAAACTAGGTAAACTTATCTTATCTAATTTATAGAATCCTCTACTTATAATGGGTAATGTTAATGAATGAAAAGTAAATTATTTTCATGTCATCCAAATGGTCATTTCGAGTGCAACGTTGAGTCTGGAAGGATCGAAATAGGTAGAAAAGTCTACCCGGAGGTTTGATTTAGGTCTCGGGTCAATTAGGAACCAAAAGGACACCCCGAAGAGGTATTTTGATCATTTTATTTGGGAGGTAAATAGTAACTACGAAAATTGGATTTTATTATATAAGTGAAGAGATTAGAGAACTTAGGTTCATTCACCCAACAACAAAGGAAAGGTCTTTGAGGAGAGTGAGAGGTTTTTCCAAGGAGAGGAAGAAGTTTTGAGGGCAAACCAAGGGACAACCACCTTGAACCACCTTTCACCACCACCGAAAAAATGACCAGAAAAGAGGAGGCAACATCCTACACATATCTTCTCCAAAAAATCAGACCTACACCTTAAGGCAAGTGTAATTCTTGTTCCAATTAGTGAGTATAATATCCATGTTAGAATAGAATTAATATTCACCCATGAGAATTGTAAAATTGGGCATGAAATAATGGATAAATTAATTAATGGGATAGGTATTGCATGTAGTTGAGAAATTCACATGTTGAGGTTATCAAATTGATGATTTGAATTGTAAATCACGAAATTATATTCTGGGTTTTATGAAGAACATAAATGGTGAATATAGAATTTGAGGATTTTAAAGATTATATTGATTTAGATAAAAACCCTTCTTGAAATTAAGGAATTAGATGTTTTTTATGTGTTATAAATAAATGATGTTGGGATAATTGGGATTCGTTAGAATACATTCCATGTGGGTTTGGGTGTAAGAATTTTGGAGAAAAATCCAGAAAACTGAGGTTGGGGACGAACTGCTGAGACGTCGTTCGAACGAACTGGAAAGTCGTTTGAACGACATCATTCGAACGAGATGAGATATCGTTCGAACGAGATACGACGTCATTCGAACGAGATGTTATGGCGTTTGAACGAGATACAATATCGTTCGAAATAAATGAGATGTCATTTGAACGAGAATTCAGGGACTTCTAACGAGATTTTATAATTTTAATTTTAGCCCAAAAATGTTTGGATATTTGTATTTTGGCCCACGATAAGTTATGAATAATTTTTGGTACATTAACTGGGAGTGAGGGACTTGGGTTAATGTTGGGAAATTAAATGTGGAATCAAGAAAGGTTTTATGTGAGTGATAACTGAATAATAAAATACGATAATGAGATTAAATCGTAATTAACAAGTATGCGTAGTATTCAAGAAATACAACGGGTACTTGGGGTAGGATGAATTTCTAATATGAGACATAGGTCGAGTGTGTACCTACTCTTATATAGGTTGAGTATATACATATTTCTTGATGATTTATGTGTATGACATACCTAGCCTACTTGCTATCGACGGGAGGTTTGGGCATTGAGGGAAGTTATATCCTGATGAGCCTTATGGGAGATTTTTGACTTGTTGCCTCAGAACATAGGACTTAAGTTTGATTGCCATTAGTGAAAATAATAGTATTGAATGGTCATTTGGGTGCGTTGGTATGTGCGTAGCCCAAAAGCTTAGGACTATGTTCGCCTCCAATACTTGTGTTTTGATATTTGTGGTTCGAGGAATATACCGAACCAATAGTCATTTATACAGCGACGAGATGTACTGGGACTAGATAGTAGAGTATGCATGCACCGCAGTTGAGTCTTGGGGTGAAGTACCATATATATATATATATATATATATATATATACTTGTGGTATTATCTACTATGTGAACTAACTAGACATAAAAGATAGTGAAGTATGAAATTAATTAGGTATTTGAACACTTAATTATACTAACAATTGAACTAATATATATTTATTACATGTGTTGCGAAGAAAATACAAGGGGAAGATAAGGTCTATGGATAGTTGACACAGTGATATAATCTAGTGAAAGTGGGAATAGTAACTAGAATAATTTGAAAATGCATTAGACGTGCACACTAGATGAGAGGTGAGAATCTTAAGAGAGAGAACGAGAATTTAACACGTATATAATAATTGTTAATTGTAGCATTTATTCACTTGCTGTTTTTAAAATATTTTACAATCGGGCTCTGACCCGTTTTTTCTTGCATATTCTCTTCCTTCTTGTATATATTATATCAGGTGTCCAGTCACAGGGACGCCCAGCATAGAGGATCGAAAATTTAAGTGTTATGGATACTTTGGAGTTGTGGAATTTGCATTAGACACATCATTTTATTGATGCATGTACTCTGTAGTCATTTCTTTTTTATGAAATATTGCTAAAGGATTCTTGTCATTTTCATTCTATCTCAGTCAGTGGTTTTATTTACGTCAGTTTTGGATACATTTGATTTTATTTGGTTTATTGTATTGAGATGTTTGAAACTGAGAAGTTTATTCCAGTTACATTAATTAAGTTGTGATGATACTTATTCATTATTCATTGTTGTGGAATGGTTTCTATTATAAATGTTGGTATTGTTAAAAAGGAATTTTATTAAAAATTGGAAATTGGAAATTTTAACAATAACTTAATTGATTACTAGGTGGTTAATAAAGAAAGAAAATTATTTTCGACGGTGATGCTAAGAATGAGTCAACTGAATAATTCGAGTTAATTGGGTAAAGGATTGGTCACCCGGTATTTAATTAAGCGGGTTGTTACACACAATGTCTTTCATATCTCAATGTTGCGGAACTATGTGAGAGACCGTGGCCATATTATCAACTATGAACCCATTGATATCTTAGGAGATTTGAGTTATGAGGAGGTCCCAATGGAAATTTTGGATAGAGAAGTAAAGGAATTGAGGACGAAGAAAATTTATTTAGTATAAGTATTACAGAGACACCAAGCCGCGGAAGAAGCCACCTAGGAGTTGGAGACTGTTATCAGAGAGAAATACCCATATTTGTTCCAAGGTATGAATTGAACTATTAAATCCTTACCTAATTAAATTTCGAGGACGTAATTTCCTAACTTGGGGAAGTTGTAACGACCCTAAATCCTTAGAAGGTCGCGACCATGGTATGGGCCACGGCATGAGTCCCTTGTCTACGGACATCTTGAATGATCGTGGACCCTGTTGTAATGTTGAGATGGTGTGAATGATGGCGACAGAGTTTACACCTCGGAGGCTTGTGGTGATCCCCGCACGTGGTTAGTAATGTGTAGGGTCATTTCTTGCAAACCAAGTTTAAAAGCTTCTAGAAGACTTTTTGAAAAGGTATTTGTGGAAAAGTAAGGGCAGAAGCGAAAACCCTAGGATCCCTAGCATTTCCTATAAATAGCAACCATTGGCACATCAAAGCCGTTAAAAACCCCCAATTCACACTTTAGAGAGAGTGAGATTTTGAGGAGAGAAGGAAGTGCGGCCGGTAAAAAGCCGTGGAGGCATACTATTCCCCGAAGAAAAAGAGGCGGTTGAAGGCGACGGACTTCTAATGTTCATCGGACTAAGTCCTATTAGTAAAGGACTTGTTCTCTTCCTTTTTTCCTTAGTAAAAAATCCTAGTTTCCGTACTTTTATTAAATAAGATGAGCGCTTGATGTATTTATAAGATTTCGGGATTTGGAGTCCATGGAGTTTACTGTTGATAGCTTTCTGAGTTTCTTGGGTTTTTAAGCCATGGACTTTTACTGTTCATCACGATTTATAAGTTTTCTGCGTTTGATGGCTATGGATTTTCACTATTCATTCTATATGTTTATTATTGATATTCCTTTGTTTTGGGATTGAGTGTCTTAAGGGAATATAGCTTCTAAGGATACTTTTGTTGAACTTATGAGGTTTTATTGGGGTTTCTAATTTAGGAATCTAGGTTATGAGTCATTTCGTGTTTAAAACCTTCATTTTACTATTTTACCCTTGTTGAGGCTGCAGACTTTGACAATATAAGATCCTGCCTAGTGTGATTGAGTTGGGGTTCGGTGTTGAGGTCGCGATAATACTACGCCAAGTCGAGGCATCAGGTTTGGAGGCGGCCTCATATTTTGTGCTTGAGGTCAAAACGGTTAGTCCTGGGGAGATTGAGCTTGGGCTAGTTATGGGTCTTGCACCTTGGCAAAGCTTAACAAAGGTTGTGGAGTTAACAACGGACTATGGATCGCTCATCCTGGAATTGGGAAAGAGAGGAGGTCACAGCCTGTGGCATGACTGGCATAGAAACCTAGAATAAGGTAGCAGAGATTGAGAGGTCAAAGGCTATAAATAAAGGTCGCTGACTATAAGGCAAACCAAGGGAGATTAAACATTGAGAAAAGTCAAAGGAGTGATGGACCAAAGGAGATTGAGCATTGGGACATCAAAGTATTCTGAGAAGTTGGGAATAAAACATATTTTTTTCTTAATCATTCTTCTCGTAAATCACCTTAATTTGCAATGATTTTCATAATTTTGTTAGTATAAATGTCTCTGTTGAATATTAAGACTTACAAGTGAGTTGCAAACATTTGATTTAACCCTTACTGGGGGGGCAACACGGCTCATTCCTTTACTCCTTGTTTTCCTTAGTGTGAGTGGTCGCAGACAGGATTAGATGCCGCGAATATGAGGATTTTGGGGAGTTAAAAACTAGACTAAAAATTTTCGAACTCAATTTAAAAATTAAAATATATGTTCATTTTAGTGTCGAGAATAATCAGATGGAACATCCTAATCTTTTTTCCAACATTCAAACCACAACCTTCATCGGATCCATATCTCTCCACCATCACACAATCCAAGAATATTATATATATGGTCCATCCAACAACGGTCAACTCAGGTTCCTCATCCCCAAACTCCCAATACACCCAACAATTCCTCTCCATCATTCTCTCCTAATGAGACCCACCTATGTAACCATACACCGAAGAGTTTAAATTGTTGATTCGTTTACACCTTATTTCTCTCACAGACACCTACCCTTCTCTTCAACCCAAACCCACAACTTTTAGCCCCTTAAGCCTTTTACGAGTTATCCAAGATAGAAGTGGAGGAGGAGGAGGAGGAGGAGGAGGTTTTAGGTTAGATGAAAATTTAGGGTTTTGATTTGGTGAAGAAGGAAGTGAGGATATTTTGGTCATATATCTTATTTGGGGGTTTAGTCTAATTAGGATATAAAAAAAATTAACAGAGTTGTAACAGTGTTATACGAGGTTATGTGATATGAATTAAGAAAGCGGGAGTTAAGTAAAAAAAAAAATTGTAATACCTATTTTACTACATACTTCGCCAACACAACTTATTTGTTATTGTCCCTAAAATAATTCAAATAAGTGGTGTTAAGAAATACTTGATGAGTCTATTTAGAAGCCCAAACGTTAGTAAGATAAAAGAAATAGGTCATCTAAAGTATTTAAAATTTTAGATCCCTCGTATTGGCAATTTGAAGAAGTAAGTTGCCCATATTTTTTTTTTCAACCCAAAAGCTTGAACTTCTTTTCGGGGAAAGAAGTTACGGGATAGTTTATATTTTGCCTTGTTCAATCAAAATTTTGAATTTGACAAGTGCCAACATTAATGGAAAAACAGCTCTACAGAAACCGCATTTGCAAACCAAATGCATCCACATGTACATTTTTTTTACCTATTTTATCTCAAATGTTGGAGCCACGTGTTGAGAATCATCACCACGCGCTAATGCGGTTTGCATTTGGTTCATACCCTCGGTATGAAGAGAATTATTTTTAATGGATTGACATGGCATCATACAATAATTATACATAGGATAATCAAGTATTTATGTCGTAATAAAATTTCACGAAGTACCATTATTTCTTAACATGAGAATAAAATGAAGAAATACACCAATGAGGGCAGTAACTCAGAATAAACATATACTGCATATTCTTGTCAAATGAGGCGGTACACCACTTTTCTTCATTTAAGATACAGAACCATCGCATATGTCATTATGATACCTTCTCCAACCTCTCTAGTTTGTATACAGTTGTTAAATAAAAGAATATCATAACCTTTTTATTTTTTCTCCTTTGCTTACGTAACCAAATGTCATAACACTTTACAGAGATACTTCGGGTGAATAACACATTATTTAATCTAATGTTGAAGTTTGAAAGAATATTCCAATATTCTTTTATCTTCAACATTCAAATAAATGAATAGTATTTATTGAGGTTAAACATATGTCACGCGTCTTATTCATGACACTGCACAATCCAACTCGGGGTGTGACAAGGTATTCGCAGAGGAAGCCGTGAATGAATTCACTAAATTCTATTGCAATTGTACTGGATATCTTGTTGAAAGCCTTGTACAATGTTTGGATCTCGAAAAACACAAAGAACAATGCGAGTAAATGAAACCATATGATATTATTTATGTACTTTTCGTACATGTTTCACTTCCCTCGCGTTTTTCGTTTCTACTTTTTGAGATCCAAACATGACACTGCTTGTACTACCATGTGTTGGGAGAAGCTGAGGATTAATTGGACTCACTGCTTGTACTACCATGTGTTGGATCTCTTCCGAGACTGTAACCTTTTTCGATTGTTTCAGCTTCAAGGGGTAATTCATCCAACGTCTGAGGAGAAAAGGTAATGAAATAAATTCAGTAAATATGGTAACAATAAATATCAGCCTCCCTCGAATATAGACAAAGGAAACCCTAATCCACTTTTAAATAAACAAAGATCTACAAGTGTAATGTTGTAATGTAGTAGTAGACATAACACGTCCAACTCTGAACATCAGTCCACCAATACTCAAGCCGGGCATCACACTATCAACCCAGCTATTGTCTTTGTTACTTAATTGCGTTATTAATCAGATCTTTTCACAGATTTCATGTCATTATCATGCAGACTGATCTAAAAAACATCACCAAATTACTTGCAACTTTTTTCCTTTCATCTTTATCGACAGCATAAATGTATAGTTGGAAAAAAACGAAGATTGAAACCATATCCATCTGTCCTTGTTTTCATTTTTATTTATTTCTTTTTCCTTTCTCTATTTATGAACAAAATGAACTTGTTTAGGAATATCAAAGAGATGGGAAGTGTTGAAACAGATTAATTGGGATAATTCACGGGGAGCACTTATCAACAAGTTAGGTCCAACCAGCCTAGTACACAAACTCTTATAAAAATCAACTGGTGTAACTTCAGCACAACTGGACTGAGAATATATATATATATATATATATATATATATATATATATATATATATATATATACGGAGCCGTTCAGGAGCGGACTCAAATAACGGGTCTACTAACGGACCACCCCCAAACGACGTAGTTTTGGGGGTGAAATTACAAGAAAACCCTTACTTCACCCGGTTTTCTTATAATTTCACCCCCAAAACTACGTCGTTTGGGGGTGGTCCATTAGTAGACCCGTTGTTTAGGTCCGCTCCTGATCGGCTCTGTATATATATATATATATATATATATATATATATATATATATATATAATAAGATAGCTTAGTTTTTGAAAATATATACATTTTTAACGGTGCGGATGAGTGCCACATCAAAAAACATTTTTCCAAAATGAAGGGTTGAGATGGATTCTTACAACTTTAATTCAAAATTTGAATTCTAAATTTACTTTATCATTTTCCCTCCTAAACTTTTATTTTTCCCAATATTTCTCCCATTTCTCTTGCCTCATCCCTTTCCACCACACTAACATAAGTCTTTCTCTCGCAAAGTTTCCTGCCACAAGAGACGATATTATGGTCAGCTGCAAAATTAAAAAGTGTAGAACGGGGCTCAAGATTTATTGGGAAGTGTATTATTCACACGCCTCAAATTCTTATTCACTCGCACAAAGTCTCGACAACTCTCCCACCCACCTTAAGTAGATTACTCTCTCTCTCTCTCTCCAAATTCAACACGCTAAAAGGCTTCTCTCTCAACTCTCAAACACATGTACCGCCACACAAAAAAGGTCTCGCTCTCACTCTATCTTGATCTTTACCCACTTCAGGTTTGATGTTTGTTTGGGTTTGATAACATGTTTGGGTTAAATTTGAAAAGGTTTTGGGGGTTAAAATTGCTTTCTCTCACTATTGACTTTGATTTGTGGGTTTGATAACGTTTTAGGTTTCCAAATCGTTCAGATACCATATGTTTCTCTATTTGTTTAGTTGATTTATGTGTTTGAAAACGTTTTGGGGCTTAAAATTATTTTCAGGGTTTATATGGGGTTTGAAAACGTTTTCTGGGTTTGAAAACATTTTGGGGGTTCACAAGGAGGTATATGTGTTTCTTTTATTAAAGACTTACGTATTTATGTTATTTTTTATTTCTTTTTGACATTGGTCCGATGCCCCCTAATTTTTATTTCTTTCTAAAAAGTTAAAGAAATACTCTGTTTGTATTCTGTTATTGGAATGATATTTAACAAGGGGAAGAAGGGTTGGTTCTACCATTTTCAGTAGTCACGTGATTATTCTTAGTTTTTGGAGTCAAAAAATTAAAGGGGAGTCTTTTTGTTTTATTCTTAGTTTTATTCTTATTCTTAGGTCTAGAACTTTTAAACTTGGGAGCATTTAATTACATTTTTTTTACTCACAGCATTTTGGTCTATCTTTAGGATCTTACGCCCCCTTTCTTTCTATGTATAATGTCTATTTGTTGTTGGCTTTGACAGGTAATGTCTATTTGTTGTTGGCTTTGACAGGAAATGGGTTTCAAGGTTGGAGTGGGTTTTTGGAGTTGAGCTTGAGGGTTGGAAGGTTAAAGTCGAAACTGGGTTTGTGGCTGGAATAAAGCGGATTTAGACCGCCAGAGTTGGGAGGCAGGGGAGACGGGTTGGACGTCGCCGGTGAGGGGGGTCACCGGGGCTGCTGTTGGTTCCGGGTTATGGGTATGACTGGGTTTGTGGCCGGAATAAAGCGGATTTAGACCGCCAGAGTTGGGAGGCAGGGGAGACGGGTTGGACGTCGCCGGCGAGGGGGGTCACCGGGGCTGCTGTTGCTTCCGGGTTATGGGTATGACTGGGTTTGTGGCCGGAATAAAGCGGATTTAGACCGCCGGAGTTGGGAGGCAGGGGAGACGGGTTGGACGTCGCCGGCGAGGGGGGTCACCAGGGCTGCTGGACGGATACTTCGAGTTTCTTGGCAACTAAGATGTGGAGTTGGAGCTGAAATGGGTATGGTATGGGAACTGGGTTAGGAGTCGATTTGGGACTGTTGGTATTGGTTTGGTGCTGGCCGGAGGCATGTAGAGCAGCAGGTTTGGTACTGGATGGAGGTGGGCAGATCACCGTCCAACCAACGGTGGTTTGCATTTTTATATTATTTTCCATAAATTTTGGTTATTTATTGGTACAAAAATTGAACTTATGAATTGTTTTAGGAAGAGGTGGTTTGCATTTTAAATTCATATATTGAAAAATAATATTTTGGGGAGCCTTGAAGCTTGATGTGTGTATCAGATATCCACTAAATGAAATGGCGGTGGAGGTGCTGGAATGGGGTTTTTCTTGGACTTCTTTGTATTGTTTTTGTTGAAGGTTCATATTTTATATTTTATATTTTATATTTTATATTTTTGAATTGAGGACGACAGTAATAAAAAAGTGTCACACCAAAAAATTGTGAGCTCTCTCACGTCCCAAGATACATGCTTCACGTGCCTAATAAACTAGGAAAAACACCAAAAGTAGTGCACGTAGCCTTACCTAGGGATTATGTGAGAGGTTAGTCCTATCATTATGTTCCCACTTAAAAAGAGTGGGACATGTGTCATGTTAATGGAGTTTTAACAAAAAATCACATCCACCTAACTCATTAGTAGGAGTGATTAGGCCTTATTACCAGTCGGCCTAATCTTGGGGAAACTAAAGGGAAATGAAAAATGATTTAGACATCGTAGAAAGTACTGTTCAAACGCTCTCTAAAACGCTCACTGTTCAAACGCTCCTTCAACACCATGCTTGGGTGG
Organism: Sambucus nigra; assembly: GCA_949130495.1. Classification (NCBI taxonomy): domain Eukaryota; kingdom Viridiplantae; phylum Streptophyta; class Magnoliopsida; order Dipsacales; family Adoxaceae; genus Sambucus; species Sambucus nigra. The sequence continues at coordinate 151,407,179 of OX422207.1, forward strand.
AGATGAAAGGAAGAAACATAACATCCCATCCCATCACCCCCACTTTGTTATTTAGGTGATGTTTAAGCAAACCCATACCTAGAGAAAAAAAAATTGGCCAGACTATGCATTTTGATCTATATATTAATTTTTTTTTTAATAAAATGGACGTGAAAAAAAGAAATTGTTTCATTATTTATTTTTAAAAAAAGTTAGCGTTAGTTTATAAACACTGGATGAAACTTTTAGTATAAACTATATTCTTTTAAAACTTTGTTTTTTACAAATTTTTATAAAACATAACGTTTTTTAAAATGGTTTTTTTTGTAAGAAACTATGTTTTCACTTTAATACATTACTAATTTGTTTTATACTTGACGCGAATAATGTGACTTATAATTTTCACACCACATTAAAATACTATTTGACACGTATAACACGAGTAAAATTATGAATTAATCGTGTCATTGTATTAATTTTAGGTGACCCCTAATGACACGATTATTTCATCGAGTTTTTATTAAAAAGGAATGTCCAATGTGAATTTACCGCTATGCCTAAATTTTACGGGTCTTGGTACTTCTGTGAACTGTGCCAAATTTTTTAAAATTGTTTACACTTACAATATATAAAACATTTATTATTTACATTATACACGGCAGTATACTTTTCAAAATTATCTGCGTGCCTTCAGGCACGGGCATAATTTTCAAAAAATTTGCCGTTTTGTAATTACGCACTTTGAATTTTTTTTCCTTTCGCGATTATGTACTTTGGAAATTTTTTGCCTCTACTTTGAAAAAATTTCGGCGTGCCTTCAGGCACGAGCGTACGCTAGTATATATATAAAATAGTGGGCTCCAGGATTGAAATACACATTAACAATCCAAGGAAGCACAAAGCACTTACCTGGTAAGCCTGCTGAAGCGCTTGGAGAGTTTCTCTAGCACGGGTTCTATTTTTGGTCGTCTCTTCAGTTTCTTGTAGCATCACTTCGATAAGGTTCTCTCTGATTTAGAAACAACAATAAAGAGAGAAAAACATGCTTAAACAGTCAATTTAACAACCGGCATACTTCAAGTTGAGTAGCTGAACTGCTGAACACACTAGTCAATCTAGTTACAAATTTTTATTCGATTTAGGGTCAAATCCATCCTCCACTTACCTGTAAAGCTTCCTAATTAAGACATTGTGCAACTCTCTCTTCGTACGGTTCACCTGTACAAAAAATTAAGGACATTGATAGAAGGAAAACAAAACCTGTGATATATTAAAGGCATTTTACAATCCCAGCAGTACATTGTATTGCCGTATCCATTGAAGTGTAAGGAGGATAAAGTCTTATCGATGCAGACCTTAAAAAGATCGATATACAGTCAGCAGATCTAAATGGATTTGTAGTGCTCACCAAAAAGTGCATTATAGCTTTGGGCACAGAATCCTCAATATTATTTCGTACAATGACATAATATGACCCCAATAGCAGCTTGGTAACTGCAATTCCAATAGCTTCTTGTTCTGAATGCATGTCTGATGATCTCAATACTGTGGGGGGCTAACAAAAAAAGTAGAGCACAGTTCGTAAATTATTCAAATATAAAATGAAAATGATCCAAAGTATAGATTTAAATTAATTTTTAACATGTTGTCTACCTCTCTCAAATAAATCGTAGATGAGGCATGCTCTGCCCTGTATAGAAGTTCAGCATTTGAATCGCTCCTTGAGATCTCTCTTGCTGGAGTATGGTCCTCCCTTCCACTAAAAATTGATGAAATCCCCCAACTTGAACCAATTGTTACACCTGATGAATCACCAAATCAGAAATCTCCAAGTGCAAAAGGAAAAATGACCCAGAAAAGTTCGTTTGAATCTAATTACATATAGTGGGAGGAACACTTGAGCCCTATTCTGACTGATTCTGGGTTACAGAGTATGAATTCAATTGTATACTGGATACAAAAATTTGAATTGAATATGAAAATACATGATTATTTGTTTGTTTAATCATAAACGAAAAACAATTTTATTAATAAAAATATGGTTTAATTACAAATTTGACCTTGAAATTTGGAGTCATTCTGAATTTTGGACCCATTCTTTCAATTTTTGCAATGTTAACCCTAACGTATTTTATTAGTGCAATTTTAAACCTCTGTCAAACCTCCATTGGGAGGTTTAACAGAATGAGTGACTTGCAGCTAATGTGGCATATGTGGCAGAATTATTCAATATGGTGGCAGAAAAGAGAAAGAGAGAGAAAAAGTTGGGCGGGCACCAGGAAGGTGGGTGTGGAGGGACAGAGGGGTTGGGGTAGAATGGGGAGAGGGGTGCTAGGTTTGGGCCAGAGAGAAAGAGACAGAGGAGAAGTAGGTGTAGTGGGGGATGGGGAAGAGGAGAGAGAGAGATTGGTGTTGATGATTTGATGGGTTTGAATTCTTTATTTATTTTCTTAATTATAGTAACCCAAAAAAACTATTATATATAATGACACGTATCATTAAACCATTGGTCACTCTTGAAAAATTCATTTGTTAATAAAAGTGGTGCGCGGTCACCATTTCCACTTTTTTAATGGTAAGTTTAACAAATGGTTGAAATTGAACCATAGAAACATTAGGGTTAACATTGCAAAAATTAAAAGAATGGATCCAAAATTCAAAATGTCCCAAACTTCAGGTTCTAATTTTGCAATTATTATTGAGATCAACATGAATTTTAAATTTTAAATTATCAAGGCTTTCCTGATAAGACGAAATGCCTAGCCTGATTCGGAAACTGGCAAAACTCAGGCAGTCTAATCCCACTTGTTAAAAGAGCTCTCTCTCTCTCTCTCTATGCATCTATCTATTTATCTATCTATCTCTATCTGATCTCACTTGTTGAAAGCTCTCTCTCTCTCAAATGTCTTGAGGGAACAAGATTTTGGTGGTTTCAACTAGTGTTTTAACAACATTCTTCAGTGAGTTTTGTGGTCTGCTGTATCATTTTGGGTCGCCAAGGCACAACACTTGATGGTCCTTCCTTACTGAGAGGATTCTCTTGGTGTAATAAAAAACCTTTAAAATCTGGCATGTATCTACAGATAGGGCCATAGAATTCTATATATCTTTCTTTACTATGTTGTCATTATTAGTTACGAATCTTATTGTACTTATCCCCATTCACCCCTAGTATATAAAGGACCCGTTAGCGTTGTATCTCATCATTGCATTTGTTTGGAGAGTATGAATGAGAATTAGAAAGAATTTCTTTCCTAATTTCTGTGCTGTTGTCGTATTTTTTTATCCGCTTACCTTCACTGACCATGTGAGGAGTTTTTAGGAAAAAGATGTCCGGAGTTTACTACTCTCTGAACCCCTTTTCCTCCATGGAGGTTGTACATGGGTAGCCTAAGCACCAATCCTGATTCTGAGAATTGACAAATGCTTTACTTTCTTGCAGCACTCCCTATTACATAACAACCGTGTTGATCTACCACGCTGCTTTGAGCGTCCCTGAATAGCCCTCTGACTTTGTTTTTTATCACACTTTTTTCTGGTTCAACGTTTTTGGTTTACCCTGAAAAGTTGCAATCAAAATTTCTTTTACTTTCCCTTCATGGTATGCCGTGGAAGTTAAGAGAGAGGGAAGTGATCAATCTAGGTTCCTTTGTATTAAAACATTCGTCGCACAGTTATCGTTAATGAGGAAATGGGCGTCGCTAGCACGTTTTCTCTCGAATAAATCTCTCTTAATAGATCTCTTCTTGTTCCTCAATCTTCGGAGAATGCGGCGTTGTATTATTGTCAGTTCTCTGTTCCAAACATTTCCTGAAAGTAGACGACAAGTTTTAAATCTTAATGCAGGCAAGGCATATCCCGTTGAATCAGTCTTTTTCGCCACATCAGGCAGGCGCCTTACTAAACCGATACGTAAGACCGTCCCTACTCAATTGACCCTAGCCCCGATACAAAACAAGTTATTTATCGATACGACCTACTCGGGCAAGGCTCTGACGGAGAATACTAAAGCCCCTATTCAATTCATAAGGATCTGGAAGAGACAAGACCTACTGGTACTAAATATGACGAGAAATAATGGAAAAACTTATTAAGAGGTCATTATCAATACGGTTTATCTCAGATTAGATGGTGATTTGATCTAAGGGGTATTTTTGTCATGTCTTCTTTTATTTTTGGCTCCATATATTAGTTAATCATATTCTTTTCTTATGTTCCATTTTATTTTATTTCATATTGTATTGGTCTATTTAGAGGATGGGCTTTAGGTGAAGACTTGAGTATTAGGCTTATTGTATAAATGGACATAAGTCCCACATTGGTTAGTTACTCCTTTAGTGCTCACCTCCCTATCCTATAAATAGACCCCTCCTCTTCCTCATTTGGGGACTTGAACTTTGAAGTAAAAGCTTAATTATATTTCTCTCTCTAAATTGGTGTGGTGCCTTTAGAGTTGCCATTAGCCGTCTGGTTCAATTGGTATCAGAGCAAGGTGTCGCTCCCTCATTTGTGTGTGAGGTGTCACCACAATTTTTTTTCATTTGTGAGGTATCACAAATATTTTTTTTTCATTTAAATCGTTTTCTACATTTTAATGGCTCCCAAAAAGGCAACACTTAATGAGAGACTTATCCAAATGCAAGAACAAATGAGAGAAGAAATGGTCTCCCTCATGGAGCAACACATGGCCACCCTCACCCAACACATGTTATCTCTTTTCAAAACCCTAACCCTAGTCTACCCCCATACCCGCTCCCAACCCTCTTCTTCTTCCTCTCTACACCCCAACTCCACCACTCACCCCACCACCACTCAAACTACCGACCCACCCACTGATTTCCCACCACCAACCTGCAACTACCCTCCTGCCGCCAGCCCACTTCTGCTACCTGTCGCCGTCACTTTTCCGGTCGCCGAAAAATTTTCAAATTCCACCAAATTTCTCCGACACCCTCATTTCAACCCGATCTCCAACTTCTCCTAAAGAACCTCTCCCCAAATCCCCCTAAAACAGCCTCCACCGGAGATTCTTCCTCTAACTCCGGCGAGACTTTTCGGCGGGGCTCGATGCTCCAACACTTTTTAAGCCGATATTCGGGTCGAGTTAGAGGACGACTTCCATTACATGTGGCGGAGCCCATAGAGGATGGGTTCCTTTTGGTGGCATTCCCCCCCCCCCCCCCCCCCCCCCCACGCTCGAGGACAAGCTTTTTGGAAGACCGGAAGTGATGTGATCCAAGGGGTATTTTTGTCATGTCCTCTTTTATTTTTGGCTCCATATATTAGTTAATCATATTTTTTTCTTATGTTGCATTTTATTTCATTTCATTTCATATTGTATTGGTCTATTTAGAGGATAGGCTTTAGGTGAACACTTGAGTTTAGGCTTATTGTATAGATGGGCATAAATCCCACATTTGTTAGTTATTCCTTCAGTGCTCACCTCCATATCCTATAAATAGACCCCTCCTCTTCCTCATTTGGGGACTTGAACTTTGGAGTAAAAGCTTAGTTATATTTCTCTCTCTAAATTGGTGTGGTGCCTTTAGAGTTGCCATTAGACGTGTGGTTACGTCAGATGGTTTAGATTAATACCACAAAAAAGGTGAAATAGGGTCAATCAACATCGTACAGCTCAAACTAAAGATCTAGATAAATGGGATGTACTATTAAACCTAAATTGGGGTTATCTGCTAAAAACTACGATAGAGGATGAGCCCTAGATGTAAAAGGGTTTTTGAACCCTTCTCAGCAATTAGAAGAGCGCAGAATCTCCCTTAAATAGATGGATCTAGGAATGATAGTGGAACCGAGCAGCGAGAACCCAAGTTTTTCGACTGGATCAATGCATGTAAGAACCCTAAAAAAAATCCCGAAGGTCTAGTCTAGAAAAAAACCCGGATTTTGTTGGGTTAGCTCTTGTCTGCCTTCCCCGCCTACCGAAGTCGTACCAGATTATATCTAAGACGACCTATCACTATAGGAACTGGCTAAGCTTTCAAACAAAGACTGACAGATTGACTGTTTGGAAGAAAGTCATGGTAGAAATGAAAATTCCCTGCATATAGTTTGTTTGTACCAACTTTTGTACATCTTGATCCAAACCAAGCAGCTTAGCAACTCTGTGAGGCCTGTATGAGATAATGGCAGCATATTTTTCCTTGCTTTTCTCCTTCCCTATGCCACCTTTGCCCACATCATTCAAGGGGCTCGCAGCTTAATTAGCTGGGGCCGCTTGCACTTAGAGTTAAGAGGTTCGTAGGTTAAGCAATAAAAGTCTCCTCGTAAAAGTGCAAGCGATGGTGACTTTGAGATCAGAGGCTTGGGGCGGCTGTAAATATATTCTTTATGGGCATGGGTACTCGGAAGTTTACATTAGTAAGGCAGTGAAGTGAAGTGCCAGCTTGGGATGGTGGCTAAAATAAATCATCTATCCCGGCAGGTACATAGAAAAGCTTTTTCCTTGCTAAAACTTACAGAATCTTTCCTCAAGTCCATCCAGTCTAGTTACAGTGCTCATGCATTTATTTGAATCTCTAGAAAAGAGTTTTGGGATTTCGGGTATTAAAAATAAAAAAAGGTTCTACTCTACCCAACTTTTATCCCGTAGTTGCATTCTCTCCCGGCTATTAATTAAGAAGCCCTATTTTATCTAGTAAGGGGAAGGGGTCTTTCTAAAGGTCACAAAGAAAGGTTCCTGGAATCTCATTTTTTTGGCTTAGCATTTGCATGCCACTCCCAATCCGACGAGAAAAAGGAAGAATTAATTCTTGCACTAAATAGTATCCGTTTGTTAGGAGTGTGTGAGCGACTGAAATGGTATAAGAGTGTGGTTAGCTCTTGATTCCTCTCTCCTTTTCAGCCTAGAGTTTCAAGCATGGAGGAGATTTGGGGTGATTGTAAAGCATGCTGCCCCACCGAATCCATCCCCCAGCCCCGCTGGACTAGTCACGACCACCCCACGTGGGATTGAACTAGAGGCCGACCCTCTAACCCCTATCTCACTGTTTTTGCAGCCTGCCAACTTTTCCGCCATTCCGACACCACCCCACCCTATAGGGAGCCCGACCAAACCCATCTCTACTTCCAACAGCCTTGCAAAGCTTAAACCCTTTCTTGCGACAGCCTCACCTATGATTTCCCCAACAATTAAAGGATCTCCTATCCTCACCATGATCCCTAACCCACCAAACCAACCCGAACCAGCAAAACCCAACCTTCACCCCACCTATTGAATCCTTTTTCGTCCACTACTTGAGGCAGGGGTCCATCCCCATCGATGTACCACGCCACATAGCCATTGCGTTACTTCACTATCGGGTCACCTATTTCCAAGTTCAAATTTAACTGTTATTGCTGCTTCAACCCCACCCCAAACCCTCAAAATTGAAACCCGAGTCACCCTATCCAAACCCTGAATCGCCACTACATTGATCTATCACCATACCCTAGCGATTCCACCTCCCCTCACATTGGACTCTGAATGGTTCCGTCGGGACTTGTTTTATACCCGATGCAAATCTAAGGGAGCTCTTATGCACCATGATCATCGTCTCGTATCGACAAATATGGTTAACAAACTCAACCTACCAGAGGAGCTGTTGCAGATCTCGTGCCATAATTGGTGACTTAGTAGTTGTATCACCTTGGTCCCTACCTAAACCGTGCCATGTCCCATTCCAATCGGGTCATATTTAGATGTTTTGTGTATTATGGTTGACATGGCCATAGTCACCTCCTCCTGGGTCGACCGTGGCACTATCCAGGACGGCTGGTCAAACACATACACCTTCGAGTATGAAGGAGCAAGAGTGGAGCTTCTTCTGATGCAACCACCGCATCCATCCATCCCATCTGTTACAACGTTGACATTAACTACTCCCGATATGGATATCCCTCTTTCCATAAGGTTTATTCTCGATACATTTGAGGATGTATGCACCCCATCTAGTAGGGTACCGCCGCTACAGGACATCCAACCCCTTTGCCCAGCCAACCTCCCTTATTATCACACGCCGTTGCCTGAGCACGAGGATGCAGACGTAAATGTTCGATTTGTGTGCCCGTGGGTTGTTTAGAGAGAGTACGTCATTATCGTTCATCCCTTCTCATGTTAAAGGACAACAATCAGTGGATGTGCGTTAAAAGTCGTGCGATTAAGAAGTTCACGATTAAGTACATATTCCCATTGCCTCGTATCGCATGTTGGACCAACTAGATGGGGTTCGCACATTCTCTAAGTTGGATCTGCAGCAGAGTGGCCACCACCAGATCTATATGCATCCACAAGATGAATGGTCTTCAAAACAAAGAGCGGCCTCTATGAGTGGTCAATAATGCCCTTCGATGATGACTCAATCATTGTGCCCCTTTTTGAAAAAGTTTGTAATGTTCTACTTTGATGATATTCTCATCACCAGAGAAAGAGCACATTTTGATCATGTTCGTCCGGTGCTTGAGCTACTATGCACTCATCAATTCCATCTTCAGTTGCACAAGTGCGCCTTCATGGTCCCGTCGATATTTTTTAAACGTTGTTGTGTCTACCAAGGGATGCGTGCCAACGAGTCTAAAGTGTTAGTAGCGATTGTAGATTGGTCGGTCCCTTCATGGTTGCTCAGGTTCGTAGTTTTTACGAGTTAGTTTTTATCCATGGTTCACATATGGGCTCGAACTCTATAATGGCATGTATCACAACATTCAAGGGGGTATCAAAGTCTTATTACCTGTTGTACGGAGGAGGACGATAAGGCGTTTCACCTCATCAAGGCCCATATGACCACTACTCTTGTCCCGAGTCTCTCTGATATCATGAAGTTGTTTGATTTATCTTATGATGCTTGCAAGAGAGGGATTTAAATGCTTCTCAATTAGTTTTCTTTAGTTTGCTTTACTCAGAAGCTCTCCCGCCCCATTTTAAACTATTAGCTTTATGTGTTTTATATCGTCATTCCAGTTTTTTTTTTTTTTTTTGTTAAGGTATTTTTCATACCACGAGGTGTCCGGACCAGCTTACGCGCACCTCGACTAATCCCCGCTCGCGGTTCGTGACTTCTCCTAGCCAAGAATTATTTTGACACTACTAGGGATCGAACTAGGGACCAAACCCAATCCACCCCCAAACAGTGTCATTCTAGTTGTACGACACTAACATGAGCACCTTATTCATATAGAGAGTTTGACATCAAGTCGTTTCTCTCTGATTTATTAGCAACGAGAAGACAATCATCAATCGCTATGCGAAATGGTTTAACTTCCTTTAGTGTTACAAGTTCCACCTTCAACCTATATTGGCTATAGGAATGGAGAACTAGGTCGCCGATCACATGCTTTAGTGGTTCTCCACGGCTTAGTATTTGGTTTCGACAAGGTCCTTGATTTGTATGTTGTTTATGAATACTTTGCACCGATACTAGCTGAATGTGTTAACCACTAGGGCATATCACGTGACTTCCTTCTCTAAGATGGCTTCTTGTTTTGCGAAGTCACCCTGTATCCCAACTTTTTCCTTTCGAGAGACGATCATTATAGAGATTCACTCAGGCCCTCGCCAAACACATGCGGGTCTCCTGCACGATGGTGACAGTTAGGGTGAGGTCTATCTACCCTCGTAGTAAAAAGAGTGACACTAACGCCTTGCTACACTTGTCAAACAGCCAAGGGTGAAGACTTCAATGATGGTCTATACACTTCCCTCCCCATTCCTAATATACCATGTGAGACGTCTTGATGGATTACATAGTGGGCCTACCGCGGCCAAGGGCCACAATTCTATTTTGTGGCGGTTAATCAATTCTTTAAGATGGCCCACTTTATTTTCTGCAACAAGAACACCGATGCGTCTCATGTCGCATCTATGTACCAGTGTTCGAAAAAGCTAATTGCGGCCTAGAGGCATTTTCCCTAGACGAGGCGAGGCTATAGCCTTGAGGCGGTGCAAGGCAATAGCCTTAATTTGAAAATTATAAATAAAAATTACATGAATAAATTATAACAAAGTCACAAGAGTAAATTGAAAAGGTACAAAACAGAAGGGAAAAAAATGGCAAAGTTTAATAAAATAAAGGTTTTTTTTTTACTTTGCCCCCTTATATAATGCATTACATAGAGTAAATTAAAACGATTTGGACCGTTCCCCTTCCTGCATGCTCATAGGACAAACACATATGAGGTCGACCTTCTGACTGAGTTCATTATTCATTGCACTTTTAACATGGACCTCTCTCCCTTCCATGGCCATGACATTCCATTGATCCTGTGGCAAACTGATGAGTCCCAGCTTGTTAGTTCCCATGCCGATCGAATTAAAGGAGTCATGGACTCCGAGACATTAACATGCCCCATCGAATGGTTGACCAGATGCCCCTTCTTAGTAGGACAATTGGTTTTCAAGAGCTCTCGCATCACAAGGATAACCATACAGAGCATCGATCCCAATATTTACGTCCGCTTCTCTAAGTACTTAGCTTCATCTCAAATGGGTATTTGTTTATTATGTTGCCTTTATTAGTTAGGGGTATTATTGTACTTATCCCCATTCACCCCCAAGTATATAGAGGGGCAATTAGATTTTTACTTCATTATTACATATTAGAGAGTGAATGAGAAAGAATTTCTATGTTGTCATTTTTTATCCACTTCCGCTAATATAAATCAAGTATATCCTATATTGCAAGTTTAGTAAAGAGACTACGAATTGGCTTATGCGTGGAATACACAATTTCAAAATTATAAGGCGTTTGGTTCGAAAGCGCTGAAAAGTATTCACCTATTTAGAGTTCAATGTAGTTCACAATTTTCTCCAAAACACATAACATGGCCATTGACATGTTATGTTTTGTTTGTAGAGCCGTCAAAGGTGACTAACAACCCAAGTAATAGCAAATCGGCAAAAAATGGTTAGCTGAATAATCGGGGCCTATTAATCGGTGCCTAGCTGATTAATCACTTGTGACAGAGCAGATTATTACTAAGATTTAGACTTATATATATATATATATATATATATATATATATAGAGAGAGAGAGAGAGAGAGGGAGGCTGGCTCATGTGCACACTAAAGTTTGCACACTAAGTTTGCACGTCATTTTTTTAAAATAGCAAAAAAAATATTTTAGACCTGATTTTTTTTTATATGGGTTCCTTGAAATGTTTAAATATCACACAAAAAAAATCAAACTCAAAAAAACCTTTTTGCTATTTTTAAAAAATTGGTCAAACTTTCGCAGCTTTTAAGCAATTTAAAATCTGCAAAAGTTTGACCGATTTTTTTAAAATAGCAAAAACAGTTTTTTTAGCTGAATTTTTTTACATGGGTTCCTTGATATGTTTAAATATCACAAAAAAAAAATCAGGTCAAAAAATATTTATTTTGCTATTTTTAAAAAATGATGTATAAACTTAGTGCGCAAACTTTAGTGTGCACAGGAGCCTCTCTCTCTCTCTCTCTCTATATATATATATATATATATATATATATATATATATGTGTGTGTGTGTGTGTGTGTGTGTGTAAAAAAAAAACTCTACTACAAAACAAAGTTGTTTTGTAGTTAAGTTGTTAAAGAAAGGTGACATAAACAATGTAGGAGGGTACTTTAGATTATATATGGAGGCGTAACCCCTATTGAGTATGGTAATGACAAGTTAATTGGCCAAAGCTTTGGATAAATGATAGAACACATAAACATGAACCCAATGAAGATAGACTCAGCTTAAACTCACAAAGCTCTCGTGTCTAACTCAGGAAATAGTAATGAACTTTAGAAGTAACCTAGCTAGAGGGAGAGAGAAGTAAGCACCCTAGATACACCTTGGTAGGCAGGTAAAACCACACCAAATACCCTCAGGAATCTCTGTCGAATATTGAAAGCTTTATAATAAATGACAATGGTGAGTGAGTAAACTCTCTGGTTTGCAATAACTCTCTCTGGTGTGTATTCTCTCTCGCAATAACTTCTGAACTCTCCAAAAGTCCCCCTTCCTCAAAGGTGGTTGGGGTCCTTAAATAGCCCCCCACACCACTCCCGAGGCAACTCAGTCATTAAAACTATGAAAGACATCCCTCATACTTTATGTCACAACACTAAATACCTGATGCACTAGTTGTCTCCACGTCATAAACATTAAATGCCAAGACATGCCTTTTTGCCTAACCACCGTGTGTCAGGGGACTGTTGTCGCAGAGGTGGCTTACCAACTGCCTGACAGCCCCAAATACCACGGTGGTTTACTCAAGTGCATGTCTGACATTGTTTAGATGGCTAGTGACATCACCCACAGTAGATGTGACATTAAGTAGAGGGTTGTTTGGTCCATAACTCAATGCCCGATGGAACTCCAAGCTGCTCCGCTTGAGGTTCCACGGTCAGGGTCCTTCGGTGTTTTACCAGGTGTATCTAAGATGGTCAGGACAAGCCCCAACGGTGCCTTACTTCTCAATCCTCCAAACCAAGTCCCTCTAAAGTTCCCACGGTGCGGTCATTCGATGGAACATGACAGCTCTCCCAGGCCCTGCCAAGCCTGGTCTCTCGCAAGTACCGTTTGACTTCACACTCAAACTCTTTATTATTCTCGTTACATCATTACAACCGTTATAGCTTACAGTAAATGTAATCAAAGATACAATATGACTAACACAACAAGCTGAAGTATGAGTTGCCACGCTAAGCTGCCTCGCTAGGCTGCCACGCTTGAGTTGCCACGCTAAGCTGCCACGCTTGAGTTGCCTCTATTGCGTTAATCCTCAAACACTGTTGCTAATTAGGGAATTATCCCTAATCTCAGGATTACCTTCAAGCCCCCTCTACATTTGCCCCCTCGTGTAGGGATTGGTTGTGGGGACAAGAAATGCCTGCACGAAAACTTCTCAAACCGATGGACCTTTCTTTGTTGTGAAAAGATTCAGGCCTTTTTCCTTTATGCAGAACCGTTGGGACATCTTCTTCGTTGGGGCTTTATTAGATAAGTCTGACAAGAAATTTTGTTGGCGCCAAAACTCAAGCTTGTATAGGAAGGCAACGATTAGTGTTCCCCAGACGTCGCTTCATTAATGATGTGGCGCAGTCCTCTCAACTGTCAAAGCACTTCCCAAGGTGCCACGTGTTCATTGGAAATGATTGTAGGCGGCCTTGCACGTGTGATGGTGGGAGACTGAAACGACAACCCCGAAATTTTCAAACAGCCATATTCAAAACACTTTGAACCTTCTCCTTTGTTTTTTCTTACTCTGTTACTATCTTCTTCAGACTGGCGTTTCTTTTTTAGACTTGTGATCGTGTTTCTCCATTCTCGCTCTCAATCCCTTTTTTCTCGAAGCTTTCTCTGTTACGGTGTCATTATTTGCCATGGCGTCTTCAAGCAACCCCACCGTGTCTGCCACCAGTGTTCCGTATGCCACCACCACTGCTGCCTCCGCCCTGGGTGCTGCCCGCCAGGAACAGCTGAGGTTTTATCGTCGCTCTCCCATTTTTGGGGAGGGTGATGACTTTGCTGTTGCCTGTAAGACTGTCTGTTTTTCTTCTAAGTTTGACGCCCTACTGTTGGGTGATGAGGACGAAGAATTGTCTAAGTGGGGCTTTCTGCCCCCAGAAGGAACTCTCAGATTTCACTTGGAGCGAGGGGACTTTCCATGGTCCCACATTGATTTCGAAGCACCCGGGGGATCCCCCGCCCACTTTGCTGCCTGGAACTCCCACATGCAGAGTTCCTATGCTGATATCCTCACCAAGATTGGGCTGCAACGGGCTAAATGGTTTGGTGAGTTCACTCTCTCAAAGAACAATGCTGCCCTTCCTGTCTTGGTCTCTCGATGGAACGTGGCTACTCATGCGTTCATCGCTGCGTGGGGTGAGTTTACCATCACTCTGGAGGACGTGTGCGAGCTTTTGGGCCTCGATGCAACAGGTCATGAACCCTACACCGATGAGGCTCTTGATGCCCAAGAGACTGCCGATCGTTTAGAGTTGGATCGTATATGCCGAAGCTGCATTGGCTCATCCAACAAAGCTACTTTTTCTCCCTTGATTAGTTATTTCTTCAAGGGTTCTGGTGAAGGCAGTTCTTCAGCAGATGCTCCTGGTCAAGGTACACCGTTGGAACTTCCCGCCTACATTCTTGTGATTCTTTCCCGTTTCCTTTTGACGGGCAAACCCAACGACCAGCCCCGAAGGGACCTTATCAACCTGTCCCTTCGCTTGGCTCGAGGCATAAAACTCCCACTGGCTGCAATTGCCTTGGGATCCCTCTACACCTGGCTGGAAAGGACTTTGTTTGACATGGAACACTCTCTTGGCCGTTATAACTTGGTCAATTTTGCCAACAGCGTTCTTCTGACCAGCTTCCTTTACTTCCGCTTTCCTGCCATAGCGGCCAAGACCAACAGTCCTCGTTCGGGAGAAACAATTCTGCCTCCATGGTCTTTCATTTATCACAAGAGACAAAGCCGAAAGGAGCTGATTTCTGTGATTGACCGTTTCGAGAACTTCGTCATGAGGCCTTATCAGGAGGAGGTCTTCTTTCACACTTGTGATTTTTTTCATCATGAAGCCGGAGTGATACAGGACCCTTCTCCCGATATTGAGGATCCCTTGCTTGCCGTGGTCCTTCTGTTTTCTCCAGGATATCTGCCGTCCTACACCGAGTGGGGATATACGAGCGAGCATTATAATCCCAACCGATGTAGCCGCCAGTTTGGGTTTGACCAGGGGGCGCCACGTCCAGTGTTTCAATCGTCAAACCCCAAGGTCTCCTTTGGCGAGGCATGTTCCCTGTTTTCTTCGACCGCTGCGTGGGGGATATGTTCAACAATGGCTGGGCGTGTCACCATTCCCAGTATTACTAGGCATGGGGATGTGACCCCTTTGTTTGCCACCAAGTACTGGCCGAAACAACTAGCTGAAATTGCTGAGTTCGTTGAGGGAGATCCGGTGTATCCTCTCGTTTCTTCATTTTCTGCCCTGGAGTTGGAGCTAAAAGGCAACTCTGTACTTGGGATAGAATTCCCTCTGAGTTCAACCCCCAAAGCACCTCCTACCGATTTTCCCCCATTTTGTCCCATGGTCCCAGTTGCAACGCCAAAACCCAGGACTCCTGCTGCTCCAAAGAAGGCTGCCCCCTCTACTGCAGCTACTACCAACGAGGGGGCTTCTCAACCACCTGCCAAGAAGGCAAAAACGGCCAAGAGTGGGACATCAAAATCGAAATCGAAGTCCCAGAAGCCCCAAACTCCCGTGGCAGCTCTTCCCATAGCCTCCATTCCACCTCCCATGCCTGCTGAGATGGCTGAGCGTGTAAGGAGGGAGGTCCAAGCAGAAATAGACCGAATAAATGCCGAGTATCAACGGCATGCAGTCGTTGTTCCTTCTTCCGTTGCTTTCCCCACAGTGGTGGTTGATCCTGCAGAGCCAACGGCTAGGAGGAGAAAGAGCTCCAGGGTTCCTCAAGGGGTCAGTACTGGTGCAGCGGGATCGAGGAAGAAGACTCTGGGCACCAAGTCCCAGAAGAAACGAACTCCTGAGGTGCACCAAACCCCTGAGGTGCATTCCACTCCTGCCCCTTCTGTTGCTGTTACTCCTCCTTCGCCCGTGGTCGTGTCTTCTCGTTCTCCTTCTGAATCGGAGGTATGTATGCCTGATTTAGTTATTATCTCCTTTTGCTTAAGGACGACTGTCTTTACTTATATATATATTTTTCTTTTCTTTTTTTGACAACTGTGGTGCAGGGAGTTGAAATAGAAAGACCAGACCCCTCTAGTCCTCCCGTGAGCCCTTTTGTGGGGGGACGCTTCGGTGCATCTCGTACCGATGTGACTCCTCCCCGTTCCCCCATGACGGGGCTTACCTATTCTCGCCGTGCAGGCAGTCAACGTGCAAGGGAAGTCGTTGTGGGAGGTGATTCCTCGCCTGAAGTGGTAACACAACCCGAAATAACACAATCCGAGATAACACCCTCGGTCCCCTCTGATTTACAGGCCTCACCTGAGGTTCCTCTCCCCATTGTTCTTGTTGAGGAGAGTGAGCCCGAGGTATGATTTCCTCTATAATTTATTTATTGTAGTCTTTTCGGTCCTACTCTTTTCTTATTTGGCTTGCTGAATTCTGATATGTTTTGGGTACCCCAGGTTGAAATATCCTCGTTGTTGGCAAGCGTTCTTCTTCCGACGACGCTGATGAGACCCCTGACTGCCATTCCTCTCTTTAGCACCATAACTGAGGTAAGTAACACGTAGAGATATTTCTTCATATTTTCTGTGCCCATTCTTCTTTTCTAACACTTGCCTTTGTGCCACAGTTTTCTCCTGATCTTGCACCAACTCCCGCAGTCAGGGCCCAGGTTGGTGCTTGTAGCCAACATAGTGGTGTGTTTACACCCCATCGTGTTGTGCCTTTGTTTGGGAGCTCAGTGTCTTCGCCTGATGAACCCAGTATGCTGGCCCTGGTGCCCTATACAGGTGATAGAGTTTTGCGAAGCGTGGAGGCTTCTGCGTCCAGGGACCCCGATATGGCTTCTGGGGTAATAATCTCGCCCCCAACGGTTCCTGTCCCTGCGGCTGCCCCATATGCTCCCGTTGTGACTGAGGTATTTTTGTTAACTTTTGTTAAGATTTTCCATAATCTCCATCTTATGATTTTTCATAAAATTTTTCTTAAACTTCACCTTATAACGATGACTTAACAATGAAAACACTTGTTAAGTTTTTCCATAAACTCCACCTTATAACGGTGACTTAACAACAAAAACACTTGTTAAGTTTTTTCCATAAACTCCACCTTATAACGGTGACTTAACAACGAAAAGACTTGTTAAGATTTTTCATAAACTCCACCTTATAACGGTGACTTAACAACGAAAACGCTTGTTAAGATTTTCCATAAACTCCACCTTATAACGGTGACTTAACAACGAAAACGCTTGTTAAGATTTTCCATAAACTCCACCTTATAACGGTGACTTAACAACGAAAACGCTTGTTAAGATTTTCCATAATCTCCATCTTATGATTTTCCATAAAATTTTTCTTAAATTTCACCTTATAACGATGACTTAACAATGAAAACACTTGTTAAGTTTTTCCATAAACTCCACCTTATAACGGTGACTTAACAACGAAAAAACTTATTCCATAAACTCCACCTTATAACGGTGACTTAACAACGAAAACGCTTGTTAAGATTTTCTTCATAAACTTCACCTTATAACGGTGACTTAACAACGAAAACGCTTGTTAAGATTTTCCATAAACTCCACCTTATAACGGTGACTTAACAACGAAAACGCTTGTTAAGATTTTTCATAAACTCCACCTTATGATTTTTTTTCATAAGTTCATCATGTGCGCTATCTCTTTTCAGGTTGCTCGGGAAAATTCTCCCCCAGTTCTTTCGCCTGTAGGCTCACCCTTCCGAGAACCTGATGTTTCGGAAAATTCTGGTCATGATGATCAAGGTTCCACGACTGGTGCTGCAGCCGAGAGCGAGTCTGGGTGCGAACTGCCTCTTCCTGACCTGGCTCCTCACGCGTTCTGCCTAATGGTGCTTCGGCAGTCTCCACAAATGCCTGTCAACCACCGCTTGGTGATCGAACAACTGGTGAATCGCCACCCTGAGACCTTCACACCAGATTGTCTGCGCTCCAATATTCACGTGATGAGTCACAGACTTCAAGGCATGGTGATAGTTGTTGCTAAAACTACCAGTACTCCGACTGCAAGTGTTAGCCGGTCTTTACTTAACCAATTTCTGGGTTACCTGAGGGAGCTGGAGCGTGATGGCTTCTGTTTTCACTGGCTTATAACATATTTGAAGACTTTGAAGAATCAGCAATTAATCAGTCAGAGGGAGGTTTTACGAAAGCATCAGGAGGACCAGCAGGTTGAGGAAGCTAGGTTGGTCGCATTGGCACCTCTTTTGGAAGCAGTGGATCAAGAGGTAAAGGATGCCGAAGAAGCTTTGTGTCTGGTTAAACTGAAACGCGAGAGACTCCTCATCGAACGTACACAAGTGCAAACGAGAGTGGAGGTTTCTATTAATGCCCAACGATCTTTCACAGCAGCTTCTTCGGGCCTTCCTGGAGATTTTTTCTTTTCCTCAGATTTATCGTTTCTTTTAGATTAGTTGCCTCTTGTATACAGATCCTCCACTTGCCTTTATCTATGTAATTATTGGGCGATAGTTCCCAAACAAATTTTGTAATGCTCTATTGTTTATGAATGAAGAATATATACTTTTCAATCCCTTCGTGTGTTGTGATTGTTGTTGTATGCTATAGAGTTTTGTATTTCTGCAATTCCTCCATTATGCTCAAAAATGTCACCCAAAACTTGTATATTTATAACAATAGCTAGTCATAACATCAGTTCAAACTTGGTTGTTTACACATGATAAACCTTCAGCCACTTATTGTTAATCTTAAATGGCTTGTCTTCCTCTAACTTCGAAATTAAACAATAACCTGAGTCATGGGCTTCTTTCACAACGAAAGGTTCCTCCCAATTAGCTGCAAACTTTGGTAGAGGAAGCCCCCTGATGTGTTTCACTGCCGCTTTCAATACGAGGTCTCCCTTCACGAATTTCCTTGGTCTCACCAAGTTATCGTACGCCCTTGAAAGTTGCTTCGTATATATTTGGAAGTTCTGCATCGAATTATCTCTGTGTTCATCCAACGCTTCCAACTGTACATGTCTACTTTGAGGAAGCATGCTACTTCGCAAAGCATAACGAGCAGAGGGAACTTCCAATTCTACTGGGAGGATTGCTTCGGCCCCATAAACAAGAGAGAACGGCGTATATCCCGTGGGTTTTCGCTTGGTTGTTCGATAGGCCCACAAGACAGCTGGTATCTTGTCATCCCACGCCCCTGGAAAGTCTTCCATCATTTTGGCCAAAATATTAACCAAGGTTTTGTTAGTTGCTTCGGCCTGACCATTTCCCTTTGGGTATGCCACCGTTGAAGTGTGATGAACAATGGAGTACTTGTCTGTGAGCATTGTTACTTCGGAGTTAACGAAGGGGGTCCCGTTATCTGAGAGAATAACTTTTGGGATCCCAAAACGGCAAATGATGTATTCTCTGATGAAGTTGCTCACCACCCCAGCCGTTGCCCGTCTGAGTAGTATCGCCTCGGCCCATTTTGTGAAACATTCTGTTGCTACTAGTATCCATATCTTGCCTCTCGAAGAGGGGTGTATTGCCCCCACTAGGTCGAACGCCCAAGTATGAAATGGATAGGGTGTTGATAGAGAGTGCAAGTCTACCGATGGGGCATGGATCATATTCCCATGAAATTGGCAAGCTTTGAATTTTCGAACAAACTCCGCAGAGTCTTTCTCCATCGTTGGCCAATAATACCCCAATGTCATCAACTGATCATACAGCTTGGCTCCTCCTATATGTGCTGGATCGTGCGCTTGTTTGAGGACCTCCACTGCTTCTTCCTTCGTGACACATCGCAAGGGCCTGTTAAAGTACCCCTTTCGATAGAGCTGCCCCCCCTGGACGTAGAACCTTGGAGCCCTTCGCCTCAGACCTATTGCATCCATTTTCTCCGTTGGGACAACCCCCTCCTGAATGAAGTCGATGTAGGGCTGCCTCCAGTCCGTTTGAGCTTCAATGAAATGGCACTCAGCTGCCTCAAAGAATAGCTGACACTTATTGCACTTCCGTTGCAGCTCTGCTGCATCTTGCTTCATCCTAGGCCAGAAATACCCCTCCCTTTGAATTCTCCTATATAGAGGTATCTCAGTCGTTTCGCAGTGCTCCTCATGCGTTTTCCTCAATATTTGCTCGGCCTCCTCTGGGCTGACGCATCTTGACAACCATCCTCCTATATTTCTAAAATAGAGGTTTCCCTGGCTTGTAAAATATTGGGCCAACTCTCTTAGCCCCATTGCCCCCTCACCAGACTCCAGCTGCTTCCTAATATCTCTTCTCCAGCCCGCCTCTTCCTCCATCGGTAGTGTTGACTGTACTACCGAAGGAACTGTTCTTCGTTGGATCACAACTGTAGTCACATTGGTTTTCATTATCATCTTCTGCGCGATAGTGGCATAGGCGTCTGGATGGCGGTTCATCGTTCTGGGATGTCTTCTGATCTTGGTTCGATGGAACTGGTTGAGGAGCCTTTGAATGATTGTTCTATAGGGCGCCAGGCTCATGTGTTTCAACGCATATTCTCCGTTTACCTGTTGAATTACTAAGTTCGAGTCACCCTTAATGCAGAGTGAACGAATTCCCCTTCGAAGAGCCTCTAGCAACCCTAGTACCAACGCCTCGTACTCTGCCTCGTTATTAGAGCAAGGGAAATCTAGTTTGTAGGAAAGGCAAATCTCTTCCATCCCTTTTGAAAGAATAACCCCTGCTCCTCCCTTCTTTTCCGCCGAAGATCCATCGAACTGCATCGTCCATTCCTCATCAGTTACACCCAGGTAATTGGCCTGCAAATCATCTCCTGGAATGTCTTCCCTAGGTGGCTCGAAGGTTCCTGAAGGGAAGATGGCCAACAGGTCAGCATACGCCTGGCTTTTGATTGTGCGAGGGACCACACATTTTAAGTCATATTCAGAGAGAATAAGGAACCATCTAGCTGCCCTGCCAATCAATATAGTCTTTGCGAGCAAATACCTAATTGGGTCGCATCTAGTTACAATATGAATGGTAAAAGACAGCATATAATGCCTAAGTTTTTGTGCTACAAAGACCAAGGCTAAACAATGCCTTTCTAAGCTACTATATCTAATTTCTGGCCCATGTATAATTCTGCTGAGGTAGTAAACCGGCCGTTCTTGCCCGTCCACTTCTTGTGCTAGCAGAGCTCCAACGGACCTCGTGGTGGATGTAAGGTATCGCTGCAACGGAGCTCCTGCCTGGGGAGGAACCATGATTTGTGGTGATACGAGCAGCTTCTTCAACCCAACAAGGGACTTCTGGTGAACCTCTTCCCATCTGAATTTCGTGTTCCTTCGTAGCAGCTGCATCAGTGGGTGTGTTATTTCGGCCAATGAAGGCACAAATCTCCTAAGGTAGGAGACTTTACCGAGAAAACTTTTCAGCTCCTTCGCCGTTCTTGGACATGGCATCTCCAAGATTGCCTGCTGTTTATCCTGGTCCATCTGTACCCCTTGTCGATTAACCACGAAGCCTAAAAACTTACCACTTGTTACTCCGAAGACACACTTTAACGGGTTCATTCTTAACTTGTACCTCCTGCACCGAGCAAACACCTTCCTTAAATCGTTCAGATGGGACTCCTCCTTCTTTGATTTGATGACCAAGTCGTCTACGTAGAATTCCACAAATTTGTGGAAGAAGTCATGAAAAATGGCCATCATTGTTCTTTGGTACGTAGCCCCGGCGTTCTTGAGTTCAAACGGCATTACCTTGTACATGAAGTTGCCCAACGGCGTTCTGAATGTTGTTTTCTCTGCGTCAGAGGGGTCCATCTTGATCTGGTTGTATCCCACATATCCATCCATGAAGCTATACATCTCATGACCAGCCGTGGCATCTATCAAACTGTCGATGGAGGGTAGGGGAAATTCATCCTTGGGGCAAGCCCTATTCAAGTCTCTGAAGTCCACGCAGATCCTTATTTGGTTTTTGTCTTTCTTCCCCACTGGCACAATGCTGGATAGCCAGAGGGGATGTTGTATTGGCTTGATAAATCCTGCTGCCAATAAGCGTTGGACCTCTTCTTTAATCTTTAAATCTAGTTCAGGCTTGTAAGTCCTTGTTGCCTGCTTCACCGGAATAGCTGAAGGCAAAACGTTCAGCTTGTGGCAGCTCACTTCCTCATCCAGCCCTTCCATTTCAGTGTACTTCCATGCGAAGACATCTATGAACTCCCGAATCAGGTCAACCAAGGCTTCTTGTTTCTCCTTAACAAGATCTTTCGAGATAAAGATAGGCCTTGGATCTTCCCCTTCTCCTGCTAGCTTTAGCTGCTCCAACTCTTGTGCTTGGGGCCTTGGTTGGTCTGCCATGTAGTCTGGTTCTTCGGCGACATCTTCTACGAACTCTTGTATGTTGGAGTTGTCTATCACCATACACTGCCCCTGTTGATCTACTAAAAACACTCATATATCGGGTCAACCTCATTGTTAGTCTTTTCGGCCGCCCGCTCACACCGTTATAAGCAGTACACCACTTTTCCCTCTTCAGTGACAATTTTCTTGCATTGCCTGCTGGTGGCTGTTGCAACGGCCTTTCTCTTCCTCTCTCTGGAAGCCTCGGCGATTCTTTCCCTTGAAAAACGACTCAACACGCTTTGTCGTTGGACCTCATGCTCGCCTGGGTCTGTCCTAGGCCTCATCTTGTCTTTGAGCTGCTTCGAGATGTTTTGGGGTCGAGGGACCGCCCGATATGTTTCCTCAATCCTCTCCCCAGAGCCACTCTCATTTAAAGGTCCCATTCTTTCTCTAATCGAGGGGACCCATGCTCCCTCCATTCTCCTCGTTAGAACTCGCACGTCCTCTTCGAGCTCTGTATAAAAGGCTGCATCCACCAAGTGTGCTTCTTCGATAGCGAAAGGCCTCTTAGTTGCCCTAATAGTCACTTCTGTCCCCTTGATATTCGCCTTAGCACATTGATGGTAAGTTGAGGGAACTAACCCTTGGTTGTGCATCCATACTCTCCCTATTAACAAATGATAGGAAGTTGCGCTTTCGATTACATGGAACTTGATATGGGAACTCAAATTTCCCATCATTATCCCCACGTTCACATACCCGATGGATTTGGAAGATTGATTATCGTAGTCCGAGATTACCAAGGACATGGGAACCAACCTTTCTTCCGGAATATTAACCGCGTGGAAGGAGTTGATTGGCATAATATTGATGGAAGCACCCCCATCCATAAGAGTTCTTGCAAAGCTAACCCCGTTAACACTAGCGGTTACATACAGGGGCCTATTATGGGGGAACCTTACAGCTCTATCCGCATCGCTGAAAGTTACCTCTGATAGGAACCTCTTTACCAGCCTAGCCATGGGTCCCCTCCATCTCAGCGAGGGGACTGCGTTTCTTCTTGCAATGTCTAAGATCGCCTGAGTTATCTCTATTCTGCTTTCTTTTGGGATTCCCACTTGGTCGAAAAACCAAGTGAACTTTGGAGATTTTGAAACTGCGCTATATTCTACGACTGGGTCCGTTTCCTCAACCTCAACGCTGTATGCGTCTTCTACGTCCTTAGCACTTGCTTCATCATAGGCTAAAACTACGTTAGCCATTCCCCTGGTGCAATGCTCCAGTGCCTCATCAAACTTCTTCATTGTTGACCTTCCCCTCTCCCTTTCTGCCTCCTTGTCATAGGTTGTCACCAGATTGGCCCCATGTGCTGGGAGTGGGTTATTATTAATGTTCTGCGGGGGGATTTGCAATGTCCCCGCCTTCATGTACTTGTCGATGATCCTTCGCAGCGTGAAGCAGCTTTCTGTTGGATGCTGGACCTTTCGATGAACCTGACAATATTTGGGATCAGCCCTAGTTGTCGCGTCGGGCTCTTCCGCCGGAACACCCTTTGGTTCGTAAACCGTTCCGCCTTGGACCATTGCGTTATAGCAACTCACAGCCTCCTCCACCGTACAAGGTAACGGTGGAAGGTCTTCTCTATCTCTTCCGAACTTTCTTTTGTTGTCCTTCCTCGGCGCCTTGCCCCCATCTTCTCTCTTGACATATCCCACCCGTGGGGCCTGAGGCCTTCCTCCCAGGGGTTGTATCGGCTGTCTGAACACCATGGGAGCCACTACCGAGCTAGGTCGCACCACCAAAGAGATGTTTCTTGCGGATTTTAAGAATGCTGAAAATGTTCCCTCGCGTGTCTCATTGATTAGGTGGCAGATATACTCGGGAAGTAGTCCCTCAGCACAAATCTGCAGTAACCTGGCCTCCTTAGCTTCTTCCCTTACATCGAGGGACCTTTCCCTAAACCTTCGAATATAGGCCACTACCTCTTCTCCTGGCCTCTGCCTCTCCCTGCCAAGTTGGGTTAGGGTGAACTCATCTTCTGCCAAGAAGAACATTCGGACAAACAATACATGCGTCTCTTCCCACGTAGAGACACTATTGGGAGGCAGATGAGAGTACCAAGTGTATGCTTTATCAGTCAGGGATTTGGAGAACTCCCTCAATCTAAGCTTTTTGTCATTGCAGTGCGCTCCTAAATGTTCAACGAAACGCTTAATGTGTTCCTTCGGGTTCCCACCCTTCCCTGAGTATTTTTCAAAGGTAGGGGGTATAATGTCCTTCGGGTAGGGCTCGTCGTTGTATTCCTGGGGGTAAGGTGTTCGGAAGTCGTCGTAGACCGACGCCACCTCGCCCACAGCCTGCGAGGAAGCCTGCATGTACCTCAGCATTTCCCTCTGCATCTCTTTTCTCATTTCTTCCATGGGCGAGGCCACTGGGGCCACCTGCAGTGGGGCAGAGGGCTGAGCGCTCGTTGCAACCGAAACGAACGTTACCGGTGGTGCCGTTGAACCTCCTGAGGTGCCCACTGCCGGGTTCACCCCAGAAGATACACCCGTTGGGATCGTTCCTACAATGCCTGTCCCTAGTGGGACCGTTGGGGCTACTCCTGGTGTTACGAAAGTGTTAGCCTCTAACCCTCCCAACATAGTTGAAGCCACTGGAGTTTGCAAGAACTCGTGAAACTTGCTCATGAGGAGGGCAATCTGAGCGGGTCCCAACCCCGTGATCGCGGGAGGTTGGGCCGTCCCTGGGATGCCTAACGTTGCTGGCGCCAGAGGTACCTCTACTCGAGGAGCCCCATCTCTTAGGGCCTCTTGCCCTCGTGCAGCCTGTTCTTCATTATGCTAAATGTCATCGAAATTGAGTCTTCGAGTAGCATTATCTTGCGCCATACTCCTTATCTAGAAGAATGCCTCCCCAGCAGAGTCGCCAAATGTAGGAGGGTACTTTAGATTATATATGGAGGCGTAACCCCTATTGAGTATGGTAATGACAAGTTAATTGGCCAAAGCTTTGGACTAATGATAGAACACATAAACATGAACCCAATGAAGATAGACTCAGCTTAAACTCACAAAGCTCTCGTGTCTAACTTAGGAAATAGTAATGAACCTTAGAAGTAACCTAGCTAGAGGGAGAGAGAAGTAAGCACCCTAGATACACCTTGGTAGGCAGGTAAAACCACACCAAATACCCTCAAGAATCTCTGTCGAATATTGAAAGCTTTATAATATATGACAATGGTGAGTGAGTAAACTCTCTGGTTTGCAATAACTCTCTCTGGTGTGTATTCTCTCTCGCAATAATTCTAAACTCTCCAAAAGTCCCCCCTTCCTCAAAGGTGGTTGGGGTCCTTAAATAGCCCCCCACACCACCCCCGAGGCAACTCAGTCATTAAAACTATGAAAGACATCCCTCATACTTTATGTCACAACACTAAATACCTGATGCACTAGCTGTCTCCACGTCATAAACATTAAATGCCAAGACATGCCTTTTTGCCTAACCACCGTGTGTCAGGGGACTATTGCCGCAGAGGTGGCTTACCAACTGCCTGACAGCCCCAAATACCACGGTGGTTTACTCAAGTGCATGTCTGACATTGTTTAGATGGCTAGTGACATCACCCACAGTAGATGTGACATTAAGTAGAGGGTTGTTTGGTCCATAACTCAATGCCCGATGGAACTCCAAGCTGCTCCGCTTGAGGTTCCACGGTCAGGGTCCTTCGGTGTTTTACCAGGTGTATCTAAGATGGTCAGGACAAGCCCCAACGGTGCCTTACTTCTCAATCCTCCAAACCAAGTCCCTCTAAAGTTCCCACGGTGAGGTCATTCGATGGAACATGACAGCTCTCCCAGGCCCTGCCAAGCCTGGTCTCTCGCAAGTACCGTTTGACTTCACACTAAAACTCTTTATTATTCTCGTTACATCATTACAACCGTTATAGCTTACAGTAAATGTAATCAAAGATACAATATGACTAACACAACAAGCTGAAGTATGAGTTGCCACGCTTGAGTTGCCACGCTAATCTGCCACGCTAAGTTGCCACGCTTGAGCTGCCTCGCTAAGCTGCCTCGCTAGGCTGCCACGCTTGAGTTGCCACGCTAAGCTGCCACGCTTGAGTTGCCTCTATTGCGTTAATCCTCAAACACTGTTGCTAATTAGGGAATTATCCCTAATCTCAGGATTACCTTCAAGCTCCCTCTACAAACAATAACGAAAGAAACCCTACCCTAAAAACCTTATGTCGCATTTTCTCTCTTGATCGAACGAAAGTACCACGCGCATTCAAATATTGGTGCAGATTTCTCAAAGTTGGGTTGTTCTCTAATATTTTATTTTTTACTAAATTTGAGTTGTTATACCTGGTTTATTTGTGCATGGATTGCATAACTCTTGTGTTTTGTTTTGCTAAATGCTAAATGTCATTAACACTTGAGGTTTATTATAATTGATGAATTTTTTAATGCCAAGACTCATAAGACATTATTAGTAGTTGAATAATTTTTTTAGATAGTAGAATATTTTTAAAATACAAAAAAAAAAATCCTCGTAGAAGGCCGATTAATCCCCACCTAGCTGTTCAGGCGCTAAAAAGCTTGTAGCCCGAACTGACCGCCTAACATTTTTTACAACACTGGTATATAAAGGGGATATTATCTTTGTACCGCAATATTACATTTTGGAGAGTATGAATGAGAATTAGGGAGAGCATTTCTACGTTGTCCTATTTTTTATCCGTTTATGCAGGTTTAGTAAAGAGGCTATGAATTGATCAATAGACAATTTCAAGATTATAAGGGGTTTGGTTCAGGGTAATATATTTTCAATAGGTAAAAGGGAAAATGGTGAAAAGTGTTTTCACCTATTTAGAGTTCAACTTAGTTCACTATTTTGTCCAAAATTACGATTTGCTTATGGATGGGAACGAGGGAATGATTTTTTTATTTATTTATATCATGGTTACAAAGATTTAAATGTTTTGCAATTCTTAGGTTCTATTTCAATTGTCCTTTGCAATTTATTGCGACATGATGTTGTGCTTCGATGATTAGTATATAGTTATAGAAACTATGTGTGAATATGTGTATTCAGGTGCTGCACTAAAAGTGGCCATTGACATATGAATGTTTCGTTAGTGTTGGGCCTCATATGATCAGATTAACATAAGTATGATAGAAGAGAACAATAATTCGTTAAAATTAACAAATTACCAGATGATCCATTTCTCTCAATATCTGCAAATGGTCGAATTCCCTATTTGTGAGCCAGATCAAACAATAAGAAAAAAGGGTAAATTAGACAGTTAATACGAAATAAAACATGCAATGTGGGAAAAAACAACAAACCTGATCAGTTATGTACCCATTTGCTTGTGACCTAACAACAATAGCTCTAGATATTGGACCTCTTTCAGAAGCTGGCATTGCATCAGAATCTACCCCATCCTACACAGATTGACCATTATGTAAATGCAATTGGAATGCATCTGAATTTATTATAGCAGAAAATAGGTCATCCTCTCCTCACTAGAAGAGGATCAGCATACCCTTGGTCTAGGTGTTGGTGCAGACAACCTGGATGACCTGGTCTGCCGCAAAGCAATCTCTAATGCTTTACTTCCTCCAATGAAATTTGGGTGTGACGTGTTTATATAGTCAATCTGCAATTCAGAATATCCAAATTATAAATTTCTCATGACATCACATGGTTATAACTAAATTTTCAAAAAAAAAAATTAACTCAGAAGTGTTACGATAACAATTTTTTGGGTTTTTTGGGTACCTCATTAATTTTTTCCTGGACACTGGTGTATCCTTCATTAGTCAGCAGTTAGAATAAACGATCATGTTCCATTATGTTTAGTGCAATATCTTCGGTTAAACCACATTATATCGTGTCCTTTTTCACAATATCCCATCAAGTCAATTTAGGCCTACCTCTACCCCTTGCGTCACCATCAATACTAACTAAATCACTCTTCCTTACGGGCATCCATTGGTCTACACTTGATGTGTACAAGCCATCTAAGTCGATTTTTTCTCAATTTATCCTTTATAGGAGCTACTTTTACCGTTTCACGAATTCATTCATTTCTAATTTTATCCTTTCGAGTTTTACCACAAATCCATCTTAGCATTCTCATTTCCGCCACACTCATTTTCTGCACATTATTTATTTTTCGGTTGCCCAACACTCTGTCCCATATAACACGGCGGATCTAATGGTCGTCCTATAAAATTTTCCTTAACCCACCATGCTTTAAATCTATGAGTAACATCATCACTAATATCTCCATCTTTTTGGATAATCGAGCCTAAATAACGAAAATGATCATTTCTAGGTATCTCTTTACCCTCCAGTTTCACCACATCCCCGTTTGTCCTCCTATTACTAATAAAATTGCACTCCACAAAAATCCTCTTGTTTCTAGATTTTCTCTCCACAATTCCAATCTAGCATTAATCTCCATCTTAGTCCCATCTACTAAAACAATATCATCTGCAAATAGAATACACGTCACCTCATCTTGGATTTTCCCAGTCAACTCATCCATAACAAGAGAAAAGAGATAAGAACTTAGTGTTGAATCTTGGTGCAGACCTACAGTAATTGGGAATTCACTACTTTCTCGAGCTGATGTGTGATGCGCGAGGCGGGTGTGAAAGCTTTTTTTTGTATTTTTTTTTATTTTACTATGCAAACCAAGTATACTTTGAAATTTAAGTTACTAACAATTAATATTGATTTACTTTTAACATTACTAGCATTTCTTTAAATTCTCGTACATAAATAAAAAGACATTTACAATAAAAGTTCATTATGATATATAAAATACTAATGAACTAATTAATCATAACGATTCATAAGTATCATATTATATCCAAATTGATCACATGAACATTGGTCACAACAATGTAAAGCCCTACAGTTTTAACATTACTAACATTTCTTTGAAGTCCCATACATAAATAAAATATTGCTAATACTAAGACAAAGATTATAAATAATCCACCAAAAAAATTTTGTGCAATTGATATTTGATTCCCAAAACAAATAATAGAAATATACGCACATAAAAAATAATGTTATAGTAAATATAACACTGAGTAACATTTAATGATATTATGCAAAAAAATGATCTTTAATCATTTTGTATATACAAAGCAACATTCATACATAAGCTATATATATATATATATATATATATATATATATATATATATATATATATATATATATAGTTCTATGCACCTGTAGTATTATGTACTCTCTATGTAGAACTGGGTAAGTTTTTTTATAACGACAATTTTTTCACTTGGTCTGCTTCTTTTCCGCCTAGCCCCTAGGTGAGGCACCTACGCCACGCCTAGGCGGAGACAAGTCCACTCCTTTTCACTTTTACTTTGTTTCAAGTCCGTTTTTGCTACAGTCTGCAACGCCTCTCTTAGTACTTCATCACAGTCTCACAGAGCTACCCATACCTCTTCAAATCCTCTCTCGACACAATCTCCATCTCATCTCACATTATCTACCAGCTCACTCTCTCTCTCTGTTGTGTTGCAAAGACACACGACCCGCACCATTTCTGCTGATGCCAGTTCTTGAGATTTGCATCTTTTAATAAAAATTTCCTTTTTTCCATCTGTGTCTATTGCTCCAAAACTAGTGTTGTGTGATTTGGAGTGTTGGTTTTTCTTATGTTTTGCTTCTATGTTCCTGTGAAGTTTAATTTGGGATTATGTTTCTGGTCTAATATAGGTTTTTAAATAACGCTAGGGTTTTAAAGATCTAAAAGGTTTTGCTTTTATGAATGGCATTTTGCCTTTTTTTTTAGGTTGTGAAAAATTTCATGGCTTTAGACATGACACAAAGGTAAGGTTTTGAGATTTGGGGTTTGAACTATCTTTGTGGCTCTAATTTACTTATCTATGTTTAGTACTTTTATTTCCTTCAATGTTCCTATTTGTTTACATCATTTAAATTCAAGAAATATATTCTATACAAGTGGTGAAGATTATCGAGATTTAAGGTGTTCTCTGTCTAAATTGTAGCTTTTTCATGTTTTCCTCTCACACACATGTTGATTTTTTGTTTGTTTTTTAACCTAACTAATCTCAGCTGTCTTTACTGAAAAAAATATCCAACATGGCATGGCAAGAGATCTTATCTACTTGGTATAAACTATATGGGGCAGACTGAGCTTAGGAAGGCAAAAGTCTCTGGCCAACCAGTTAAAAATTATGCTTAAAAAGCAAAAAACAGTTTAAAATTAGCAACATGGTCTGGATTGAATAACCGTGAATATTTTTTCTATACTTAGCGGAAAGAATACCACTAGTCTGGAGAGAATGTTAAAATGAATAAAAGGCCAATTAGCTCTTCAATTTTCACATTAAGATACCTCATTGCCGCTGACTTTCAATTTTAAACTTCTGAATACATTATTTTTAACTAGATATCAACATTATTAAAAAAATAAAAATTTAAACCAAGGGAGTGAGATGCACAATCAGGGGCTGATTTGAGAGGGTAGGGCAGGTTCACAACTCAAAATCTGAAGTTTTATTTTGCCTCAACATATTTTACATATAATAGTTTTGCCACACTGATGGTTAAATTCTGTTTTCAGGTAACATCTGTTAGATTCCACTTTATTTCAACTGGTTTTCTTTTAATGTAGTTAATATTTTGTATTCCATGGATTGTAATTTTTGTGACTTCTGTTTCCTATAATAGATTGGTCATGTCATATGGTCGGTTGGCTTCATATAAGGTCTTTTATCTCTTCTAATATAGAGATAAACAATTTTTGGGGGGTTTATTCTAACAGTACCTTTTTCTGAAAAAGAAAGTTGCACCATTGTTCCATCTGTTTTCGATCATTTGTTTAGCTTTTATGATTTAGAGAAGAGAAGATTCGTTTAGGCTTATGATATTGCATTTATATATCCAAGTTACATATATCAAGAAACTTGCACCATTGTTCCAAAATTACCGTTTTTATTAATTCTTTGATTTTTGTTCAATCCACCGTATAATTTTTTTTGTTAGTAAGAAGAGTAATTGTGAATTTTAAGAAAAAATTTAATGCGTCGGACTCTCCCCCTTCTGGATCAACTGAATTCAATAATATTACAAACAAGTGCACACATTGGTATCTATGATTCTATATCTTTGTTCATTTACATTTAATCGTGATCTTTGTTTTCTTTCCAACAGGAAAGTTGCTTTTGATGTTACACATCTATTCAAGCTTTTAGAAAAGCTGTTGTGACAACTCTTTTGTGTCTTGATGATTTCAGCGTAGGTTTAATGTATGTGATAAAGGGAAGTGACAACTGATTTTTTTCTCATTTGTTCAAATAACAAAGTATATATCCTTCTTTGAAGTTTGTCAAAGTGCCACAAGACAGCTCACAGCCTAGCTGCTCAAGCTGTAAGCCATAGCTGATATCCCTACCCAGTTTTTTATTATATAGACAATTATACTAAGAAAATTATATTTGTCAATGTAAGGACACAAATTTCCAATTGAGTCCTTTGTAGTTTGGCTCAATTCCGGACAAAAATGTTTGAGTCATAGGATAGAGTTAATTGATCATCCTCCAAGCCTATGACGAGTTTGTTTGAAGACGTAGCGGCCAAGTGTATAAAGCTTCATCAAAATGCCGAGTTTAAGTGCCTCGTTTCTACGTCATCAATAGTGGTTCCATGCTCCCAAGGTATGAATGCATTACATATATATATAGGAGCTTGGAACGACTTATAATGGGTGTAGGTTTAATTAAAAACTGTTGTTTATTTGCAGAAAGATTTTACTTAAAACTTTAAAATAAAGTATATAAAGTTTCTGGGCAAAAATAGAATTTTTCAAGCTTTCTGGAAGTTCATTCAATATGTCGTTCGAACGATTGTTTCGTTCGAACCAAATGTCGTTCGAACGAGTTTGCCAACGAGCTTCCCCATTGGCCACTAGAACTTCGTTCGAAATGTCGTTCGAACGAGATTTCCAACGAGATTTCTAACGAGTTCACACTGGAACTTCGTTAGAAGCCTCGTTCGAATGAGATGTCGTTCGAACGAAAATGTCGTTCGAACGAGATTTCAGGCGGAAAAATTTTTTGGCGGTTTTTAACAGTTTTTACCCATGTTTCCCACTTCCTTACCCCGCTAAATTTTGACAGATTATTATAGTGCGGGAACCAAAGTTTGTAACTTAACTTTTTCATAATATTCTAACTCCTAGAGAGAGTTTTGAGAGTTGATTCTTCCAAGAAAAAGTTCATGAGTAGTGTTCGTTTTATAAAGAAAAATCGTTTAAACACTTAGTTACACCCATATTTGTTTCTTCCAAGTTCATATATACATATTCTTTGCTTGGAGCATTTTGGCACCGGTTTATCTCTACATTTGTTTGAAGAGAAGTTTGGATTTTCTTCTAAATCCCTCAAAAAAGAAGAATTGTTTAGCTGCGGCTTTCTCACATGGTGAAAGGCACCATGTGTGGTTGACGGTGTACCTATAGTCTGATCGGTGGTTCCGAGATCGCGGTGGAGCTCCGTGGTTATCCGCTAGGCAGAGGTGATTACAAGAAGACGCGTCAAGGCTTGAGAGGGTTCGAGTTGAGGTTGTAAGTCATCCGTCTTGTAAATGTAAATTCCGTACTTAGTGGATTTGAGGCTAAGGCCGTCCGAGGTTTTTTCCCGTTGTGAGTTTTTCCTCGTACATCGCGGCGTAGTGGATTGATTGTTTATTTTATCTTGTGCAAAATCACCTAGAACGCATGCTTAGGTAAAAAGATAAAATTGGTTTAATTTAATCACTACGGGTTTAATTTGGTGCAAATTAATATTGGGTAATGTTTATGTTAATTTAATTCAAGTCGTTTAATTTAATTGATAAAATTGGTTTGGCCTAACGTGATAAAATTGCAAAATATGAATTAGGCAAATTTTCTAGGACTTGGATTAATTAATTATGTGTTAAGTGAAATTAACATAAGTGTGTGTTTTAATCATATTTCACTTGGTGTTAATTTTAAGTTGTTAAGAATTAAAATTTGGTGTTTTTATTGAACCATCTCCTAACGCTTCCGCATATATTTCACAAGGAAATTGATTTTAAAGTAAAAGACTTTCAAAATTGGGGGCTTCCACACTTTCAGTCAATATAGTATTGTTATGTATAGAGGTCGTACCTTGGTGCGATGGCAAGTGCCCTCGCCCAAGCTACGGTTGGTCTCGGTTCGAGACATGGGAGCAGCTTCTCCATATATGGGGGTAAGGCCCGCGAACGTCCACCTCTTCCAGACCCTGCAGTTAAGCCGCAGCCTTGTGCACCAGGTGCAACCTTTTTAGTACTGCTATGTATGTATAGTTATATTGACATAAACTACACGTCAATGGCCAAAACAAAACCAATACAAATTCTAAAAAGAGAAACAAAGAATTTGTTATATTCAAAATGGGAGAAGTTCCCCTTAAATGAGGAGTACAAGAGTATTTATAGGGAGAGATTTACTTGCTAGCCAAGTAATTACCTTAAATGACTAAAAATGACACTTGTTAACAAAAATATACCTAATTAGTCCCAGTATTCCAGTGGCCTCTCTCTCTAGCCGCCTAAAAACCCTAATTAGGATTGCATGGCGACCTCTACGTCCAACCCTATTCTCCATCCTAAACCTCCTGATCCTCCACACCAACTGAACAAGTCATTTTCCAATGTTGTTAAAGGTCATTCAACCTCTGATGACATACCTCTGGTACCGATTTCAACCCATAAAGGAGAGCCTGCAATACGATTTTCCCAAGCAGTTATTCAAAAACCTGCAGAACCCTTCAAATACTCCATTGTTGCGAAATTTTCCCATGGCAGACCTGCGCTTGAAGAAATAAGGAAAACCTTTCATACAATGAGTCTAAAAGGAGCATTTCAGATTGAACTTATTGATCATAAACACATCTTGATCAAACTTTTCATTGAAGAAGACTTTACTCGTCTATGGATGTGAAGCCAATGGTTCTTTGGGAGATTTCCAATGAGATGTTTTAAATGGAGCCCTCAATTCAGACCTGAGATTGAAAGTCCAATAGCTCCTGTGGGGATCTCTTTACCTGGTCTCCCTATTCATTTTTTTCTCTAAATCTTCCCTATACTCCATTGCGCAAGTGGTAGGTAACCCTCAAAAACTAGATGCTTCTAGTGTGTCTTGTAATAGATCAAGTATGGACAGGGTATGTGTTGAATTAGATCTGCTTGAATCAAGGCCTGATAGATTATGGATAGGCTGTGGTGAAGATGGATTTTGCCAAAGGATTGTTTATGAAAGTATCCCTCCTTAATGCACTGAATGCTCAAAGCTAGGCCATGATATCTCCAAATGTGTTTTCAATAAACCAAACCCCACAAACAATGCTCCAAGATGGCTCGAGAAAAGACCTCAAACCAATAAGCCTGACAATGATCCTACCTTTATCACTACTTCTGCCACTTGTACTGCCAAAGATTTGCCCAAATTTAACCAAGAAACAAATAAAACTCACCAAGAATCAAACTCTTGTCCCATTCAACCTAACCCAATCTAGATCCCTCCTATTGTGTCCGAGAAACCAAACACAAATGAAAGTCAAGACCTCATAAAGATTCCTCAAAAAACAGCTGATCAAAATAACCTTCCATCTCCATCCTCCCCTCCTCAATTGGCCCCTCCTCAAACCTCCACACCTATTGAAACCTCTCCAACAAATCAACCCCATAAATCCTCAATCACCTCTTCAAAACCTTACCAAATATCCAAGCCCTCAGCCCCAAGACCTCCCCATATTTATTCAAAGATCCGAGACTTTATCCACAAAATTCAAGATGCTGAAGTAGAAGATCAAGAGATTCAAGCAATGGAAATTCTTAGCCTATCCCAAGAGGAACTGATCTCCCATCTCCAGCCAAAAATGATCTCCACGCTGCCCTCAATTGGTCAGATAATGAAGCAGAAGATGATGAGTGTAATCCTCCTTTGCTAGAGAAACTCATTCTCTTTTCCAAAAATATCTCAAGAAAACTTGCAGCCAGTCAATTGAAAACTCTAGTAGAGAACAAGAAAACTGATGGTCTTGAGCTCAGTGGAAAAAATAAGGAGAAAAAAGAACCATCTAAATCAAGACCTGGTGATCCTATGTTTAAAAGAATCACAAGAGCATCTTCAAAGGTAACATTAAATTGTTTACCTAAATTTTCTCAATGATTAACTTCCTGTTATGGAATATTAGAGGGCTTTCAAATAATCCCTCTAAAAGGAGAATTAAAAAACTTTGCAAGTTGTTCAACATCCCCTTCTTTGCAATCCTTGAGTGATGTGAATTTGGGTGCGGAAGCGTAAAAAGAAGAAGTTATTCTACACAACAACTAACTACACAACATCTACACTACACAACAACAACAACAACTAAAGAAATGAAATGGGTTTCTTTCTCTCTCTCTCTTCTATTCTCAATATTCAAGGTTGAGTACAAATGAGAGCAAAGGGGCCTATTTATAAGGAGAGTTAGCTTGCTAATCAAGCTATTACCCAAAATGACTAAAAGGGGTAACTACTAACTAAAAAATGACATATTAGTCGATAACATACTTGGAAACTAATAAAGCTCTAAAATAAAGGAAAATTACAATAAAAGCAAAAAATTACTAAAATAAACTATCATTCCCATCATTCTCCCCTACTTGAGGGAGCTCATCCCGAGCGACAAAAGGGTGGGTGAGGGCAACATCCGGGGGCTCCCCTACTTGAAAGGGAAGTCGTCCTTTAAAGCGTCCCGCATAACGACGCGCAAAATAGCCTTGAAGAGAAACCCCTAATTTACGCCATGGCCGAGGAGTAGGAAGTCGGCCTCTAATCTGTCCACATGAAGAGCCAACACAAGATCGATGTGGAGAAGGCCATTGATGCCAAATTTCATCCAAATTGCCCGTGATGAGCCTCCTTAGCATCAAATCATGTAAAAGAGTCGTGGAGCACTCCTCATAAGGAACCCAAAAAGGATCCACAAATCCCGCATCAATCGTGATCACCCCACGCAACATATACGCCTCATAGGAAACAACCACCGAACCATCATCACAAAGCTCATCATCGTGACAAAAAATGGGAAAAAAATCCATCAAATCAAATATTGCCAACTTGCGATAATGAATGCGAGTCTCCCAACCTTCTTCAACAAATAAATCGAAAAAATCACATAGAAAGTACCCTTCATCTTCTACTCCAAAGATAGGAATGAAGTCCATAATCTCAAATGCCTCCAAATCCCTATATCGAGTACGAGTGAGCCATCCACCCTCCTCGAATATGGAAAAAAAATCACAAGGAAGGAACTCGGAGTCATTAACAAGCATCGTCTCGGTCTCAACAACCTTGGAAACATCCTCGTGAAGCATATCCGAAGAGATAGTATCATCGATGTGCGCGGGAATGACATCGGATGTAGTAAGAGGGGGGCACCGGTGGACAAGTACTCCAAATATCGAACCAACTACATCGCTCGTGTTCACATGCCATCTCCATTTCATAATACTCGTCTCGACATCTTATTTAGGTGTTGACGGTACATCTCATACTCTCCAATAGAATAAGCACTATATGCTAATGTGTGAAGCTTTTGAGAGAGACATGAATCCGTCTCGGCCCAAGAATCTTGAAGACTTTGGAGTTCCTTGATGATGGCATAACTAACCTTGTCAAAATCGGCACATGCATTCATATCGAGGCCGTATTTGGTACCATCCCACAAGAATTTGGAAGAACGTATTCTTCGGGTGGGGGGGGATGAAATCGTAGGGTCTTGATAGATTTGGAGCAGATTTGTAATTATTAGAAAATGCAGAGGCTGAATTATAATTTTCAGAAATTGGTTGGGGATTAGTGTGTTGAAGAGATCCGGGTGGTGGGAAAATTTGGTTAGGGTTTGTGATGTGGTGGGAGGTTGCCGGGGTTGAATAAGAATGTTTATTAGGGTTAGGGTTTTGAAATGGAGTGGTTTTAGGGTTTCTTGAAAATGGGGTTTGGAATTAAAAAAAAATTGTTGAAACTAGTTAGGGTTTCGGGTAGGATGAGTTTTGGACAAATCTCGATGAATCTTGGTTTCGTTGGGATTGTTAGATCTTGAATCTTGGTTGTTTTGAGGGTATTCTGAAATTTTTGGCGGATCTTGGAATTGATTCTCGTCTCTCAGCTGAGTTCTTGCACTGAAAGTTGTTTTGTGATATTCCGGCCTGTACCGTGGTTAATTCTGGGTTGTACCGTGGTTGATCAAGGCTGAATTGTTGGGCCGGACCTCCTGTTGAGGCCACGGCTGCTCTGTTGATGGGCGGAGGTTGCCAGCTTCCTTTAGGCAGTGAGTCCGATGACTTTGGTGGAGGGTTGTAGGCAGATTGGGTGCCGGAGTTGACTGGTGGTAGTGTTTTACCACTTTGGGTTGCGTCGGCACTTTTTTTTTGGCAGAATTGGGTGAAGGAAGAGGGGTATGGGTGGTTGTAAGGGGTGGGGAAAACAGGGGCTGATTGGTGGGAGTTTGTTGCATATAGAATGAAGTCGGGGTGGTTCCAACTCGAATCCAACTCATATTTGATAATCATCCTCGCGCCAAGAACAACGCGGCTCTGATACCAATTTGATGTGAATTTGGGTGCGGAAGCGTAAAAAGAAGAAGTTATTCTACACAACAACTAACTACACAACATCTACACTACACAACAACAACAACTAAAGAAATGAAATGGGTTTCTTTCTCTCTCTCTCTTCTATTCTCAATATTCAAGGTCGAGTACAAATGAGAGGTTTCTATTTATAGGGAGAGTTAGCTTGCTAATTAAGCTATTACCCAAAATGACTAAAAGGGGTAACTATTAACTAAAAAATGACATATTAGTCCCAAACATACTTGGAAACTAATAAAGCTCTAAAATAAAGAAAAATTACAAAAAAAGCAAAAAATTACTAAAATAAACTCTCATTCCCATCATTGAGCCATAAGCCAGCAAATTGAAAATTGAAGAATTTGGTAGAATCATCAATTTTGAAGGCTGCCTCTCAAGTACCAATAACAAAATTTGGTTTCTTTTGAGACTTGGAGTGAATTGTGAAATTTTTCAGTCAGATGATCAAGCTATGCTATTAAAGATTCAACACAACCACTCTGCCTCTGAGATTTATGTCTCTATCATCTATGCCAAATGTTCCAGAAGTGAAAGACTTCCTTTGTGGGATTCCTTGATTAATCATAAAGGCTTTACACAAGGTCTACCATGGCTCCTTACTGGTGATTTCAATGTCGTAGCTAGCAGTGCAGATAAAATGGGAGGAAATGCCATTGACAGCCAAGCAGTTGAAGACTAATAATTTCATATTCCAAGTAGGCCTTATGGAGGTGGGATATTCAGGTACCAAATACACATGGCATAATTTTAGAGATGAAGGCAAAATTTGGGTCAGACTTGATAGAGGCCTAGTGTCAACTGAATGGAATTGAAATTTCCAAACTCCTCCCTTAGACACCTAAACAAATCTTGCTCTGATCATTCCCCTCTTCTTTTCTCTATTAAAACTCAACTTGACAACATTCCTAAACCTTTCAAATTCCTTAATTCTTGATCCTTTTCTCAAAATTTTAAGCAAGTCATTGAAAACTCTTGGAACCAACCAATGGATGGCAGCCCCCTTAGATGTTTTTCTGCGAACTCCAGAGGCTTAAAAAGGGCTTGATTTCTTGGAATAAAGTTTATTTTAAGAACATCTTTGATCGAGTTCAATGCCTGGAAAGAGAAGTTGATGGTCTTGAAAATATCTATGAAGAAGATCCCTCTGATCAAAATAGAGAGAACCTGTCTTTGGCTAAAAACAAGCTAATGGGAGCCTCAAAGAATGAAGAAGTTTATTGGCAGAAAAAAAAAATGAGAGGAAATGGCTCTTGGAAGGAGACTCAAACACCAAATTCTTTCATGGTTCAGTGAGATCTAAAACCTCCTCTCTTATGATCCATAGAATCAAGAACAAGGATGGGGTGTGGCTAGAAGACATAGACCAAGTTAAGGAAGTATTTAACCAATTCTTTCAAGCTAACATGGAAGCAGATTCAATTGAAGGAGAAGATGCCATTATAGACTCTATAGAGCCCAAAGTAACTACTGATCAACCTCAAATCCTTGATGCTTTTCCCTCTGGAGATGAAGTACGGCAGGCAGTTAGAGACCTTAATGCAGATAGCAGTGCTGGACCTGATGGATTCAATGGTTTTTTCTTCCAAACCTATTGGGATATTATCAAAGATAACACATTCAAAGCTATTTCTTACTTTTTTTCAGGAGGAGAGTTACCTAAAAGTTGGACTAGCACCAATATTGTGTTAATCCCCAAGACAAAAAGTTCTAAGACCTGCTCTGACTACAGACCTATTAGTCTGTGCAACTTCTGTTGCAAAATCATCACTAAAATCCTTGCTTCCAGATTATCCCAAGTGCTTCCTCTAATCATTGATAGATCTCAAGCTGGTTTTATTAAAGGGAGGAAAATTTCTGAAATTATTCTTCTGGCATAAGAATTAATGAGTATGATAGGGAGGAAAACTTATGGTGGCAATGTAGTTATTAAACTGGACCTATCAAAAGCATATGATAAAGTCTCTTGGCTATTTCTCTTAAAACTCTCAGAAAATTTGGCATCTCAGAGGTATGGATAGATAGAGTGTGGAGATGCCTCTCAAACAATTGGTTTTCAACCATTGTAAATGGGCAGGTATCTGGTTTTTTCAAATCCTTCAAAGGGCTCAAACAAGGAGACCCCGTCTCCTGGATTGTTTGTCATCATAGCTGAAACTTTAAATAAAGGGATTCAAAACCTTCTCTTCTCTGGTAAGATCAAGCCATTCTCACAGCCTAGAGGATGCCCTACCATTACTAATTTGAGCTTTGCAGATGACTCAATCATCTTTTGCAACGGCAGTGCAAGCAGCATAAAAAATCTTCTGAGATACCTAAAGAAGTTTGAAAAAGCCTCAGGTCAGGTGATAAATTGTGCTAAGAGCAGCTTCACAGTGCATTCCTCTATGAGTAGGAGAAGAATCAAGGCAATCGAAGAGAGAACCTCATTCAAAATGAAGAACCTTCCTATTAAGTATCTTGGCTGCCCTATTTTCTATGGAAGAAACAAACACATTTACTATGATGAGCTGATCCAAAAAATCAGATACAAGCATGAAGGTTGGAAAGAAAAATTCTTATCTATTTCAGGAAGGAGAACTCTAATTAATTCAGTCCTTGCATCCATTTCCATTCATACTATAGCAGCTCTAAACCCCCCCAAAAAGACTGTATCCCTTATTCACAAGATCTTTAGTAACTTTTTGGGGGTTCCTCTAAAGAGTTTGGGCCAAAACTTCACTGGTTGAAATGGGAGAAGCTTTGTGTACCTGTTCAAGGAGGATTAGATTTCAAATCCATAGATGATGGGTGCAAGACCTTCAGCATGAAGCTCTGGTGGTATCTTAGATCCTCAAACTCTCTATGGTCTGAACTTTTCCTGTAAAAATACAAAGATTGTAATGGCATTGGAGGATCAGATTCTTTAAAAGGAATTCAATTGATTAAAGAGGAGACTGAGCAGCTGATCACTGTCATTGATGATTCCAACTATTGGACTCTAACTTCTGAAGGTAATTTCTCATCCAAATCTGCTTGGCATTTCATTAGATCTTCTAATTCTTGCTCTTTTCTGTGCAAAAATATGTGGAAGAATATTATACCTATCAAGATTTCCATGTTCCTATGGAAATGCTTCCATAAAATTGTCCCTTTAGAAGAAGCAATTCAACTGAGGTATTCAATTGGCTTCACAATGTCAGTGCTGTCACAAGCACTTGGAAACATTCAATCATTTACTCATTGATGGTCCCATAGCTTCAGCAGTATGGAATTACTTTGCAAATCTCCTTGGTCTCAAACTTCCATTCCAATCTTTGAACCAAATGCTAATGTCTTGGTGGCTTAGGACTCATAAGAAGGATTTCATCCAATATCTGTTTTCTATACTTCCTGGCTGCATCTTCTGGAGATCTGGATTAATAGAAATCTAAGTGTCTATGAAGGGATTCAAATGGATGGCAAGAAGATTATTAGCAAGGTTATTCATCTCACAAGAGATTGCTCTTCAAATAGAACTTTTCAATCTCAGGTGCACACTCATGAGGATATCATAAGGTTATTCAACTTCAAAATCTGTTCTATTCCAAAATCATTCTTGATTGTCAAATGGATGAAACCTTATGGCTGGTCTTTTCAAGCTTAATACAGATGGGACTGCAAAGAAGAATCCAGGAATCAGGGGGTATCATAAGAGACCATAAAGGCTGCCTTGTTCAAGCATTTTCTTCCTTCGAAGGTTTAAACTCAAACAATAGAGCTGAATGCTTAGCTATCCTAAGGGCGATTAAGATGTGTGCCTCTCTCAACATCAATAATATTATTGTAGAATCAGACTCTAAATTTGTTATTGACATTCTCTCTGACAACAATCCCAAACCTCCTTGTAATCTTCTTGATATTATTAAGGAGATCAAAAGCTTTATTGTTCAAGTTTAATATTACCTTTGCTTTAGAGAAGCAAATTCCGTAGCTGATAGACTTGCCAATTATGGGATTGTTTCTCAATCTCTATCTTTTTTTAATCAAGTCAAGGATCTTCCGAGGGCTGCTAGAGGTTGTTACAACTTGGATAAACAAGATCTCTCCTCCATTAGATTAGTCTAATAATTAGGCCTTTCTCTTCTTATGTTTCTCTCTTATTGTCTTTATATGGTTTCCCTTAAAACCATCATCATCTTTTTAAAGGCCACCTTGGTAGGGCTTTTCTACCAAAATTTAATAAAATTATAAGGGGATCTCCCAAAAAAATTTAAAATTTAAAATTTAAAAAAAAATGACAAATAAACCCTAAAATAAAAGAACTAAAATATTAAAATGCTTGGAGACCAATTAAAAGACTACAAAGGAAATAAAATAACTAAAATAAAAGGAGAACTGATGACAAATATTAAAATGACAAATATTAAAATGACGAATAAACCCTAGAATAAAATAAAATAAACCCATTCCCATCATCCTTCCCAGCTTCGAAAAGCTCGTCCTCGAGCGTAGGAGATGAACGGCAAGAAAACAAGACAACCATCAAAGATCTCCCCGCTAGAAAAAAAATCCGTCCTCGAAAACGTCCCTCGTACTGGCTTCCGAAAGGTCCACGGAGAATAGTCATACAAACCAACCACGACTGATCCACAAAAGCTCGATCCGAGAGTCCCATGATGAACCTCCTCAATGCTAAGCCACGAAAAACTTCCTCCGAGCGCATATCAAAAGCTAACAAAAATAGGTCCACATACCCACCACCTATCACATCACCTCCTCAGCCCCAAGAGAGATAACCGTCAATCCAACACCATCAAAATCAACCCCATTCGCAAAGATCGGGAAAAAATCTCCCAAATCAAATGTTTACGGCTCGCGAAAGTGCGTGCGAGTCACCCAAATATCCTCGAAAAAAATGTCATATAAAATCCCCAATAGACAACCCAATTTCGTTGTTTCTATCTGTAAGAGAGTAGTCTAATTTTGGGGAAATATCGGATTTTAGCACGTGTTTGACTTGAGCAACTTCGGTTGCACCTACGTATCCGTCTTAGTCGGAATCAAAGTCAGCGTAGTTCATGGGTTCGTACTATTCGTCGGAAAACTCATTATGGTGGAACTCGAGAGGTGAAAGGTGGAGAAACTCATCTCAAAACTCTTCTCCAAAACTCTTTTCTAAAACTCTCTAAAAACTCATAAGACAAGAAAATGACTCTTCTACTCCCAAGAAGCTCTCTCTAAAATGTATGGGGATGAGGCTTATTTATAGAGAAACCAACACAAGTGGATTGCCACCTGTCAAATAACCCGTGGTGACACATGTCCTATTTTAAGTGGCATGTGTCCCATAACATATATCAAACCCTCAATACTAGAATATTATCTAGTTAATGCATTAATAATACACAAATACGCGTGATATGTTAGACGCGCATAATAATACCTCAGTCGCATAAACACATGGACTTTTGTCAATATTAA
This sequence comes from Sambucus nigra, assembly GCA_949130495.1. Lineage (NCBI taxonomy): Eukaryota > Viridiplantae > Streptophyta > Magnoliopsida > Dipsacales > Adoxaceae > Sambucus > Sambucus nigra. The sequence continues at coordinate 151,450,279 of OX422207.1, forward strand.
TCATATTTAATCTCATTTAATAATTTAATGAGAGGCTTATCATTAAGCCCCTCCTACATTTGCCCCCTCGTATATATAGTTTATATATTGATACATGTCTGAAATATATCGACTGTATGTACGAAACAACTTTAGTCAGTTTCATATGTTCGATTGACCTGTGGATCGTGGGTAAGAATCTCATATCTCATTTCATCTTGATGATGTACTTTTACCTCATATCTCACATTTTATGATATAATGCAATCTCATATTTCATATCTCAGTTACATGATATACATCAATTTCATATCTCAAATCTTAAATCTCATTTTAAGGCTTTGATCTCATAAGTTATTCCGAAGGACCTCATTATCATTCTTTTCATACGAATGATATACTATGAGTGTTGCCCCCATTCCTACTTCAATGAACATGCATCCACAATTTTATTGTGATTGTTCGTAACTCTGCTTTGGTAAAAAGTATTATCATGGACACATAATAACTACTTCAGCATCCTCTTTTATCATTCTCAACCAAGCTTGGTGGAAGTATTATTATGGTTTACATAATAACTACTTCGCCGTTCTCATGTTTGGTGGAAGTATTATTATGGTTTACATAATAACTACTTCATCGTTCTTTTTTATCATTCTCAACCAAGCTTAGTGGAAGTATTATTATGATTTACATAATAACTACTTCGTCGTTCTCAAGTTTGGTGGAAGTATTATTATGGTTTACATAATAACTACTTCATCGTTCTCTTTTATCATTCTCGACTAAGCTTGGTGAAAGTATTATTACGGTTTACATAATAACTACTTCATTGTCCTCGATTAATCTTTTAGTGCATGCACATGTTTTTTGACCTGTTTTAATCACGGTGAGGTTTCTTGTGCATGTACGTATTATTGACTCGCTCAAATTACCACTTTTGAATGTTTTTCGCAAACTCACACCGTTAGAGGTGACTTAACAATGAAAACACACCTTGATAAGATTTTTCGTAAACTCCAACTATAACGGTGACTTAACAATCCACCTATAACGGTGACTTAACAATGAAAACACTTGTTAAGATTTTTCGTAAACTCCACCTATAACGGTGACTTAACAATGAAAACACTTGTTAAGATTTTTGTAAAACTCCACCAATAACGGTGACTCTACAATGAAAACACTTGTTAAGATTTTTGTAAAACTCCACCAATAACGGTGACACCCATAACGGTGACTTAACAATAATAACTACTTGTTAAGATTTTTCGTTTAAACTCCACCAGTAACGGTGACTTAACAATGAAAACACTTGTTAAGATTTTTGTAAAGCTCCACAAATAACGGTGACTTAACAATGAAAACACTTGTTAAGATTTTTCGTAAACTCCGCCTATATCGGTGACTTAACAATGAAAACACTTGTTAAGATTTTTCGTAAACTCCACCACCTATATCGATGATGACTTAACAATGAAAACACTTGTTTAAGATTTTTTTGTAAACTCCACCTATATTGGTGACTTAACAATGAAAACACTTGTTAAGATTTTTCGTAAACTCCACCTATATCGCTGACTTAACAATGAAAACACTTGTTAAGATTTTTCATAAACTCCACCTATAACGGTGACTTAACAATGAAAACACTTGTTAAGATTTTTTGTAAACTCATTCTTCTGTATCGCTTTTCAGGACGGGAGCCCATACCTACCGAATGACAAACTGAGTGTGATCCTTCGTCTGTTAGCTTCAATGACCAACTTCTTCGGACGAGTCAAGTCACAACGACCGTGGTTCAACTACTAACCAATTTCATCGGGCTTTTTGAAATGTAATACACTTCTGAAGAAGACTTACCACAATACTCGCAAAGTTCTTGTAATATGATGTCATATCTGAAGGATGACTACGACTTTGTCAATCTCTGGGTGACAACTATTCAATCCGTCTGAACTCTTTACAAAAGAAGTTGAAGAAGTTTTTGTAATGGCCTGATTGGACGCTACTATACTCTGAAGGTTCATTAATTTAACCTTGTCGTGGATGATGTCGAAGAAGCTTTAAACTACAAGCTACATTACATCATAATATCCATTTGCCCCCTTTATTTTATTTTATCTCAAGATAAAATTAAAAAAATTACATATACCATTTGCAATGCCCACTCGAAAAAATGAAAGCAACCTAATCATTACATGTCATGGGGTATATCTCAAACTACCATATCTTTGAACAATTGCTTGATGTCAGCCTTGCTTCATATTCGTTCATTCAAAAGCCTCTGCAAAATAGTATCTTTCTGACACAATAATATAATATTGCAAATGGTTAGTAAAACTCAGGAAATATCTAAATACAATTCTCATCATGCCCCCTTTATTTTATTTTATTTGATGTAAAAAAATGAAATAAAGTCCGGGGATATTTGTGTAATTAATTATAACCACCCATACTTGTAGGTGTATCGTACGCAATTTAATGTCGTTTAAGCACATTCCCTATCAAATTCGAGAGTGTGTAAAATATCAAGATGAATTCTAAATTGTGAAATCCACTCAAGCTATTTCGTAATAATTTATTCATGTTTGGCATGGTCTCAAACTACAAAATAACATTTACAAAATGTTTTATCAAAACTCGGTATTTAAATGAAGGTTCATTATGCCCCTTTAACTCATTTTTAACTCTATGTTATAACATAGCACATAGATATATCATGCAATAGATAAATCTAGCAAACCCCAATAATTGTATCTCAAGTGACATGGTTCATCGCATACAAAATCTCCAGATGTATCGTAAATAAATTCAAGACTGGTGCACTATGTTCAATATATTCTAAACTCGTAGAATAACTTTTGTAAATGACATAAAATATTCGACTGTGTCCTTCATTATGCCTCTCTTTTTTTTTACTTTTGAACGGACCAAACTCAAAATAAATAGGTACCGTGAATCATATTTTGATTCTCGATAGATATATTATGTATACACACACCAAAAAAGATAGTGTCAATTAATCGCTCAATATTTTTAATCATTGAACTTAAATAGGCTCATTTCATAATATATAATATATATTTTTTTTAGAGTAACCTCAAAATAAAAATATAAAACATCTCTAAAACCAAGAGCCTTCGAAGGGTGGGCACAATATAAAATATTTTAATAAACCCATCGCGTTAATCCAGATGAGCCACCCAAAACCTCATTGTCTCAGTTTCAAAACAAACTACCAACATATAACCATTTCTAACTTTCAATTTTTGAAAACCCAAATGGATTTAAATGTCCAACGATTTTGTCGCAACTCTAAGGTTCTTCGGTTTGGGGTAACTCTCAGCTTTAACCTTTTATGGCCAAAATGTTTTGTGAATCAGGCGCCCTATTAACGCCGGATGTTCATCGGATGTTTTTCAGAACTGCCGCTTTGTGTTTTTTCACACCTATGGTAGTTCAGAGGAGACCCATGGTGGTTCGATTGTCGGCGAGTTAGTTTGGGGCTACACAGAACTCCATCTGTCAGCAACCTCTTGAAGGAGGAAGTCCGATTTCCTTAAGGGTTGTTCTTCTCACGTGTACGGATCCTCCTAATTAATGGTGAATCTGTTTATTTTGAATCCATGGTAGATAGATTTGCAGCAAAATAAATATATGGGACTTCGTTTTTTTTTCTCACTTGTAAGCTCCGTGGTGACTCATATCATGGTGGCTCTGGTGTTTCGAGGCGAGTTCTATCGGATCGATTGTGGCCTGTCCGGAGTGAGGCCGCTCGCCGGATTTCACGATTAATCGGTTTGTACCCAGCACCAACAGTTGGTTCAGATAAAAAGTAATTATTTTAATCGTGGATACTCTTCGTTTTACAAACTGGGTATTCTGACACTTCTCATTAAACGAGGCCCACTTACTGTATTAATATTTGTTTATAGATTTGTTAGGTTTATACGCTCTACACACCTTATTCCCCTCAGAGCTTTATATAAAAAAAAAAAAAAGCAATAAGCATAGTAATATTCTTGTCAAGTCTATTCCACCCACAGCTTTAAGCAACTGTCAGATGGCTTTCGGCTATCATTAAAAATTAATCACTCTTTTCTATCAGCTCATACGTTTAACCTTATTTCACATGCAAAAATATATTATCATGGATGCAAGGATATTAAAAAAAAGGTTGGGTGCCCTGAAAAACAGGCTTTACACAATTTAATTATTCGAGTTGTTCTTTTCTAGAAAATAGCAACAAGCGTGTTGGACTCTACATGCTCAGAATATATACACATATAATATGAGTAAAATGTACTCTTCTTTAGCAGGCCTCGATCTAAAGTATTTACAATATTCTCATTGGTTATTTCAATTGTTAGAAAAATAATAATCTCTGTCCAATAATATCTGTAAGGACTCTACACCCAAGATATCTTATGTAACTAACATATGTGAGATTTACACTCAAGGATTAGTCACAAGTCTCTATGCCTCTAATTTAGCATTGCTACTCAGCACAAGGTCATCAAATACAATAGTAAGTGGCTCTCATATTTGTTTTATTCATAACAGCTATCAAAAGTTGTTAAAAAGTAAAGGGCTCTTTCACCACCCACAATCTTAATGGTGTTTCGTAACTTATTCGGCAGACTATTCCTAATGGTTTTAAACATGAAAGATTCTAACCATAAAATTTATGCCATCACAGAATGCAACCTCTTCTAAAGATATCAATGTCAGATAAACATTTTAGTTAATGTTTGGCACAAGTAGAAAAATTAGATACTTATCTGAAGTGAAGAGGCTGAATATTTTTCATAAATGTTGGAACTTTGCCAACCTCTTTCTACCATTTCCGTCCATTTTTTCCGAGCACGAATGCGGCGTTACACAAAAAAAATCGCGAATACCTCCCCAACAGAGTCGCCAAATGTAAGAGAGTAGTCTAATTTTGGGAAATATCGGATTTTAGCACGTGTTTGACTTGAGCAACTTCGGTTGCGCCTACGTATCCGTCTTAGTCGGAATCAAAGTCGGCGTAGTTCGTGGGTTCGTACTATTCGTCGGAAAACTCATTAGGGTGGAACTCGAGAGGTGAAAGGTGAAGAAACTTATCTCAAAACTCTTCTCCAAAACTCTTTTCTAAAACTCTCTAAAAACTCATAAGACAAGAAAATGACTCTTCTACTCCCAAGAAGCTCTCTCTAAAATGTATGGGGGTGAGGCTTATTTATAGAGAAACCAACACAAGTGGGTCGCCACATGTCAAATAACCCGTGGTGATACATGTCCTATTTTAAGTGGCATGTGTCCCATAACATATATCAAACCCTCAATACTAGAATATTATCTAGTTAATGCATTAATAATACACAAATACGCGTGATATGTTAGACGCGCATAATAATACCTCAGTCGCATAAACACATGGACTTTTGTCAATATTAATCATATTTAATCTCATTTAATAATTTAATGAGAGGCTTATCATTAAGCCCCTCCTACACTATCTTTCTTGCAATCAACCGGCTTGGGAGGGGAGTTTTTATCATTGATTTGACCTGATTGGGTGCGTGAGTGAAGGAGAATGATTGGGTAAAGCAACCAAAATTGGACTAGCCGTCAGTAATCTTGAATCGAGCCTCGGGAGTTAATCGAGGCGAAAACATAATTTTTTTGATGTTTAGGGATTGAAAAATGGGTGGCGGGTTGGAGGATTCGGGATGGTGGTGGAGGAGTTTTGTAGGATTGGAGGCTAAGATTTGTAAATTGTGAATTGGATTGTAAAATGGGCGGTGAAACCCTAGAAGTGGGTTGTCTTGAATCTTGGATGGAGGGTGTGAAATGGATTTGGCTTTTGGGGGAAATTAGGGTTCGGGATTTGGGTGGAAGTGTTAAGGGGAGGGGAAGAAAGATCTGTGCATCTCGAGAGGGGAGAGGGGTTGTCCGTGTTGAATCCAGGTGGTTCGGATGGTTTCTGACCAAGCTCGTGGCTGTTTGGTCGTATGTTGGGTCTGGGGAGGTTCCGAAGATCGTCAACCACTGTTGAGTGGTTCCGGCCAGGGGAGAGGTGTTTACGGTGGTTTTGGGTGGTCCACTTGAAGCCGGGTAAGTTCTGACCACCGTAGGGTGGGTTTGTCCAAGGGCGGAGGCGTCCGTGGGGCCTCCGGTGGTCTTGGGTAGGGACCGATTCTCAATGGGTTCCTTTTCGCTTCTTCATAAGGGTGGTCCGTTCTCGGTAGGTGGTTGTTTTGTGGTGAGGAGGCGAAAGAGAATCAAAGTTCTTGTAGAGATCGTGAATGCTTTTTCTCAATTCTTGATTAATCGCTTCTTGTTGTTGTTTGGATTTTTTTGGAGCCATTGAAAAGTAATGTACGATTTGTTTATAACTACACACCAATACACCAATCGGAGGAACAACACCTCGATCTAATACCAATTTGATGTAAACTACATGTCAATGGCCAAAACAAAACTAATACAAATTCTAGAGAGAAAAAAAAAATCGTATATTGAAAATGAGAGAAGTTCCCCGCAAATGAGGAGTACAAAAGTATTTATAGGGAAAGAATTCTTGCTAACCAAGTAATTAACTAAAATGACTAAAAAGGACAATCATTAACAAAAATATACCTAAGTAGTCCTAAACATGCTTGCAGACCAATTAAAAGACTAAAACGAAAATAATAGGAAAACTAGAGACAAATATTAAATGACAAACCCTAAAATAAAATAAAATAAAATAAGCCCATTCCAATCAAATATTTTGGAATAATACACGTAATCTATGAAAAAAAACTCTTTGCAAAATCAATTATGTTTTCAACCATGTATTGTTTTCAACCATGTATTGTTTTCAAAGTTGATCTAATTTTACTGACTATTGATTGTGTATACTATAAGTTTAAATAGTTACATAATTCTACTATTTGTAATAAATTTATTGTCGTACCATCTGCACGGGCATACCCGTGTGTGTGTGTGTGTGTGTGTGTGTGTGCAGTATTGCTCTTATGCGGACCGGACATGTATCACCTGGCGGTGTGCCCAGAAAAGAGAGAGAGAGTGCCTATAATTTCTAGGCTCACCGCCAGGTGACACATGTCAGCTCCGCACTCTTAAAGTCCGCACAAGAGCAGTACTATATGTATGTATAAAATGCAACTACAATCAATTTTCAAACCCAATTAGCCTTCCATGTGGCACTGTTTTTAACCCATTACTCTGCTACATTTTACTTTGTTTATCTCAGTGAACAGAAGTTCTTTTACCTTTTCCTCTCCCTTTCGTTAATGACAGAAACTTTTTCTCTTCTCTGTCTCTTCGAGTTTTGAAGAAGGTATATTATCCACAATCAATTTTACGTGTTGTCTAGAGTTTGAAAATCTAAATTACAGGAAAAGATAAAAGGATTCCATTATCCATGGAGATGCAAAATGAGCAGCAGCAACCATCGTCACCTGGCGTATTGTTTGTTTTGTGTTACTTTTCAATTCCATCTTATAATATGGATTTGGTCTACCTGTCCTTACATAATTATATTATTTGTAAGGAATAAATTCATTGCCGTACCATCTGCACGGGCATACCCTAGTGTGTGTGTATGTGTGTGTGTGTGTACAGTATTGCTCTTGTGCGAACCAGTCCGCATTTTAAGAGGGCGGACCGGACATGTATCACTTGGCGGTGAGCCCAGAAAAGAGAGAGAGCGTGCCTATAATTTCTAAGTTCACCGCCAGGTGACACGCAGGTCCGCACTCTTAAAATGCGGACTAGTCCGCACAAGAGCAGTACTATATATATGTATAAAATGCAACCCTACAATCAATTTTCAAACCCAATTAGCCTTCCATGTGGCACTGTTTTTAACCCATTACTCTGCTACATTTTACTTTGTTTATCTCGGTGAACAGAAGCTCTTTTACCTTTTCCTCTCCCTTTCGTTAATGACAGAAACCTTTTCTCTTCTCTGTCTCTTCGAGTTTTGAAGAAGGTATATATATCCACAATCAATTTTACGTGTTGTGTAGAGTTTGAAAATCTAAATTACAGGAAAAGATAAAAGGATTCCATTATCCATGGAGATGCAAAATGAGCAGCAGCAATCATCGTCACCTGGCGTATTGTTTGTTTTGTGTTACTTTTCAATTTCATCTTATAATATGGATTTGGTCTACCTATCGTGCATCAATATCATCGTTATATGCAAAACCATATACAGAGATGATACAATAATCGCAGACAAAGCACTGTACGGAGACGCCAAATTCGAACCCACTGGGCGTCAAAATTTTCTCTAATGGCCCACCTGATCCCAAGAGCAATGCCTTTAATCAGTTCCATCTTTGGAGAAGGCCTAAGAAACCCTCACCGAATCCACCACCGCCATCCAAGGCAGTACCGTCGCCCGTTACAGTAAGAATTTTGGAGAGAACCGGGTTGTGTTCACATGCTCTTCGACACTGAAAACAACCGGTTCCCCCATCTGGTCATCTTTTCCCTATCAACCCTTCTAGCTTTTTTCCGTACCAGCAAAGAAAGAAGAAAAGAAAGGCTCGCCGTAGCTGTGTATGTGAAATACGATGGTTTTGAGAGGGCAGACAAAGTGTGTTTTGATCTTTGATCTAGAAATTTATATACAGTTGTATCATGGTAAGGGAAATGGTAAGGAAAATGGGTTTGAATGAGGGTCATGACAGAAGTTTCTAGCCTTTATATATGTCGTTTCCTTATCTACATTTGAGCTTCTTTTTTTTAAACTATAAGTGTGATTTTTTCTTTTGACTACAACTGTCCAAATCTGTGAGAGAAATCAAAAAAATTGTTATAGATACTAGACTTTTACTATACTAATTTCAGATTATGGTATATATATAGTTTATATGATATATGTGCAATGACTGTAATCTCTCTCTTATCATATTTGTAAGTTCTTTCTTTCTTTTTTAGGTGGGTGTTATACTTGAGTGAATTTTTATGAACAATTTCGAAATATTTTACTCTTTGGGTTACATATGCTTGAGTTGTATCACTTTCCAAGTCAAATGATGTAATATTTTTTGGACACAAAGAATGTAACACACCCGCGTATCGCGCGGGTTGCATGCTAGTATATATATATATAACAGAACGGTGTGTGTTGCCAGAATACAAAATGAGTGGATAAATTTTTTGGAGTTTGTCATCCGACGGTTTTGTAGGACCCTTATCACATTTGTAAATAAAATGAAACTTTATAATAAAATTACAGATAAGTTTTAAAGAAATCAGCTCTATCCACTTTCTAAAATTAAGCTACCTTAAATGCACCTCTCTTTCTCCCATTTGGTTCTTAAGTTAAGCTACCCTATATCAATCCCTCTCTTCCACAGCCCTCAAGTCCATCTCTCCAATCTTCAGCTGTAGTGATCCATGAAAAAATAAATGAAATAATATATGAATATTTGTTGTTAAAAAACTTCAATGCAATTTTTTGCAGCATCATGTCAGAGGCAAAAAATAATAAAAAAATTAGAAATTATAGATTTTTTGGTAGGTCGTATAATTATAGGTAACGTCATAAATGAGGCATGAGCCTATTACAATTCCTTGCCATGAAAATTCCCAACTTTGTCAAAACGTGTTGCACCGACATTTTCTTTCTATATGAGAACATTTTCACGTTTACAACCCGCATCATATCACTAACACCCTACAAACAAAACATCCTTAGTTTATTACACAGGGTGCTACTCTACGTGTTACAAGTATACGTGACCTTGGCACGGAAACTCCTGTGTTTCCCCAAAAGAGTCTCATTTCAACTAGCCCAATGATCTCTTTTCAGAAGACGGCTTAAATAGTAAACAGAACATTGTTTACTAAGCCACATATAAATTCCATTTGTATTTCTTCTAATATGATCCAGTCTAGTCTGACATGGTTATCCAAACCATTGAATTATGGATTACCTGGAAATTGACTAAAATTTTATGTTAGTACTCGTTTTTGGATCAAACAAATAACACTTAATTGTAACAGATAATCTCATGCCGTTGAAATAGTAGACGGTAGAAACAATCTTTTTGTTTAATGAGAATATGTGGTTAGATCTTAGATCTATAACAAATTTCATGTGCTTGCATATAAGATGTGCATTTGTCATGAACATGGTTCAAAGTCTCGGTATCGGTCCCGGTATCGGCCATTCGATTTTCAACTCAGTCGCGGTATCGGTCACGGTATCGGGCGATACGCAAAGATACACTATTTAGAGAGCGCAAAAAATTCCGAAAAAAATCTAGAAAATTTTAAAAAAATACGATTAACAATGTGAACCAATCAAATAAGTTTAAAACTATCTTTTAATATGCATAACATTGTACAATTGATTATATTAACGTGCTGCGAACTTGTCAGATTCAATGTTCCATAATAAATCAATGTTTTATTTCACGGAGGATACAAATATTATGTTTTTACAAAGAAAACAAATGTTACTTTTTTAGTAAGAGGATAATTTTTTTTTTACAAAGAGGATACAACTATTATATTCTTAGTATTTTTTTTTGTAAGAGGATACAAATGTGTTTTTTAAGTATGTTATATTTTTCTAAAAATGATAGAAATGTTTCTTTTTTAGTATTGTTATTTTTTTACAAAGAGGATACAAATAGTGACTTTGACAAAACACTACATTTTTTTTACAATCGTTTTTTACAAAAAGGATGCAAATGTTATTTTCTTACAAAAAATGATGCAAATGTTATTTTTTTATAAAAGGAATGTAAATGTTATTTTTTAAATTGATGGAAATGTTATTTTTTTACAAAGAGGATGCAAATATTTTTTTTTACTTGTGTTGCAAATGTTATTTTTATATAAAGGATGGAAATATTATTTTTACAAATGTTTAGAGAATACAAATATTATATTTAGAATAATTACAGTTGTATATTTGTTTGTAAAAGAATAACATTTACGTTTTTTTATAAATAATAACATATTATAAAATAACATTGGGAACATTATTATAAAAAATAATAAATAACATTTGAATCATTTGTTTTCTTTAAAAAAAAACTGGCACATATACAACGCACTAAATTAATCCCACAAGATGATCAAATAACCCACACACAACACACTAAATTAAAAAAACAATTAGCATTTCATACCCCCCCAAAAAAACCACGCTTACCAACATAACACTGGAGAGAGAGAGAGAGAGAGAGAGAGAGAGAGAGATGCTTAGTAACTTATACCATCTCGGACGATATATCACCGATACGGGTCGATACTATTGTGATATCGCCAATATGAGCCGATTCCATCGCCGATATGGCCGATTCTACTGCGACATCATCTATATGGGCCGATTATACCGCTATATCACCAATACTACTGAAAAATTACCGATATATGGTCTATTCAGATCAATAATTGAAAACTCAACTCGTAACTCGGAATCGGATCGGTGGGCACCGATACCTAGTCAACTCGGCCGTATCGTCACGGTATCGGCCTTGACTTTGAACCATGGTCATGAAGAAAACCACACATTGAACTATACTCTAACTGCACATTTAAACGAGTGCCAACGGATTACCATGGATTGTTCTCCTACTATATCATGATTCTAGGTTCTGATAAGCATTTTGAGTTCTACTCATTATTCATACCCTTAAATATTATTTGAAACTGACATCCATTACTGTACAATGGCAGTTCAATACCATTTAATTATTAAATGGTCAGAATAATCAGCACGTACCTCCATCTCAATTATGTGTCGAATCATTGTCTGAGAAGGTTCAAGTCCTTGGTGCAAGAATTTTCCAACAACTTCATCTATCTGCTTTCTAAGTAAAGGAAATCGCTGCAGTTCACTAACTAAACAGCTGTTGCTCATCTGAAATAACGAAATTGATATACTGTTCAGTGTTCATCAAAAACAGTGATTTCGAAGTCTCTTCCAAACCCCCAAACTGGAATACAATGACTACCTTTACTAATTCATTGTAAATGAACCTTGCACACTGAAGGCTTGGATCTAATAAGCGAGCTATCTGTCTTCGAATCAAAACTTGAAATGGCACCTATATACATTTGCATGAAAAAAATAACATATCATCAACCATACATGCAAAGAAACTTCATCAAGATAGTACTTATGAAGCTTATAACATATGAATGAGAAGAAAGATCCTACCTCCGGTACAAATAAACTAGATCTCGGACCAGTTGCATTCTGAATTGCAGTTCGGATGTCTTCATCAGTTATATTCTCACACGGATCCACCTCCTACAAGATAGTCCAAATTGCATTGATTCTATGAAATGATAGGAGAAGATAGTCACCCTTGTATCTTATAACCCAACCATTACAACCCAAAAGCTCAAGTCTATAAATGGTCAGTACTAGAAAAGTAAATAATAGTTGGCAGAAGATATTAAAACTGACGTAACACGACAAATGACACACCAGAACAAGCACAAATTGACTAAAATATTAATTCCTTACAAAATGATGGAGAAAGGCCACGATAACCTAAAAGGTAGAAAAAGTACAATTGACATATTACAATTACCCCCCACCCGATACTCCTTAATTCTCATCACTCTCCCCTTCTACGTCAAAGCTCGTCCTCAGAACTTTAAAAGCTGAAGACGAGTGAAAAAATTCCCAAAATATGCGGACAAATAGAAGAGAAAAATATTTGGGTCCCAAAAATAATTTTGTTAAATTAGGGAGTACAAAACTTTATCACTCAAAAATTGGCAATACTTTTCTTTTAGAATAAAGAAACACTCAGGAATCATAACAGCAAATGCCCTTCAGCCAAAACAGGCCCAACAGCCCATGCCCCCTGTTAAGGCTAAACAGTTCCTCAGGTTTATTAGACCCTAAAAGGAATCCCCTGAGCACAGCATCTTTATTGTCACAGCCATCAACAAGAAACCTAGGGCTTTCATAGTAACCCTAGGCTGCCAAGGTCTCGTCGTCGAACTGATGTGATCTAGGGTGCGAAAGCGTAAAACGAAGACGTTATCTACACAACAAAAACAACTTGGAAAATGGAAGAGGATTTCTTATTTCTCTCTCTAAGCTCTCAATCTCAAATTGACAAAAGTGTTACAAAAGAAAGCCCTCGGCCTATTTATACTAAAAATACAAAAGGTTAAAAAAAAGAAAAAAAGGAAATAATATTAAAAAGGACCCCCCCTTGAGAAGGCTCCATATACTCCGTTTATTATCTGTGGAAATCGGGGTCGATGTGCTGAAGGGTAGCGTCGGTGATCCATGAATCTTCCGCCTCGGGACGACCAACCCAACGAACTAAATAACAAGTATAATCACCCGAGGAGGAAGGCACGTGCTCGGAGTCTAGAATCCCCTCAATGCGATCAACGAGGGAACGGACTGGGTGGCCAGTGCTCATGGGAATGGGAATCGGTGGTGAATGAGTACCGCAGAACGGAGAAAGATCTACCACGTTAAACGTGCGGTGCATGCGAAACTCATCCGGGAGATCAACCTCGTAGGCATTCGTGCCACAAGCACGGGTAATGGGAAAAGGTCCAAATCGGCGCATAAGAAGCTTGGAACCCTTGCCTTGCCAATGCGTTTTCTTGAGATAAGCCATGACTAGATCACCCAGGCAAAAGGAGACAAATCGGCGGTGCTCATCGACAGCCTCCTTATAAGAGGTATACATGGTCTGTAAACGAGCGCAAACATCGGCCTATATGGACGTCAGGCGAGCCGCAAGCTGAGGTGAAGGGCATATAGGCACTGTCGGCAGAAGCTCGGCGAGATCAATGGGCAATTTAGGAGACTGCCCCAAGACAATCTGAAACAGGGAAAGAGCAGTAGACCGGTTGACAACATTATTGAAAGCGAACTCGGCCTGTGCGATCACGATGTCCCACTACGGGAATTCTCGGAAGGCAGGCACCTCAATAGGTCACCCACACTACGGTTGACCACCTCAGTCTAGCTATCTGTCTGGGGTTGAAAAGCGGTCGAGAACTATAACTCCGTCCATAAAAGTCGCCAAAATGTACGCAAAAAATGTTATATAAATCCCACGTCTTTGTCTGAAGTGATGTTACGTGGGACACCATGAAGACGAACAATCTCCCGAAAATATAATGAAGCAACATGAGCCGCATCAGTCGTGCGAGAGCAAGGGATTAAGTGGGACATTTTGAAAAACTTATCCACCACAACAAGAATGGAATCATGACCACAAGAAGTACGGCGTAGTCCCACTATAAAATCCATCAATACATCCTGCCATAGGCGCTCGGGAATCGGCAACGGAGTGTATAACCCGCATTGATGTGCTGGCCCTTGGCCGTCTGGCAAGTGTAGCAACGCCCAATGAAAGCGTTGGCATCTCTCCTCATCGTCGGCCGGTAAAATCAGTCCCTCAGCATCGCGTGAGTACGCGCCTGTCTCAGATGGCTGGCTAAACCTCCCCCATGGATCTCAGAAATGATCTTCTCCCGTAAGGACGAAGATGGAATGCATAAGGTCATACCGCGGTGTAAGAACCCATTTTGTAATAGATACTCTCCCGAAGCTCCATTGCCCTGTTGACAAGCTGCGAAGATCGGCCCAAACTCTACATCCGTCGGGTAAAGATCACGGGCCTCATCAAATCCAAATACTTGACTCCTCAAAATCATCCACGCATGTGCCCTCCTACTAAGAGCATCCACCACCTGATTCTCCATCCCTAGTTTGTACTGCAAGTGAAAAGTGTAGCGCTGGAGGTAAGCGGTCCACTTGACGTGTATGTCACTAACAAGCCGCTAACTCTGTAAGAAACAGAGGGCCTCATGATCGGATTTGATGACAAACTTTTTATAAAGGAGGGAGGGCGACTAAAACTTCACGGATTTAACCACCTCATAGAACTCGAGGTCATAAATCAAATAATAGAGAGCAGCGCTCGTCAGCTTCTGACTGAAGAAGGCAATCGGTTTCCCATTCTGGCTCAAAATAATGGCCACCCCTGTCTTACAAGCATCACAAGACAACTCAAATAACAGATCGAAATCGGGTAAGGCTAGAATAGGGGTTGTCGTCATTAACTTCTTGATGCGTTTGAAGGCAGTATCCACCTCTGGTGTCCACCTGAACTCGGTACTCGAGGAAGTACTCATCAAATCTGTAACAGGAGCCATGACAGTGCTGAACCCGGCTATATAGCGCCTATAAAAGCCAGCTAAGCCATGAAAGTTGCACACCTGAGAGACCGAAGAGGGTGGGGGGCAATCCACTACCGCTTAAACTTTGGCATCATCCGCCCTGATGCCGTCTCCTGAGACCACATATCCTAAAAAAGTCATTGATGGTACCATAAAGGCGCACTTCTTCAACGTAAGGAAGAAGCGCTCGGCTCGTAGGACCTCGAATACCTGAGCCACATGGTCTAGGTGCTCCTCCTCCGATCGACTGTAAATCAGGATGTCATCAAAATTAACAACCATAAATTTGCCCATGAAAGGGCGCAGTATCTGTATCATCACTCTCATAAAGGTGGACGGGACATTGGAGAGGCCAAAAAGCATCACCGTCCACTCGTATAGCCCATCCTTCGTCTTGAAGGCAGTCTTCCATCCATCCCCTAGTTTCATGCGAATTTGGTGGTAACCACTCTTCAAATCTAGTTTAGAGAAAACCCTCGCACCGTGGAGTTGATTTAGCATATCCTCCAACTTAGGAATATGAAATTTGAAATTTGTACTTCACGGTGATCTTGTTCATAGCTCGACTATCAACACACATACGCCAACTTCCATCCTTCTTTGGTGCTAACAGGGCAGCAACCGCACAAGGAGACTCTCTCCGAAATATAGCCCTTGTCACAGAATTTTGTGACATGTCTTCGCAACTCTGCGTGCTCCGTGGGTGACATGCGGTAGTAGGGAAGGTTGGGGAGCTGCGCCCTAGGGATGAAATCAATGGCATGTTGTATATCCCTGAGAGGAGGAAGATCATATGGGGGTTTGCACACGTCGATAAAAAAATCCAACATACTCTGAACACGTGGTGGGACAATCGCCTATGGGGTGGTGATAGGACTAATGAGAGCATAACACAACCCTGTCTCCGCGGCCTCTGTAGCTAACTCCTCATGTGAAACTATCAGGGCGGAACGTCGAGACATCGGGAATGGTCGCATAGGGAGGAGGAGAAAGTTTTTCCCCTCATGCTCAAATGAATAGGTGTTGGCTCGGCCATCGTGCATGCTACGATGATCAAATTATCACGGTCATCCCAAAAGAAGGTAACACTCGCATATCCACCACAGTACATAGAACCTCATCACGATAGTCTCCGATGGAAAGTCACCCGGCACTGTCGGGTAGGAGTTAGGGTGGCTTCATTTCCCAACCACCCAATACGACACGGGGTAGACAAGGATTATGTGGGACGGTTTAGCTTGTCAACCATTTCTTGCACAACCAAATTATCACTAGCTCCTCCATCGATAATCACCATGCATAGCCTCCCCTTTGTGGTGCATCGAGTAAAAAAAATACTTGATCAGATCCAAGTATCGTCACTGGGTGGAGATGTTTGTGGATCTACGGGTGTTGTCACCATCACAGTACGCAGATAAGATGTAGAAACTCCTGCACGTTTCGCTTATTCGTGGCAAAATCACTCCCTTCGTCGACAAATAGATTGAGCGGAGGATAATGAGACCTCGGATGGAATAGGAAGGATCCCTATGACATCCTTTATAGATGGAATTGGAGTGATCATTTGATTCTGTGGTGTTTGGTGTAGGGTTTATAGGGTTACAGTATGAAATTGGGATTGGACCGGAGGATTTAAGGGGTCGGTCATGTGTGTCAGTTTGAACAGAGGTGAAATAGGGTTTGATCGGAGGGTTTTGGAGGGTCAGTGGGCTTAACTGTTCACCGGCGGTGGCTTTTGGTTGGGTTTCAGCTAGATTTGACCCCTGCCATCAGTCAATAGGGCTGTCCAACCCCTCATTTTCATGTCCGGGGTGGGAATCCAAGGCGGGTGGGCTGGTTTGAACATTTGGGTCGGGCGGTTTAGATTCATGAAGGGTTTGGGATGTCTCGAGTTTGGTAATATCAAATTTTGGTGAAGAAAGATTAGGGTTTCTTGAATTTTTGATTTCTAAGGTTAGGGTTTCATGAAAAAGTTTGCGAGTGTTTCGTGCTTCGTCCGGATGAATCCAAACCGAGTTCCAATCTTCGATGAACATCCTTCAAACCAAGAACAAACGAGACTCTGATACCAATTTGATGTAATCTAGGGTGTGGAAGCGTAAAAAGAAGAAGTTATCTACACCACCACCACCACAACAACAACTTGGAAAATGGAAGAGGATTTCTTATTTCTCTCTAAGTTCTCAATCTCAAAATGACAAAAAAGTGTTACAAAAGAAGGTCCTCGGCCTATTTATACTAAACATACAAAAGATTAAAAAAAAGAAAAAAAGAAAAGAATATGAAAAAGAACGCCCATAACCCTATGCTCCTGCATCACAAACTGGTCTACAAAGACCACCACCACCAGCACGACCAGTGAATTCTTCAACCTCCGTCATGTATGCTTCTCTGCTCTCTTTCCTCTCTCCTTCTTCTCTGTTTTCTCTCCTTTGTCAATTTCTCAACCGCTCTTCTCTCTCCTACTAGTCATGAATCCCTCACCTCAAGGGTCGAAAATGAAGTTAGGGTTTTGAAACCCTAACTCAATCCATCCATGACCATCATTTGACTGTGTAGCCTCCCTTAAAGGTCAAATACTTACTATAAACATATACTCTTATAGTAAATATTTACTCTCAGCAATAAACATGAAATTCTAATATTTAATATTGAAAGTATATATTAACTATCAATAAGGATAATTACTCTCAGAATTACATAAAAAACTGTGGAACAATAGGTAGAGAGAGTGATGGATATGTGGGTGGAGGTTGAAAGGGTGCAATTCAGTCGTGGACCTCGAAAATGAAGCCGACTAGTGTCGTCTCCAAGGCAGAGTGGCATCATTGGAGCCTAACCTGGTTTGATCTTCCGTGATCCATTGAAGTTATCACAATTTGTGTTTTACAAAAGCTAGGAGCGCTTGTGGCTCTAATACACGAAAAATGGAACAGAAGAGCGAGCACAAATTATAATAAACTCTCTCACTGAAATATTAATTCATCGTGCGTAATGAACGCTTGTAGCTCTAATATCCATCCACGCGCATGCGCATGATGACGCAGATTCTCCACCCACATCCGAGGCGTTTTGTCATCGTCTCTTTTGACGATATTTTGATCTAAAACAGATCGGAGGTCAGGCACATTGATCATGTCATACAAGTCCTTGAGGTTTCTTGAGCTTGGTATTTTTAGCTCTAGTTGAAGAAATCCTCCTTCATGGTACCATATACCACCTTTGTCAAGTACGTTGTGTCGGGTGCTAGACTTCTGGCCGATGAGTCAAGCCATCATGAAATGTCCCACCCCGATAATCGTCTTTCAGGTGAGGAGTTGTCATGGGCATGCCAGATTTATAAGCGCTACATTGCCAACTTCAATTCTATTATGTCCCCTATTACCAATCTGATGAGTTCCACTTCCTCTGCGGTTTGATGAACTAACGTCTTAAAGAGGGCTTGTCTAAATCAAGTGCCTCATTACGACAAACCCGATTCGTGTTACCTGATTTTTCACAGTTGTCCAAAACTAGTATTGGTGGAGTGTTAAGCCAAAATGGTTGCCCAACCGCCTTTTTCAACATAGAATGAGTCGCCTTTTTCAGAGCATGACTTGTGCCGCGCTAAACTACTACACCTACGATTTGGAGTTCGATGTCATTATTCGAGCCGTGAAGTATAGCAACGAGTATTTGTTGCATCATGAGTTTGTCATCAAGTCTGATCACAAAGACCTTAAGTACCTCAACATTAAATGGATTGTTAGTAACATGCGGGTGGAGTGGGCTAACTTTATGAAGTATACATTTCACCTTCGGTACAAATTAGGGAAAGAGAATTGGATCGTCTACACCTTGAGCCTCCATGCCCACACCCTGACCAGTATTCGTAGCAATGTTTTCGATTTTGATGAGGTTCAGGATCTATAAGCATTGGATGCTTAGTTTGGCCCCATCGTGGAGGAGTGCCAGCGCCATGGTGAATATATGTTTGAAGATGGCTTCCTCTGTTGGGCTACGACCTTTCATATTCCCGCATCCTTCCTTCAGGAGAAGATATTATGTGCAGCGGGGAGTGAAAGAGATTTAATATAAACTACACGACAATAGCATTGATTCGGAGGCAAATTGCCCATTTCTCTCTTTAATTCTCATTTGTCTCAAAAAGGAGAAGTAGTGATTACAATGGGTAGCCGAGGGCCTTATTTATAGACTAGGTTATCTTGATATACAAGATAACTCTAAAAGGTAAAATAACTAAAGAGATCACACTAGAATATTATAAGGGAAAACCACCCTCAACCTACTATAATAACTAAATGAGAGAGAATGACCAAACAAGATATGAAAATAAAATAAGTAACAATACAAATAAATCCCAGGACCTCCCGTATAAATTATTCTCCCCCACTTAATAAAGTTTGTCACGAGCGTAGGAGGAGGACAAGAGCACTAAAGCAAAAAAAACACTATTGGACGCCCCGCCCCCATTTGAGAGGGAAGTCCTCCAAAAAAATAGTCTACGTAGGTGAAAATCGCACATGTAACTAAAAACTCAATCCACGACCGGAGAATGCGAACTCTGCCCCGAGACTAATCGATAGAAGGAATCGAGTGCCAAAGGATTAATGGAGAAAGACGGGGTCACACCTCGGCCACAGCAGTCTCAATCAATAACTTCAGTGGCAAACACCAAAGTATCAATTCATAATGGAATTCAAAAATAACCCAAAGCGGGTCTAACATACCGTGCTCAGACAAATCAATAACCAAATTGCCGAAGAAATGATCCCCTTATTATCACTACTCATCCCCAAGAGTGGAAAGAAGTCAACAATGCAAACGGACTTCATATCCAGAAAATGAGTGCAGGTCACCCAAATATTCTCTACAAAACGAGAGAAGAAATCTCCGACATTGAACCTTGTATCCTCCTCTCCGAAGAGGAGATAAAAATCACCAATAGCAAAAACCTCCACATTTATGAATCGCGTGCGAGTAAACCAGCAATCATCGACAAAGATATCGAAGAAGTCTCCAATACAATATTTGGAATGGACATCGGGACCACAAGCTTGGTTGAAACATCGATCGAAGCCACAAAAGGAGATGTATGTCAAGAACAACAGGAATGGGGCCACCATAAATGTTTCAACCATAGCCAGATGGAAGGTCACAACATATGTAGATTCACAGAGCTCATACCTTTTTTTATAACGATGCCCTCGCTGAAATAAATGATTCATGTTGCTGGCTACCTTTTTAGGTTCATCTGATATGTCAGCGATAACTTATTAATTCCCAAATAACTCCAACTTATAGTCACGCGCGACGTCTTCACGTTCCGCCTTTAGATCACCGAGAAACAAAGTGCATTCAGTCACCTCAGCCGACGCTCGTAGCGATTTGTAGAAATCCACCCGTAACAGAAGCCCATAGCCTCGCTGTAGTGGGTGGCTCGATCATTCTCCTATATCTCAATTTATTCCTCGATATCGACGATGTTTTTACGTATTTTGACTCCAATCGGGGTAAATAATTGTCAAGATGACGAGCCCATGCGGATGGGGAAGAAAAGGAGCAAATTTGCAACTTTTTGAAAGTAGGGGGTTTGGTTGTAATTTTCTAAACTTGTTGGGGGCAGGTTTGGGAATTTCAGAAAATATGGGGGCTGAAATGAAATTTTCCACAAGGGGAGAGGGTCTTCAAATAATTTTCCAAAATAGAGGAGGTGAATCTTAAATGAATCCAAGTTTGGGTTGAGGGAATGGGGGGGGGGGGATATTTGTGGGGGTAGGGCTGACATATGAGGGAGATGTTTGTGTAATTTTTAAAAATCAAGGGTAGGGGTTGAATGAGGATCAAACATAAAAGGGGGTATTGTTGATATACTTTTCGATTGTTTAGAGGTAGAAGGATAAATGACCGCATTACCTTTACCAATCATGTCTGGGGCTTGGTGTGGCACATGATGGGCAACATTGGCACCTACGGGGCTCACCGAAGCTCCGAAGATGTTCATTTCGATCCAGTGACCTTCGCCAAGACCCGGTGACCATGTCAGGGGAGCAGGCCGATGGTTGGTAGGCTGGAAAATGACGCTTGCAGCAAGTTTCCTTGGGCTTTTCTTTGGTGATAATGGTCGATCACCTCCGCATTTATTGTCGAGAGGCCATCATCCGCTGAAAAAACTCACTAAGTGTCGGCGATGTTGATCCCAGATATGGAGCTCGTGTGGGGTCGTTGGAGGAGGGAAATGCACCATAGTTGTTGCATACTCGAACCGGTGGTGGAGGCATGGAGGTGAGTTCCGATTGGGGCCCTCTCATCCTACGCCGTCGGCTAGCTCCAGTGAGGGTTAATGGAGGTTCGATTTGACGTTGGGTGGAATTTTGGGGTGGATTTCAGTGTGTCTTATGCTTGGAAAGGGCCAACGGTGGCTAGAATTTCAAATCTAGGGTTTAGGGGCAGAGATAGGGGTGGTGCCATTTGACCACAAGTGGCGGGGGCATGATTTGGAGGAGTGACCCATCGGTTCCTCCGAACCCCGCACATGGATCTATAACAGCTTTGGCAACCATATAAAAGAAAACGTCACTTTGATATCAATTTGATGTATATCGGGGAGCAGAAACAATTTAATTTAAAAAATTTTAGGCAAATTGCTCTTTTTAATTCTCATTAATCTCAAAAAGTGGTATTAGTGATTACAATGGGTGGCCAAATGACTTATTTATAGGCTACGTTAACTTACTAGCAAAGATATCTTTAAAAGGTAAAATGACTAAAGAGGTTATACAAGAATATTCGAAAGGAATATTACCGTCAACCTACTATACTAACTAACTAAACAAGAGGAAATTAGCAAACAAGATGTGATAATAAAATAAGTAAAAATATAATTAAATCCCTGGTTACATTAAGATCAGTACAGTGGTCCACCTGGGTGGCTTGGTGGGCCATGGGTGTTGCTCGAACGTATGGCCTCCTTTTTTACCGCTTTAATTTGCCAACCATTAGTAGGGACACCAATGCTTTAATTCAACGTCTTCCAAGTGACAACACTTCAGTGCCAGTCTCTACACTTCCCTCCCACTTCTGGAGAGGTCTTAGTTAAATGTCTTTATGGATTTCATCGTTAGACTTTCACCATTGTCACGAGGCTTCGATTCCGTCTTCATTGTTGTTGACCGGTTCTCGAATATGGCCTATTTTATACCATGCATTCGGACTTTTGATACTTCTTCCATGGCCACTTCCTACTTTTGGTGTTCGTCATGTTTGCTTCATAGGTCATTTCTAGCATATACCCTATGGAATATTCTCCATTGCTCCATATAATTTTCCACTGACTTCTACCTCATATGTACGACCAAACAAAGGTAGTCATTCAGAGTGACGACGACCTCCGTTGCTTGGTATCTGATAATACCTAGTTTTGGGATGCCAGTCTTCCAACAATTGAGTTTTCTTTCAACAACATTGTCATCTTCGTTGACCATGACTCTTCATCTCCTCAAGCTACCACCCACTGTGCTCATTGGCTTATGAGTTTGCCACACAAATTATTGGCTATTCATGCTAATGTCCATGACCACAATCATCGGATGTATGCCTCCTATAAAGGGGGCCATTGATCCTCATTGTCGTCAATTCGTCTTTCAACTCGACAACCTGCTGATGGTCTACCTCCGCAAAGAACATAATGGAAATAACATTAAATTACAGATGCATCGTTCCGGCCACTTTCACATCATCCATAGTTGTGGGTAGATAGCCTATGAGATTGACCTTCCACCAACTTGCATGTTCACCGCACGTTTGACGTCGTAGACCTCACACCTTTTAATGGGGACCCATGTCCCACTTATTTTGTTACCTCCGACCACCTCGAGTCCCTTTCACTCTCATACTAAACATGGGGAGGAGGGAGTCATGTCTCTGCCTCAGAGATGTCCACTCACCTACTGGCCCGTGTATCCACTTTCACTCTCGAGTCCCTTTCACTATCATAATAAACATGGGGAGGAGGGAGTCATGTCTCTGCCTCAGAGATGTTCACTCACCTACTGGCCCGTGTATCCACTTTCACATCGGCTGGGTCACCACTTCCTCATCTACTAAGTCAGTCATCCTGAGATCTGTATCACCGGTGCTAGAGATACGTAAGGAGCATAAGGGATGAAGGATATTATAATACTTTCCTTCACAAATATTTTTAGAGGATTTGAGATTAGTATATGATGATTCCGTGGTTTAGGGCCACTACCCAGTGACAGCATCCGAATCTAATACCTTCTCCATTATTCCCTTGTACTTGTATAGAGTGGTTCCCTCATTTAGGAGGACATTACACTTCGTTATAGCCGTTTGATTGTAAAATAATGAGTTAAAGTTATCTTACACTATTTATTCTAATGCGTGTAAATACCATGCTGCATTCTAATCAATATTTTTTCATAAACTCAAACCAAAAGTAGTCACTTATTTCATTACAAAATAAAATAGGAACTCATAAACTTAGTCAACCCGTCTCTCTCTCTCACACAATGGCACTACCATTTTGGATGTACCCAAACAACATTTGAACAATTTTGAGTAAAAAAATTGTTAATTTTTATCCATTATACAATTGTTATTGACTAAAATAATTATTTAGTCATATTGTTTTGACGTGAACTACACGTCAATGACCTAAACATCAAGACAGTATGATTTCTAGAGAGAGAAACAAAAGAGTTCTTATATTTCAAGAATCGGAGAATGAATTCAAATGAGAATACAAGAGCTATTTATAGGTGTGTTACCTAAAATGACAAAAAATGACAAATACTAATAAAAGCATACCTAATTAATCCCAAACATATTTGGAGACCAATTAAAGGCTAAAAAGAAAATAAAAGAACTAAAATAAAAGAAAGACTAATACAAAATATTAAAAAAATGACACGTAAACCCTAATACGACCCATTTCCATCACTCTCCCCGTCTTCAAAAAAGATCGTCCTCAAACTTGAAATGTAAATGGTCAACGTGGTGAGGCGTCCTTCCAAGAAGTCTTCAATTTGATGCGGGAGACGCCCACATACGCGACCTGCGTACCTACTTTCAAGAAACCCAAGAAATGTAGCCAAGAAACTTAAGGTTTGGTTTTCTTGATTTTCTTGATTTGTCGAGGGAGGCGGGTAGAGGGTTGGGGTGATATTCCCGGTAGGACAGCAGTGGTGGGGCTGCCTAGGGCAGAATAGGGTCGAGTTAGGGCTTTCTTGGGGTCAAAGTGAGCTTGATGGGGGTTTTGGACTAGGGTTTTAATTTGGACAGCAGGTATTTGGGACTTTTTTGTGTCTGCAGGGCAGCAGGGGGTAAAGGGGGTTAAGCTAGGGTTACCTGGTACTGAAAATGGGCCGGAGAAGGGATTTGAGGATCGGTTGCCAAGGTTGGGTGGATCGGAGACAGGGGAAGAGATCATGGAAAGAGGGAGGTCGGAGGCCATGGCAGCAGGGTTAGAGTTGTTTGGGGAAGGGGCACAGCGGGGTCAGATAACAGTGGCGGGGTTGGGGAAGGTGGGGCCTATTGTTTGATCTCAAGACTGCTCTTTATCAATTCTCGATTGCTTTGTATCAATTCTTAATTGTTTTTTCTTAACTCCTTGTTAATCACGTCTTGAATTCGTGTTGCCTTCTTCGGGGCCATTGAGAATGTAAGACACGATTTGATGTTTTACACACATCGATACACACTAACACCAATGTTTAGAGCGACACCCGCTTTTATACCAATTTGACGTGTGAACTACACGTCAATGACCTAAAAATCAGGACAATATGATTTCTGGAGAGAGAAACAAAAGAGTTCTTAAATTTTAAGAATTGGAGAATGAATACAAATGAGAATACAAGAGCTATTTATAGGTGGGTTATTACTTGCTAATCAAGTAATTACCTAATATGACAAAAACGAACAAATAATAATAAAAGCATACCTAATTAGTCCCAAACATGCTTGGAGACCAATTAAAGGCTAAAAAGAAAATAAAAGAACTAAAATAAAAGAAAGACTAATACAAAATATTAAAAAATGACTTGTAAACCCTAATATGACCCATTTCCATCATGTTTATAGAGTTGTTAAATTAGTAAATTTTAATACATAGATCAATATATCATATTGTTTACCCTCTCTCCATCATATGGTTCTCACTCCCTCTAAATCTCACACACACACACATACACACACACACGAACAAATGAACTTAGGTATCAATATTGGTAGGCTTACAAAACACTTGACTTAATTCACCTCCAAAATGGCATGACATGGGAACATTATTTAAAAGAAATTATGTACACCTAGAGAATGCAAAACAAAGGTAGCACCTAGAAGCATTGATCATGATAAATTATTGGGAGCAGTTTCCATAAGACTCAAATAGAATGTAAATGTGCACACCTCCAAACGATCCACAAAAATTGAACGGAAGATATGATGAATTCGTGCTCCGCCATACAGCTCAGATGTTAACATTTCTTCATTTCTCCCCTCCACCATGGATACGAAAGCTGTTAACAAGATATATGTGAGTCTTGAGGAAGAGCTCGTGATTAATATTTCAAGAGCATAAGATTTGAACCCTAAACTCAAAGATTAATGCAAAAAAAGTACCAAGATATATTTGAAAAGGGGGGAATAAGACATGATCCAAACAATATTAGACATTTCATTATTGAAAGGTTCACACGGACAATAATAAACATAAATTATCAAAGGCACTTTTACCTTCAGAGTACTTTGAAAGAATGTTCAGAAGTAGAGCTCCATGACCAGACTGAAAGACATATAAATTGACTTAGAAGAAGAAATAAATAGATGAAAATCACAAAAGTTCTGTGAGAACTATTATGACTTCTAAAAAAAAATTCTTAAGTTCTCTGTGCAATTGAAATTTGCGAAGTGCCCAGAAACAGAACAGTAAAGATATATCCGTTAAAATGACGTGTCTTTGGGGGAACAAATTACTACCACCACAAGAAAAAGAAACTTTGTTAGTAAATCAGTAGACGATAATGAGAACAAGTTGAGATGTACTTTTCGAGCTAAAAGATAATCTCAATATGCTACCCGAGTACGACGATCGAGCATAACAGATAAATAGATGAAACATATGATTACACTTACCTTTGATTCTGTGATTTCTCCATAGCTAGAGAGCTCCTTTCCAACAGAAAGCAACTTAGATCTGATTTGTGACTTCAACTCTGGAAGAACTTTCCGAATGTGTTTCACTAAAATCTGCACAACTAAAAAACGTGAGCGATATGTCAACGAAATAAATTGCATCACATGGTAAATACACATGAGATTCCTACTTGGTTCAGCTTCATGGCTAGTTGAGGGATGCCACAGCGATTAGTAAGACCATTATATATCTGCCTAACAACAGCAAGAAAAGATGAGAGAGAGCAACAAAACAAGACACAAAACTCTAAATCAATAATAATCACTCATAAAAGCATGTCCATACTGGATGATTGCGGAAGAAAGTCTCCTCAGAGGCAAGTGCATCCTTGATACTGCGATTTAGCATAATATCCTGCTCAAAAACCAACCATGTTAAAGCTTTACTAACTTATAGAATATCTATTGAAAATGAAAAAAATAGTATCAAATCCTCTTAAAACATATTTCAACAAGTTAGCATTAGTTCTGATGGAATAGGCACCCTAGACTTAGGGTTTTCTTTACATTAGTTATTCTTACTTGTTCACGGTCTCTTTTTAGTTATGGATACATGTCTTTTTCTTATTTTTAATGATGTAAAGTCCTTAGTATTTAAAAGGGTATTTTTGTCATTTCTAATATTCCTACATCTAGTAGGATTAATGAAGTGTAGTTTAGACATTTTAAGCTTAGCTTGGTTAGTATCCGGTGGAGAATCTTCCGAGATTCAAAATTAGCATGATAAGGATAAAAATGAGCATCTAGGGATGGGCTGGAAACCTGCCTACTTGGGAAAGCCGAATAGATCTGATTTGAAGGCTCACAGTCATCCTAAAAATGGAAATTCCACAACTCCTGATGGGGGGGCCACTATTTCAGAATCTATTTTTTGAGGGGAAGGCAAGGGCATACGAATCCTGGAAGTAGGAGAGAAGCCAGGAGCTAACCTCATCTATAAATAATGCCCTTGGCCTCATATTGTAATTAAACTTAGAAGAACTATAAAGAATGTTTATAGAGAGAGTTTCTCTTCATTTGTTGTTCATTTGTTGTCATTGTTGTTGTTGTGCAAATTAGATTGCTTCCGCTTTACATTAAATTTGGTATCAGAGCATGGTTTGCTCTTGATTCCTCTCTCCTCTTTTTGTGCTAGGGTTTTCACATCATGGAGGAGATTTGGAGTGTCAACCACCAAACACACATCAAACCCTATACCTAGAGCCTCCCCACCCTCGTCAGAGTCCGGAGACCTGTGCCGACGTCCAGCGAACATCCCCAACCCTCCAACATTCAAACCAAAACCCACAATCGTTCGGAACTTTACAAAACTCCAACCAAACGAAGACTCTCGTCGGCCATCACCGAGCTCCAGCAACCTCAATCCGAGACCCTCCGGTAGTCAGGACCAACCCACGAACCTCCTGGGAAGGGTTTTCTGCAGAAACCTTAGATCTGCGCCCCCCCCCCCCCCCCCTTCTCTCCTCGGTTAGAATTGCCACCATGGAACGTCACCTACAATTGTCGACACTCGGCGGCCCTCACCTGCCGGATACAAGACCCACCGAAACTTTGGTAGGCCCCATAGGAAATGGAGGCAGCCTTGAATAAGTGCTCTCACACCTGCTACTTGTGTGAGACCAAGAGAAGTGTAAACCCTAATCCAAATTTCAGAGGTAAATCCATTTCTCCCCCTCCTTTAATTAATCATTGTTCAGTCCTCTTGGTCTTCAAATATTAACACAACCCCCGCTCCCTGAAATTTACATATGTCAAAGCCATTACAAAGACTACACCCAACCTTCACCCACTATTTATGAAAATAGCATTTTTATCCCCCATATTTTCTGAAAATCCCAAATCTGGCCCAGAATTTTTCAGAAGTTACGATCAACCGCCTCTATTGTTTGAAAAATATGCTCAAACAGCCCCTCACCTTTCTCAACCCTCCGATTCTCACTCCCAATTTCTAACATGCCAGGAAATCCCCTTCTAACTTCCCTCGAACAAACCACCATTTACCCCATACCCAACTTGGAGACCGTGTCAAATGATTTGGGTTCTGTTGAGCAAATTGAGGTAGAGATTAAGGAGTTTGAGGCTTACTATCAAGAGGCTCTAAAGGAAATGAAGGAAAAGATTGAGCTTGGAGAGTGAATGCTCTTATTGGCACATTGAGGCCATGGGATACCGAATCGGCCTCATCACGCTAGCCCGATTGAGGAGTGTCGTTTACGAGTTGAGGAGTGTGTGGAGGCAGTCCTTTATTGGGAATTTGAATATGAGAAGCTGAAGCTTGAGTGTAGGACACATGTCTGACCTCCGTTCACCCGTCAATACTATCTCTAGTTGTCTGCCCTCGAATGAGCCCTGTTTCCTCTCCTCTACGAAGACATCGACTGCCATTTGGGGTGTATTAATGGCTACGGAGGATGCCCCGACGTATTCGATTGCTGATTTCTTCGACATCTTCGTAGAGGATTGTTGAATTACTCGGGTCAGATATCGTAAGACTGAGTCGTTTGAGGTCGGAGGCTTCTTTCTCATCTTTGGGGAGGAAGATATTGAATTTCTTATCGGAGAGCCCTTTGATATCTTTGTTGAAGATAAGTGGGTGGCTCACACCCGATTCCGAGAAGTGGAATGGTATTATGCGGGTGATTTTTTACCACTCTTTGGAACCGAAGAAGACTTTGATGTCGTTGATTCTTTTAATGGTTTGACTGAGATTGAGTTGTTACCCTGGGTAGATATGGATATGGATGCTCCGAACCCAATCTGGGATGGGTTTTAGGCACGTTTGGGGGATGACTTGCAGCGCCTAGCCTTAAGTATGATCATTATGGGAGACTCGGATTACTTTTGGCATCGTTGGCCCTCCACGAGGTAATGGTATGGTGGTTTTCAATGTGGCAAGCTCTGAGGCCGAGTACATGTTTGTCGGCATTTGTTAGGATTTTTTGTTAGTAGCTCCCACCTGTCGACGAGTTAATACATCTGGCGTTCCGTTAACGGTTTCCCTCCTCAGTTGAGGAAAACAATGGCGCTTGCATGCTTTAGGCGACGGTCATCTCGGCCATTTTCACACTCGTGGTCGAGTTTTTCTTAGTAGGGGAGGGAGAGTGATGGAGTTTGCACCCTACGGTTTCCTTCAAAATAGTTATTCTTTACTTGTTCATAGTCTCTTTTTAGTTAATGATACACATGTCTTTTTCTTATTTTTAATAATGTACTGCCCTTAGTCTTGAAAAGGGTATTTTTTTTCCTATTCTAGTATTCCTACATCCAGTAGGATTAATGAAGGGTAATTTAGACATTTTAGGCTTATCTTGATTAGCAAGTTAACGCCATATATAATAAGGCCCATAACCTCATATTGTAATTAGACCTTGGAGAATTACAAAGAATGTTTCGAAAGAGAGTTTCCTCTGCATTTGTTGTTGTTGTTTAGATTAAATTGCTTTCGCTTTACATCAAGTTCATGCATATATTATTTTATAAACTTTGTTAAAATACAGTCACCACCACGTCCATCAACTTGGCTTGGACCTTCAAGGAGGAGGCATAACCCTGTCCACAGTCTAAATTTTTTCCAAATTCCAACATTTCCAATTTCGGATCCGAATTTTTTTCGACTTTGGCATCATATATATAATTGCCGAATTTCAAATTTTTCGAATTTTTCAAAAAAAGTTGGAACGGAAGTGGAAACTATTTTAAAATTTTCAAAGTTTTGACCATATGATTATTCTGAAACCATGTTGGGTCGAATTTTCCAAACTATTTTCTGATTTATAATAATAATTTTACATATTACAGAGTAATTTTAAGGGAGTTTTTGACAAAACACCTAATTTTTAATACCTTATTTGACATAACCCCCACTTTGCTAATGACTTATCCCCAAAATTTTAATACCGTTAGAATCCAGTCAAAAATCCCTTATTTGTTAATTAGACTTAACCCCCTAAATATTTTACTAACTAAAATACCCTTAAATGAACTTTTAATAAAGACCTTTTCCCAAATTTAAAACCCTAAATTTGAAAATCAAAATCAAACTAAACCAATGTTCATAAATTACAGAACCTCTCAATTCACTTGTCAAAAGTAACGAAGTTTCGTTTCAAAACTTCCTTAGCGTTTTTTTGTAGAGACACAAATGAAGAACAATTCATTCAAGAAATGAAACTACAAAAAATACGGCGGAGGATTTCTTTTCATTTGCTGGTTAATTTGGATAACCAAAATCCAACACATGCTTTGGAGCAATATGATTTATTAATTTATTAAATATGCTGATTGTCTAGATGGAGAACAGAACAACGCCATCCCCAATTGACTCCTACCGTATTTCTAATCTTTAAATTCTCATATGTCCCACTACTACTGTACACGAGCCAAAACTTTTTCTACCATTAATCAATCTTTCTAATACCAATGCGTTTGACCCCAGCGTTCCTCGCCCACCCTCCCTCTCCAAACACATCCCCATATTTTCAATTTCAGATATGAATTTCCTCAAATCTGCCCGATCATCTCTTGCATAACAGATAATACCTCAGGACTAAATTTCTCAATAGCAAATGTGAACTCCATACCGGAACGACTAACCTGATCATGAATCTCAAAAGAATACAATTCAACAACATTCGGGAGAGACAAAGTGAGATCTGTCGGCGGATCTATTTATGAACATTAGTTTGGTTTGATGTTTTATCTTTCATTTTAAAATTTAGGGTTTGATGAACATTAGGGTTTTAAATTGGGGAAGAAGATGAAATGGGAGGAGGTCTTTCTTAAAAGTTCATATAAGGGTATTTTAGTCAATAAATTTTCAAGGCGTTGGGTCCAATTAACAAATAAGCAAATTTTAACAGAATTCTAACCATGTTCAAATATCGAGGGATGAGTCAAAGAGATTAGCAAAGTGGGGGTCATGTCAAATAAGGCATTAACAATTGGGGGTTAAGTCTAAAAAACCCTAATTTTAATTATCCATTTTATCTCATACATTTTAATTTTTTAACCATTCAATTATAAAATTCTCCCTGTGTAAAACCCCGTATTTTTGAAATATTTTATTTAAATTATGGGACTATGATTAATTAATTTAAATGGAAAGAATATATTTATAATTAATCCGGATTTAAATTAAATAATTACTAGTGTGACACGAGTTAGTGTTTATTGTTGATAATTATGTTGAATATTACTTAGCGAGTAAAGTAAAATATAATTGTGAAAATATATTAAAGTTGTCGTGAGTGAAAAATACGACAGTTATAGAAATTAAGTCGGGACGCGCGTGTCAGTCGTGTCGGGACTAAATTAATAGAATAAAAAGTAAAATAGTTATAAGTCGCTCATATGGTCGTTTCGAGTGGCCGTTGAGTCCGAAAGGGTCGAGATAGTCAGAAAAGTCTACCCAGGGACTTAGTTTGGATTCCAGGGCAGTTTTAGGCAGAACCGGCACCCCAGAAAGGTATTTTGGTAAATTGTAATTTTGGATTAAATTAAAGGACGAAAATTAGAGAAATAAAAGATCTCCTATGTGGGTTAGATTAGGTTATCTGCCGTGAGAAAAAAGTTAGACACAGAGAGAGACCAAAAAGAGAGAAAGAGGAAAAAAAATATACGGAAGAGCCACCACAAGTGCACCTTTTCCACCACCGTGACCACCATCGCGTAGATCGGACAACGAGGGTCGCAATTATACCAACAACACCAAAGGATCAGACTGTCTTTCATAAGGCAAGTGTTTAAATCTTGCTCTTTTAGCATTAAATGTGTTCATGTTAGTGTAGGTAATAAAAACCCCTTAAATTGCATGTGATTTGATGAAGAACTCATGATTAAAAAATATATTAGGGTTAAATTGATACCGAGCTAACTGGTCCATGTAATTTGAAGATTAACTACGGATTTATGTTGATAATTGTTGAGTAAATCTGGGATTAAATAGGGTTAATTGGAAATCTTATGAACTAGGGTTTTATGAATCTGAAATTTGGGGATTTTTGGTTTGGGGATTAATTAATCATGAATTTATGTGTTTAAGATGTTAGAAATCATCTTTTTTTTGTGGGAAATTGAGTTGGAATTGAATGGAAGGAGTTTGAGACTGATTTATAGAGGTTTTAGGACTGTTTATGGATGAAAAACGTAGCAGGTGCAGGTTGGGGACGGAACTGCTCAACCTCGTTCAAACGAGATGGAGCCTGGTTCGAACGAGAACCCCTGTCACGCGATATGTCGTTCTAACGACATACCATCTCGTTCAAATGAGATAGCTTCTGATTCAAACAACAGGTCCAGTTTCTGGAAAATTTTCTTCTGTTTCAAATCCGGGTAGCAAGTTATTTGAAGTGATGATCAGCAGTAAAATTGGGATTCAGGTTATAACAGAATTATTGGGTAATAAGATGGGTATGATATTTTATGACACTTGGAGCGACGAGCTATCTCTAAGTTACGAGCGAGAGAGTATTTGTAATCTAGTATGTGTAATGCAAGTAGTAATGAGAGAGATTACGTATAAGTTAAATATTCGAGCTGTGTGTATACCTAATGAACTTGATAGGTTGCTTGAATGCCTATAATGATATGTATTCTGTGTATGACATACCTACCATACTTGCTATCACGGGAGGTTTGGAAAAGGGGACAGTCCTATCTTGAGGAGCCTTCGGGGGGATATTTGACTGGTACCTCAAGGGCATGGAACCTAGGTACGAGCTATCTGAGAATGATAGTGTTGACGGTCATATGAGTGCATAGGTATGTGCGTAGCCATAGGCTTGGAACCATGTTAGCCTCCAATATGTGTGATTTGTAAATTTATGGTTCGTGGGAGATTCCGAACCCATTGTCCTTATTTAGTGCGAGATGTACCGGGACTTGATAGCAGAGTATGAGGGCAAAGTAGTTGAGTCTAGGGGTGCCTTTTAGTATATATTATATATAGTGACGTATATATATATATATACCATAGTGATACTTTATGTGTGAAAGTATGTGGATAAGATATATAATGATGAAAATCTCTGAATAACTTAAGTAGGCGAGCACTTAACGTGATTTATAAATACTTCCCAAATTGAGATAACAGTCGTGAAAACATTTAATATGGTGTTGTATGGAAAATGCGGGTTGGTGGCGGGTAGTGATTAGAAGGATTTTGTCTATAGTCTAGTTAGATGATAGAATAATTAGAATGGGTCTAGAGGTGCGTTAGGCGTGCACATGAGTTGAGAGGTGAGAATCTCAAGTGAGTATTCGAAAAGCTAACATGCGCATACTATTTGCTTTACTGCAATATTTAAATACTTGATAAAAAATTTAAATGTTTTACACTCAGGCTCTGACCCGTCTTCTGCAAATCTCTTTTCTTTTGTCAAATTATTTTAGGTGCCCAGCCACAGGGACACCAAGCATAGGAGTTCCATTCATTTGACGTGTTGTAGCTGCTGTGGAAGTTACAAGATCTCGGTAGTAGATGCCTCCATATTTACCATTTCTTCATTCCGAGCTATTTACTTCCTTTAGGGCATGTTGCCCCTTTCTATTAGACAGTCAGAGATATATGGATTTATTTATTTACTCAGTTCAGTTGTTGGATTATTTCGGTTGAATTATTGTATTTGATACGTAGACTCGAAGTGTTTACTCCAGTTGCATTTATTATTTCAGTCATTTCCTTTCATATGAGTTGGTTTGGATGGTGAATGTTAATTATTCGTTAATTTGATTTTATATTAATTAAAAGATAAAATTTTGACATTAACCTTTTTGAATATTAGGTGGTTAGTATTTTAATAAAAGTTTTCGACAGTGATGCATATTCTGAACCAACTGGATATTCTGATTTAATTTAATAAAGGACTGATCACCCGGTATTTAATTAGGCGGGGTGTCACACCCTGACCATCCAGAAATGGCTAGTCTCGGGATTCTCAACCATTCTAGGTACTTCAGTGATAGACGAAGTGAAATCCTGGATATACCAAACATCCGAGTGTATCAGTCTTACACTCCTATTGATGGAAATGGGTCCTTTTTAGGGCTTTTATGACATTTTATTTTTGTTATTTTATTTTATTATATTAGGTCATGGTATTTCTTTTTGCTTTAGTATTTTGAGGTTAAAGTAGCAAAAGATTTATAAGGGCATTTTTGTAATTAGAATATTAGCTTGGAGCCTAAGGTACTCCTCCCCTTTAAATACTCCTTGTATTCCTCATTTGAGGACACTCTCCATTTTTTTTTTTTGATAAGTAAATGATATATAACAAAACCATCGCTAAGGGAGCGAACCCGTATACAGGAAGTATACAAAAAACGAAATGAACAAGAACAATGGGAAGAGACTAAACAAAATCCCGCATAGAAAGCCAGCCTACGTCATAGAGTGAAACCCGTCGACAAACTCAATGACCTCATGAGTCGAGACGACGAATCTTTCCTTCCTCCAACTAAGAAGCATGCTCAAAAATATAAAACGAATCCTCGAGGGAGCCGTCTCAATACCATCAAAGCATCTCGCATTCCTTTCCTTCCAAATCGTCCAAAATATACAATGTGGAACTAAACGCCACACACTCTTATCCCCCGACCATCCCCACGGCGGTCTCCACCCATCAAGGAGAGCCCTAACAGTCCCTGGCATAATCCAAGTGGTACTAGAAATGGCAAAAAACAATTCCCACAAACCTCTCGTCACCTTACAATGAAGAAGAAGAAGATGATTGGTCTTTTCCTCCTCCTCCTTACATAACCAACATCGACTCGCCAGACGGTATCTTCTCATTTGAAGGCCCTCAAGAGTCAAGATAGCCTGCCTAGCTGCAGTCCACACAAAGAACCTCACCTTCTGTGGCGCCTTCACCTTCCAAATACTCTTCCAAGGGAAGAGGTCCGTAGTATTCCTCCTACCGCTCAGAATCTCATAGTACCCTCTGACCGAGAACACCCCTGTCCCTCCCCCCCTCCACTTAAGGGAATCCTCCCTAACCGTCGGACGGGGGGCCGAACCCAACCATTCAAATAACAAATCCGCCTCCTGCAACTCCCAATCCCAAAGTCTTCTCCTGAACTGAGGGTTCCACGTCACACTCTCCCCATTAAACGATAAGTGCTCTACCACCAACCCATCTTGATTTCCTCCAAGGTTAAACATCCCAGGGTAGAGCTCCTGAATAGACCCCTGTACTCCCCATTTGTCCTTCCAGAATTTGATCCTGTCGCCTCTCCCAAGAGAGAACTCGGTGTGATCGGAAAAAGACGTCCATTCTTTCGCTATATGTTTCCACAAACCCATTCCATGTGGAAAGGGCGCCACCAACGGCCCCCACCCCAAACAAGTACCACCCCCTCTAGCATTAACCACTCTTCTCCACAACCTATGTTCCTCCCGAGGAAATCTCCACAGCCACTTCCCCAGCAAAGCTTTATTAAAGTAAACCAAGTTTCTCACACCCGCCCCCTCTTCCTTAATCGGCTTGCACACGTCCTCCCACCTAACCAGACTATGCTTAAAGCAAATCTCCGAGCCTCTCCACAGAAAATTTCGCATCAGCTTCTCCATTTTAAGACGAACAGCCACGGGTATAGGTAGAATGGACATATAATAAGTAGGCAAACAGGACAACGAACTCTTAATCAACGTGAGTCTCCCCCCTTTGGACAGAAACCCAGTCTTCCACCCTGCCAATTTTTTACGCATTCTTTCCAACACCGGGTCCCAGATAGCTTTTGACTTGTACTTAGCTCCAAGCGGTAATCCAAGATAAGTACTAGGAAGATGCCCAATTCTACACCCCATGATTTCTCTGAATTCCTCCACCCTAACTTCTCCCCCGATTGGGATGACCTCGCTCTTCCCCGCATTGATTCGCAAACCTGAAACCGCCTCAAAACAAATAAGGAATAACTTTAGAGCACGCACTTGCCTTTGATCAGCATCACAGAAAATAATCGCATCATCCGCAAATAACAGATGTGAGACAGACACCCTATTTGTACCCGGAGTCCCCAAAGAGAACCCCCTGATCCACCCGACTTGGGCCACCATTCCCATCATCCGACTAAACGCCTCCATGACCAATATGAATAGGAAGGGGGATAGCGGGTCTCCCTGACGAAGCCCGCGAGAGCTCGCAAAAAATCCTTCAGGCACCCCATTAATAAGAATGGAAAATCTGGCCGTCTTAACACACCTCCCGATCCACCGACACCATCGATCACCGAACCCCATCCTCCTTAACAAATACATAAGGAAATCCCAATTGACATGATCATACGCCTTTTCGATGTCAAGCTTAAAAGCTAAGCCCGGAGGCCCACTCCTACATCTGGACTCCACGCACTCATTAGCCACCAAAACAGCATCAAGGATCTGCCTGCCTCCCACAAACGCGTTTTGAGACTCAGAAATAAGAGGATCAATAACCTTTCTCAGCCTAACTGACAACACCTTAGCGAGAAGCTTGTAGATGCTACCAATCAAGCTTATCGGTCTGAAATCCCTGATATCAATCGAGCCCCCCTTTTTGGAGATCAAGGTGATAAAAGTAGCATTCAACCTCGGCACAAAGTAACCCCTGTCGTGGAATTCATGGAAAAAATCCATCACCTCCCTCCTGATCACGGTCCAACACTGCTGAAAAAATGCCATCGAGAAACCGTCGAGACCAGACGCCTTGTCACCACTCATCAATTTCAGAACCCTCACCACCTCCTCTTCGGTGAAAAGACCCTCTAAACCAATCGCATCAGACGAGGAGATACGCGCAAACTCAGCCCCATCAAGAGAGGGCCGCCACTCATGCTCTTCCCTGAACAATCCCTCATAGAACTGAGAGATGGCCCCCCTAACCTCTCTACCCTCTTCAAATACCACACCCCCCACTTTGATATTCCGAATATAATTACCTCGCCTATGAGAACTGGCCACCTTGTGGAAGAACTTAGTATTTAAATCACCCTCTTTTAACCACAACGCTCTAGATTTCTGCCTCCAACTAATTTCTTCCTGAATGAGCCTCTTCCCAATCTCCCCTTTCTTCACCTCCCTAAATCTCTTTTCCTCCTCCGAGAGTCCTAATCTCCCCTCTTTCTCATCGAGCCTCCTTACCTCCTCCAATAAACTAGTAGTACCCAGACGAACGTTCCCAAATACCTCTTTATTCCACTTTTTCAAATCTTCCTTAAGTAAGCCCAATTTAGAGGCCAGTTTAAAACTAGCATTCCCCTCCACTTCATAACTAGACCACCAAACTCCTACATTACTCACGAAATCAGCCTCCTTAAGCCACATATTCTCAAATCGAAACGGCGAACTTCCCTCCCCCCATCCCCCACACTCTAAAAGGATGGGGCAATGATCCGAGGTCACCCTAGGCAAACAGGGCTGAACCACCCCAGGAAAGTGCTCTTCCCACTCCTTGGACACAAGAAAACGATCCAGTCGAGACATGGATGGCCTATCCCGGAAGCTAGACCAAGTAAAAAGGCCGCCCACCAACGGGAGGTCCATCAACTCCAAGTCATCGATAAAATCAGAAAAATCACGCATATACCTATCGATTCTTCCTCCACTACTTTTCTCCCCTGAGAACCTCACCACATTGAAATCCCCCCCCCCCCATACAAACGGGGACATCCCAAACCCTACTAACTCCTGCCAATTCTTCCCACAATTCCCATCTACTAGCATCCTCCACTGGACCATAAATACCCGAGAAGCTCCACGTAAAACCATCTTCAATATTTTTAAATAGGCAAGAAAGGGTCCATCCACCCTTCATGGTCTCAAGCAAGTCAACTACCTCTGATTTCCACAAAATCAACACCCCTCCCGAAGCACCGTCAGCCTCTAAGCTCACCCATTTTACCCCCCTCCCACCCCAGATGGACCTGATACAACTAGCATCCATATAACACATCTTAGTCTCCTGTAGACACAATATGTCGGGTTTCCACCTAGCAATGGCACCCCCTATAACCCCCCTTTTGTCTCTGTCATTCATCCCCCTAACATTCCACGAAATAATACGAAGCTTCATTGTACTAAGAGACTTTAAACCAATTCCACCTCGTTAACTTTCTCCCTCTCCCCGACCCCACTTCTACTCTCAATTTTTTCGAACAAAGCCCATGCTTCTTTCTCGAAACCCTCAAAAGCGACCCCCGAGTCTTTGCTAATAGCTTCCATCATGCCCTCTTTCCATCCCACCGGATCCTCGTCCCACACCTCTTGCTCACTTCCCCTATCATCACCCTCATGATCCGGGATCTCAATGTCCACCCACAGACGGGAATTATTCAAATCCTCAATACTCGAACCATCCCCCCTAACTCCCTCTCTATTCGGCGACTGATTAGCTCGTAACACTCCGCACCCCTTTCCAGCCGAGGAAGTAGTTTCACTAGCCATCACGACAACTTTGTTACTATTGACTAGCCCTGATGCCCCACCCTTATTAATTTTACCCTCCCCTTTATGCTCCGTCCTGGGTAATTTTTTATTTACGCCCACCTTTCTCGAAGCCAAGACTTTTTTACCATTTTTTCCCGAGCTCCTGAGCGCCTTGATATTTTTAAGCCCTAACATGGCATTACCAACATACAAAGTTTTATTCTTACTAAAACTTGTTTTTGACGGCACAGTGTCCATACAAACTAGAGCCTCGTTTTTATTTAACTCCTCTAAGTTTAAGTCAATTGACAAAGTACCTTTTTTAGCAGGCTCCACACACGATTCTCCTAAATAGGACTTCCTGTTGTCGACCACACTCAAGTGCTTGACCCCAGCCAATTTAGCCGCCTCTTGAACCATACCTATCTCTGGATGCATCTCCCCATACCCTATCACTTTAATCACCTTAGCCGAATCTGCCCCTTTTAAAACTGTAGCTAGAGAGCTACAGGGTACCTTGCCTATACCCTTATGCTTATTACCCTTGGCTGCATAAAATTCTGCACTGACACAGCCACTACTATCTTTGACCGAAATTTCTTGAGCGGCCCTAGACTTGAGATGGCTGTCCACATCACCTGACCCTTGTAAAACCTTCCCATGCACATCAGACGCTATTCCCTGCAATATAACTTCCTTATTACTTTTAAGTACAAGTTTCCTTAAACCATGGATGTGACCTCCCTCTGACCTGAAA
Organism: Sambucus nigra; assembly: GCA_949130495.1. Taxonomy (NCBI): domain Eukaryota; kingdom Viridiplantae; phylum Streptophyta; class Magnoliopsida; order Dipsacales; family Adoxaceae; genus Sambucus; species Sambucus nigra. The sequence continues at coordinate 151,489,821 of OX422207.1, forward strand.
GGAGCAAAGCTGGGACCAATGACGCCCACCTCCTGCCCCGGATAATACGCAGCCACCTCCTCTGCAAACTCAGACCCCCCACACCTGCCATCTGCCATCCTCGTCACCTCTCCGCTGCCAACACTGTCGCCGGCTGATGATGCCCGCCCTCCTGGTTTTTCCGGACCACCCGGCAGTCTAGTAACCTCCTCCTGCCGCTCCTCTCTAGCCACCTCTTCACACCGCCCCTGCCCGTCTTTTAACTCCGAGTCGCTCCTCTCATAACCAGTAATGGAGTGAGAGGTTTGAAGCCCCAACTTACCTTGAGCCATACCCGGACGTGGAACAAACACAAACTCATCTTCTCTACTAGCAAATTCCTCACCAGAAAAACACTCCTGTATTTCCTCACAAACAGTCAAAACAAATACCCACCCCCCTACCCCAATTTTGATTTTGGCCGGAATAACCTTAGATTCACGCACAAGAACTCTCGCCCACTGAGTTTCCACTCCAGTCACCGTTGCATTATCAACTTTGATGAAACCTCCACATTTCTCTCCAATAGCTCTAAATACTTCATCCCCCCAAAGATGGAGAGGTAGCCCCATCACACGGATCCAGCAGTGAGCCAAGTCACTTGGAACAGACGAGAACCCAGTTAATTGATGCCACCTTTTTAACCAAACTGGTTCCCCCTCAAACATCCATCCATGACCCCCCAGAATTCTATCACCTTCTTCTACAGAAGCAAACATAAAGAGAAATAAGGAGGAGTTGAGGTATCTCACTTGAATGCCACCCACAGGTTTCCAATGAGCCTCTACCCAGCAGCGTAAGACCTGGTCCTTCCCCGGAGAAGAGCTCTGCGGACTTCCAAACTGACCAACCAAAGCTTTTTGGAAGAACTTAATTCTTGAACTACACGAGTCATCTACTACAGTCAGGTCCGCCCCCAGCTTGGGGTCTCATGAGATATTAATAGCTGAAAACGGCCATGGCTCCACCAAGGCTGCCTCCAAATAAGTTCTTCCATCTACCATTTTCCCCTTAATCTTGTCCTTAATACTAGGCTTCTTACAACACACCAAAGTTTCCAACCTCCTGAATACATGACACACTGCCGTCCACCCTTTCCCCGGGGAGCATTCCGGTATCTGAAATTGAACTCTCGAAGCGATCTTCCTAATGACAATGTTAAAGTAGCCTTCATTACCCTTCCAAGAAGAGAACGCCATGATCTTACGGCCCGCATATTGTCTCATCTGGAAAAAATTCCGAGTAAGCTTGGATACCTTCCAAAGACAGGAGCTCAGCCACAGCACCTCCCCCTTGACCAAAACTATCTCCTTGACTCCATTCATGCCACTGGAACTCAATCTAAACTGGTAATCACTGCCTGTGGACTCCTTGACCAGTTTGAAGCTCATACCTCTAGCACGAAAACACTGAGCTGCCATTTCACTTTCACCCTCAATCTTGTCCTTAATATTTTACTAATACATACTTGACACATAATGGAAGCTATTAGCAAAGAGGTGTGGGACGAGGATCCGGTGGGATGGAAAGAGGGCATCACCGGATCCTCGTCCCACCGGATCCTCGTCCCACACCTCTTGATTCTCTCTCTAAAAGTTAGGGTTTGGTTTATTTTTTTTGCCATTGACGTGTACTTTACGTCAAATTAGTATCAGAGCAAGGTGTCGCTCCAACATTGGTGTTTGGTGTATCGATGTGCTTTTATCAAATCGTACGCTACATCAAATGGCTCCAAGAATATCCAAACAACAATACGAGGAGATTCAAGAGTTGAAACAACAAATGGAAGAGTTGGTACAAACACAACAACAAATTGATGAGTTGAAACAACAAATGGCCCAACTCTTCTCTGCTCTAGGCCTAAACCCTAACCCTTACCCTAACCCCTACCTTACCCCCTAGCAGCCCCCACCTCTGTTCCACTACCCACCTACACCTACTCAACCCCAAACCCCCTTTTACCCCACCCCACTGCCCTAAAATCCCCTTTTTCCAGCCACCCTACCCCAACGTCCCCCCAGCTCACTAACCCCTATCGCGCAAAGCCCCGTACCTCCCCCGAGACCCCCACCCCACCCGCCGACCACCCCACAGCCCAAAAAGCCCCGTTGACCAACCCAAACAGCCCCAGCCCACCTGAACAAAAAAAAAAAAAAAAAAAAACTAACCTTGCTCCCCCCAGGCCCGATACCACCCCAGGTGGTCAGCCGCCCTCCTATCCCCGAAAACCTAGGGTTTGGCCCTATTTTTGCTCAAAAATCACTTGAATTGGCCCATTCAACCCCCAACACCTTCTAGATGCACCGAAATGTTATTTTTGACCCGGGTGGAAGCTTTTAGGGTTGCTTTGGGTGAAGAAAGTGAAGAAGAGAGAAAAAGAAAAGATGAAAATTTGTGGGATGTGCACTCTTCAACTTTCAGAAAATTAATTTTGGCCCCCACAATTTTTTTTGGCACTTATTTTTGGAATTTCCTCACGAGTCCCCAATTGTTTTGAGCGCTCGAGGACGAGCTTGGTGTTAAGAGGGAGAGAGTGATGGAAATGGGTCCTTTTTAGGGCTTTTATGGCATTTTATTTTATTTTATTTTTGTTATTTTCTTTTATTTTATTAGGTCATTGTATTTCTTTTTGCTTTAGTATTTAGAGGTAGAAGTAGCAAAAGATTTATAAGGGCATTTTTGTAATTAGAATATTAGCTTAGAGCCTAAACTACTCCTTCTATTTAAATACCCCTTGTATTCCTCACTTGAGGACACTCTCCATTTTGAATATAAAAAAAATTTGATTCTCTCTCTAAAAGTTAGGGTTTGGTTTATTTTCTTGGCCATTGACGTGTAGTTTACGTCACCTATCCTTCTCCGTTCTCACTGTTCTTACCATTTGTATTTTTGCTTATTCAACTTCAGTATAGCCAAATCATCAAAGCACCACTTATTGATTATTCAGTAGCTTAGTGCTAGAGTTTAGCCAAATCATTAGACACCACTCTTTCTACTTTGATGATTGAGTTCCAACTACTTATATTTATTTTTTGTTGGTTATTGTTCTATATGAAATAATAATGATTTGTGGCATTAACACTTGATATGTTTGTACGACATCTAAATCTTATTCCCCATTAGAATTTGCTGAATTTTCATAAATGACTTCTTCAAATAAGTCCATGGACCTAGTAATGTGGTACCAAATAAAGAAAGGCCCATGTGGAGCAATTTCTGATAATAAAGTCACTCAGGTAAGAATAAGAACAACCGTGGCAGAATATAATACTATTGCTGCCCCAATGTGGCAACTGGTTGGGTTGAACTATGAAGACCTTTGAAGATCAAACATCAAATTCTGCAACTAGTCAACCATATCATCATTCGATGAACGATGTTCATCCTCTTTGTCCAGCCAGCCAACTCAACACTTTGATCCAACCATAATTGGGTTTACTGTTGATGAGAACATGAGAACACGATGCGTTATTGGGTTATGCTTGCAGTAGCATGTATTAATTCATTCGAAGTAGATTATCATTTACGTATGGTCATTTTATTTTCCGGACGATGGCTGTGTTTCTCTTTTTCTATTTCTCAGTGCTGTGTATGTTGCCTTCTTCAGATTTATACCCCCAGCTAAAAACAACACTTCATGGCCTCTTTAAGATTAGTATTTCATATAGGTCACGTGCACTACTATGTTTTTGTTTAGCTCTGTTTGGTTATAGCTTCAGAATGCTGTGTGTTGCTTCAGTTATTCATGCAACAGTGAACTGAAATTGTGTTATGTTCTCGAACTATTTGTTCATCGTGTTGATATTTGCATCCTATGAAGCACGGACACTCCCGGAAGCCACGAGTCAGCTTTGACTCGGGTCCGACACGCGACAAGCTCCGACACGCTGCCGACACGCTGGGACACGCGAGTCCTTTTTTTTAGGTTGGATATGCTGGGACACGTAAAATGACAGGTGCATTAAATTTTTTTTATTTCTATTTTTATTTTTTTTAAGTTTTTTTTTCTAATGTGATGGTGATTCTGCTTTATTTATGATTTTTAATGTTAAAGTGTGTTTGAATTTTGTTTTTTATTGTCCCCTTTCTTAATTTCATGTTAAAAATGTTCTAATAATGTATTTTATGGAAAAGAATATGTTTTATTTCATTAATATATATAGATATATATATTATATATTATACATATTCTAGCGCGTCATATCCTAGTTTTTGGAAAAATCACATGTCCCGTGTCGTGTCGAAACACGTATTACGTGTCGAATCCGTGCTTGATAGTTTGCATCCCATTATAATTTTTTATGGACAATGTGTGAATTAATTTTTTGCGAAATAAGAATTAAAAAAGTTTCATATTACCCATCCACATAAGCAAATAATACACCTTTGCATTGGAGATGCTTTAATTCTCTCACTAAAACTCCACATCCTCCACCTTGTTCTATAAAATTATTTCTTCTTTCCATTTAACTTTTCCGATCCAAAGAACCATGGCCTTATTTTTTATTCCAATGCCCAAGAAGTTCACTTATAATTAGAGACGAACAACCTCTAGGAAAAATCAATAATACATCAAGTACAGGCTTTAAATCAAAAGGTCAAGAAGAAATTTATGATCTATATACCAAGTGACATAAACCACACGCCAAAGGCCCAAAACTAAAACAAACACACAACTAGACAGAGAAATTAGAATTTCTTAATATCTTTCAAAATGTTGGATTCTTTACAAAATGAGGGGCTAAGGCCCTTTATATAGGGGAGGAGAGAAAATTCTACAAGGGATCTCCTAAAATCCTAATGGTTGAGGGGGTGTAAGCCCATGTGATTCACATGGGCTATAACTAACTCCCAAATACATCACATTAAGCCTTCTAGAAGCTCTTAGCTAAGTATGAGTTGTCATGTCATGAGTTGACATGACAACTCATCCATGACAACACTAACTAATGGAACCTTCTAGAAGCATCCTATCAACCCTTGACCCTTGCTATTACTAAAAAATTGTAACATAATACTAAACTAATAAAAGGAAAAAGAAATGCAATACTAAAAAATGCAAGAAAATATTAAAATAGCCCTAATTTCATCATTCTTCCCGGCTTCAAAAAGCTCATTTCAAGCATAAAGAGTAAACGGCAACGCGGCTAGGCCTCCTTCCATGAATTCTTCTACTTGAAATGGGAGGCAACCTCGTACGCGACTCGCATACCTACTAGCAATAAATCCCAAAAAAATGGGCAAGAAATTCAAGGGGGTATATTGAATTGAGTGTGGGTTGATTTGGGACCTAGGGTTTTGATTCGGGGTTGGATAGCGTTTTGGGTTAAGAAGGTGGAATGGGGCTTTCAAAATGGTGGGTTTTGGTTCAATCGGGGTGAGGATGAATCTTTTTTATCGTTTGGATTCAACGGAAGAGGGATAGGGAGATCAGGACAGTGGGTTGCCACCGGCGCAATCGATGGGTTGATCGCACCACGCCATTGGGTTGTTGGAGCAGCTGGGATGGTGGTGGAAGCGGTGGAGGGTGGTGGCGGTGGTGGGGGAGGTGTTTTGGGATGTGATTGAGACAAGAATTGTTGGAATTGGAGGGTTAATTGCGCCATTTGTTGCTTTAATTCTTGAATCTCTTCGTTTTGGCTGTTAGATTTCTTTAAAGCTCTTTGATGTTGTAGCATACGATTTTGTTGATAATCTACACATCGATACACCAACAGGAGCGGCACCCGCTCTAATACCAATTTGACGTAAACTACACGTCAAACGGCCAAAACTAAAATAACCACACAATTAGAGAGAAATTTTCTTTATATCTTTTAAAGTGTCGAATTCTTTACAAATGAGGGACGAAGGCCCTTTATATAGGGGGGAGAGAAGATTCTTGAAGGGATCTCCTAAGCTCCTATTGGTTGAGAGGGTGTATGCCCATGTGATGTACATGGGCTCTAACTAACTCCGAAATACATCACATGTCAAAATGAAACCTTTTAGAAGCTATTAGCTAAGTATGCGTAATACCCCGCATTTTTATGATTTTTAAATTTGGGAATTTATTAAAATTAATTAGAGATATTAATTTAATGTTAATCCGAAAATCATTTAAATATTTACTAGCGTGATGAGTTAGTAATTATTGGAATTTTGTTGTAAATTACTTTATGGGTAAAGTAAGATGTGTAATTAAATTTAGTAAAAATTATCATGAGAATATAATTTGATAATTTTTGAAAATTTTATCGGGACGCGCCTTTGTCGTGTCGGGATTTAATTCGAATTATTAAAAGTGAACAAATTATAAATCACCCGTATGGTCATTTTGAGTGCGTCAATGTGTCCGGAAGGGTCGAGATAGTCAAAATAATGTATCCGGGGGTTTAGTTTGGGTCTCGGGGCGTTCTTAGGCCTAATTAACATCCCGGGAGGGCGTTTTAGACATTTTGTATTTTTGGGCATAGAAACCCACGAATTTTCTAAGGTTTTATCAGATGTTAGGGGTTGTCCTCTAGGGTTAGCATAACCAAAAACCAAGAACGGCCATTGGAGAGGAAGAGGAGAAGCTTTGCAAGGAGTTCTACGCCAAGAACTCCACCGTTTGCACTGCCGTCACCGCCAAATTGTAGATCGCACGACGAGGAACACAACCACACCAATTTCTACCACAAATCAGAAACAAAGATTTCCAGTCAAGTATCTATCTTGCTTTATTTTAGTTAATGCTTCAATTATATTACTCTAGGGTTGATTAGAACTAGTTTTCGTGAAAGAAAGCATATATTGGAGACTAGAATTTACATGTTGTAGAGGTGAAAATCATATTCTGGAAATCTATTTTATATGTAGAGGTTGAACCACGAATTTGCATTGAGTTAGGAGTAGAAAATCTGGAAAAAGAATGGGAAGAACTAAGTTAAAGAAAATATTAGGGTTCTTGAGATTTATATAGATTTTGCCCTTTTAATTCGTTATACTTGATGAAAACTCACATGTCTTACGTAGAATATTATTTATTTGGGTACATAACATTTGTAGTATCATTTGTTGGGAGTTTGGGAGTCAAAAATGATGATTTGGATGAGTTTGGAATAGGCTTCCCGTAACTGGTATTTCTGCAGTTTCGCCATAACTGCTTGATCGATCGATCGACCAAAGAACATCGATCGATCGATGATCGATCGATCGACCCCTTCCATCGATCGATCGACCCCTCCTGGAAAATTCATATTCTGCCTTTAAATAGTTATTTCGATTCAAATGAGTAGTAACCCTTGGACCTTATTAATAGAACATTTTGGGACATAAAGATGATCAGTAGGACTTAGTAAAAAGGGGGCATTTTAAAACATGGCGAATTTAAAGTTAACGGGGAGTAATTTATTCATAGGAAATTATGGAAACGTGTAATTAAAGGAGTAAGACCCGTAAGAAAGCTACGTTAGAAAGTAAGAGAGTACCTACTGAATTTATACATTGGGGAATAGAATATTTCGAGTGAAATGAGGAATGTATGGAATAACCTATATTTAAGAATAAAAGAGACGAGCCGTTATACGGGATAATCTAGTAACATGTACTAAGAACGAATATCATAGTATGGGTCGTGGGCGTACCTAATTTAGAAATGGAATGGTAGTATACATATATATGACTGTGTTTGTGTGTATACTATATACGTATAAAAATCATGCCCGCGCTACTTGCTATCACTGAGGTTACCGCGCCGGGACAGTCTTATCTCGATGGGACCTTTATGGGGGATATTGACTTGTACCCTAGAACATAGGAATCCTTGGTACAGGCTATCTGATCGATAGTCAGACGGTCCTAAGAGACGTGAGGGTATGTGCTGACCTCTTAGTGACTTGGAACTATGCTTCGCCTCAATTTGTATGTGCTTTGTATTAATATAGTTCGAGAGTGATTCCGAACTAGTATTTCCCTTAGTACGAGTGACGGGGACTTGATAGCAGAGTATGCCAGCACCATAAAGTTTATGTGGGGTGCCGATAGTATATATATATTATATGAGTGATTAATATATATATATATATATATATATATAGACTTGAAATTGGGAACTTCCTACTGTGACTAAAAGTAGTTAAGTAATGAATTAATATTCCGACTTTGATATAAGTGTTTGAAAAGTTTGAGGCAATACTGAAAGACTTTATAATGAAATGAATTCTTATGGAAACTTTACTCTCAGAAGTTAATTATCTTAGCCCTAGTAATGGTCGGCATGAAACCTTATAAGGAATGTAAGATAAGCTTAACTTGTGGGGATTAATAGTTGCGGTATTAATAGTTGCGGTAGGTGTGCACATTAGAAGAGAGGTGAGAATTTCTCAAGAGAGTGCCGCATACAAATATGATTGTTGCATTAGCCGGTAAACATTTTAAATACTTGCTAAACTGGATTTTTAAACTGTTTTACAATCGAGCTTTGACCCGTTTCCTGTTATCTCTTCTCTCTTGTATATATATGTATATATTACAGGTGCCCAGCTACATGGGCGTCATGCTTAGGATTCTTTGGAAGGAACGTGTTGCAGCTTAGGTGGGAGTTGCAGGCCTTTTGCTTAGACGACTTCATTATTGATTCCACTCCTAGTTCTGTTTTATCTAGTTGGGCATGTGTCGCCCTTTTTCCTTATTCAGTTGGTTTTGTCAGAGATTGTGATTCATTTACTTTCAGTATTTTTACTTTGGGATTTGTTATTATCAGGATGTTTCCTTTGAAGTTTTAAAGTTGGAATTAGTTATTTGAATACTTAAATTGCTTGAATGATCCTTTTTCAGTCTAGTTATTGTGTAACTCTTAAACTATGAATTATGAAAGGTTTTTATTATTGGGCTTAAATTAAATATGAAAATAATGTTTTATTAATTATTTAGGGTGTTTAATTTCAAAAGTTATTTTGCGACAGTGATGCTAAGAATGAACCAACCGTTCACCTTGGTTATAATTTAATAAAGGACTGATCACCCGGTATTTAATTAGGCGGGGTGTCACAGGTGGTATTAGAGCATCAGGTTCTAGTGTCCTTTAGGATCTGTACGGCTTATTTCGCTTTCAGCTTAGCGTCCTTGATATAGAGCCTTATTTTTGGGATTGTTGTATTCTTGCATTTACACTTACGTCTTCAGCTATTCGAAATTTTTTAATAACTGTAGACTAATAAACTTCCTTCTAGTTTCAGATACCTCCGAGACGCGCACCCAAGGATAGACGTGCCCTAGCCGAGCAGCCAGCAGCTCCGGCTCAGGGAACGATGAACGCAACCGAGGTAGCCGCTATCGTTGCTCAGGCGGTGAACGCCGCATTAGCAGTAGTGCAGCAGGCTCCACCCCAGGTTCAGGCAGTGGCGCCAGTACCAACACAGCTTCCATCTGCATGGGAACGGGTTAGGGATGCCTTCCAGAAGGCGCATCGCCCAGAGTTCGCGGGTAATTCGGATATCATTGTAGCCAGCCAATGGAAGAAAGATATCCAGAGACATCTGCGCATGTACGAGTGCACGGACGTGCGGAAACAGCTGTTGGCTTCCTTCAAGCTAGTGGGGGCCGCTTTGTAGTGGTGGGAATCCACCACCACCTTGGAGGAGAGGGACATTATCACTATTCAGTCATTTTGGGTGCGGTTTGACCTCAAATACTTTTCATCCGCCGTGCAGACTGAGATGAGGCGGAAGTTACTGAATCTGAAACAGGAGAATACGACTGTTGCTGAGTACGAGGAGTTCACTAGACTTCTCACTATAGTGCCAGATGAGGCACACACTTAGGGGAAGAAGATACTGTTGTTTGTGGACGGGTTGGCCTGGAGAATCCGTCAGCACCTCATAGGCAATCTGTCACTGAGTACCTACACGGATGTACTCAATGCTGCTTTGTTACACTGCCAGGATCACCGCTTCCATCTGCAGGGAAGCAAACGAGTAAGAGAGTCCAGCCAGCAGGGCTGGGCAGGGGGTAGTAGTACTGGTGGAGCACCGGCATCTCAGGGGCAGACTCGTCATAATGAGCAGAGTTCCCATCAGGGGAACCCTGCCAAGCGGTTCCGATCAGGTGACTCTGTAACAACCCTCGCTTTTGAGAACTTATTTTATGTTAATTTACTATGTGAAGTAATTATATAAAATGTTGGGAACTGGAGTAAATAATGGATGAGTTAAAGGTTAATATTTACCAAGATTGTTGCATGTTTACTGTATGTGTAAGTAAATATCACCATGTTGTGTTTTATAGTGTCATAAGATTTAAATGACATGTATGGTTTAAATGAAACCGGAACTTGAAATGACTTATAAAATTTCCAAATGATAATTTGGAGGGCTTAGTTAGTCCCGAAAGATGCGAGATAGTCGAAATAAGTGTCATATTGTATTTTCATGCTTCGGGCACTTTTGACTGATTTTAACATAAATGTGTAGTTGTGAGTCATTTGAATGTGGTATTAACCATTCAAGTTGGGAATCTTAGACTAATGCCACGATTTAGTCTTGCATTTCATTTATTTCTTTTAAGTGTATATTCATTAACCTAGAGAGAAAAAGAGAAGAAGAGAGTTGTGGAGAAAAGAAGAGAAAAAGAAGAAAAGAGAGAGATTGAGGCTTGGATTGTTGCTACCACAAGAAAATCTGAGATTTGAACCCCAAAGGCAAGTTTTCTACTTGCTAATATATGGTTTAAGATGAATAAATGGTATTGAATGTTGTGTAGTTGTTATAGTTTATCAAATTTGGGATTTTGAGGGATTTGTAGATTTGGAACCCTTAGAAGTTGATTTATATGTTTATTAGTGTAAATTGATGGTAGTTAGATGCATTTATTAGTTGATGGGTTGAATTAATGAGGTTGGTTGGAGAAGAAATGAGATTTGGGGAAATTAGGGTTCATAACCCTTACCCCATACTTGGCCAATTCGCAGGGGCGAATCGATTCGCCACAGGGGCAGTGTGCAGGTCTGCGTGGACCGAATCGATTCGGCAATTATGCAGAAAGTCAGGTTTTCCTCTTCGAATCGATTCGGCTGGTCCGAATCGATTCGGCCAGGGCGAATCGATTCGGTAATCCTGCAGTTTTGAGTGATTTTTCTTAGCTCAATTCCAACCCTTTTCTTTAGGCTTAGGACCTAGGAACCTTCTTGTATGAAGTAAACTTAGAGTCCTAGAGTCTTAGATGAGTTGGGTTACTACCGTACATTAGAAATGGATTAAACAGGGCTTATCCCGGGGGTATACAAATTGAGGTTAGGGCATTTCTTCCCTTTAGTTAATTATTAGGGGTCTAGGAGTTGTAAGCCCATATTTGGAGACTTTAGGGGCTCAATTGAGGTATATAAAACCTTGTGACTTATAGAATATTGTGATCTCTTGGAGAATAATTCGGGACTTAGTTTATGATGAATACTAATGAGAATATTCAATGATTATGGTTTCGGAAAAAATGCAAGATACGCATGTAAAATAGAAATGAAAATGAGATTAATATGGTAAATGCTAATTTACTTAAACACACCTCTCTAAATGCCATCATAAGGGAAGTCGCGCGCGTGAGGTGAAGCCCCCTGGCTAATGAATGCAGGGTGGATATAGTCCTAGGCCATATGAGCGTTATTGTGTATTTTTCTGCGATGGAGAGGTAATTCCGGGTGTGGTTATGACTCTCCCGCAGGCATATAGCCGCTTCCTGACGTCTTGCGTTAGGGGCCCAGGTTGTCTTGGTATAGGCCCTGGAAGATGATGGTCATTTAGGGGCGCGCACAGTGGGAAAACCCGGATGAACGGTCTTAGAATCGTTATATGTATATGTATATAACTATTCTTAATCAAGTGAGACTTGATGCATAATAAAATGCCACAAAGAGCATGTAACATTGATTATATTCCTGATAAGGTATCGAATGCCACAAAGAGCATATGACAATAATTATATTCCTGCTAAGGAATGGAAAGATGAAATGAAATAATGATAAATGATGGAGGCTTTTAATTAAAGATATCCATTTATATCCTCTTGCCTAACTAAATAAAATTTATAATCAATTAAATTATCTTAGTTGATGCTTTGAGATTATGTCGTTAGATTCTCATCATTATCATTCATGATTAACTGTCATAACTGTCATACTTTTTATTCATCTGGTGATCATATAAAACCGGGCCCTGACCCGTTCATATTTCTTGTTGTGCATGAATCTTGTATCCGCTCAGGTGCTCCGCCGCAAGGACGCCCGTTCTGACATTCCTATCCTGGCGTATTTGGGAGCCATGATACATTGCGGATGTTACGGGATATTTTGTGTAGACGCTTTCATTTTTGTACTCTAGTTATGATCGGGTCCTTTACTCGGGCATGTGGCCCAAACTTTTGTAAATGTCTAATGAATGTATTATGCAACTTAAATTAAACTTGTTGAATACATTGTATGTCCCTGTTGACCGACGGCATATTCGGTCCCCTTATTGTATACTTGTTGTGGATGTAATATAGGTTTTCTTGGGTTTCCACTTTCTTTTCAAGTTGGGCTGTTTAAATAATTTCTTTAACTCATAATAAAACAAAAATTTTGGCAACCCATCTTCTGAAATATTGGGTGGTTATCCCGTATACTTGTTGTATTGTTGTGATGCTGAGAATGATTTCATCCATGATTCCTGTTATATTGGAGTACCGGGTTGGCCACCCCATATTTTGGTGAGCGGGTTGTCACAGACTCCAGTCAGGGATTTGGGGGATTTAGGCAGGGCCAATACCGTCAGTCGCAGGGTCAGCAGCAGGGCCAACAGCGTTTTTAGCAGGGCCAATGACGGGGTGGTAACGGCCAGCAGGGCCGTAATCAGCAGGGGCAGAGGGGAGGAAATTTCAGGGGCCGATGCTTCGGGTGTGGTAAAAATGGCCATAGGCGCCAGGATTGTCCGGAGGAAGATAGGGCCCCACAGCAGCAAGGTGCCCGTAATGAGCCACAGAGGCCACTTTTCCAGCCGCCCTCCCAGCACCGGCTCAGGCACCAGCCATCCCAGCAGCTCCAGTACAGCAGGGGCTGTTGCAGTACGGACGTGTCTATAACGTCCACCAGGCAGCAGCTCTTCAGGCACCACCCGCAATTGAGGGTACGTTTCCTATCCATGGTACTATGGGTCGGGTTTTATTTGATACTGGGGCGGCACACTGTTTTATAGCTACTCATTTTGCGAAAGCCTTAGGATTATTAGCCATAGCAGAGAGCACTGTGACATGCGTAGACTCACCACTGGGAAATGGGTCGTTAATATTCTTTATATGCCGGGGTGTGGGAGTAGAGATTGGTAGCTTAATCTTACCAGCAGACATGTTAGTCTTAGATATGCATGAGCACGATGTTATTATTGGCATGGATTGGCTCGCAGCATACAGGGCCATGATAGATTGTTTCGGTGGGAGTATTATCTTTGCCATTCCGGGGCAGGAGATGTTTTTAGTGGCGATGCCTCGCCCAGAGGGAGGCTCTTCCGCTCATTTGTATTACATAGAGGAGGATACCTCTAAGGAGGTCGTGATTCCCTTAGACTCGATCCCAGTTGTTCGTGAGTATTCTGATGTATTTCAGAAGATACCAGGCCTACCCCCTAGTCGAGAGATAGATTTCGTCATAGACTTGTTACCGGATACTCGACCGATAGCACGCGCTCCGTAGGAGTACCTCACCTTGGAGCGCTCCAGTTTTGTTTGTGAAGAAGAGAGATGGTTCACTGAGGCTATGCGTGGACTACCGGGAGCTGAACAAGGTCACGATACGGAACAAATATCCGTTGCCTCGAATCGATGATCTGTTCGACCAGTTGAGGGGAGCAACTTTCTTTTCGAAGATAGATTTGAAGTCAGGATACCATCAGCTACGGATTAGGGAGCAGGATGTTTCGAAGACTGCTTTCTTGATGAGATATGGGTCCTATGAGTTCAGAGTGATGTCATTTGGACTCACAAATGCTCCAGACGTATTCATGGACTTGATGAACCGAGTGTTCAGAGAGTTCTTGGATCAGTTTGTCATCGTCTTCATAGATGACATCCTGATATATTCACACACTGAGGAAGAGCATGCTGAGCACTTGAAGCAGGTTCTTCAGATTCTACGAGAGCATCAGCTGTATGCTAAGTACGAGAAGTGCGGATTCTGGTTACGGGAGGTGCAGTTTTTGGGACATGTTGTATCTGAATTGGGGATAGCGGTTGACCCGAGTAAAGTGTCAGTAGTGAGGGAGTGGGGACAGCCCACGACACCGACGGAAGTGCGTAGTTTCTTGGGGTTAGGCGGGTACTACAGGAGATTCATCCGAGGGTTCTCCAAGATAGCGGGTCCATTAACGAACCTGACTCGCAAGGGGGCACCATATGTTTGGGACGATGCTTGTCAATTGGCTTTCGATGAGCTGAAAGATAAGCTGACTTCGGCACCAATTCTTGCTTTACCCAAGCCGGGAGTGGAGTACCTGGTTTACACCAACGCCTCCTTACGGGGACTCGGGGGAGTACTTCAGCAGGAGGAGAAGGCTATAGCTTTTGCCTCCCGCAAGCTTAAGCCGCACGAGAGAAATTACCCCACTCACGACCTAGAGTTAGCAGCGGTTGTCTTTGCATTGAGGATATGGAGACATTATTTATTGGGGGGAGAAGTTCCGCTTGTTCACAGACCACAAGTCACTGCAGTGCCTGTTCACTCAGCGAGAGCTGAATATGCGTCAGTGCAGGTGGTTAGAGTTCGTGAAAGACTATCAGTTCGACATACAGTACCATCCGGGGAAGGCAAACATGGTTACTGATGCATTGAGCCGTAGACCGGTAGACGACGTAGCGAACATCTAGAAAGCAAAGTGGAAAGAGTTGGGTCACCAGGACACGATAGACCGTTCTTTCATATCTGTCATGACAGTGACACCTGAGATTGTTACGAGAGTAATACAGGCACAGACAGCAGACTCATTTTGCCAGGAGCAGATTGTACAGCTTTTAGCTGAGGGTGCTGAGTCTTATTCAATTGGTTCCGATGGAGGTTTGAGGTTTAATGGGAGATTAGTGGTCCCAGAAGGAGCAAACTTACGTCATGCAGTGACGACACAGTCTCACGGGTCCAGATTTGCGGTGCATCCCGGGGGAGATAAGAAGTACCAGGATATGAGGCGACAATACTGGTGGAGTGAGATGAAGGACATTGCTGAGTTCGTGTCCAAGTGTTCTAGTTGCCGGATGGTAAAGGTAGACCACCAGAAACCGTCGGGGTTGCTTCAGCCATTGGAAATACCCACGTGGAAGTGGGAGAGTATTTCCATGGATTTTGTTACTGGATTGCCTACATCACAGCGGGGTCATGACTCCATCTGGGTGATTGTGGACCGTTTGACCAAGGTGGCTCATTTTCTGCCAGTACGGACAGACTATACCACGGGCCAGTATGTTCAGTTGTTCATTGCAGAGATTGTTAGACTACATGGGGTGCCCCTGGATATTGTGTCAGATAGAGACAAGATTTCCGTGTCACGTTTCTGGGAGAGCTTTCAGGAGGCAATGGGTACAGAGTTGAGATTGAGTTCAGCTTATCACCCACAGACAGATGGACAAACAGAGCATACCAATCAAATGTTGGAAGATATGCTACGCATGTGTGTCCATGATTTTGGAGGAGGATGGGAGCCACATCTTCCACTGGTGGAGCTTGCTTATAATAACTCCTATCAGTTCACGATTGGCATGGCTCCATTTGAGGCATTGTATGGCAGGCCTTCTCGTTCTCCAACTTGTTGGCTAGAGGTGGGGGGCAACAAGTTGCTAGGACCAGAGGTGATTCAGGAAACCTCCTCTAGGATTGAGCTTATCAGGAGTCGCATTCGGGTAGCCCAGGACAGGCAGAAAAGCTACGCCGATGCAAAACGGTTTTTCCGAGAATTTAATGTTGGGGATCAAGTATTACTATGTGTATCTCCTATGAAAGTAGTGATGAGGTTTGGAAAGAAAGGGAAACTGGCGCCAAGGTACGTGGGACCATTTCCCATTATCGAGAGGATTGGGCCGGTAGCATACAGATTGGGACTGCCAGAGCATTTACACCGCATTCACGATGTATTCTACATCTCGTCGCTGAGACGATACCTTCGGGACGACATGGCCCACACCCACATCGCGATTGAGGAGATTGACTTACAGCCCGATAGCTCATACGAGGGGAGGCCAGTGGCTATTCTAGACCATAGCGAAAGGAGATTGAGGTCGAAAGTAGTCCCACTTCTACGGGTCCAGTGGGAGCATCATAATGTGGAGGAATCCACTTGGGAGCGTGAGACATACATGCGTGAGAAATACCCAGAGTTATTCCTATCAGGTATACTTTATTTTTTCGAATTTCGTGACGAAATTCCGTTATTAGGGGGGAAGTATGTAATATCCCGTATTTTTATGACTTTTAAATTTGGGGATTATTTAAAATTAATTAGAGATATTAATTTAATATTAATCCGGAAATCATTTAAATATTTACTAGCGTGATGAGAGTTAGTAATTATTGGAATTTTGTTGTAAATTACTTTATGGGTAAAGTAAGATGTGTAATTAAATTTAGTAAAATTATCATGAGAATATAATTTGATAATTTTTGGAACTGTGTCGTGTAGGATTTAATTCGAATTATTAAAAGTGAATAAATTATAAGTCACCCGTATGGTCATTTTGAATGCATCAATGTGTCCGGAAGGGTCGAGATAGTCAAAATAATGTACCCGAGGGTTTAGTTTGGGTCTCGGGGAATTCTTAGGCCTAATTAACATCCCGGGAGGGCGTTTTAGACATTTCGTATTTTTGGGCATAGAAACCCACGAATTTTCTAAAGTTTTATCAGATGTTAGGGGTTGTCCTCTAGGGTTAGCATAACCAAAAACCAAGAACGGCCATTGGAGAGGAAGAGGAGAAGCTTTGCAAGGAGTTCTACGCCAAGAACTCCACCGTTTGCACTGCCGTCACCGCCAAATTGTAGATCGCGCGACAAGGAACACAACCACACCAATTTCTACCACAAATCAGAAACAAAGATTTCCAGTCAAGTATCTATCTTGCTTTATTTTAGTTAATGCTTCAATTATATTACTCTAGGGTTGATTAGAACTAGTTTTCGTGAAAGAAAGCATATATTGGAGACTAGAATTTACATGTTGTAGAGGTGAAAATCATATTCTGGAAATCTATTTTATATGTAGAGGTTGAACCACGAATTTGCATTGAGTTAGGAGTAGAAAATCTGGAAAAAGAATGGGAAGAACTAAGTTAAAGAAAATATTAGGGTTCTTGAGATTTATATAGATTTTGCCCTTTTAATTCGTTATACTTGATGAAAACTCACATTTCTTACGTAGAATATTATTTATTTGGGTACATAACATTTGTAGTATCATTTGTTGGGAGTTTGGGAGTCAAAAATGATGATTTGGATGAGTTTGGAATAGGATTCCCGTAACTGGTATTTCTGCAGTTTCGCCATAGCTGCTTGATCGATCGATCGACCAAAGAACATCGATCGATCGATGATCGATCGATCGGCCCCTTCCATCGATCGATCGACCCCTCCTGGAAAATTCATATTCTGCCTTTAAATAGTTATTTCGATTAAAATGAGTAGTAACCCCTGGACCTTATTAATAGAACATTTGGGGACATAAAGAGGATCAGTAGGACTTAGTAAAAAGGGGGCATTTTAAAACATGGCGAATTTAAAGTTATCGGGGAGTAATTTATTCATAGGAAATTATGGAAACGTGTAATTAAAGGAGTAAGACCTGTAAGAAAGCTACGTTAGAAAGTAAGAGAGTACCTACTGAATTTATACATTGGGGAATAGACTATTTCGAGTGAAATGAGGAATGTATGGAATAATCTATATTCAAGAATAAAAGAGACGAGCCGTTATACGGGATAATCTAGTAACCTGTACTAAGAACGAATATCATAGTATGGGTCGTGGGCGTACCTAATTTAGAAATGGAATGGAAGTATACATATATATGACTGTGTTTGTGTGTATACTATATACGTGTAAAAATCATGCCTGCGCTACTTGCTATCACTGAGGTTACCTCGCCGGAACAGTCTTATCTCGATGGGACCTTTATGGGGGATATTGACTTGTACCCTAGAACATAGAAATCCTTGGTACAGGCTATCTGATCGATAGTCAGACGGTCCTAAGAGACGTGAGGGTATGTGCTGACCTCTTAGTGACTTGGAACTATGCTTCGCCTCAATTTGTATGTGCTTTGTATTAATATAGTTCGAGAGTGATTCCGAACTAGTATTTCTCTTAGTACGAGTGACGGGGACTTGATAGCAGAGTATGCCAGCACCATAAAGTTTATGTGGGGTGCCGATAGTATATATATATTATATGAGTGATTAATATATATATATATAGACTTGAAATTGGGAACTTCCTACTGTGACTAAAAGTAGTTAAGTAATGAATTAATATTCCGACTTTGATATAAGTGTTTGAAAAGTTTGAGGCAATACTGAAAGACTTTATAATGAAATGAATTCTTATGAAAACTTTACTCTCAGAAATTAATTATCTTAGCCCTAGTAATGATCGGCATGAAACCTTATAAGGAATGTAAGATAAGCTTAGCTTGTGGGGATTAATAGTTGCGGTAGGTGTGCACATTAGAAGAGAGGTGAGAATTTTTCAAGAGAGTGCCGCATACTAATATGATTGTTGCATTAGCCGGTAAACATTTTAAATACTTGCTAAACTGAATTTTTAAACTGTTTTACAATCGGGCTCTGACCCGTTTCCTGTTATCTCTTCTCTCTTGTATATATATGTATATATTACAGGTGCCCAGCCACAGGGGCGTCATGCTTAGGATTCTTTGGAAGGAACGTGCTGCAGCTTAGGTGGGAGTTGCAGGCATTTTGCTTAGACGACTTGATTATTGATTCCACTCCTAGGTCTGTTTTATCTAGTTGGGCATGTGTCGCCCTTTTTCCTTGTTCAGTTGGTTTTGTCAGAGATTGTGATTCATTTACTTTCAGTATTTTTACTTTGGGATTTGTTATTATCAGGATGTTTCCTTTGAAGTTTTAAAGTTGGAATTAGTTATTTGAATGCTTAAATTGCTTGGATGATCTTTTCCAGTCTAGTTATTGTGTGACTCTTAAACTATGAATTATGAAAGGTTTTTATTATTGGGCTTAAATTAAATATGGAAATAATGTTTTAAATGGTTTTGTCACTTAGCTTAATTATTTAGGGTGTTTAATTTGAAAAGTTATTTTGCGACAGTGATGCAAAGAATGAACCAACCGTTCACCTTGGTTATAATTTAATAAAGGACTGATCACCCGGTATTTAATTAAGCGGGGTGTCACAGTATGAGTTATCATGAGTTGACATGACAACTCATCCATGACAACACTAACTAATGGAACTTTCTAGAAGCTTCCTCTCAACCCTTGCTACTACTAAAAAAAAATGTAATAAAATATTAAATAACTAATAAAAGGAAAAATACAATGTAATACTAAAAAATGCAAGAAAATAATAAAATAGCCCTAATGTCCATCGCCAAGACTTTTACTCTCTTTTGCAAACAATACACCAATGGGGATACACAAATTGAGTTAACCCTTCTTGTCTGGAATATAGGCCAGAGGTATTGACCTTCCCTCATTTTTTTTTATAACTCGATATATTCAGGTCTTCAACCTTAATGGTCTGATTATCCCAAGGGCACGTCTGGTCACTCCAAATCGAACAGTCAGTACACATCAACAGAAATTGGCACCACGGGGGGGGGGGGGGGGGGGGGGGGGGGGGAGGAGTACTCCAAAGCATGAGAGGATGAATCTATTTTGTGAAAAGGATATGGATTCAAAGAGAAACAATAAGACTGAATCTTTCAAAATTCTCTATCTATTAAATTCTTGTTAAAGATATAGTTCCATCCAATAGATAGAGTGGTAGGATAAAGAGAGGCAACAGAAGCTATAAATGGCCTTTGTAAATGAGGAAATAAAGATTGAAAATATGATTCTTCTCTGAATATCCTCGCAGATGCAAATTTTCAAACATACCCCACCATAAATTTAGTAAATCCAGATAAGAAAGATCCTGATATGTGTGTGTGTGTGTGTGTGTGTGTGTGTGTGTGTGTGTGTGTGTGTTTTTGTGTGTGTGTGTGTGTGTGTGTGTTTGTGTGTGTGTGTGTTTATGTATTTATATATGTATATATATATATAAGGACCTCTAATAGAACATGATGTGTAAGGGTTTTATGGCAGAATATTTTGTTATCTATTATTTTATAGGATTATTATTAGATCAGGTGTTTATCTCCTTATGAAATTAGGTTTATCTATTAGTATTTATCTTCTATTATCTTTTAATTATTAGTTTTTAATTATATGGGAATATTTTAGGGGCATATACCAAATAGTCCCTCGAACATTTTTTAATACACATTCAATCCAAGCATTTTTATTTGTTCCAAAAAGTCCCTCAACATGCCGCCAGCGCGGACTTTAAAAATAAGAGAATATTGGTTAAATGGGTGTTTGAGGAACTTTTTGGAACAAAATAAAAAGGCTTTGACTAAATGTGTATTAAAAAATGTTTGAGGGACTTTTTGGTATGTGATCCAATATTTTAATAGTCTAAAATAAAGGCCTTCCCCCTTGTGATAATTCAGGTTCAGCTATAAAAAAGTGTTTATTTTGTTCATTGCAGTTCTGAGATGGCATTTATTTAATCGATATTATGCAAGCGTTTATTTTTTTCGATCAAGTTTCATATGGCTAACCTTCCTTGTCTTGCATTTCATCCCTCGCAAATGTGATTAGAGGCATCAGCAACTTTACAAACATACTTGGCACCATCAATGCATCATGGAATAACCCTAATTAATTCAATGTAGTAAGGAAGAACACCAAATTTACATGGAAGTTCTATATCACTAAGCACCGACCTAATTGATTCAATGTGGATGTAGTAAGGACTAGCTCTCCACTCAAGACCAACTGCCAATATTTTGCATGAATGTACAAAAAAAATGTAAGAAAAAACAACTATAAAAAAGAAACATGTCTTCTAATAAGATATAAAAGAAACAAATTGTGTTGCTTGCAAGGAAAACGAAAATAAAGAAGATGCGAGGGATTCTGATTGTTGAATTCAGTATGCTGATGGTGAAAGAAAGCTCGATCATCACAAAGATAAAACGTTAACCTGTCCACCAAGTAATCCTTAGGACCATCATCCAAGATACCTTCAACGTATTAGGGTAAAGACTACCGCGTTAAATTAAAAAGTACAACAAAAAAAGAGTCATTAGGTTTCAAATTAAACTCATTTAGGTCTGCATTAATGAAACTTGATATTTTACTAAAACATAACGCAGAATTGAGAGAGAGAGAGAGAGAGAGATTTATGATAACCATATCTAAATAAGTGTGTATTGTATCATGTACACGAATCATTCCCATCATTAAGATGAACAGTATTCTCTAAGGCATGTGGCATTAACAAAATTAGCTTCCATTACTACTAAAATGATTACCTGTTGACTACGATTCACAACACCAACGTATCCAAGACGAAGGGGAATTACTTTCCCAAGCAAAAGCTTACAGGCATCAGTACCTCTATCCATGATATCCAACTAAAGACCACGGAGAAAAAAATATATAATTACTAAGCTACATAATCAAATCGGGATGCGTATAAGAAGTACATGTGATAGCTTCAAATCAAGATAAGAAGTTCTATTGACATGCACCGCACCTTTGTAATTACCCCAATAGTTCGATTACCTGCCAACAAAAATGGCATAGCAGCTTTAAAATCAAGCTTGTAACTTTCCTACTACTGCTTCGACATACTATTGCAACTTTATACCCTAGAAAAAACATAGGTTCATTATATATAGTATCTTGGAGATACTTACCATCAGGGTCAGCAATTCCTGCTATCTGAAGAGCATCTGAATTTACTAGATCTGAATTCGCAGGTGTAACTGCCAATATTAGACAATTTGGTTGCCTGATATATGACAGTATCATTGTTCGGATCCGAGCCTCAATATCAGACGGTTGATCACCAATTGGAACCTTTGTCATTCCAGGCAAATCCACTAACGTGATGTCTAGGACATCTGGCGAGTAAATTGTCAGCTGAATTTGTCGGTTTGAAACTCTTTTATTCCCTCCTGTTTCTCTTTCGGTTTCAGCCTAAAAAAAGAAAATTATGTCAATGGAAGAACTATAAAAACATAGTGTGGCAATTTTTAACATGTGTTACTCAATTATGACACGACACGTGATACGATTAATTAAAAATGCTTGTTTTAGATTTATTAGTACTCATAACTAGTACTCATAACACGACTAACCCAAATTGCCACCCCTTAGGAAGACGGCTTGGCCAGGACAAACCAACCTCCCTCGAGTGGAATAGGAAAAGTTAGATCATTAACTGCATGTAAAAAGGTCATGAAATTGCAGCAACCCCAGAAAAGGTGGTCATCTCAAAGCCACTTTGCTTCCTGCAATCAATATTTTAAAAAAATATACAGAGGATTTCCATCTTACAACATTTTTTGGCTGAGCAATATGTAATAAGATTACAAGTATTTCCCAAGTTCAAGATGGGGATACTTTTCACATGAAAAAATAATTGTAGGCATGGTTTATAAAGGTTATACACAAGCAAAGCAAAAGTGAATTGTGTGTTTAATAGTAAGTAAATCTAATGATAAAAGACGCAGTGACATAACAACAAGGTGGAATGCTAAGGGGCACGGACCCTTCTAGAAGTGAAAGCATTTGGGTCATACACGAGTCGGACTCGGTCACTCCATCAATTCAATACTCACGAAAACGTGTTCAACTGATGTGCATAAGGCCCTGCAGATTAATTGTATGTCATTAGTTTTATTTTCATGTTATGTGAAAGCTTCCAGTGTAATGTCGCCGCATGCGTGGCTTTCATAGCGTCACTGAACTCACAAAGGAATAGAACATTCATTTATTAGTTAGGATATGCAGGGAATATTCCTTCGTGAATATGTATGTGTGTGTATATATATATTCATCATAGCCTCTTTTTAATCGGCAAGATCACTGACTTTTTAATAGATATAAGGTACAAGGGATTGAGATGAAAACCTAAATCTTTATATGCTGTTGTTGGAGCTTTTGTGTCCAAGCTAAGGCCCTAATTACAAAAATACCATTACTGCTCTTTACCTCTAAATACAATAATAAAAATAAATGAAAATGAAAATACAATAACAAAATAAAAGAAAATAAAATGACTAAAATTCCCTAAAATGGAGCCCATTTCCATCACTCTCCCCCTCTTAAAACCAAGCTCGTCCTCGAGCGTTCAAAAAATTGGAGATTCGTGAAGAAATTCCAAAAATAAAGGTGCCAACAAAATTGTGGGGGAAAAAAATTAATTTCTAAAAATTGAAGGGTGCACATCCCACAAATTTTGGTCTTCATTTCTTCTTCTTCTCTCTTTCTTCACCCAAAGCAACCCTAAAAACTTCCACCCGGGTCAAAAACCATGGTTTGGAAGCGGGTAGAAAGATTTGAGGCTGGGTAAGGAAGATATGAGGTGTATAGCCCCAAAAATGGGGGTGGAATTGGGTTAGTATGGAGGGGATGGAGAGGGTGGGTGTTCAGGAGTTTGTCGGCGGTGGCGGGGTAGGGCGTAGAGGTGGAAGCAGGTCGGAAGGGAAAAAGGAGGGTTGCGGGCAGGTCGGCAAACCCAGGAGCAGTCCCTGAGGGCTGACCCGGGCCGGAGGCAGGGCGGGATGGATCGTAGGGGTCGAGGTTTAAGGTTTTGAGGATGAAGGAGGTCTTTTTCAGGCTGCCGGGGTGGTGGTTTGTGGCTAGGGTTAGGTGTACAGCCTTAGGGTTGTGTTGGTTGCAGTAAGTGGCGGCGAAAGAGGGTTTTTGGGGTGGGACAGCCATGGGGTTGGGGGAGGGGGTGAGTTAGGGAGGTTGGGTTTAGGGTTAGGGCAGCAGGGTTGGTGTTAGAGGCTAGAGTTTGGACAGTGGTGGTGGTGGGAGGTCTAGGGTTAGGGTTTTGGATTTTGGAGGAGATGAGTTAGAGGTGGGCATCCATTCGTTGTTGTTTTTGTTCCAACTCTTCCAATCTTTGGTTGAGTTCTTAAATCTCTTTCTTTTTTTTTTTTGGGTGGGGGGGGGGAGGGGGGGATCTCTTTGGAGCCATTGAAGAGCAGTGTACGATTTGATAAAAAAAAAATATACCGATACACCAAACACCAATGTTAGAGCAACGCCCGCTCTGATACCAATTTGACGTAAACTACACGTCAAAAGGTTCCTAAAAGTATCTAACACACTTTTAGAGAGAGAAATACCATTTTCTATTTCAAAATTCAAGTCTACCTCAAATGAGGCTTACAAGTGGGTATTTAAAGAGACGGAGCAGCTTAGGCTCCAAGCTAAGGCCCTAATTACAAAAATGTCATTACTGCTCTTTACCTCTAAATACAATAACAAAAATAAATGAAAATACAATAACAAAAGAAAAGAAAATGACTAAAAATCCCTAAAATTGGGCCATTTCCATTCAAATAACTGAGGTGCCCATATCTTTTAAAATACAGTAGTCAAACTATTTCATTTGGTATCTTCCAAAGAGCAGTAATCAAAGCGTGATCACCCAAAATAAACCTGCTTAACCCAAAATTAAACCTGCTTAAGTTGTTCAAACTTTTAGGTTGCTCAAAACTTCCTATTGTACTCGAAAGCTATATGACGTAAACGGTGTCAACGGCACATAAAGAAATTACTCTCGTAGGTGCATAGAACGAATAATGCAAACAACTCGTCCTTCATCTGAGCCCAAGAGGTGATCAGGGGTTGTTGAGTTAAAGCACACCTCTGAACCGAGTCATTCCTCAAATACGAGCAAAACCCTGAAGTTAAATCGCCACTAACTGAACACATTTATGCTCGGATATGCCTTTGTGCTCGAATACTTTCTCCACCGCATCCATCTAATCAATGAAGTCATCGGGATTGAAATGACCATCAAACATAAGGATATCCACCCTAATGTCTCAATTTAGGCTCTTAGAGAGTAGTCATAATGCGTATGCGGGATGGTCATTTCCCGGTGACAGATCTATGGCATCATCATCTTCATCATTGAAATCATCAAGTGGGGGACGGGCAATGGGCTTAGAGGACGGGTAATGGGCTTAGAGGACGGGCGATGGGCATAGGAGCAATGGGTGGAGGCTCATAAAGAGGAACATCTCATCAACAGGAGGTGGGTCGGTTTCTTTCATTTGATAAAAGGGGAAATCATTCATTTGGTGACCTTTTTCATAGCACAAAAAGCAATTGTGCTCCTTCACCTGCACAAATGGGGTCACCTTTGGGTTGAGGGAGTTAAACGAGGATAAATTTGTCCTCCATTCTTCGGGCATGGGTGCTCGTCCATCTCTATAGAGTGAGGCATGTATGGGAGTCAACTCCTCGCCCTCAACATAGTTGCCAAATTGGATCCGCGGTTGGAAAGTGAGTGCTTGTTGGAGTCACTCTTTGACCCGTTGTTTACATTCTAGTGTAATATCGTGGGGATCCAAGGGGGTTGAACGGGAATCCTATTAGGTGTTGAGCATGGGGTGGGATTGTTTTGGAGAAAAGTGGGACGACTGGACAGGGGCAATAGGTGGAGGACGCCGTTGAGGCACCTCGGGATGTGGGCCAGTCTAAGTTGGGTCGGGCAGGGATCGCACGGGTTTGGGTAGAATGGGGGTTAAGTCGCAGCAGTTGGGAGGTAGTAGGGAGAGGGAATGAGGTCGGGATAGATAGAGGATCGAAAAGGGGGGCAACTTAGAATTGGTGCAGATCGAGGATTCCAGCTAGGGTTTTGGGGGTAGGGAGAAGGTCGGCCGTGGCTAGGGTGTAGCCGGTGCAACACCAGGGGCAGCTGGGAGTCACAATAGGCCTCACTTACAGGTTGTTTTCCAGGACTCAGGTTGGGGAGACTGTTGCCCGGACGGGAGGGCTAAGAGTGGGGTTTTGTTGGCAGGATGGATGGTGTGGTGGCCGGGAGTGGAGGATCTATGGCAGCAGTGGTGGAGTGAGATTGGTGGGTTTTGGTGGCTCGATAGCAGTCGTTGAAAAAGAAATCCATTTTTCAGTGAGGTAAGCGAATGTTTAGTCTATTCGGGTGTTATGACACTCGTTTTGGATGTTCCTCTTTGGTGTCATTATCGCTTTATTTACGATTTTCTACACCAAACAACTGGTAGAGTGACTAGGCCCTGATATCAATTGACATAAACAATGTCAATAGCATACAAAGAAATTACACTCAAGCAAAGAGTAGTAATACTCATAGTATTTATTACTTGAATGATATGTCACAATGGGGTGTTACACTATGTATAGGGATAAGTGAAAGATTTAGAAAGAACCTATTACTCACCCACTAAGAAATACTTCGGTCACATGAGTGACATCACTAATGACAGCACATGAATTAGAACATTCCCTTTACAAAATACCTATAGCTCTGTCTAATCCTACTAAAATACTACCACTTAACGAAGGAAAAATTACAAAAATAGAGAAATACGAAATAGGACTCGACAAAAATAGAAATGACATAAATGCCTCTCATCATGAAACACATCATTATATCCATCCAATAAGGATACAATTTTTTTATATATATGCCAGTTTGAGGTTCAATATAATCCCTAATACTTGGGTGACTTTAGAATTCACAATACCTTTGTAGCTAACGGTACTTTGTTTTGATAAGAGGCAATTGGAAGACAAATAATAATTATTTTTGAGAGTCCCTCTATTATAACATATATTTTCTAACAAAAAAAAGGGGCTTATACCAAAAAGTCCCTCAAACATTTTATAATACACATTTAGTTAAAGTCTTTTACTTTGTTCCAAAATATATCTCACCACCTAAAAACATTCAAAAAAAAGGAGCTCAGCCAGAGCTCCGGCGGGGAGGGAGGTGGTGGGTGAGTGCCGGTAACGCGGATCTTTAAAAATAAAAAAATATTACTTAAATAAGTGTTTTAAGGACTTTTTGGAACAAAGTAAAAGACTTTGACTAAATATGTAATAAAAAATGTTTGAGGACTTTTTGATATTTGATCCTAAAAGAAACTATAGAATGTTAACTGTCCGTGTAAAATCAGGTTTACAAAAATAAAACAATCTCCTTTCACATATAAAAAACGCCCCAAAAAGTAATAATTAGCCGAAGTAAAGCCTCAATTTGTTTAATGAAACCTAAAGCATAAAAGTGTGGTAAGTCAAAGGCCAAAGAAGGGACAGGCCTTGTAAAGCTGCTTTTTCTTAAGGACATAAAAAGGTGAAATGTTGGTTTTAAGTTAGAATAGGAACCTGAATTTCACGGCGAATTTGAGAGAAATCAAAGAATTTCTTCCCTGGCAAGTGGCTAAATTCACCGTACTCCCCATCCGTATTGTGATTAGTCCGGAGCAGCTGCAAAAGCAGCGGGCGACGAGTGCATATATCGGATCCCCTGGGCAAGAAATCTCGGCCAACCAGCGCCTCTAAAACGCTCGATTTGCCGCTGCTTTGGCTTCCAACAACGACGACCTGCGGTAATTCTACAGTGGATTGACCGACCTGAGCGAATATGTGTTGGAGCTTGTTCACCATTGGGATCACGGCATGGCCGACTGGTGTAATCGACGTTGGTTCGTTAAAGTCAGGCATTGCCCTAATTTCTATGAATTTGATTTTAGGATATATCAAGGGGAGATTGGTTGTATTGGGTGGGAGAAGAAGGGAAATGTTTATGGTTTTGAATCTCGGCAGTTGCTAGAAGGTTTGGAGCTCAACTGTTGCGTATGGCTTGGTGTCTACCGTTGAGGCATTTGACTATCTGCCTTCCATTGGATCATTACACTTGGCATTTGGACATCATTTTCAACATAGTTTATATTCAAGAATGTTATTCCCTTTTGATTGCCATTCGAGAAAAAAATATGCGAACACACTATAAACTAAAATAAAAAAATATAATTGGTATAGTAAAATAAGAAAATGTAGTTATAATTTGTAACCAACTGGAGTTAAAGGAACATTACCACCTAAATGGCATTTATACAACATTGCTTTCAGTGTCGGTTCAAGGGGTAGGTGAATGAGGCAATCGTTTTGGGTCTCCAAATATGACATAAATTTTTACGCCTAAATTTTTTATTAGTATGCTGTATAAATTTTTAGGCCAAAATTTTTTAAACTAAAAATCCACTAACACCCCTCTATTCTTTATATCCAAAATAAACCCTACCATTTATCATTCCAACCAAAGCCGTAGCGGTTTCTCTCTCTTCTCTCATTCTTTTAAGTGCTTTTACAAAATCTTCAAGATAGGAATAGGAAAGTCAAGATTAAAAGGTTTTAATCCAAATATATTCAAAATCAAGAGGTTTGTTTTTTTTCCATATAATTTTTTTTTATCCGGCATTATTTAATAAATCAGGTTGTACTCTTTTTTAATATTGTTAATTTTTTTATGTTTTTTCTTTTAATAAATTAGGTTGCGATTTTTTTTTTTAGTTAACTTAAAAAATGTTACTAATCTAAAAATCTGTTATTAATCTGTCATTAACTAAATTTTTTTATGTTTTTTCTTTTAATAAATTAGGTTGCGGTTTTTTTTTTTTTTAGTTAACTTAAAAAATGTTACTAATCTAAAAATCTGTACATTTTTTAAGTTAACTAAAAAAAAAATCGCAACCTAATTTATTAAAAGAAAAAACATAAAAAAATTAACAACATTAAAAAAAATACAACCTGATTTATGTTTGTTTTTTGTTCTAAATGTTGTTTATTATTATTTATTTTTTGTTCTAAATGTTGTTATGTTTGTCCTAAATGCTAATATTCTTTGTGTAATAAGTTCACGATGTTAATTTTTTTAATGTATTTTCTGGATTTTTTGAGCGAAGAAAGGCTTTCAAGTTTGATTTACAAATTCAGCAAATCAGGTTCCATTATTCCTTTATTTGGTTGCGGTTGGAATTTTTTAGATTGATTGTTGAATTATTGTGTATTTATACCATGCCTCCTAAAAAGTATGTTTCTGGATGGGAAAAATTAAAGAAGACGCAAAAGATAGAAAAATTTATGCAATCCCAAACGGGAGCTCTTGATAAATTTATTTTTAAATTGAATGAAACGGGAAATGAACATGAGAATGAAAATGAAGAAGCTTTGATTGAAGATGAAAATTTGGTGCATCAAGATATTAATGAGAACGATAATGAAGAAGGTTTAAACAAAGAGCATGAAAATTTGGTGAATGAAGAATCTAGTAATGAATATGGACCGTTAAATATTTATGATCCTGAAAATTGGGATAAGATTGGTAAGAACCATAGAGAGCTTTTAGTGGAACGAGGGCCCATAAGAGTTGTTGTTGATTTTCCTAAAGATAATGATGGTAGACATTTCTCTCGAGTGCACTACACTCGACAATGGTTGAATGGAGAGAAGCGTGATAGAAGATGGCTAGTATATTCACTTTCTTTAAATAGGGTATTTTGCTTTTGTTGTGAATTGTTTAGGTCGGATGAGAACAAGACTCAATTGGCTACTGACGGATTTAACAATTGGAAAAATATTAGTCAGAAGCTTTTAAGTCACGAGGGGGGTAATGAACATATTTCTTGCATGAAAAGTTGGCTTGATTTAGAAATGAGATTGAAAAAGAATGAAACAATTGATTCAAAGGTACAACAAATGATAAATAAAGAGAGAGAGCATTGGAAAGAAGTATTAGTGATGATAATTTATGTTGTTAAAGCACTAGCCAATAACAGTTTGGCTTTTCGAGGAGATAATGAGAAGATATATCAAGAAAATAATGGAAATTTCTTAAGTTTAATTGAAATGATTGTGGAGTTTGATCCAATAATGAAAGAGCATATTCGACGTTATCAAAGTGGTGAAATCCACTAAAAAATGCGAGCTTGTAATTTCCTTTTTATGTAAAACAAACACAATGCGGAAGCGTAAAGGTGATGGTTCAACTTAAACAACAACAAATTTTAATTTCTTTAAACAAAATAAATCTTAAACAAAGTGAAGTGAGATCAATCAATTAATATATTCACCAATTAATTAATCCAAGTCCTAGAATTTGCCTAAGTCATAATTATCAATTATCCAAAGTTAGGCGAAACCAATTTTAGCAAAAGACTTGAATAAACCAAATTTACCCAATATTTAATTTAGTCCCAAATTAAATGAGTGTGATAATTTAAACCGAATTTTATCTTGAATTAGTCTAAGCATGCGTTCTACGTTATGATGCAAGATAAAATAAACAATATCACACTACGCCGCGATATACGAGGAAAAATCTAAGACGGGAAAAAAACCTCGGACGGCCCTAGCCACAAATCCACTAGATACGGAATTACACGTACAAGACAGATAGACTTACAACGACTGACTCGATCCCTCTCAAGCCTCGACGCTTCTTCTCGTAGACACCTCTTCCTAGCGGATAACCTTGGAACACCACCGCGGTCTCGGAATCCACCGATAGGACTTTACATGGTCACCGTCACCCGAACATGGAGCCTTTCTCCGTGTGGGTAGAATCACAACAAAGGAACACTTCTTCTTACTTCGTGGGAGGTAGAAGCAAAACCCGAAACTTCTCTTCTTCAATTCGGTACAGACAAACCGGTGCCAAAACTCCAAGCAATTTGATATGTAAATAAGAACTTGGACTAAACACAATTGGGTGTAAACTAGAGTGTGAAGGATTTTCTCTTTGAAAAATAACACTCAAAACATGAACATTTTCCTAAACCATTTTTGCTCTCAAACACTCTCTAAGAGATGGAAATATTTTGGAAAAGTTAGTTTGGAAAATGTGATTCCCGTCCTTCATAAAGTCTGAAAAAATCAGTTAAGAAACAAGTGGGAAAGTGGGTTAAAAACTGCAAAAAACTGCCAAAAAACTGTTCCCGCCTAGCAGTTTGTTCGAACGACATTTCGTTCGAACGAACTCTCGTTCGAACGAGACTTCTAACGACGCACCAGAAGGACTTCGTTAGAATTTCGTTAGAACGAACAATCTCGTTCGAACGACATTTCGAACGACAGACCAGTATAGGTTAGTGAGGACTCGTTGGCAAACTCGTTCGAACGAAACCTGGTTCGAACGAAAAAACTCGTTCGAACGACATTTCGAACAACTTCCATAAATTTTGTAAAATTCGATTTTGGCCCAAAAACTTTATATACTTTAATTTAAAGTTCTAATTAAATTTTTCTGAAAATAAAAACGCAGTTTATATTAAACCTAACACCCAATAAACTTTGTTCCAAGCTCCTATATATATATATAATTGCATTCATACCTTGGGAGCATGGAACTATAGTTGATGACGTAGAAACGAGGCACGCAAACCGGCATATTTGATGAAGCTTTATATTCTTTTCCGCTACGTCTTCAACAAACGCATCATAGGCTTAAGAGTATTACAATTACATACTATCCTATGAAAGTTTTTGTCCGGAATTGAGCCAACACAATACATGGACTTAATAGGAAATTTTTGTCCTTACAAATCTCCCCCTTTGGCTATTCCGGGACAAAAACCAAACAAAAATCCTAAAGGGCCGTCAAGCTCACTAGACTCAAAACATAACCCGCCCAAACTTGACACAACCCAAGGATCAAACGCTTTGCCATTAAACAATGCCGCTTTAGAAGAAATCCTGCACACTTAAGCAAACTCATCAAATGCATAAGGAATATCAAAGTATTAAATGCAATTAACTAATTACTCCCCCTAAATTAATTCTCCCATTTATCAAACGAATGACATACTTAGAAAGACGTCTCCCCCTAAGATAAATCTCCCCCAAACTAAGATACGATAATAATAGGATTAGATACCGTTTCTCCCCCTATCATTTCTCCCCCTTTTTGTTCAGGAATAGGCAAAGGATAAAGAACTAATAAACAACATGTTGAAGCTTAAAATGATAAGACGTGAAAGCATATGGGCAATAAAAGCAAGGCAAAGGCAAAACAAAATATCATATATACATGGACTATAAATATGTCAAAAATGCACATGCACATATATATATATATATATAAACACACATATAACACAAAATACAATAAGTTTGCACACTCGTATGGCAAAAATGTGTCATATGGAAATGGAAGTGTAGGAGGGTGAACTGGCAACAATTAAATTTAGACCCAAACACTTAATAAACATTCACGGAGTTCTCATTTGATTGCAAACTTTATCACATTTAAATATAACCTCATGTGACAATATAAAGATTGAACTCAATGAACAAACATACACAATGCATACAAGCCTAGCATGATGATGATTCTACAAACCAAATAGAGTCATGACATTAGAGATAACTAGGATAAACGGACATTGTGCAAACCGTTGATATACCATCCAATTCTCCCTCAATAAGCATATATATTCTTTTATTTGAATGAATATATCAAACAAACATAGGCCTTGGTAATTGTTCTCTTTTTAATGCCAAATATTTTGTTTTTAGGCCTTTGGATCACGTATTTCTTTTAGATCCAATAAACGGTGGCTTACTATCGCAAAGGAATTAATTCATCCTTTCGGAGCCCTTCCCCGTGCACATATATTTATCATGTTTTCGTTTTTCACACAAATCTCACATGCAACGGATTTTGACATGCACTAGTCCTCCTAGGTCGTAGATATGTAGATGACTAGATTGGTAGGAGAACACCTCAAAGAGCTCAAATATAACATGTGACATTTAAGATTTCAAAAGAGCTCGTGCATGTGTGAAAAGAGGCATATAGAAATAGAATCCATTTAAACAATACAAAATCCAACTACTCCATATAAAACATGGTAAAGAACATTTTAAGGATTGAAAATCTAAACCAAAAGTTCTAGCCACATGGGAGCGTAAACGATGGGATTCAAACACAAATATATGCCACTTAAAGTGTGTCAAACTAAGATACACACAAAATAAAATCTTTTTGAGTTTTTGAAATTTTTAACCAAAAATAATATATACTCAAAAGACAAACAAAAATCATTTGAATTTTTCATTAAGCTTAAATGAAATAAATAAAACACAAATGATAAACAAAAATCTTTTTATATTTCTCAATTGATTCAACCACAAAATATAATACAAAAAGATAAGCAAGTCATAATTTCTAGCATATGATATGAAATGAGGCAATTACTAAAAAATGACTAAATAAGCATACATTTAGCATGTGAATATTGCATGAAGTACAAACGCTAAAGTATGCAAATACTAACACATTCATCCTTTAGATTTAGCAAGGGAGGAAGCATGTGAAGGTAAATGAGAATCATAAACCCTATTTTGCTAGGCAACCAAGTCGGATTTCCTAACCCAAATTAATGAAGAATGACTATCTTGGGGTGTTGGAGCGTTAACTACCGTGGTTACTTTACTATGGGATTTTCTAGGAATTCGTTTAAGATCAAAACAAAATTTCCTAAGATGACCTTTTCGACCACAATGAGTACAAGCAAAAACATGTCGAAAAGATTTACCTAAGGAGTGATCTTTAAATGCATTACTAGTAGATTCTCCTAAAAAGTTGGTTTTGGCTTTAGGGATAAAATCATTACAAGAATTGAAGCCTAAACCACAAGTGTCATTTTTAATTTGGATCGTTCCTAACATTTTATCTAGTTTTTCTGAACGACACTCCAAATCAAATTTGACATTACTAGAATCTTTTAATTTATTTTCCAATTCTAAAATGTTAGATTCTAGTAAAACATTTCGCTCTTCAAAAGCAAGAAGCTCCTTTTTCAAGGATTCCATTAAACCCCTAAGGCAATCTCTTTCGCCTTCTACATATTCTAGCTTCTCTTGAAGAGTCCTCTCTCGTGTCCTAAGGTCTTCTATTAAAGCACTTTCATCAACGACTTTGACACTCTCTCTTAAACTAGCTTCTAACTTCAAATTAGCTCTTTTCAATTTAATTGATTCTTTATAAAGCTCTTGAAAAGCATTTTGAAGTTCACTCACATTAACCTCTTCTTCATATTCACTCTCTCTTTCTTCTCCACTCTCACTATCATAAAAAATAAGAGAATCATGTACAATAACCTTGGAAGTGGAATGTGCTATCGTTTCATCAATCGATGAGTTCTCACTATCGCTCACATGACTAGCCATAAAAGCCACAAAAATTTTCTTAGTGGGGGAATCGGGCTTCTCTTCCTTATCACTATCACTAAGGGTCGCATTATATGAAATGGGTCGCTTACCCTCTTTCCTTAGTTTAGTGGGGCACTCATAAGCCCTATGGCCATAACCTTCACAACCAAAACACTTATTAGACTCGTCCCTATCTAAATTTTCATTACTAGGTTTAGGGATCTTCTCGGCTTTAGGAATCTTCTCGGATTTAGAAATCTTTTCGCCTTTGTCATGCTTAGAAGATTCGAATTTCTTAAAATCATTTTTAAATTTATCTTTGTTGATTTTAAGAAATTTTCTAAATTTACGAGCAAATAAAGCCATGTCTTCCGAGTCACTATCACTCTCGCTCTCTACTACTTGTTTGACCTCTTTTCGGGCTCTTAAAGCAACACCCTTTTCGATTTTCTTTTCAGTTTTAGAGGGAAACATATCTAGTTCATAGGTTTGTAAATCACCTACAAGCTCTTCTAATTTCGTAGAGGCTAAAGTTGGTAAAGAATTTAAAACGGTCACCTTTGGAATAAATCTATCGGGTAGGGACCTTAAAATTTTCTTTACAACACGGTCGTCAGGTATTTTCTCTCCCAAGTTAAAAGATGAATTAACAATATCAGAAAGTCTAGCATAGAATTCATCAAAAGTTTCTTTTTCATTCATTTTGATAGTTTCGAATTGAGTGGTGAGGTTTTGGAGTTTTGAAGCTTTAACGACACTAATTCCTTCATGAGTTAATTGTAAAATATCCCAAGCTTCTTTATCAGTTTCACACGTCATAATACGACGGAATTCATCCGGTGTGACAGCGCTAAATAAGGCATTTAAACCACGGGAATTGAAATTAGCAAGTTTAAACTCATTTTCAGTCCATCTATCGGCGGGTTTGATAACACGTTCATTTTCAACTAAATAAGTTGGTGGGGACCACCCGTTAACAACAGACATCCAAACTCTCTCGTCGATAGATTTTAGTGCCGATCCCATTCGCGCTTTCAAATACGCGTAGTTTGAACCATCGAAAATAGGAAATTTTGAAAATGGGGAAAAATCCATTTTAGCCAAAAATTATTTTAAAAAGATCGTTAACGAAATAATTTATCGCACTGGCTCTGATACCAATTTGAAAAATGCCAGCTTGTAATTTCCTTTTTATGTAAAACAAACACGATGCGAAAGCGTAAAGGTGATGGTTCAACTTAAACAACAACAAATTTTAATTTCTTTAAACAAAATAAATCTTAAACAAAGTGAAGTGAGATCAATCAATTAATATATTCACCAATTAATTAATCCAAGTCCTAGAATTTGCCTAAGTCATAATTATCAATTATCCAAAGTTAGGCGAAACCAATTTTAGCAAAAGACTTGAATAAACCAAATTTACCCAATATTTAATTTAGT
The DNA here is from genome assembly GCA_949130495.1 of Sambucus nigra. Taxonomy (NCBI): domain Eukaryota; kingdom Viridiplantae; phylum Streptophyta; class Magnoliopsida; order Dipsacales; family Adoxaceae; genus Sambucus; species Sambucus nigra. Next base: position 151,525,548 of record OX422207.1, read on the forward strand.
CCCAAATTAAATGAGTGTGATAATTTAAACCGAATTTTATCTTGAATTAGTCTAAGCAGGCGTTCTACGTTATGATGCAAGATAAAATAAACAATATCACACTACGCCGCGATGTACGAGGAAAAACCCAAAACGGGAAAAAAACCTCGGACGGCCCTAGCCACAAATCCACTAGATACGGAATTACACGTACAAGACAGATAGACTTACAACGACTGACTCGATCCCTCTCAAGCCTCGACGCTTCTTCTCGTAGACACCTCTTCCTAGCGGATAACCTTGGAACACCACCGCGGTCTCGGAATCCACCGATAGGACTTTATATGGTCACCGTCACCCGAACATGGAGCCTTTCTCCTTGTGGGTAGAATCACAACAAAGGAACACTTCTTCTTACTTCGTGGGAGGTAGAAGCAAAACCCGAAACTTCTCTTCTTCAATTCGGTAGAGACAAACCGGTGCCAAAACTCCAAGCAATTTGATATGTAAATAAGAACTTGGACTAAACACAATTGGGTGTAAACTAGAGTGTGAAGGATTTTCTCTTTGAAAAATAACACTCAAAACATGAACATTTTCCTAAACCATTTTTGCTCTCAAACACTCTCTAAGAGATGGAAATATTTTGGAAAAGTTAGTTTGGAAAATGTGATTCCCGTCCTTCATAAAGTCTGAAAAAATCAGTTAAGAAACAAGTGGGAAAGTGGGTTAAAAACTGTAAAAAACTGCTAAAAAACTGTTCCCGCCTAGCAGTTCGTTCGAACGACATTTTGTTCGAACGAACTCTCGTTCGAACGAGACTTCTAACGACGCACCAGAAGGACTTCGTTAGAATCTCATTACAACGAACAATCTCGTTCGAACGACATTTCGAACGACAGACCAGTATAGGTTAGTGAGGACTCGTTGGCAAACTCGTTCGAACGAAACTTGGTTCGAACGAAAAAACTCGTTCGAACGACATTTCGAACGACTTCCATAAATTTTGTAAAATTCGATTTTGTCCCAGAAACTTTATATACTTTAATTTAAAGTTCTAATTAAATTTTTCTGAAAATAAAAACGCAGTTTATATTAAACCTAACACCCAATAAACTTTGTTCCAAGCTCTTATATATATATAATTGAATTCATACCTTGGGAGCATGGAACTACAGTTGATGACGTAGAAACGAGGCACGCAAACCGGCATATTTGATGAAGCTTTATATTCTTTGCCACTACGTCTTCAACAAACACATCATAGGCTTGAGAGTATTACAATTACATACTATCTTATGAAAGTTTTTGTCCGAAATTGAGCCAACACAATACATGGACTTAATTGGAAATTTGTGTCCTTACATCCACAACCATTATCTTAGCCACAAAATCCAAAATGAAATTATTGAATTATTAGCGGGTGAGATCAAACGTGAAATCAATAACACAATCAAATAAGCTAAATATTTCTCTGTCATACTAGATTGTACTCCAGATGCAAGTCACGAGGAACAAATGACTTCAATTATACGTTGTGTTGATATTTCAAAAGGTCAAATTAATGTGGAGGAGTTTTTTCTAGGATTTCTAAAGGTAGATGATACAACGGGATTAGGGCTTTTTAATGAGCTTGAAGAAGTGTTGGCAACTTTGGGACTTAATATTTGTGATGTAAGAGGATAGGGTTATGATAATGGATCTAGTATGAAAGGAAAAAATAAAGGTGTTCAGAATAGGTTACTCGAAGTAAATCCAAGAGCATTTTGCACTCCGTGTGGTTGTCATAGTCTTAACCTTGCACTTTGTGATATGGCAAACTCTTGTTCTAAAGCTGTTTCTTTTTTTGGTGTGGTACAACGACTTTATACTTTATTTTCTTCTTCTACCAAAAGATGGGATATTTTGAAAGAACATGTTGAAGGTTTAACTTTGAAGTCTTTGTCATAAACACGATGGGAGAGTCGCATTGACAGTGTTAAAGCAGTAAAATTTCAAGCTAGAAAATTAAGAGATGCGTTAATTCACTTAGCAAATGTGGATCAGGAATCGAAAACAAAAAGCGAAGCCGAATCATTGGCAATTAATGACATGGAGAATTTTGAGTTTTTATTAAGTATGGTTATTTGGCATAATTTGTGGTTTGCTGTCAACACTGTTAGTAAATTTCTAAAAAAAGAAGATTTGCAAATTGATATTGCCATTGATCAATTGAAAGGACTAATTAAATACTTTCAGGACTACAGAGAGAATGGGTTCAAAAAAGCCATGATTGAAGCACAACAATTAGCAATGGATATGGAAATTGAAGCGGTATTTCGTGAAAAACGAGTCATTCAAAGAAAGAATCAATTTGATGAGAGTGTTACTAAAGAGGTGGAACTTTCAGCCGAAGAATCATTGATACGACGCAAATATTGCGTATTTCACCCGTTAACCTACGCCTTATTAGCCCCCTTGGGTATCTTAATCCCTATACTTATGCTCGTTAACCAGACAACCTCGGATTTCTATGTTAACATGTTTTGCAGGGGTTAATTGAGCTTTTCAGCATTCGGGTTTGAATCCCGAACTCTTCACGTAAGTTGAAGCCCTCTGATTTCTATTCGCGTGGCCGCCGACGGTGCATGATTCTGAGTTGTATCGAAAGAGTTATGGAATTTTAAGGATGGTTTTTACTTCAAATTCACACTCAAGGTCACATTCAAGGGCATTTTAGTCATTTCATATTTTGGTTTTTTGGCCCAATGTCTTCTTGGATGTTGTATTCCTCTGAGTTATCTTCGCGTAGCCTCCGACCGTGCCTCATTCCGAGCTATAACGAAGAAATGGCGGCATTTTCCGTAAAACAGGACAAAGCTGCAGAATTCAGACCTGTAGGTTGCGAATCGATTCGGCCCAAAACCGAATCGATTCGAAATTCTGCAGAATTGCAGATTCGAACTTCCCCTGTTTCCGAATCGATTCGGACCATTTTCGAATCGATTCGGACCTCCAGATTTTTGGTTTTCTTCCCTTTTATTACAAGTTTTCCATGGGATATTTTGTATTAAACCAATTCTCTCTCATTTGAGAGCAAATATATCAGTTTATACACGATTTTAGGTTAGTTTAGCTTAGGTTTTGAGGGTTTTGAAGAGTTGTTCATCAATTGTTCTTGGATTGACACCCTTTTGTATTGATTGTTGCACTATTCATCATCCCCTCCATTTATATAGTTTGTATTTCTTAATTCCTTGCTTTCTAATTAGATTTACATGCTTTCCTAAATAGTTTATTGTGTTTATTTATTGCTTTCTTAGTTTAATTAGTTTATTCATGCTTATACCTTAGATAAATAGGGTCGGGATTGCATTTCCGCCATTTTCGGGTTTGGACCTCGAAAATTAGGTTTTGTGTAAAATTGCGTTTAATTGAAACCGCGTGTATTAAAGTTGGATTGTTATGCGTTTAACTTTATTTGTCATGCAACTTTAGTGTTTATAGCGACAATCCGAATTTAATCCGCGTGTGACCATTTTCAGTTAAATGTTTAATCTCGCAACTTTGGGTTAAATTCCTTCTTGTGTGATGTTTATGCTTAATTGTAAATGCTCGATTAAATGTTTTCGAACCGTAATTCTAATTAGTAGTTGTTTCGATCCGTGGGGTAGAATGCGATCCCGATCCTCGCTTTCCTTTAATTTAGCGTTAACTTATTCTTTTCTTTATTCACGATAACCACCCTTTCACCTTTTCTTTTATTTATTTTACACCACTTTTATTCCTGAAGTAATCAAAATAATTAACATCTAAAATTCAATCACTCCCTGTGGATTTACGATACCCGACTTACCGCTGTACTTGCTTGTCAAGTGTAGTAGTAGCTTAGGTTTTTTTTGTATCGCGGCGGCGAAACACACAACGATTGTGCACTTTACACGCGCACACTTTTTCCGCCCATTCATCAAAATGGCGCCGTTGCCGGGGAGTGTGTTTTAGATTGTAGTTGTTTTACTATTTCGTAGTATTTTTCCTTTTGTATTTGTATTCTTTGTTTTAACCTTTTTTGCAGGATTTGCATACTTTGAGTGCTAAGAAACTTTGATTCGCAGTTGCTCACTTTATTTCTTGGATTCTCCATCTTTCAACAACGAGGTAATCATGTCCTACTATTATAGTTATAACGGTCATTCTAATGATTCATACTTTGGGGATAGTTTTCAAGTTTTCCATTTTCAGGATTTTCTTGAAAATGAAAGACTTGAAAACATTTATCGGAATGAAAATCGTTATTGGGAGCTTGAGTTGGATTCATTATTCGAATCCAATGACGATTCTTATTTCATTACTTTCGAAGACGAATTTCAACCAAATGAGGAATCCGAGGATCTAGAGCCGAGGAAGCCTACTTTGGAAGAGACTTTGCTTCTTTACTCCCAAGGTTTGGAAAGCCTAAATGACGCTGGAATGAGACTCGGTGCACTTTGCGATGAGATGAATTCTTATGCACAAAACAACGAGGAGGTGGAAACTTTTGTTTCACCTCAATTTTTCAGAGAATTTCTCATCGAATGTGAATCTTTCTCCCCCGAAATTCAATCTCCTTCCGACGATGAGTCGATTGAGATTGAATTTGTTTCATCACCATATTCGTTTTCCGTCATTGAACCATTAGAATTACCGGTTGATTCCTATGAGTCGGTAGAAACTTTTAAAACTTCTACACTTTTTGTCGACGAGGACTCTTTACCGGACTTGTTTTCGATGGATCCTATCCCCGTGTGTGCACTATCTCCCATTCCACTTGAAAAATCTTTAGGAGATGAATCGATTTTTCTTGGACCTCAAGTGTACTTTTCCCCCTTGTTATCCAAATCCCCCATCGTCCGCCTAGAATTTCAAATTGACGATGGTTCATTTCTTTTACCGCCCACATGTCTTCCGTTGTTCAAACGGAATTCATATCTTTCGGGAGGCATGTTCGCTTTGGAGGGTCCACCGTTGATCTTTCAAAGTCAAATCCCTCTTTGGGTGGACCCTCAACTATTTAGACTTCTAGTGTATAGTTAGTGTGAAGCCTAAATAGTAGGTTGTAAATAGTTAGCTTTTTAATTTTCTTTCTTTCCTATTTTTCTTTCCTTTTAATTTAGTCTAGTGTAATTAGTTAACTTTTTGTTATTTGTTTTTGCTATGCTTGGTACTAACTTGTTTTGTAGATTCCTTTGGACTCGCGCTTATGGAGATCGCTCCAATTTTGGGTAATATCGTTATTTTCCTCTCTTTGTGTTGTGTTCTTATGCGCATTGAGGACAATGCAACATTTAAGTTAGGGGGTGTAGGATATTTTATCCATTTCTTTGTTTTGTCCATGGATTTGCTCACATTTAGTTACTAAGTATGCCTTTTTGTGAAAAATTTGAAAATTTTCAAAAATATTTTCTTTCTTTCTTCTTCTTTGTTGGGCATTTTGCCTTGTTTCCAGTGATAAATTTCAATAATTGCCCGATCCGATTGACAACTCAATGATGCATGTTCTCGATTTTAGAAGTTATTAGACTTTAGTCCTCAAATCATTGATTTTGTGAATAACTTCATGAATTAAACTTTATCCCATGAGCATATGCACCATTCTTGTTACATTGATTTGGTTTAAGATTTTTATAACTCGGTATGCTTTTGTTGCATTGTATATACTTACACCGAGTGAGATTAGAGACCTTTCGTCGTTTGTGAGTGTTATACACTATTCTTTCCTCTTTGAAAACGTTAAATTCGTCAGTAATCTCTTTATTCTTCTATTGACCGTTCATTAATTGAGTTCATACTTGAAATGTGTTACTTGAGCAAGATTTTCATATATTGTTTTGACTCGAGAATTGCGTATACTTTGTGAAATGATCATAGGCCTTCTTTGTTATATCACCCATATTAGCCTTGACCTCACCCTTATGTTTTCCCTAGCCAACCCCTTTGAGCCTAAATACTAGCCTTTCGTTTCATTACCCAAAATTCCATAACCAACTCCAAATTGGAGTTTTAGCCCATACATACACTTTCCATACCTTTGTTTGGAATGTTGCTTGGGATTGAATGTTGTTGTTATGATGTCGGTTGCAATTTTAGACATATGAGAGTTTGATAAGCAAAGAAAAGAAAGTAGTGAAAAAAGTGAAGAAAAAGAGAAAGCAAAAATCAAAAGAAAACAAAAGAAAACATGAGAAAAAGAAGAAAAGAAAAGAAAGAGAAAGTTGTATATGTTGTGTATAGTGTTCAATAAGCTTTGATTACTCTCCCCGATGATATATCTAATGCTCGTTTGGAAGTTACTTTCCATTTTTGTTATTGCCCACATCCTTCCCATTATCCCGAGTTTTCATTCCGAACACTTTGAATCCGTACATATATTCCTTCGTTTCGTACCTTAGCCATACCTACATTACAACCCTATTCAAGTCCTATGTGATCTTAGGTTGATGTAATTCAAAAGTTTAAATAGTTTTGATAATCTTTGAAAATGCATTTCGCCTCTTTTAGTGTGCGGTATCCTTTCATTGAGATTACAATTTTTCATTTTTTATATAGCGTTCTTCTTTTGTGACATGTGTGCGGCCTAGTTTCCATTTACATTTACTCTTTATGCCCGCATGTTTCGTGTGTTACCTCCCATTCCGAGTGATTTCATTTGTTGAGCGTAATGCCCGTGAGGATTGAATATATGCTTGCTTTAATGTATATCCGGTTTATTTAAGTTTTTGCCAAATCACACTTTGCATGTGCTCACTCCCCTCCCACATTTTAAGGTTTCAATTCTATGAGGTGCATTCTATAATGTTAATGATTTGGACTTTTGTGAGAATTCATTCACTTTGCTAATAATGCGTATGAAATCCTTTTCGCCATTATTGGGCTTGTTGCATGTTGGGTTGGGCATATTTTGAGGAAACCATGTGATGTTTGTGGGTACCATCTCTGAAAACCCTCACGAGACGACACTCGTCCACTAGGGTGACCTAAGGGTTTAACGGCTTATTGCATACGCTAAATGCAATCGAATCGCCCGCGAAAGTGGCCTTATCTTTTTATTACTTTTTCATCCCATTTTGTATTTGTATCCTACTTTTGGTCTTCTTGTTGTTCTTGTAGTTTCTTATTTCATTGCTAGGGACTAGCAATGTGTAAGTTAGGGGGTGTGATACGACGCAAATATTGCGTATTTCACCCGTTAACCTACGCCTTATTAGCCCCCTTGGGTATCTTAATCCCTATACTTATGCTCGTTAACCAAACAACCTCGGATTTCTATGTTAACATGTTTTGCAGGGGTTAATTGAGCTTTTGTAGGTATTTGGATGCTTAGTATGAAGTTCAGACGCTTTCCGGAAATATTTCGTCGACTTTTGCAGCTTCGGGGGCATTTTAGTAATTTCAGCATTCGGGTTTGAATCCCGAACTCTTCACGGAAGTTGAAGCCCTCTGATTTCTATTCGCGTGGCCGCCGACGGTGCATGATTCTGAGTTGTATCGAAAGAGTTATGGAATTTTTAGGATGGTTTTTACTTCAAATTCACACTCAAGGTCACATTCAAGGGCATTTTAGTCATTTCATATTTTGGTTTTTTGGCCCAATGTCTTCTTGGATGTTGTATTCCTCTGAGTTATCTTCGTGTAGCCTCCGACCGTGCCTCATTCCGAGCTATAACGAAGAAATGGCGGCATTTTCCGTAAAACAGGACAAAGCTGCAGAATTCAGACCTGTAGGTTGCGAATCGATTCGGCCCAAAACCGAATCGATTCGGAATTCTGCAGAATTGCAGATTCGAACTTCCCCTGTTTCCGAATCGATTCGGACCATTTTCGAATCGATTCGGGCCTCCAGATTTTTAGTTTTCTTCCCTTTTATTACAAGTTTGCCATGGGATATTTTGTATTAAACCAATTTTCTCTCATTTGAGAGCAAATATATCAGTTTATACACGATTTTAGGTTAGTTTAGCTTAGGTTTTGAGGGTTTTGAAGAGTTGTTCATCAATTGTTCTTGGATTGACACCCTTTTGTATTGATTGTTGCACTATTCATCATCCCCTCCATTTATATAGTTTGTATTTCTTAATTCCTTGCTTTCTAATTAGATTTACATGCTTTCCTAAATAGTTTATTGTGTTTATTTATTGCTTTCTTAGTTTAATTAGTTTATTCATGCTTATACCTTAGATAAATAGGGTCGGGATTGCATTTCCGCCATTTTCGGGTTTGGACCTCGAAAATTAGGTTTTGTGTAAAATTGCGTTTAATTGAAACCGCGTGTATTAAAGTTGGATTGTTATGCGTTTAACTTTATTTGTCACGCAACTTTAGTGTTTATAGCGACAATCCGAATTTAATCCGCGTGTGACCATTTTCAGTTAAATGTTTAATCTCGCAACTTTGGGTTAAATTCCTTCTTGTGTGATGTTTATGCTTAATTGTAAATGCTCGATTAAATGTTTTCGAACCGTAATTCTAATTAGTAGTTGTTTCGATCCGTGGGGTAGAATGCGATCCCGATCCTCGCTTTCCTTTAATTTAGCGTTAACTTATTCTTTTCTTTATTCACGATAACCACCCTTTCACCTTTTCTTTTATTTATTTTACACCACTTTTATTCCTGAAGTAATCAAAATAATTAACATCTAAAATTCAATCACTCCCTGTGGATTTACGATACCCGACTTACCGCTGTACTTGCTTATCAAGTGTAGTAGTAGCTTAGGTTTTTTTTGTATCGCGGCGGCGAAACACACAACGATTGTGCACTTTACACGCGCACACTTTTTCCGCCCGTTCATCAATCATTTCGAATCAATTACTTTTTACATGTAGTGGATCAAGCTATTTCTTCACTTAAGAGTAGGTTTGAACAATTCCAATGTTATGAAGGGTTTGGGGGTTTTTTATTTGATTTGAAGAAGCTTAAGTCCATGGATGATGATAGTTTGAAGACTCAGTGTGACAACCTTGAAGAAAAACTCAAACATGGAAGCCATTATGATATTGATGGTAAGGACTTATTTTTGGAGTTAAGATTGTTGAGAGAATACTTGCCAAAGGAAGCAAAAAAATCTGTTGATGCGTTGAATTATTTGCATACAATGGATGGGACTTTTTCAAATGCGTGGATAGCTTATAGAATATTATTGACTCTACCAGTCACCGTTGCAACTGCAGAAGGAAGCTTTTCAAAGTTGAAATTAATCAAATCTTACCTTCGATCAACAATGTCACAAGAGAGGTTGAATGGACTAGCATTATTATCATTTGAAAAGGATATGGTGAAAAAACTTGATTATCCAATCTTGATTAGTGATTTTGCAATAATAAGGCAAGAAGATCATATTTTAATTAATATTTTCAGTTTATTATCCTTGTTTTGTTTAATTTTTTTTAGGGGGAGGAGGAAGAGTACTTGAGTGATAATTGTAGGTCTTTTGGCCATGGTGGATTGTTTAAAAATGATACATTATATTTATCATTAGTATTCTGGCAGCTTATATATTTGAGTCATTTCCTATTATCTTGTAAAAATACAAAAATATATATTTTGCATAAAAAAATTATTATATAAAAGTCCCCATTTTACAAGTTTGCCTTGAGCCCCAAAACCTATGGGGTCGGCCCTGGTTGCTTGGGATCTAAATTTTTGGCTAGAATAGTTTGAAATTTGGGTTTGAATCAATTCTTTGGATTTAGCTTGGTAAGGACCAAACACTTATATAAATTCATATTATACTTAAAATAAATTACCACACGTCATACATGTGCATCTTCTTGAGTCGAATGAACCATATCGATTTATTGTATTAATGATGAAGTCTAATAGTTGAAGTCGCTATGTATTTATATATGCGAAACACCCCTTATTTTGAGCGGACAACAAACCCAGCATATCAATTTCACTAAACATTAACAACTAAGTACTTAGTAATGTAAGCAAGAGTTAAAGTAATAAAATTATCATAAACAAAACGCATGCAAATCTCACCATAAAGAGTAATGAAAGATAGAACGTAGCATACCATATTTTTTAATTTGGGTAGACACGCATGATAACATGAAGGAAACAATATTTAATACATGATAATAATGTGTAATGATGAATGTTAATGCAAAAATTCTCCATCTACGAGGACTAATCAGAAAAGGACACATGTCATCCTACGTGGCAATATTCGACACCCAAGGAGAGTTGGTCGGCATCCGAGGAGAGTTGGTCGGCACCCGAGGAGTGTTAGTCGGCACCCGAGGAGATTTGGTCGGCACCCGAGGAGAATTAGTCGGCACCCGAGGAGAGTTAGTCGGCACCCGAGGAAAGTTGGTCGGCATACCAACCAGGAAGATCAAAGGATAACTATGCATTTAATGTGCATTAATGAAGATAACAGCGCATTTAATGAGCCTTAATGTACATTTATACTGTATTAATAGATGACAACACATAGCATACCAAGCAATTAAAATATTAGATTCGTTGAATGTAGACATAAATGTCTACATACAATGAATATCTTTATCTCCCATCACTATAAATACATGTATCCCCTTAGCCAAAAGGGAGGAGATCCGGGGGAACCTAGAAACCCCATACACAAGATACACATCATTTCTCTCTCTACACCCTATGGTGCTATTGTAAATCCGCGGGAATAAAATAACAGTGGACATAGGATTTATTCATAGCCGAACCACTTTAAAAATCTTTGTCCCTCATGTGCTTAGTTTGATTGCTTTTATCTATTTATCTGTGATCATAAAAACGGGAATTCGATCCAGTTTTTTGCATCAACAGATTGGCGCCGTATGTGGGAACGTGTTACAAGCATTGTTCTCCATCAAAAGCTAAGTTTTTTATTTTCTCTATGTATAATGAATTATATATTATACATACATCTTTTGATTCAATCATAATTTTTATGTTTATATACATAAATTAATTATCCAATTTTTATTTGCAAAATATTGCATATCATGATTTTAAAATCATAACTGTTAGATTAATTCTTATTTAGAAATGTGAAAAATAGTGATTTCATAAATCATAACTTTTTGCTTGATTCTCAAGTTTCAATTTTATATCATGGAATCAATATTTTAAATGATTACATATACCAATATATACGACGATGATAAGATTTTATAATTTTCATTGTTGATTTTGAAATAATTTTTGAAAGATCTTTGATGACTATTCAAATTTCCATTACATTTTTAATCAGAGAATGGGAAAAGGTTAAAGACAATAAAAAGTTTTCTCATGGAAATCATGACCCAGATCTATTTTCTCTCTCTTCAAGTTTGAGTCTCTTTGCATTCATTTTTATGAACTATATTTGGCTCATCTTCCATCTATGTCAATAAAGTCAAATTGATTGATTTTTGATATAAATTTGGTAATAATTTCGATCATTCACCATATTTTTATCTATGCAAATGGGGAATAGGAAGGGATCAATATAAAAAATAATTTTATGTAACCAAAAAAAATCATTACCCACCTCTTGTAAAAGAGGATCAGTAAAACAATCATGACCATATCAAGACTCTGGGCACAAATTTGATGTGTTGGCCCCTCGTTCATCACATCACAAGGTTTCTTTGTCAGAATCACACGATCTAGTGGATTAGAGAATGGATCATTTAATTAGCAATCTTAATGCTTGGATTTTACATCGAATGTTATTATTCTGATCTATTGGTTCGAGATATGTTGGGACATAGCCATCTCATGAAAAATTCATGACCGCGGCTCATATGGATGTTCGGAATCATCCACTTACAACCCCTATTTCTGGTCAGCCATACATATTGTTGGTCGGCATCATCTCGGGCCATCTTTTATTAAAGGGAAGCTTAACCAGACCATTTTTGTTTGTCGGAGATAAGATGTGAAGATCCATCAGCAATGTTGAAATAATTTTATCCAACTACGAGGTATCTTAATGTTGGTCGGAGACTCATATTGTAGCTCGGTGGAACCAATTGCAGGTCGACGATCATCTACTTCTTGATCGGCGACATCTCAGTCTTGTTCGGAGGGTTCAATTTACTGGTCGACAACTATCCAACCATCCACTTTTTGGTCGGTGACATCTAATGTTGTTCGGTGCTATCAATGCACCATTTTTGTTGATCGACGAAATTGCTCAGCTGGTCGGGGACCATTTGCTTCTTGGTCGGCACCATATATTCTATAACTTGAGATATCCTTAAATGTTGGTCGGCAACATCCATGTCGTTTGTCGGCATCAATAGAATCTTGGGGTATTAAAAAAATGCGAAGCACCCCAGATATTTCTTTAAACACGAGTTCAGCTCGGGGACAAACAGGGGGGTTAAGTCTTTTTTAACTTGTGATCACCCCAAAAATATTTTTAAAACCAAGTGATAAATAATTTTCAAACAACAACTTATACCTGATTAGTTGCTGGAGATTAAATAAATTTACAAAAAACTTTATGTCTTATTTATGGCGCACATCTAATAAAAATTTCTCCATCTCACACACATTTGGCACAAAACATATTATTTCATATTTTGAAATTTTTATTGCCTTATGCTGATACACATCACATATTGTTTGGCTGAATAATTATTCTCATGATAATAATTATTTTCTCTAGTCTCGACAGGTGCTCGGGAAGCTTATTAAAATTTCATAGGGACGAGATTCAATCCCGATGAAAGCTCTCGTAAACCTCTAGAAAGTAGTATTGCTCGACATCAGGAAATTTTGCCTCGACATATCAACCAACATATATTATTTCATTTTTTGAAATTAATATTTTTTTCATATATTTATTGAATGATTAAATTATTCTCGCAACTAATCAATTCATCCTACACAAATGGTAGAGCAAGATATTAATTTTTACAGGTACAAGACTCAACGCCGATGAATGCTCGGAAACAATCTGGAAACTATTATCAATTCACTCGAAAATATCGGCTCAAGCACAAATTATTCTATATCCGTTCGGATTCATATTTTATATTTATCTCAGCATGGAGCTCGAAAAATTTCTTCTCTCTCTATATATTCAGCTCCGAGGAAAAGCTACAACAGTTATTATATTTCACCCCCAACGGATAATTGGTCGGGGCAATTCTTATTTATATTCAGGCCCAGTTATCGGCTCAAGCACAAATTATTCTATATATCCCTTGGGATTCATATTCTATATTCATCTCAACATGGAACTCGACGAGATACTTATTATCATATTCAGCTCCGAGGATAACTACAACATTCGTTGTATTTCACCCCCAACGGATAGTTGGTCGGGGTAATTCTTATTTATATGCAGGCCCAGCAAAGTTCTCGGCCATATTCTTATGTTCTGGAAAATATTATTCTTATTCGGCATTATGCAATTGTGCCTCGACAAGATACTTATTCAGCTTTAAGGAGAATTACAACATTCGTTGTATTTCACCCCCAACGGATAGTTGGTCGGATAATTCTTATTTATATTCAGGCCTGACAACGTTCTCGGCCATATTCTTATGTTCTGGAAGATCTTATTCTTGTTCGGCATTATATAATTCTACCTCGACAGATCAACGAGGCACTTTATTATTCTTTATATCTATTTGGATGCATATTCTATTCTTATTTCAGCATGGAGCTCGACAAATATTTATAATCATATATTCAGCTCCAAGGAGGTCTTCAACATTTATATTATCTTATTCCCAACAATCTGTTGGTCAGCTCCAAGGATGTCTCCAGCTAGGGGTGTGCAAAAAAACCGACCAAATCGACAAACCGACAAAACTGAGCCGAACCGAAAATTTTCGGGCTGGGTTTTTTTGAGGGTCGGTTCGGTTCGGTTTAATCAGGTATAAAACCGACAGGGTCGGTTCGGTTTTCGGTTTTGGCATAAAAAAACCGATTTTGAACCGAACCGAACCGATTTAATTTTTATACTTTTTAATTTTATATTTTATTATATATTTATATTAGTCTTGACATATTATATTATATTTTTTAATTTTATATTTATATTAGGTATTAAAAAAATCTATTTTTTATTAAAGTAAAGGAAAAAACCGAACCGGCCCTGTAAAAAACCGACGGGCAAACCGAACCGGCCCTGTCAAAAATCGACCCGATTCGGTTCGGTTCGGTTCGATTTTTCAGCATTTTGGGTTCGGTTTGGTTCCCCTCCTCCAAAAACCGACATGGTCGGTTCGGCCCAAAAAACCCGGTCAAAATCGAACCGATCGACCCGTGAACACCCCTATCTCCAGCATATATTATCTTATTCCCAACAATCTGTTGGTCAGCTCCAAGGATGTCTCCAGCATTTATTATATCTTATACCTAACAATCCGTTGGTCAGCTCCGAGGAAGTCTCTATCATTTATTATCAAAAAACTATTCCTAAAAATGCCAACTTATGTTGGTTAGGAATTAAATGTATTCCTACGGGAAGTAAAACTATGTATTACTAAAAATGCCAACTTATGTTGGTTAGGAAGTAAATGTATTCCTACGGGAAGTAAAACTATGTATTCCTAAAAATGCCAACTTATGTTGGTTAGGAAGTAAATGTATTCCTACGGGAAGTAAAACTATGTATTCCTAAAAATGTCAACTTATGTTGGTTAGTAAGTAAATGTATTCCTACGGGAAGTAAAACTATTCCTAAAAATGCCAACTTATGTTGGTTAGGAAATGTATTCCTAAAAATGCCAACTTATGTTGGTTAGGAAGTAAATGTATTCCTACGGGAAGTAAAACTATGTATTCCTAAAAATGCCAACTTATGTTGGTTAAGAAGTAAATGTATTCCTAAAAATGCCAACTTAGGTTGGTTAGGAAGTAAATATATTCTCGAAAACGCCAACTAAGGTTGTTTGGGAAGTAAATCTATTCCCAAAAATGTCAACTTAGGTTGGTCGGAAATAAGAAGCTGTTAACTACAGTTGGTCGGAAACATTTTATGAGTATGTGAAAGAGATCAAGCAAAAAGCATTCAAAGTTCACATTCCACACTTGGGGGCTTCTATTACAGATATATTTATTCATTCGGTGGCACATTCTTATAACATCATGCAGTCGAGCATCAAATTCAACTCCACAAACTCACACGGTCGGGGCCCCGACTAATTATCATTCAACAGTTATTTTTCTTGCTCATGAATTATTTTTGATATTGAAGTTCAGGAGGTATATTGAAGTTCAGGAGGCTATTGAAATTCAGGAGGTATATTGAAGTTCAGGAGGAATATTGAAGTTCAGGATGTATATTGAAATTCAGGAGGCGGATTCAGAAGTTCGGGAAGCGCATTCAGAAGTTCAGGAGGCATATTCAGGAGTTATTATGCACATACTATTGAAGTTCAGAAGTCAAATTCAGCATCTACAACACTGAGATCTTTACTACTAGTGTCCCGATCAACATTGAAGAAGAAGTTGTATGAAAATATTTCGAAGTCCACCACTAGCTTGGTACTAATCAGATTGAAGAGTTGGGTTCAAAAGCTAGTATGTTACTCGACAAAGTATTCAGAGGATCATAAATCAGAAGAATCAAGCACGTGAAGTTAGCACTCAGTTGCTCGGCACAGGAGGCAGTTGGTCAGCTAGCAAACTAATCAACATACTTGAAGATTATGATAAGCTACAAGCTGCATACTATGGCATGGCTGCATCCAAACTCCCAGGGGTGATACATAGCACACGGATTTCCTCAAAAGAAAGATTAGCAACCATCGATCAGCCTGCATCATATGTCGTCCAGGAGATAATGCACTTTATGTTGAACAAATCAAGAAGGTAGATCAAGAATTTCACGAGCACCGAGCAACACTGCAGAATAAATACTCCATCCTTTCAAGTAAACCATCAAGCATGGAGCATTGGGGGCTTCTGTTAACGCAAAAATTCTCCATCTACGAGGACCAATCAGAAAAGGACACATGTCATCCTACGTGGCAATATTCGACACCCGAGGAGAGTTGGTCGGCATTCGAGGAGAGTTGGTCGGCACCTGAGGAGAGTTGGTCGGCACCCGAGGAGAATTAGTCGGCACCCGAGGAGAGTTAGTCGGCACCCGAGGAGAGTTGGTCGGCATACCAACCAGGAAGATCAAAGGATAACTATGCATTGAATGTGCATTAATGAAGATGACAGCGCATTTAATAAGCCTTAATGTACATTTATACTGTATTAATAGATGACAACACATAGCATACCAAGCAATTCAATAATTAGATTCGTTGAATGTAGACATAAATGTATACATACAATGAATCTCTTTATCTCCCATCACTATAAATACATGTATCCCCTTAGCCAAAAGGGAGGAGATCCGGGGGAACCTAGAAACCCCATACACAAGATACACATCATTTCTCTCTCTACACCCTATGGTGCTATTGTAAACCCCTGGGGAATAAAATAACAGTGCACCGAGCAACACTGCAGAATAAATACTCCATCCTTTCAAGTAAACCATCAAGCATGGAGCATTGGGGGATTCTGTTAACGCAAACATTCTCCATCTACGAGGACCAATCAGAAAAGGACACATGTCATCCTACGTGGAAATATTCGGCACCCGGGGAGTGTTAGTCGGCACCCAAGGAGAGTTGGTCAGTACCCGAGGAGAATTGGTTGGCACCCGAGGAGAGTTGGTCGGCACCCGAGGAGAGTTAGTCGGCACCCGAGGAGAGTTGGTCGGCATACCAACCAAGAAGATCAAAGGATAACTATGCATTTAATGTGCATTAATGAAGATGACAACGCATTTAATGAGCCTTAATGTACATTTATACTGTATTAATAGATGACAACACATAGCATACCAAGCAATTCAACAATTAGATTCGTTGAATGTAGACACAAGTGTCTACATACAATGAATCTCTTTATCTCCCATCACTATAAATACATGTATCCCCTTAGCCAAAAGAGGAGATCTTGGGGAACCTAGAAACCCCATACACAAGATACACATCCTTTCTCTCTCTACACCCTATGGTGCTATTGTAAACTCCCGGGAATAAAATAACAGTGGACGTAGGCTTTATTCATAGCCGAACCACTTTAAAAATCTTTGTCTCTTATGTGCTTGATTGGATTGCTTTCATCTATTTATCCGTGATCATAAAAATGGGATTCGGTCCAGTTTTTTGCATCAACAATGATTATTACTAAACTATAATAATATCCCATATCAGTATACAGTAAAACCTCGATAAATGAATACTTCCAGGATTGAGATAAATTATTATCTTAGCGGGATTATTTATTTATCGATAAATGAACAATTTATTAATGTATAGATAAACTAATGTTTTATTAATTCATAAACAATCTTCTGTTTTCAAAACAAATATAAATGTGTATGTATTTTATGAAAAGTCATAGCCATGGATTCATGTACTAGTCAAACTTTCTAATAAACATTAAAAATAAGAAGATATAAGAGTTTTAAAGATACACGTATAGATGATAGTTATGTTCTACCAACTATTTTTTCGAAAGAGGTCTTCTAAGCAATAATAACATTGAATAAGTGCTTGCTACAAACTAATATATATATATATATATATATATATATATATATCAAATGTGCTGTCTGTATTGCAAAAAATCAAGGACTGGGTTAAGTTCAGTTTTGATGCAAATTAAAGACAAGCAACTTTAGAAGAATTTTTTGAGAAAAATAAAGTTTTTAGATAAAAAGTCTGTCGTATGCATTACGAAATTTTATGTATTGTTTTTTTTTTGTATTTTCATCAGTTATTAATTTATATATTTGATGGGCCTTAAGGAAAATTAGAAAAAATTATCATCTTATGCATTAAACGAAATTATTATTTTAATACAAAGGCCCGAGTTAGGACAAAAGTTTTTATTATCTAAGTGAGTTTTTTTATTTTATTGAACATTCATTTATCGATATTTTACTATAATTCAAACATGAATCATCAAGCCACAAATAAATATTGCCACCCATATATATAACAAAGCTGAAATGAAACTATCAATAGAACCACCAATATATATATATATATATATATATATATATATATATATATATAGAGAGAGAGAGAGAGAGAGAGAGAGAGAGAGAGAGAGAGAGAGAGAGAGAATGGCGGGAGGGAAAGAACCATCACAAAAGGATTGAGTATAAAAAACTAAATATAGTTATATCTATAAAATATGTAATTAACTATTAGAAATAAATATTTAAAAGTGCATGTATAAAAAATGTAAATGGTAAAAAAAAACCTTAACTCTAAATTTCTTTGCTCCATTGTTTCACTAATTTGTCTCTCTAAATTTGTGTTCACAACTGTCTCGATTTGTGTACACAACTATCTCGTAAGTTGAAACAATACCATAATCTAGAATTTAACTTTTTTTTTCACATTAAGAACGTTTTCACCTATGTGGTATTTACATATTTACAAAAAAATCTTAAGAAGTTCAATTCAAATAATATGCATAAAACGTTCATACTCATGATTGTTAATGTTTTTTCACATTCACTATATGTACAAAAAAATTAAAAGAAATAAAAAGACTTGGGAATATAAATGGAATTTACACGAATGAATCACATCACTTATTGTGTTTTTAATGATGTTGAGCATGGACATGCAGTGCCCTAAATGCATGATACTTTTTCTTGTCCTTCGACCAATCCTTATAAGAATTATTCAAAAATCACCAATCCAAAGCAATGTAATTTTCATGATTATAAAAAAAAAAAAAGTATATCAGCTACCAAAATTCTACATCTTTAACAATCAAAGACCCAAACCAAATCAAAATACACACAACAAAGATAAAAATTATTGAGAGAAAATCAAATCAAAATAGATGTGGGGCTCCCAAAATCAACATGTATGAGGGGACAAAACCAACAACAGTGATCGTCGGACATATAACTTGAATACTTTAGAGAAAAATATATCCAAATCAAACATCACGATATGAATAAGTTCAAAAACCAAATAAGTTAAAAAATAAATTTATTTAATTAAATCAAAATTCAAATCCATTATTTTATACCATTGTCTTCAAACATATGAAAAACAGGTAACAAATAATGTCCTAACTAAAAAATGAAGATAAGATAAGAAAAATCAACCAGATCAAAACCAGATCAAAACCTACAAATTTCAGTACTTAGTTAATTGTGAGATATATGGTCAATTAAGAAATTAAGAATCACACGACGATGTTCACTTCGATTTCTTTAAATTAACTAATAAACTAACAAAACTATTCCCATACGTTCAATATTATTCAAAGAGATTTTAACAAAGTAACTAATAAGAAACTCATACACCAGCCAAAAATCACCCATAATTCCATGAGTGGAGTTGCCCACCCATTTTCAAAATATCAAGTAAATGAATAAGAATATTGAGAAATTCTTTTATTTGTCTACTATTATAGACAACCCCATCTATATTATCTATGGAATTCTAACCTAAACTTTATTCCCATTTACGATTCATTATTTCGATCTCATTGCCTCTTCTTGTCAACATCAAAAGGCAACTGCTTATAATAAATAAAATAATAGACATCCCACAATAATAGCTAACTATCTCACCCGTCGAAAATTTCCATACCTGATATTTACTTATTTCGAAATGTTAAACGATGTTGTAATGATATAAATTATCTTGCCGGCTAGATGACCCTAAGGATTCGTCAGCGATACGACGATAACGACACTAACTGAAGTATATATTAATATTCTCTCTTATGCATTTATCACTCCACCATTTTCCCATACCATTTTCCTTAAGAAAATTTATCCTACAAATTAGCCCGTAAAATATGGTTGAAAAAGAAATTTAAGTCGGATTAAGAAAGTCAACCAAAGTTCATTTTGAAAGGGCTTTGAGGAGGTGTGGATTTCAAGATCTCGACACTCAGAAAGAGTTCAAGGGATAATGATTTCTTGAAGTTTATCCATATACAATCCACTTATTCATCCTTGTTGTATGTGTATAAATAAATAGGGGTTGCTTTGTTTTGATAAAGTTGGGATTTTTTATGTCATTTTTTTAACGATTCTAATAGAGTTTAGGGATTATGATTGCCCATCCATATTGGAGTTCGAGGAGCGGAGGAGGACGAGTCATTTTGACACCACCATTAAAGACACCCGTGGAAGAGAAGACGAAGAAAGATCAACTATGTCTATGATGATAAAAAGGGTTTCGATGGAAGGTAAGATAGAGAGTCTATAGTATGTACGGATATAGAGGGAATAGAGAGGGGAATGGACTGAAGCATAAATGTATTAAAGGTTGATGATATATAATGGAACGGAATTGGGTATGTATGTAATGGTTATTGGTAATTCAAATCTTTTTTAAGGGTACAACCGTCTAAAATGACATATTTGGTTTAACACACTTTTTAAGTTAGTATAGATTATATTCTCTCATCTCGTAATGTATACCTTATAAGTTAAAATTTACAGAAACTTAATATTATGTACATTATAAAAAATCATGTCTACATAATATCACTGACGAATAGCCTATCCTCACATGGAAATATAAATCAGTTATTACAGTCAAGAAATCTTATGGGTCAATAGCACGAATGTCTACACAAGAAATTTACACTTGTCAAGACCTTGAATGTGGGGTAACCACTTCGATGAATTGATTTAGGGGAGTAAGTCCACCAAGGTGGGAACTTTGAATTGGGTAACCACCCAACAATTACAATAGAAGTTGCATGGCAAATGACTATATAAATGGGCAGCTAAAGTACGAAGTAAGATAAGAGCCCCTCAACAAAAAACTACTTTTACTCGTTTAAATATTTTTTTTTATTTCTTTTCTTTATAGTTATTTTATCATAGTTTAGCATTTCTTCTTATTCGAAGTAATTTGTAAGGTAGATTTACTGTAATTCTTTTTCTATTTTATAAAATGTTCATTTGCCTTTATATTTAAATTGTATTTACATTCCTTAGTGTAACATGTTTTACTTTCTTTAGTGTAAATTGTTTCACATATTTTAATTTAGTTCAATTTAGTCATTTTATTTCACTGTTTTAATCAATTTGAGTTCCCCTTTTACCTTTATTTTTAAACTTTTTACCTATTTCTTTATATCCTAACTTATTTAGTTTATAAATGTATTTAGCACTAACTAGAAAGTCTTCTTAATTGATGCATCGAACGGTACACAATCGTCTGATTATCGCAGGCTAAGATAATCACCTGGTTGACGAGATCATAATCGTATATGGAATTCTTACACATAAACAAAATATATAAACCAATCAGGATAGCGAAACATATTTTTGTCATGCCCGATGGAACAATAGTATTATATGATTATTTATCATGGCTAGGACTATAAGAAGCGATGGCGGAATATAAAATGTTGGTGAAATTGATTCAACGAGCCAACATATCACCATTGTAGATCAAGCGATCGTTGAAACTGGTCAAGAAATTAGACTAAACACTCAAAACCAAGATTAACACATGTTGTAGGCGTGTCCTCAAACACCCAAGATCAATTAATGCATCAATTAAACCCAGTGTTTGAACATCTTGGTAATATTATGCAATACATTAATATAATGATCGCAATAATAACTAGTAAGTAGTTTCCTCCTACTATTATGACATCTAATGGTCAAGGCTTCACCCCATAAATTAATTTAGATATGAACACACAACCCAATAATTTTCACTATGTGTATTACAAACCCAATAATGGTGAAATCAATTTTGGAACAAACCTAAGGATGGGAAACTACATAAATACTATTGGTTTAGGTGTGAACAAGTCACTAGAGGTTTGGGAGCTAATATCACTTACCAACAGATGGGTTATAATAACCCAATAGGGAGAGTGCCTACCCTAGAAGTGGGAAGGAATAGGCCATACTTCAATAAGCCCACTTTAGTTTTTTCATGGGCTTCGAATTATGGAGTAGTCACCAATCATATGTTTGAATATGAACCCATGAGGTCGGGAAATAATAATAGATTTGGTAATAAAATCTTCCAAAGGGCAGATAACTAAGTTCCTCAGTCATCTCAACTAATGACTTTCCAAACATAGCAAAATTATCCTCAATAGATCCCACCTTTAATAGTGCAACCAACAACAATGATAAACCAAGCAGTTGTCCAACCAAATAGGTAGTTACACGGGGGAGTTTGGAGAAATGAAATTGTGCATCTCATATATGATATTTGTTGACCAATGGCTCTGGGGGGGGGGGGGGGGGTCATACTCCAATCTATAGGAAACCATACCCTGGGTGGTTAAATAAGATTGAACTTCCTAAAGGTCTCAAGTTATTAACTTTATCCCTCTTTTTAGGAGACGAAAGTCAATCTATAGTGGAACATGTAGCAAGGTTTACTAGTCAATGTGATGATGATGGAACTAATTAATACCCCAAGCTACATCCGTTCTCTAGTTCCCTCACTTATGCAACTTTCTCTTGGTTCATAAGTTTTCCATCGAACTTTATTGAAGGTTAAAAATAAATAGAAGATAGGTTCCACGCACAGTTCTTCTAAACTGAATTAGAAGTGTCTATGACTGACTTGGCTAAACTTAGCCAGAGGCCTAATAAAAAGGCAACTAGCTTCATAAATAAATTTAAAAGGGCTAAAAACAAGTGCATGATAGTGTTACCTGAATTTGAGTTCATTAAATTGACCCCAAATAGGATGGAATTTAGGCTTCAAAAGAAGTTCGATGTGATAGAATTTTGAGATTTAATGGAATTAACTGCCAAAGTGTCCAGATATTAAGTTTTGCTAGAATAAGAGCATGAAAGAAACACTTCCTATATCAAAACATATTATAAGGACCCAAATATATATATAAATGTTATTGAAATAATTAGAACTGAATCCATAGTCTATGAAACTTTGGATCGAAAGAACACAACAATACAATCATATATACTAAGTCAAAGGGAATAATTAAGAAATATTCCTTTGACATATTTAAAACGGAAGATACTTTTTATTATTTTCTAAGAGTCAAAATGATAAAATTTCCTAATGATGTGAAAATTCCAAGCATAAATGTAATTGGGGAAAAAATTATTGCAAATAGCATAATGTCTTTGCTCACTTAACTATTGCTTGTTTTGTGTTTCGTAATAGGGTCAAGAGTTTATCAAGAAGTGAAAGATCAAATTTTCTAGAAAGGAAGGAAATAATATGGGGTTGATTAAGACCTATTTCCTAATGTAAAAGAAATAGGAACCAATATGCAGTCCATACAGTTACTAAGAAATTAAAGGTACATTGAGTTTAAAATGAAGACAAAGGAAGATCCCAATGCTTCGAAGCCTGAAGTAGCTACTGACCTAAATCACATGATCTTAAAACACCTATGTATTAAGTATGGGGAATAATATGTTGAGATGTGTAAATCGTTGCTACACAATGAAAAAAGCAACAAAAGTCCAACAAAAATGAAAATGGCACTTATTCTACCAGGACTCTGGAATTCCAAAATCAAAAGGGTTTTGAAGGAATTGTACTATGGGAAATGAGGTTGTTCCTTGGCTCATATCTTCCTCAAGGAAGTAAAAAGATGCCAAAGAAGATCGATAATTGATTGTAAACCTTTTATAATAGTATAAAGATCATTTTGTTGGTAGTATGATGAGTTGCCCGGTCTAGATAAAAAATTGGTGGAACATAGACTGCCAATCAAAAAGGGGTATAAGACTTTTAAATAACTGTCACTCTAGATGACTCAGGAAGTCATAAGAAAATAAAAGAGGAAATTAAAAGGTTGTTGAAGGCTAGCTTCATTAGAACCATCATATATGTTGAATGGTGCTCTAATATAGTTCTAGTGATTAAGAAAAATAAAAAATTAAGAGTGTTAATTGACTTTAGAAATTTAAATCCAGCCACCCCAAAGGATGAATATCCAATGCCAATGGTAGACCTATTGGTTGATAGATTTGTTGGTCACGTTATCATATCTATAATGGATGGCCACTGAGGATACAACTAAATATGAATAGTTAGAGAAGATGTACATAAGACTGCTTTTAGGTGACCTCGTGATTTGGGGGACCTTAGAATGAATTAAAATGTGGTTTGGATTAATGAATGCAGGAGACACTTACTAAAGGGGAATGGGTCATCACGTTTTTTAATTATTATATTAATGACATAATTGTCAAGTAAAAAATAATGATCGATTATATAACACACCTACAAAAGTCCTTCAAATGAATAAGACTTTATCAATTTAAAATGAATCCTTTAAAATGTTTCTTTGGAGTTCCTTCTTAGAATTTGATGGGGTATTTGGTACACCAAAAGGGAATTCAAATTAATATGAATAAAACCAAAGTCATAATCGAAAGCACAACCCCCAAGAAAAAAATTATTACAAAGGTTTTTAGGATAATTTAATTTTCTTCGTAGATTTATGTTTAATGTTATTGGAAAAAACTATAATATTTTCTCCTTTCTTGAAGCTGAAGGATCAAGAAAGGCTGGATCGAAAGGAAGAGCATAAGTTATCTCTCCATATGCTCAAGAAGTATTTTTCTAAGCCACTTGTATGGGCACCTACAAAAGATTATAGGACATTGAAGCTTTGTGTTTTTGATTCAGATATCTCTATTGGAGTTCTATTGGCATAAGACTATAATAAAAATAAGGAGCGGGTCTATTTTACTTAAGTATAATTCTGAATGACTATTAATGTAGATACTGTGTAATGGAAAAGTTGTGTTTAACTTTGTATTTCGCGGCAATGAAATTAAGATATTACTTGTTGGCTATAGATGTATATGTCATTTCGAAGTTTGATTTGGTTAAATGGATGCTTATAGAGACTATTTTGCAAAATAGAATTGGTAAATGGGTTCAACCTATATTTAAGTTTTGTCTACACTATGTACCTCAAAGGGTTATAAAAGGCCAAGCACTGTCTAACTTTTTAGCAGATCATCCGTGTGAGAATGAGCCAGAAGGTGAATATAAAATAGGATACATATCCTTAAGCCCATGGATATTATGGTTTGGTTGTTTAAAGAGTGAGATGAGATCATAAATAAGGGTAATTATTGAATTTCCTAACATATCAAAACAAAACAAGGGCATAGACTATAATAAAGTGGAATATGAAGTTGTTATAATAGGCCTAGGGATCCTTAGAAATTGTAATGCTCCTAGGATTGAAATTTATAGGAATTCCCAGTGGTCATAAGACAGTTAGTGATGGGTTAACCTTCTATAACCAAATGGATTTATATTTATTGTCCAATTTGATGAAGTCATATTAAATTATGTTCTTGAATTTTTTAATGATGAGGCCAATGAAATATCCCAAAAGGAATTAGGTTTTAAGACTGATGATAGCTTCGAAGTTAAATTACAATTGAATTCTGATACGTCACGAATATTGCATTTATTACCCTTTTAACTTACGCATTTTAGCCCCCTTGGGTACCATAATTGCTATAGTTATGCTTGTTAATCAGAAAACCTTCGTTTTATATGCTAACATGTTATTTTAGGTACTATTGAGTGTTTATAGGTGTTACGGTGCTTAGTGTGAAGTTTCATCGCATTTCAGTAAAGTTTCGTAGAAGTTTGCACGTTCAGGGGCAATTCAGTAATTTCACACTTTGGTATTTTTGACCAAAGTCTTCACGAAAGTTGTATCTCTCTGGTCACGAATGGTGCTTGAATCAGAGTCCGAACGAAGAAATCATGGGCCTTTGATCGGGGAAGAATTATAAGTCAATTAATTTATTATTTTTATTTACTAACAATTTGAATAATTCCCTCCATGTCCCTTTTCCATCTTTTGCAGCAAACTTCTTATTTACATCCATGGCGATTTCGCCCAAACTCGGGTTTGTACTCGAGTTTTTTATTCTACCTATTAGAGCATCGGTTTGAGAGCTAGAGTTTGGTTACACGCTTGTTTACGCATCGGGTTACATGGTTTTGGTCTTTCCGTTTCGTCTCGGGTTACCCATTTGGAGGTTTTGGCTTTTGGCCATTAATGGAGCTTGGAAGTGGGTCTCGGCTACCACAACAAACAGTAGCGGCTCATGGGTGCCCGATTTGGGATGGCAGGATCTCGACTTATACTCGGTTTGTAGCAGGTCCATTAATCGCGATGGGGTTTTTGCCAATTGTTGGTCTCGGCTTAAGTGTCATGGCAGCTCTCGGCTTATACGCATAGCAACATGCCATTACTGGAACATGGTGGGTAGGTCTCAACTTAAGCACCCATTTGGGGTTTGGTGTCTCAATTGCAGTGATCCATTTCAGTGTCCAAACCTATAGGTGCGAATCGATTCGCTCCTTGGCTAATCAATTCGCTAGGAGACAGTGTCGAATTTTCCAGCACCGAATCGATTCGGAATTAATCGAATCGATTCAAACCTTAGTAGTGCTCATGTCTCCCATTTTTGAATCGATTCAAACTCAGCCAAATCGATTCGATCCCCTGTTTGGCCGCCCTCTTTTGCTGCTACTTTTCTTTCCTTTTTTCTATTTTTTTCCTTTCCTTTTTTTTTTTGTTGGTTTAATTGAAGACTTGTCCCTTTTTTTCATTTCATTTCTTTTCTCTTTTCTCTTTTATTTCTTTTTGTAACTTAGTATAAAAGAACCCCTTAGTGTATTTTTGTAAAGATCTAGTTTTATCTCATTTTTTTTCTTGTTCTCTTCCATTTTAGTTTTAGGTTAGGGTTTGTAAACTTTGAGGTTTATTTGTTGGAGTCACCCCTCTCCTCCACCATTAATGTAAGTCTTTTACTACTCTTCTTCTCCTTTATACATTTCTTGCTTTGTTTCCATGCTTAGTTATTATTTCCTTGCCTAGATAATTAGTTTAATTTATTTATTTTTTGTTTTAATTATTAATTAGTTGTTTAATTAGTTTATTCATATTGTGTGAGTAGTTAAATAGGGTTTGGGTCGCTTGTCCGCTATTGATGGGCGTCGAGCTCCAAAAATTAAGTTTTGTGTAAAATCGCATTTAATCAAAACCTCACGTATTAAAATTGATTTCTTATGCGTTTAACTTTCTTTATCACGCGACGTTGGTGTTTATAGCGATAACCTGATTTTAATCCACGTGTGACCATTTTGAATTAAATATTTTATCTCGCAACTTTGAGTTAAATTTCTTCTTGCATGATGTTTATGATTAACTAAAAATGTTCGGTTAAATATTTTCGAACCAAAATTAGAATTACGCGTGTTTAGCCCATGGCGGGGATGTGGCGTTAACTCTCGTTTTATTAATTCCTGTTTTGCTTTAACTTCTTATTTTTTTCACTTTTCTTTTAAACCAACCTATCACCTTTTACATTTTATTCTTAACATAATAAATCGATTAAAATCTATACGACATTCCTTGTGATTTCTTATGATACCCAACTTACCGTTATACTTGTATCGCAAGTGTAGTTGTAGTTTAGTTTTTTTTGTGTTGAGTCGACGAACCAAAAACAACGATTAGCGTTCCTACGCGATGCTACTTTTCGCCCTCGATCAAGTTCCATCAATAAAAAATCGCCATTACTTCAAAACAGGTGGCCTTGGTTGAAATTGAAAACATATATTTTCATGAAGATGGGAGGAAACTATTGTCTGAATATCTAACTAACCCAAATGTCAAAACGGATAGAGATGTCAGGTTAAGAGTAATTAATTATGTTATGTATCCCAAAAAACTATTCAAAAGAAGTGTTGATGGAATGATCCTAAAGTGACTAAGCAAAGAGGAAGGCTTAACAACCATTACTTAAGTTCATAAAGACATATATGGGCCTCAAGTTAGTGCCAAAGTGATATAGTTGCCAAGGATACATGGTTTGTTTTATCCTTAAATTATAAAGGGTTGTATGGAATTTGCCAAAGAATTTAAAAAATTCCAATAACATGGTCCTTGAAAGCATCTGCATGTATTGATCTGCAATATGTGGTAAAACCTTAGCCATTTAGAGTATGGGCGATTGATGCAATTTGTAAAATACATCTTCCATCTTAAAAGATACACAATTTTGTATTAGTGGCTACATATTATTTCACCAAATGGGTAGAGGATGTTATCTTCTCGCCTAAAACTTGTATACTAATTGGGCCTTATCAAGAGAACACTAGTTATAAACAATAACATATAAAGAGATATAAATCATAAAAATGCTAATCTAGAGCAAACAATAAAGAGAGATGAGAGAAAGAGATGAAAACCAAGTTTATATGGTTCAGTCCAAAAAGGTGCCTACGTCCACATGTGTAATATTGATTGTATAAATTCTAATGGACAAAAGCCATGGATGCACGGTAGTTACAAGCTCTCGTGCTCACTTTAAAAATGGACAACATAACGATTTGAAAAATATATCTCAAACACTTTACAATGAGGGATAGCGTGTTGTATATAGGCTGTTGGGGGAGAGAGAATGGAGAGTGACAGGTGACATGCCTTTATAGGTTAGGCAGGTACACCTTTTACAAGCAAGTGGGGGAGGATAATCATGAGTTCGTGACACGCACATAGAGGAGGATATTTTCATATTTCTCATGCGTGCATGATGTGACTTCTGCTGACGTCATCCTATCACATGGTATATGCTTATATCGATAATGTTATGTAATAGTGTTAATTAATGTGAGTTGGTTGGGTTACATTGTTCGCCAGTAACCCTAAGACCAATCATAGTTGCACTGGCCGACCAGATGGATAGCTGAACCTACCTCCTTTAAAAAATAAGTAAGTCCAACTATCATCTTTTAATTGGTTAGTAGGTCACACCAAATTCACGGTACAACAAAAGCCCCTAAGAATTTTCTTGTGATTGAGGTATGCAGCAGATTCTATGAAGTATTACGTCTTCAGGGTATGCTGATTAAGCGTGAAAAGTAACGTCGCGTAAAAACGCTAATCGTTGAATTCGTTTCACTGTATTAATACAAAAACCTAAATTATGACTGAAAGTGCAAGGACCCTAATTTTAAAAAAAAATCCTTCTTTTTAATCAAAGTTAATTTCCTAATAAGTGTGGAATAGAGATGGTTACTAACAAATTTTAATTTTTCAAAATTTATTTAATTTGTTTTTCTTTAAAATATGATCAATTAAATTAAACACTACAAAGTGAATTAAAGTAAATACACACACACTTTAAATTCATTAAAACAAAATTAGTTTAATTATAAAGTTTAAACAAACAAGGCAAAAATATTAACCAATTAATTTAGTGCCAACTTGAATTAAATTTACTTAAACTTAAAGTACCCAATAATTAAACATGCACCAATTTAAGCAAGATTGTGAATTAAACCCAATTTTATCTTTTTACCCTAAGCATGCATCCTAGGTGATATAGCAAGATAAAATAAATTCACAATCACTACGCAACGATGTACGAGAAAAATTTAAATGGGAAAAAACTCGGACGGCCCTAGCCTTAAGTCCACTAAGTATGAAATTTTTACAAGTACAAGACAAATGACTTACTCAACGCCTTCAAGCCCCTAAAGCATCTTCTTGTACCAACCTATGCTTATTTGATAATCTGGGACTCCACTGGAACCTTGGACTCCTCCAATGAAGCTTTTTGGAACCCGTCAACCACACACGGTGCCTTTCACCGCATGAGAACGCCACAACAAAAATAAAAATTCTTCTTTTGTGGGAAATATAAGTAAACACAAAAAACTCTTCAAACGGTAGAGTAGAACCGGTGACAAACAACTCCAAGCAAAATATTTATATGTAGATATACTTGGATTAATCAAACTAAACTATGGGTGTATAAGCATGTGTTTGAGGAAACTTTTCTATTGAAATTTAACACATGAAAACATTGACTTTTGGTTGGAAGAATTTTCTCTCAAAAGCTCGCTAATAATGTTCAAAAGTCTTGCAAAAATTCTGTCTCGAAAATGGTTAAAAACTGTCAAAGGAAAGTGGGACAAAGTAGTGGGAAAATGCCAAAAACTGTTCCCGCCAGAAATCTCTTTCGAACGACTTTTTCGTTCGAACGACATTTCATTCGAAAGACCTTTCTAATGAAAAGTCATTGTTCAAAAGGGAAACTCGTTGGCAAAATTCATTCGAATGACATCCTCGTTCGAACGACAATTTCGAACGAAAAGTCAGAATATGGAATTTTCATTTTAAGCCCCAAAACATTATTTTAAATAAAATTACACCCATTCAAAAATATTCCAAGTCTCTACAAATATATATAATGTGCATTCATACCTTTTGGAGACTTGAAATATTGAACCGTTGAGGATGCAAAACTAGGCACTATGTAAACCTGGCACTTTGATATCTTCACTAAGAAATACTGGTCGCTACATCTTCAACTTAAACTTTAAACGTCATAGGCTTGGAGGATACTCATGAATACTATCCTATGACTCAAATGTTTTTGTCCGAAATTGAGCCAACACTACATTAAGAGTCAATTGGAAATTTGTGTCCTTACAAATTTCCCCCTTTGGCTATTCTGGGCGAAG
Source organism: Sambucus nigra (assembly GCA_949130495.1). Classification (NCBI taxonomy): domain Eukaryota; kingdom Viridiplantae; phylum Streptophyta; class Magnoliopsida; order Dipsacales; family Adoxaceae; genus Sambucus; species Sambucus nigra. The sequence goes on from OX422207.1 coordinate 151,556,040, forward strand.
ACCAAAACAAAATCCTAAAGGCCCGTCAAGCTCTACTAGACTCAAAAACATCCCACCCACAATAAAAAATACAATATTTGACTCAAAACCCAAGGATGACTATCTTTGCCGATATAAAGTTGCCGCTAAATAAAATTCCTGCACACTTAAGCAAAACATTGAACGCATAGGGAATATCGAAATATTAAATTCAATTAAAATAAATACTCCCCAATTAAAATAAATACTCCCCCTAAATTAATTCCCTAAGAAGACAACGCTCTCCCCCTAAGATATATCCCCTAAACTAGAGGTTTAGAAACCACTTCTCCCCCTTTTTGTTCAGGAATAGACAAAGGATTAGGAATTAATTAATTACTCATTTCTCCCCTAATTTAACTAAGAACCATTTCTCCCCTTAAAGACTATATAAGGGATATAAATATGGGAAAACAAGTAAAGCATGAGGGTGCATAAGGTGATAAGAACATTTAAGACATAAGGGCAATAATAAAATAACTAATCCATACATATATTAATGGATGTCAACTATAATGCGACAAAAAAATGATACCAATTTGAAAAAATAAGATACAAAGCATTTGATATCAAACAAAATACGCAACAAAATAGATACCAATTATGAATTAAAAGCATAAAAGGATTAGCTAGCATGGCAAAGACTCAAACGTAAATAAAATATCATATATATGAATATACAATAGTTACAAACTAAGCATAAGTACACACATATAGATATAAACACACAAATGACACAAAGTAAAATAACATGAGTTTTTCACACTCTTATAGCCTAAATGTGTCATATGAAAATGGAAGTGTAGGGGTGTGAACTAGTAACAATTAATCCCAATCACTTAAAACATGTTCACGCAGTTCTCATTTGATTGCAAAATATTATCACATGTAGATATAACCTCATGTGACAATATAAATTGAACTCAACGAACAAACATACACAATGCACATAAGTATAGAATTTTGATGATTCTACAAACCAATAGAGTCGTGGCAATAAAAGCTTAACTCGAATACAAAGTCATTCTGCAAACCGGTTAATATATCCAACCAAACTCCTCATAATATTGATTTTTATTTTCTTTTGAACATATTAACTTAAACTATTTTGGCCTTGGCAAATATTCTTTTTAATGCCACATTTTTAAGGCCTTAAATTCAATGGTGGCTTTTTACGCAAAGAAATTTTGTCTTTCGCAGCCCGATTCCATTTATAAACAACTACACCGTATAAACATATTTTTTCTATTTTTTTTTAAATTCGGGAAATGGTTATTACATGCACAAATCCTCCACAACCATAGCAAAATGTAGATGACTAAATTGATGGGAGAACATATCACTTAGCTCAAATATATATGTGCCGATTAAATTTCAAGTGAGCTCGTGCATGTGTGAATTGAGGCATATAAAAATAGAATCCATTAAGAAATACAAAATCCAATTACTCCGTATAAGCATGACAAAGAACATTTTAAGGATTGACAGTCTTAACCAAAAGTTATAGTCACATAGAAGTGAAAAATGAAGGGATTCAAACACAAGAATATGCCACAAAAAATGTGTAAAACCAAAATACACATAAACAAAAATCTTTTCGAGTTTTTTAATTTTTCTAAACAAATAGAAATTAACTCAGAAGACAAATAAAAACAAACAAAAATCTTTTTGTATTTTTTAATTTAATCTAAATAAAATTAAATACAAAAGATAAACAAGTCATAATTTCTAGCATAAGACATGTGATAAGGCAATGACTAGAAAATGATAAACATGCATACAACTAGCAATGATATATGATATAAAGGACAAAAATCTAGAGTATGAAAAAAACTAACACATTCAACCTTTAGATTTAGCTAGGGAGGTATCGTGTGAAAGTAAATGAGAATAAAAAAATATGTTTTGTAATGCAACCAAGTCGGACCTCCTAGCCCAAACTAATGAAGATTGACACTCTCGGGATTTTGGGATCTTAACTACCTCGGTTACCTTACTTTGGATTTCCTATAAATTCTTTTAAGATCAAAACAAAACTTCCTAAGATGACCCTTTCGGCCACAATGTGAGCAAATAAAGCCACGTCGAAAAGAAGTACCTAAGGATTGACCTCTAGTAGCTTTCCTAGGTGATTCTCTCAAAACATTGGTTTCGGCTTTATGAGTTAAGTCATGACTAGTATCGAAGCCTAAACCACAAGTGTCATTTTTAATTTCAACCGTTCCTTTTATCTAATTTCTCTGAATGACTCTCCAAATCAAATTTGACTCTACTTGAGTCTCTCAATTTCTTCTCAAGCTCTAGAATCTTAGACTCAAGCAAGCTCTTCCTCTCTTCAAACTCAAGAATATCCTTTTTCATTGTCTCCATTAAACCTCTGAGACTATCTCTCTCTTTTTCAACAAACTCAAGCTTCTTACGAAGAGCTTTCTCACGTGTCCTAAGGTCTTTAACTAACGCACTCTCATCTATGACCTTAGCACGCTCTCTTAAATTCACTTTTAACTTCAAATATGCTCTTTTTTACTTAATTGATTCTTTATATAATTCTCTAAAAGCTATTTGAAATTCAATCTCTTCAACCTCTTCCTCACTTTCTCTCTCTCTTTTCCACTCTCACTATCATCATCTTTTGGAGATTTACAAATAAAGGCCTTGGAAGTGTTATGTTTTAAGGTGTCATCGTAAGAAAATATCTCACTTTCACTAATATAACTAGCCATGAACGTGGTAAAGTTGCGCTCAATGGGGGAATCGGGTCCCTCTTCCTTATCACTATCACTGAGGGGTGCATTAAATGAAATAGGTTACTGACCCTCTCTATGGGGCATTTAAAAGCCCTATGGCCATACCCTTTAAAATCATACCATCTATTCGACTCATCCCTATTAAGATCTTCATTATGCTTTTTAGAGAATTTTTCGGCTTTGTCATACTCTGAGTTATCAAATTTCTTAAAATCCTTTTTAATATTGTCTTTATTAAATTTAAGAAATTTTCTAAATTTTCTAACGAACATATCCATCTCATCGAAATCGATGTCACTCTCATCATCCAAAACTACCTTTACCTCCTTTTGGGCTTTCAAAGCGACACCCTTATCAATTTTCTTTTCATTTTTGGAGGGAAACATGTCTAGTTCATAGGTTTGTAAATCACCTACGAGTTCTTCTAGTTTTGTAGAGGCTAAAGATGGTAAAGAATTTAACACGATCACTTTTGGAATAAACCTATCGGGTAAGGACCTTAAAATTTTCTTAACCACTTGGTCGTCGGGTATTTTCTCTCCTAAATTAAATAATGAATTTATTATATCGAAAAGTCTAACATAAAATTCATTAAAAGTTTCTTTTTCATTCATTTGATGGTTTCAAATTGAGTGGTGAGGTTTTGGAGTTTAGAAGCTTTTACGACACTTGTTCCTTCATGAGTGAGTTGTAAAATATCCCAAGCCTCCTTAGCAGTTTCACACGTCATGATACGTCGAAATTCATCCGGTGTGACTGCACTAAATAAGGCATTTAAACCTCGGGAGTTAAAATTTACAAGTTTTAATTCATTCTCATTCCATCTCTCGATGGGTTTGAGGATACGCTCATTTTCAACTAACATAGTCGGTGAGGACCACCCATTAACAACCGAAAGCCAAACCCTCTCGTCTATCGCCCTAAGTGCTGAACGCATACGTGCTTTTCAATATGCCTAATTAGAACCATCGAAAATAAGGAATTTAGAAAATGGAGAAAAATCCATTTTTTAAAAGGACCTAAGTACAGTAAATTAGTAATTCTGGCTCCGATACCAATCTGAAAGTGCAAGGACCCAAATTAAAAAAAATCTTTCTTTTAAATCAAAGTTAATTTCCTAACCAGTGCGGAATAGAGATGGTTACTAATAAATTTTAATTTTCCAAATTTTATTTAATTTGCTTTTCTTTAAAAGATGAACAATTAAATTAAACACAAATTTTAATTTATTAAAACAAATTAAAACTAAAAACTACGAAGTGAATTAAAGTAAATACACACAAACTTTAAATTCACTAAAACAAAATTAATTTAATTATCAAGTTTAAACAAACAAGGCAAAAATATTAACCAATTAATTTAGTGACAACTTGAATTAAATATACTTAAGCTAAAATTACCCAATAATTAAACATGCATCAATTTAAGCAAGATTGCAAATTAAACCCAATTTTGTCTTTTTACCCTAAGCATGCATTCTAGGTGATATAGCAAGATAAAATAAATTCACAATCACTACGCCGTGATGTACGAGGAAAACCCAAATGGGAAAAACATCGGATGGCCCTAGCCTTAAGTCCACTGAGTATGGAATTTTGACAAGTACAAGACAAATGACTTACTTAACTCGACTCAACTCCTTGAAGCCCCTGACGTGTCTTCTTATACCAACCTCTGCTTAATAGACAATCCCAGACTCCACCGGAACCTTGGACTCCTCCAATGAAGCTTTTTGGAACCCGTCAACGACACACGGTGCCTTTCACTGCATGAGAACGCCACAGAAAAAACAAAACTTCTTCTTTTGTGGGAAATAGAAGTAAACCCAAATAAATCTTCAAACGGTAGAGTAGAACCCGGTGCTAAACAACGCCAATAAAAATATATGTATGTAGAGATACTTGGATTAATCAAACTAAGCTATGGGTGTATAAGCATGTGTTTGAGGAAAATTTTCTATTGAAATTTAACACACGAAAACATGGACTTTTGGTTGGAAGAATTTTCTCTCAAAATCTCTCTAAGAATGTTCAAAAGTCTTGGAAAAATTCTATCCCGTAAAACTGTCACAGAAAAGTGGGACAAAGTAGTGGGAAAATGCCAAAAACTATTCCCGCCAGAAATCTCGTTCGAACGACTTTTTCGTTCAAATGAAATTTCGTTCGAACGAACTTTCTAACGAAAAGTCAGTGTTTAAAAGGGAAAATCGTTGGCGAAATTTGTTTGAACGACATCCTCGTTCGAACGACAATTTCGAACGAAAAATCAGAATATGAATTTTTCATTTTAAGCCCCAAAACTTTATTTTAAATAAAATTACACCCATTAAAAATTATTTCAAGTCTCTACAAATATATATAATGTGCATTCATACCTTTTGGAGACTTGAAATATTGAACCGTTGAGGACACAAAACTAGGCACTTTGATATCTTCACTTTGAAATACTGGTCGCTACGTCTTCAACTTAAACTTCAAACGTCATAGGCTTGGAGGATACTCATGGATACTATCCTATGACTCAAATGTTTTTGTCCCGAATTGAGCCAACACTACATTAATACTCAATTCAAAATTTGGGTCCTTACAATGACTGCACTTGTGATACAAGTATAGCGATAAGGCGGGTATCGAGAATCCACAGGGAGTGTTGATAGATTTTAATTGATTTATTATTTCAAGAATAAAAATGGAAAAGGTAATAGGGTGGTTTTAAAGAAAAGGGAAAGATAATAAGTTAACTCTAAACAAGAATTAATAAAATGAGAGTCAGGATCGCGTACCCGTCATGGGCTAAACAACTAATAATTAGAATTTCGGTTCGAAAATATTTAACAAAGCATTTTTAGTTAATTATAAACATCACGCAAGAAGAAATTTAACTCAAAGTTGCGAGATAAAACATTTAACCGAAAATGATCACGCGCGGATTACATTCGGAATATCTCTTTAAACACCAACGTTGCGTGATAAAGAAAGTTAAACGCATAATATTACAATTTTAATACACACGGTTTCAATTAAATGCAATTTTACACAAAAAAATTAATTTTCGGAGGTCGGCGCCCATCTCATGACCGACCCTATTTAACTACTCACTCAACATGAATAAATAAATATAACAACTAATTAACAAATAAAACAAGAAATAATTAAACTAAAACAATTTAACTAGGCTTGAAATTAAATAAACAAAGCATGGAATTAAATAGAAAGCAAGAAAAATAAGGAAGAAGAAGGGTACTTACATAAATGGGTGAAAACCCAACACAAAATGAGGAGAGGGGTGACTCCAACAAAAATCTCCAAAGTGACACAAACCCTAAGTCTCTAACTAAAAAGAAATAAAAACTAGATATTATGAGAGCTAAAAACTAACCTCTTTGCAAAAATACACTAAGGGGTGTATTTATAGTAAGCTACAACAAGATATAAAAGAAAAAGGAAACAGAAAGAAAAAAGGGGATAAGTCATCATTAAGGAAATAAAAATAAAGGAAAAATAAAATAGGAAAGGGTTAGCAACAAAACAGAGTCGAAAAAATAGAGGACCGAATCGATTCACAAAGGGGAGACCTGAGCACTGCCTCGTAGCGAATCGATTCGCCAAGGTGCGAATCGATTCACAGCTCATACTTTCGAATTCTTCCTATTCTGCAATTCCCAACTCCAAACCAAGAAAACCACCTTCGCAGACCTGCTATGGCACCATAACTACGAGACCTGCTATTTAGCTACAAACCAAGACCCATTTAACCCGCCATGGCTGCCACGGATGAACCCAGCTGCGATTGTGTGTGTGTGTGGAAACCCAAGAGAAGCAACTCAATTGTTGGGACTGTCAAATGCACGTGTGACCAAAAAACAACAACTCCTCCATGAAAATGGAAAAACCGACCAAACACAAAATTGCACAAGTCGAGACCCATTTGTAAAATTGGATAACCCGGGACCCATTTTGATATGCGCATAATAAAACTCAAGCTCGAATTTTGGACGAAAGGATCCAATTTTGGACGAAACCAAAACCCGAGCCAAACCCAAAAATTGCCATTTACAGAAACTTGATGCAAAAGAGAAAGGGACAAGGTGGGAATTATTCAAATTGTTAGAATAATAAATTAATAAAATATTTAACTTATAATTATTCCCCTATTAAAGGTTCGTGTTTTCTTCATTCGGAGTTCAATTCGAGAATGTTCGTGGCCACGTGAAGCTTGACCCGAGATCTACAACTTTCGTGAAAACTTTGGTAAAAAATACAAAAGTGTGAAATTACTAAAATACCCCTGAAACTGCGAACTTTAACGAAACTTTACCGGAATGCACTCAAACTTTACACTAAGCACCGTAACACCTATAAACACTCAATAATACCTTAAATAACACGTTAGCACATAAACGGAGGTTGTCTGATTAATGAGCATAATTATAGCAATTACGGTACTCGAGGGCCTAAAAACGCACAAATTAACGGGTGAAAAATGCAATATTCGTGACGTATCACACCTCTAACTTAGACATTTCTAGTTCCTAGCAATGAAATTCAAAGCAAGAAGAACTATAAGAAAATCACAAAACAGGAGATATATCAAAAGCGATAAAAGCCACTTTCGCGAGCGAACGACTGCATTTAGCATATGCAATAAGCCGTTATACCCCTAGGTTTCCCTAGTAGACGAGTGTCGTCTCGTGAGGGTTTTCAGGGATGAAAACCACAAACATCATATGATTTCCTCTAAATATGGCCAAATACATGCGGCAAGGCCAACAACAATGAACAAGATTTCAAACATGTAATTAGCATAGCAAACGAATTCAAATGGTCCGTTGGTATTAACATTATAGAACGAACTTTATAGAATTGAAACCTTAAAAGTGGGGGGGGGGGGGGGGGGGGAGGCAAGCACATGTATAATATGATTTGGCAAAAACTTAAATAAACAGGATAAACATTAAAGCATGCATATATCAATCCTGACAGGTCATTACACTCAATAAATGAATTCACTATGAAAGGGGAGATAACACACGGGACAAGCAGGAATAAAGAGTAAATATAAATGGAAACTAGGTCGTACACGTCACAAATGAATAATGCTATACAGGAAATAAATCATATAATCTCAATGAAAGATACCGCTCATTAAAGGAGGCGAAATGCATTTTTACAGATTATCAAAACTATTTAAACTTTTAAATTAAATTCACCCTAGGATCATATAGGATTTGTGTAGGGTTGTAATGTAGGTTTGGGGCTAAGGGTACGAAATGAAGGGAGTATGTACGGATACAAAGGCTTTCGGGGGTGAAAAACTCGTGATAATGGGAAACATCGGGTAATTTCAAAATAGGAAAATAATTTCCATAACAAGCATTAAATATAACAATCGAGAGAGTAATCAAAGCTTCTTGAACACTATACATATCATATACAAACTTTCTATTTTGTTTTTTTTTCTTCTTTTTCTCATGTTTCTCTTTTGTTTTTGTTTTGCTTTTTCACTTTTTCTTTTTCACTTCATTTTTTTCTTCGCTTTTCTCACTCTTATATGCTTAATTGCAACCACAAGACTATAAGATCATTCAATCCCATGTATCATTCCAAACAAAGGTATGTAAGGTAATAAGTATGTTATAAAACTCTAATGTGGAGTTGGTTATGGAATTTTGGGTTTGACTAAGGAAAACATTTATGGTGAGTTCAAGGCTAATATGGGTGATATAACAAAGATGGCTTATGATCATTTCCTAAAGCTTACGTAATTCTTGAGTCAAAACAAACTTTGAAAATCATGCTCAAGTAGCACATTTCAAAATATGAACTCAATTAATGAACTATCAAATGAAAGAATACTAATATTACCGACGAAATTAGCGTTTTTAATGAGGAAAGAGAAGTGCATAAGACTCAAAAATGAAGAAAAGTCCAAAGCTCACTCGGTGTAAATATAAACAATGCAATAAAAGATTATCGGGTTATAAAAATCTTAAACCAAATCAATAAAACAAGAAAGGCGCATGTGCTCATGGGATTAAAGTTTAATTCATGAAGTTATTCATAATATCAATGATTTGAGGACTAAAGTCTAATAACTTCTAAAATCGATAACATGCATCGTTGAGTTGTCTATTGGATCTTGCAATTATTGAAATTTATCATTGGAAATGAAGGCAAAAAGCCCAACAAAGGAGAAGAATTAAAGAAAATATTTTTTAAATTTTTTAGTTTCTTAACAAAAAGGCATGCTTAGTAACAACGTGTGATAAAAATCAATCGACAAAACAAGAAATGGACAGAATATCCCACACTCCTAACTTAAATGTTGCATTGTTCTCAATGTGCATGAAGAACACAATACAAAGAGAGGAAAATAATGATATTACCCAAAATTGGAGCGATCCCCATTGAGTACGAGTCCAAAGAATCTACAAAACAAGTTAGTACCGAGCATAACAAAACGCAATAACAAAAAGTTTAACTAATTATACTAGACTAAACTAAAAAGGAAAGAAAAATTAAATAAAGAAAGAATAAATAGCTAACTATTTACAACCTACAATTTGGACTTCTAACTAACTATACACTAGAAGTCTAAATAATTGAGGATCCACACAAAATACAATTTGACTTTGAAAGATCAACGGTGGACCCTCCAAAGAAATCATGCCTCCCAGAAGATAGGAATTTCGTTTGAAAAACGGAAGGCATGTGTAAGGCGTAAGAAATGAACCATCATTAATTAAAAGTTTGAGAGGGATGATGGGGGGTTTGGATTTTAAGGGATACAAGACTACATTAATCTCGGGAAAATTAAAATCACATCCCCAAGGTTCTTCAATTGGAAGGGGAGGTGGGGCTAGTGCAAGTGAATAGCCCATGAGATGAACCATCTCAAAATAACATTCCTTTTCAAGAATCGGGTCAAAGTCCTCAAGACTTTCAACCGGTTCTTGTGATAAATTTAACGGTTCGAGAATAGTAGGGAATAAAGGAAGTGAAGGACAATCGACAGTGCTTGGATCACTATCAATTATTTCTTCCTAAAAAATGGGTGTAAGTGAAACGTAAGTTTCAACCTCAACCGAGCTTTTTGAAGAAGAAATGATCTCATCGAGTTGGACATTTTTCTTTGTCCAAGCATCATAAATTGCAGCCTCATCGTTCAATTCCTTATTCCCACAACGCAAAGCTCCATCCCAAGACAATGAGAGATTACATATACTTCTTGATTTTCACGTGCAAGACGCTCATACTCAAGAAATTATAGGCATTCTCACGTTGTTTTGGAAGTGTAACTTTGAGAACTATTAGCATAACAATTAAATTTATCCAAAGAGTTATGGTGAGACATTTCAAAATAAGTTAATTCAACAAAAGTAATAAGAGCCAAAATTTTAATTTCTCGAAATAATCTAGCACAAGTCAAAAAGAAAGGATAAAATAAAGAATACAAATATGAATAAAAGAATTATTACGAAATAGTAAATCAACTACAATCTAAAACACACTCTCTGTCAACGGCGCCATCTTGATTAAGCGTGAAAAGTAGCGTCGCGTCAAAACGCTAATCGTTGAATTCGTTTCACCGTGTTAATACAAAAACGTAAATTATGACTGCACTTGTGATACAAGTATAGCGGTAAGTCGGGTATCGAGAATCCACAGGGAGTGTTGATAGATTTTAATTGTTTTATTATTTCAAGAAAAAAAATAAAAAATATGATAGGGTGGTTTTAAAGAAAAGGGAAAAATAACAAGTTAACTCTAAACAAGAATTAATAAAACGAGAGTCGGGATCGCGTACCCGCTTGGGCTAAACAACTAATAATTAGAATTTTGGTTCGAAAATATTTAACAAAGCATTTTTAGTTAATTATTAACATCACGCAAGAAGAAATTTAACTCCAAGTTACGAGATAAAACATTTAACCGAATATGATCACACGCGGATTAAATTCGGAATATCGCTTTAAACACTAACGTTGCGTGACAAATAAAGTTAAACGCATAATATTCCAATTTTAATACACGCGGTTTCAATTAAATGCAATTTTATACAAAACCTAATTTTCGGACTCGACGCCCATCACACGATCGAAACCCTATTTAACTACTCACTCAACATGAATAAATAAATGGAACAACTAATTAATAAATCAAACAAGAAATAATTACACTAAAACAATTTAACTAGGCTTGAAATTAAATATACAAAGCATGGAATTAAATAGAAAGCAAGAAAAATAAGGAAGAAGAAGGGTACTTACATTAATGGGTGAAAACCCAACACATAATGAGGAGATGGGTGACTCCAACAAAAATCCCCAAAGTGACACAAACCCTAAGTCTCAACTAAAAAGAATTAAAAACTAGATATTATGAGAGCTAAAAACTAATCTCTTTAAAAAAATACACTAAGGGTTATATTTATAGTAAGTTACAATAAGAGATAAAAGAAAAAGAAAAAAGAAAGAAAAAGGTGATAAGTCTTCATTAAGGAAATAAAAGAAAAAGAAAAATAAAATAGAAAAAGGGTTAGCAGCAAAACAGGGTAAAAAAAATAGAGGACCGAAACGATTCGCAAAGGTGCGAATCGATTCGCAAAGGGGAGACCTGAGCACTGCCTCGTAGCGAATCGATTCACCAAGGTGCGAATCGATTCGCACCTAATACTTTCGAATTCTTCCCATTCTACAATTCCCAACTCCAAACCAAGAAAACCACCTTCGCATACCTGCTATGGCACCATAACCACGAGACCTGCTAACCCGCTATGGCTGCCACGGATGGACCCAACTGCGATTGTGTGTGTGTGTGGAAATTCGAGAGGTGCAACTCAATTATTGGGACTGCCAAATGCGTGTGTGACCAAAAAAATAATAACTCCTCCATGAAAATGGAAAACCCACCAAACCCATAATCTCACAAGCTGAGACCCATTTGTTAAATTGGATAGCGCGGGACCCATTTCCATATTCGCGTAATAAAACCCGAGCTCTAATTTTGGACTAAAGGATCCAATTTTGGACGAAACCAAAACTCGAGCCAAACCCAAAAATCACCATTTGTAGAAACTTGATGCAAAAGAGAAAGGATAAGGTGGGAATTATTAAAATTACTAGTATAATAAATTAATAAAATAACTAACTTATAATTCTTCCCCGATTAAAGGTTCGTGTTTTTTTCATTCGGAGTCCGATTCTATCACCATTCATGGCCACGCGAAGCTTGGCCAAGAGCTACAACTTCCGTGAAGACTTTGGTCAAAAATACCAAAATGTCAAATTACCAAAATGCCCCTCAAACGTGTGAACTTTAATGAAACTTTACCAGAACGCGCTCAAACTTCAGACTAAGCACCGTAACACCTATAAACACTCAATAATACCTTAAATAACACGTTCGTACATAAAATGGAGGTTGTTTGATTAATAAGCATAATTATAGCAATTACGGTACCCGAGGGGCCTAAAAATGCATAAATTAACGAGTGGAAAATGCAATATTCGTAACGTATCACACCCCTAACTTAAACATTGGTAGTCCCTAGAAATGAAATTCAAATCAAGAAAAACTACAAGAAAATCACAAAATAATAGATATATACAAAAGCGATAAAAGCCACTTTTGCAGGCGAACGATTGCATTTAGCATATGAAATAAGCCGTTAAACCACTAAATTACCCTAGTGGACGAGTGTTGTCTCGTGAGGGTTTTCAGGGATAAAATTCACAAACATCATATGTTTTCCTCAAAATATGCCCAATCACATGCGACAAGCCCAACAACAACGAAAAAGATTTCAAACACGTAATTAACATAGCAAATGAATTCACATGGTCCGTTGTTATTAACATTATAGAACGAACTTCATAGAATTTAAACCTTAAAAGTGAGAGGGAAGCGAGAACATGCATAGTATGATTTGGCAAAAACCTAAATAAATAGGATAAATATTAAAGCATGCATATATCAATCCTCACCGGGCATTACACTCAACAAATGAATTCACTATGAAAGAGGAGGTAACACACAGGATATGCGGGCATAAAAAGTAAATGTAAATGGAAACCAGGCCGCACACATGTCACAAATGAAGAATGATATATAGGAAATAAAACATGTAATCTTAATGAAAGATACCGCTAATTAAAGGAGTAGAAATGTATTTTTACAGATATCAAAACGATTTAAACTTTTAAATTAAATTCACCATAGGATCACATAGGACTTGTATAGGGTTGTAATGTAGGTTTGGGGTTTAGGGTACGAAATGAAGGGAGTATGTACGGATACAAAGGTTTTCGGGGATGAAAAACTCAGGATAAATGGAAATAGCGGGTAATTTCAAAATAGGAAAATGATTTCCAATCAAAAGCATTAAATATAATATTGGAGAGAGTAATCAAATATTATTGAATACTATACGTATCATATACAAACTTTCTCTTTTCTTTTCTTTTCTTCTTTTTCTCATGTTTCTCTTTTGTTTTTGTTTTGCACTTTTTCTTTTTCACTTCTTTTTTTTGTTCGCTTTTCTCACTCTCATATGATTAATTGCAACCACAAGACAATAACATCATTCAATCCCAAGTATCATTCCAAACAAAGGTATGTAAGGTAATAAGTGTGGTATAAAACTCCAATGTGGAATTGGTTATGGGATTTTGGGTAATGAAACGAAAGGCTATATTACGGATTAAAGGGTCTGACTAAGGAAAATATTTAAGGCGAGGTCAAGGCTAATATGGGTGATATAAAAAAAGATGGCTTATGATCATTTCCTAAAGATTATGCAATTCTCAAGTCGAAACAAACTTTGAAAATCATGCTTAAGTAACACATTTAAAAATATGAACTCAATTAATGAACGATAAAATGAAAGAATAGTGAGATTATCGATGAAATTAACGTTTTCAATGAGGAAAGAGAAGTGCATAAAACTCACAAACGAAGTAAAGCCCAAAGCTCACTCGGTGTAAGTACATTCAATGCAGTAAAAGATTACTGGGTTATAAAAATCTTAAACCAAATCAATAAAACAAGAAAAGCGGATGTGCTCATGGGATTAAAGTTTAATTCATGAAGTTATTCGTAATATCAATGATTTGAGGACTAAAGTCTACTAACTTCTAAAATCGAGAACATGCATCGTTGAGTTATCTATTGGATCTAGCAATTAATGAAATTTATCATTGGAAACGAAGGCAAAAAGCCTAACAAATGAGAAAAAATAAAGAAAATGTTTTTGAAAATTTTCAATTTTTTAACAAAAAGGCATGCTTAGTAACAACATGTGATAAAATTAATGGACAAAACAAGAAATGGATAGAATATCCCACACCCCCTAACTTAAATGTTGCATTGTTCTCAATGTGCATTAAGAACACGACACAAAGATAGGACAAGAATGATATTATTAAAAATTGGAGCGATCCCCGTTATGTATGAGTCCAAAGAATCTGCAAAACAAGTTAGTACCGAGCATAACAAAACGCAATAGCAAAGAGTTTAACTAATTACACTAGACTAAATTAAAAAGGAAAGTAAAATTAAAGAAAGAAAGAATGAAAGGATAACTATTTACAACCTACAATTTGGACTTCGAACTAACTATACGCTAGAAGTCTAAGTAAGTGTGGATCCACACAAATACAATTTGACTTTAAAAGATCGACGGTGGACCCTCCAAAGAAATCATGCCTCCCGAAAGATAGGAATTTCATTCGAAAAATGGAAGGCATGTGTAAGGCGTAAGAAGTGAACTATCATTAATTAAAAGTTTGAGAGGGATGATGGGGGGTTTGGATTTTATGGGAGATAAGACTACATTAATCTCAGTAAAATTAAAATCACATCCCCAAGGTTCTTCAATTGGAAGGGGAGGTGGGGCTAGTGCAAGTGAATATCCTATGAGATGAACTATCTCAAAATAGCATTCCCTTTCAAGAATCAGGTCAAAGTCTTCAAGACTTTCAACCGGTTCTTGTGATAAATTTAACGATTCGAGAATAGTAGGTAATAAAGGAAGTGAAAGACAATCGACAGTGCTTGGATCACTATCAATTATTTCTTCCTCAAAAAGGAGTGTAGGTGAAACATAAGTTTCAACCTCAACCGAGCTTTTTGAAGAAGAAATGACCTCATCGAGTTGGACATTTTTCTTTGTCCAAGCATCATAAATTGCAGCCTCATCGTTCAATTCCTTATCCCCACAACGCAAAGCTCCATCCCAAGACAATGAAGGATTACATATAACTTCTTAATTTTCACGTGCAAGACGCTCATACTCAAGAAATTGTAGGGATTCTCACATTGTTTTGGGAGTGTAACTTTGAGAACTATTTGCATAACAATTAAATTTATCTAAAGAGTTATGGTGAGACATTTCAAAATAAGCTAATTCAACAAAAGTAATAAGCGCCAAAATTTCAATTTCTCAAAATAATCTAGCACAAGTAAAAAAGAAAGAATAAAATAAAGAATACAAATATGAATAAAAGAATTATTAAGAAATAGTAAATCAACTACATTCTAAAACACACTCCCCGTCAACGGCGCCATCTTGATTAAGCGTGAAAAGTAGCGTCGCGTCAAAACGCTAATTGTCGAATTCATTTCGCCGTGTTAATACAAAAACGTAAATTAAGACTGCATTTGTGATACAAGTATAGCGGTAAGTCGGGTATCGAGAATCCACAGGGAGTGTTGATAGATTTTAATTGTTTTATTATTTTAAGAATAAAAATAAAAAATGTGATAGGGTGGTTTTAAAGAAAAGGGAAAAATAATAAGTTAACTCTAAACAAGAATTAATAAAACGAGAGTCGGGATCGCGTACCCGCCATGGTCTAAACAACTAATAATTAGAATTTCGTTTCAAAAATATTTAACAGAGCATTTTTTGTTAATTATAAACATCACGCAAGAAGAAATTTAACTCAAAGTTGCGAGATAAAACATTTAACCGAAAATGATCACATGCGAATTAAATTTGGAATATCGCTTTAAACACTAACGTTGCGTGACAAAGAAAGTAAACGCATAATATTCCAATTTTAATACACGTGGTTTTAATTAAAAGCAATTTTATACAAAACATAATTTTCGAAACTCGACGCCCATCACACGACCGAAACCCTATTGAACTACTCACTCAACATGAATAAATAAATGGAACAACTAATTAGTAAATAAAACAAGAAATAATTAAACTAAAACAATTTAACTTGGCTTTAAATTAAATACACAACGCATGTAATTAAATAGAAAGCAAGAAAAACAAGGAAGAAGAATGGTACTTACATAAATGGGTGAAAACCCAACACAAAATGAGGAGAGGGGTGACTCCAATAAAAATCCCCAAAGTGACACAAACCCTAAGTCTCTAACTAAAAAGAATTAAAAACTAGATATTATGAGAGCTAAAAACTAATCTGTTTACAAAAATACACTTAGGGTTGTATATATAGTAAGTTACAATAAGAGATAAAAGAAAAAGGAAAAAGAAAGAAAAAAGGGGATAAGTCTTCATTAAGGAATTAAAAGAAAAAGAAAAATAAAATAGAAAAAGGGCTAGCGGTAAAATAGAGTCGGCAAAACAGAGGACTGAATCGATTCGCAAAGGGGAGACCTGAGCACTGCCTCGTAGCGAATCGATTTGCCAAGATGCAATTCGAATCGCACCTGATACTTTTGAATTCTTTCCATTATGTAATTCCCAACTCCAAACCAAGAAAACCAACTTCGCAGACCTGCTATGGCACCATAACCACGAGACCTGCTATTTAGCTACAAACCAAGATCCATTTGATCCGCCATGGCTGCCACAGATGGACCCAACTGTGATTGTGTGTGTGCGTGGAAACCCGAGCGCTGCAACTCAATTGTTAGGACTTCCAAATGTGCGTGTGACCAAAAAACAACAACTCCTCCATGAAAATGAAAAAACCCACCAAACGTAAAATTGCACAAGCCGAGACCCATTTGTAAACTTGGATAACCCGAGACCCATTTCGATATGCGCGTAATAAAACCCGAGCTCTAATTTTGGACGAAGGGATCCATAGTTGGACGAAACCAAAGCCCGAGCTAAAGCCAAAAATCGCGATTTGCAGAAACTTGGTGCAAAAGAGAAAGGGATAAGGTGGGAATTATTCAAATTGCTAGTATAATAAATTAATAAAATAATTAACTTATAATTCTTTCCTGATTAAAGGTCCATGTTTACTTTGTTGGAAATATGATTCGAGCACCGTTCGCGGCCATGCGAAGCTTGTCTCGAGAGCTACAACTTCCGTGAGGACTTTTGTTAAAATACCAAAGTGTAAAATTACCAAAATGCCCCTGAATGTGCAAACTTTAACGAAACTTTATCGGAACGCGCTCAAATTTCACACTAAGCCCCGTAACACCTATAAACACTCAACAATACCTCAAATAACATGTCAGCACATAAAACGAAGGTCATCTAATTAATGAGCATAATTATAGCAATTATGGTGGAAAGTTATCTGCCTTCGCAATTCTGATTATCTTTGAATTTTCTTAGCATGCACTGAGCATAATGACTTATAAAAAAATTCAGTTGAAGTTGAACTTGACACGTGTTAGGCTCTGGTAATGACGTCTAACTTAATTATGACTCGCATGTTTGGGACAACGTGTGTCAGTTTATGCTGCGTCAGTACATTTTTCTATGCGTGATGTCATGCATTGCATTAATAAAGGTAACGATTACCGCCTAAAAAGTATAAAACCCCATTTTTAAATCGTTTCAAACTTTACAACTTTATTTTCCTACATGCGATTGTTTTTAGAGAGAGAAAGTTCCGTTCGTTCCTAAATCCATTCTTTTTTGAAAAAACTCCTTCCTTCTTCTGCCATTTCTGATTAGTTCCTTTCATGGAGCCACTTTTTCGGTGAGTTTTCTTCCATTTGTTGGTGAAGTTTGAGTACTACTTCAGTCTTCATCAGATCTTATAGGATTTCAAGTATGTTATTTCTCTTTTAGGGTTTCAATTTGAATTCTTTATATAATTTCTTCCCTTTGGGAAATCAATTTATCATTTTTGTTGGTTGATTTAACCTTTGATTGGATAATCGTGCATCTTTAGGTGATAATTGAGTTGGTTGGCCTAGGGGTTTCATTTGTTTTTTAGGTGTTCTAGAGTTTCATTATGACCAAACACTTGATTTTTGAAACCAAATAACCCCAAGTCTTTGTTTACCCCAAATTGGATCCGTTTTACTTCCAATTCAATTCCTTGATGAGTTACGAGACTTATGTTCACAGGTTATTACAATATTTGACGGAATTAGATCAATCTTATCCTAACATCGTCGCTAGAAGTTTTACAAAACCTCTCCATGTTGTTTTACCTGAGGATGAGCCTGGTCACCCTTGGTGCACTCCCACGACAACCTCTTCTGATGTTTTTTCACCACTGCCCCAGGCGTGGAGTCTCATGGTCCTGAGTTTGTGGGTCTAAAAATAGCTAACAAGGATTAACACCAATCCGGTGGTGGAAATTTTGTGAACACAATCTCATAAATAGTTAGAATTTCTCAAAATGAAAACGGGGACAAACCTCTGCTGTCTACGGACAGTATGGTTAGTTACGGAATTATGTTGGAATTTTAATTTGGGACTTAATTTAGGATGTTCGGGAATAATTTAGGACTCATAGAAATTTAAGTGAATTATTATTTTTGGTTTATTTGGGATTTTATCCGGGGTGGAAATTGGAGTGTTTGGGATGAAATATTTCTCGGGAATTTATTAATGAATTGATGATGGATATTCGGAAAATTTTGGATACAAGTGATTGAAATTAATGTGCCCAAAATTAATATGTTAAGAATCAATTAATTTAAATAAGTGAATATTGAAATAGTTGGGAATGAAAACGATACTTAGAAGTGTTAGGTTAGTGTGTATGTGTATATATATGTGTGTGTGATATAATTATATGAATGTACCACTCTAGTGCTATCATCAGAGGTTGTGGGATGTGGGTGATCTTCCTTGGTGAATATCAGCAGGCTTAGTATCGAACCTGATCATAGCCCCATGCATGTGCCCTTGTGAGGTTGAAGTTTGAAGTGAGGTAATTTTGGTATGGTTATGACTCACTATCGAATGACTGTGACCGCCTCCAATAAGTGTATGATTTATCGAGTCCAGTGTGAGATTCCGAATCGGTAGCCCAGGATGATGTGTGTATGCCTTGGGGCATGATATCATTTTAGGGACCCGCATCTAGTGAGCTATTACTCTGTGGGATGGCGGTTATACATGACATATATGTGCTTATTGTGTTATAAAAAATACGTGTATATAGGTGCAAAAAAATATTTATGGGTTTAAGACAATAATTATGGATTATTATGTAATAAATAGTTAAAGTTTATGGAGAATAAATTAACATATTATAATTATTAATTGTATGTGAAAACTAATTTAATAAAATACGCGTGAAGGAGGTAGCGTATGGAGTTAAAAATATTAGAGATCTAGTTAGGCAGGTAGCATAACTAGGGGTTAGAATGCATACATTAAGTCTGCACTGTAGTTGAGGGGTATGGATTATCTCATGTGAGTGCAACACCAATTTAAATATGGAAGAAAATAATCATAATTATTATGTATTTTAATTACTTACAAAATATTTTCAAAAGGGTTTGGGCTCTGATCCGTAGTAAAATATTTTCAAAAATTTTTAGGTGACCAATCAAAGGACGCCAGGCATAAGGATATTTCCAGGGTACTAGAGTTGCGATAGCTATGGAGTGTTGCAGGTCTTTGATTTAGTCTCTTATTCTTTCTGATATTATATACAAGATTAGTGTCTTTACATAAACTAGGAGATCATTAAAGCTAATGAAGCTCTGGTGAAGGCTGAGGAGGCTAGGATGGCCAAGTTTAAATCATCAGTTGACTACAATATTGAGATCGTAACTTTTTTCTTGATGGTTACGAGGAACTTAAAAAGAGGGTTATGAAACATTACCCCGATATCGCATATGCTATCAGTTAATGGGAGAGTGGTGATTAGAAGTCATAACCTTGGTCGTTGATCAATTAATGGACATTGATGTGTTAGCTGCTGAAGATTAGGAGAACGATGGAGTCGAGCATACTATTTTATAGAGGCTAGCCTTCCTGTTGCTCTAGAAGTTTCTCAGGACACTGTCATGTTTGACGCAACTACTGCCACAGTTCCCCTAGGTTTATCTTGAGACTGACTAGACTCATGACGTTACCCTAGAAATGAGAATGTTCCATGGCCTAACACCTCTAAATTTATGACTTTGTAAAACTTTTGTATTCTCCTTGCCATATTTTGTAATGAACATTTGGAATTATGTTTTCTTTAATATTTAAAAGTAAATATGATTCAATTTCTTGTCTGCATGCATGAGTATACTTTTTACTTTCTGCCAATAATTTTGCTCAGTTAAATTTTTAACCACAACTTGTAGTTAAGTGTTTTTGCAAAAATATTTTTGACAAGTAAATATGGCTAGATCTCGTCAACATTCCAGTTAGTTATTGTTTTATGGACTCATGGTGGGATCTTGTCCATCTACCATATCAACTTACTAGTTGTTTAGTATTGGCGTATGCCTACTAGTAGTTTATACTTATGATCATATGGTCGGATCTTGTTGACTTGATTTGCCTTACTAGCTACCAATTTTGAACGAACTCGAGTTGTACTGACTTAGGATCTACCAATGCTTGTGCCATTTTACTGGTCATATAGACGGATCTTGTCATCCTGACCACATGCTATCATTAGCTACTAGATTCAACAAAATGTACTAGGATCTATCCTTACGTTAGTCAGTTATGGTCGGATCTTGTCATCCATATGATTGTACTAGATTTCTCATATTTGGATAAAACTTCTTGATTCTAACCTATCCAAAGATGAGGTTATACATGAAGTATGTTTTTTATTGTGTATCTTGATGTGGTCGGCTCTGAGATTTCTTCGCCCAGGCCTTTGCACATCTCTCGTATTGACAAAACATACATTAAATAATGGAGAAAAACATGAAATGACAACATATGTAGAGGATGAAATTATGATTGTCATTCATACTTGATTACGTATTACAAGGAAATAAAAACTGTTTACATGGAGTTTTGGTCTTCCAATCTGTAATCTGATCCTTTCCACTGGTAATACTTCCTCAGATGATCGGTGTTCCATGGGTTCTTAAACTACTCACCTTTCAAAGTCTCAATTCTGTAGGTTTTAGGTCGTATAACAGACTATACTCTATAAGTACTATGCTAGTTTGGCTCCAACTTATTCCCTTTTATGAATGACCTTCTTGAGCATGTAGTCTCCATCCGTTCAAGTGCTCGATTTTGACCTCTTATTATAAAATCGAGCAATCCTTTACAGGTAAGCTACCACTTGTACTGCCGTGCTCTCTCTTACTTCTTTTACAAGATCCAAATTGAGTATTCTCATCAAATATCTCTTTGGTGGGTTAAAGTTGATTACCTAATGGATTGGTAAGCCGATCTCAGTGGGCACTACCACTTTAATACCAAACGCTAACATGAATGGAGTCTCGCCCTTTTGTTATTCTCGATGTTAACCCATATGCCCAAAGTATGCTCTGTAACTCACTGATATAATTTCCCTTGGCGTCAACTAGACTTTTCTTCATTTCGTTCAGTAGAGTTTTATTCTTCACCTTTGTGTACCCATTTCCCTATGGGTGATCAGGGGCTGAGTGCAGTTTCTAGATCTTAGAATGTATATAATAATCCTCTAATCTTTGTTGTCAAACTGAGTATCGAGATCCATAATGAAGGCGTGTGGCATGCTGTAATGGCAAATAATGTTCTTATGTATAAAATGGAAGACTTTTTAATACGCCATCTCGATCAGGGGCTCGACCTCTACCCACTTGGTGAAGTAATCCATTCTTACGACTACATATCTAAATATGCCCTTTATCTTCGATAAAGGGCCGACCAGATCAACTCTCCATATGGCAAAGGTTCAAGGGTATGTGATTGGCATCAACATAGCGCCAGGACTTTTATGAATCATGGCATATTTCTAGCACTTATCGCACTTCCTCGTGTAGCTTGCATAATTTTATTTCATAGTGGGTCGGTAATCCCATTGAGTATCCACTCGTTTCACCAACGACATGCTTGCTACATGAGCACTCATGCACTTCTTTTATCAAGTCATTAACCTAACCAAGATGGCCACACATGAGCATTAACACAATAAATCCTCTTTAAAATAGGATTCCCCTTTCCAATACGTACTTTATCTCCTTGTTGGGGAGTTTTATCTCGTCCTTTAGATATACTGGAACCACATCAATCTTTAAATATGCTCGAATGTGATCTATCTAAGATGGTCCTAGGACTAACTCCATCACAAAAATATATTCTTTATTTGTATTGCTATGCATCAAAACTTTTACAGGTATTTTTTTCCTCAGTTTTGTTCTAATGGATGATGCCAAATAACCAAGTTTGTCTATATACGTGTTCTCAACCCTTGGTATTATGACCATTTTTACCGCTAATAACTTTGACAACAACGCTTTTATATTTGCCAAGCACTTCATCATTAATTATTCTTCTTCCTTATAAACTCTGAGGACTTAGTTTACTACAAGGTGAGAGTTGCTATGCATGGATAGCTGCTCAGCGCCCAATGATAATGCCAATCCCAGGCTTGCTATTAGAGCTTCGTACTCTACCTCATTTTTGAAGGCCTTAAAGTGGAACCCAAGGTCCACATTAGCCCTTCAGGTGTTGTGATTATCAAACCTACTATGCTATCATTGGCACACATTGTGATATCCGCGAAGAGCTACCAAATCGGAGGTTCTTCTTCAAGTTGACTTTAACTAAGCATCCAATCCTGAATAATTTTTTCATTTTCTCCAGATCTAGAGTCCTTTTATCTTGTCGAGATGATGATTATGGTATGTCAATGATCTAGTGAACTGAATTTGTTGAGCTCTCTTTCAAAGAAGTTTTCTCTATTGGCTTAGCAACTGAGATCTCTTTCGTAAAAGTCTGCTCGATTGGGTTCACAACTAATATATTTTCTATGGAAGTATAATCTGTTGTTTTTGTTATTTAACTTTATTTTTTAGAAGTTTGATCGGTAGTTTTCTCTTCGTAAGTAAAATATGCTATAAAATTGACCACTGCTTGGACTTCAATTAGTGTTCATATTGTATGTCATAATCTCCTAGTTCTATTGCCCAAACCATCAGTTTGATTGATTTCTAAAGTTTATGAATGGCTTATCATAGATGAAGGTTTGTATAGACGATAATATTATGTGCTTTAAAGTATGACTTTATTCTGGGAGACGCTTTAATTAAAGCTAAGGCCGACTTCTTCAACCTAGGTTATATAATTTCTACTCCACAACGCTCACTACCGACTCTGACACCACTATGTATATATAGAGATTTTCACCTAGGACTGACCTTGACAGCAAATATGGATATCCTAAATACTTCTTTAAATCTAGGAAGTCTTCATCTCCTTCGTTATTCCACTCAAAGGTCTTTCTTATTGCTTAAAGAATGAAAGACATCTTCCAATGGCTCTTGACACAAATCTATTCAGTGCTGCTACACGTCATGTCAACCTTTGAATATCATTTTTGATCTTGAGAGGTTACATATTAATCAATGCTTAGATATTATCTGAATTAGCCTATATACCTCGTTATTTGACTATGAAGCCCAAGAACTTCCCCTTCTTGACCCAATGACACATTTTGGGGGGTTAAACTTTATCTGGTGCTTTTCTAGTTAGTCAAAAGTTCTCTAAGATCACTGATGTGGTTAACAACTTTCTTACTCTTGGTCAATATATCGTAGATGTAGACTTCCATGGTTTTGCTGATTTGATCTTTGAATACTTTGTTCACTAGACTTTGATATATTTCTGTATTATTTTTTAGCCTAAAAGGCATAACATTGTAGCAGTAAGTGCATCGACTAGTGACGAAAGAGGTTTTCTCCTTATCTTCATATTTTATTTTTATCTGGTTGTATCCCAAATAAGCATCCATAAAACTGAGTAGTTTGTTCCTGGTAGTAAAATTAAGTAGCTGGTCAATCCCAGGCAAAGGATAATGAACCTTGGGACAAGCCTTATTAAGATTCGTGAACTCGATGCACATATTCCAGTTGACATTCTTCTTCTTGACCATAAAAATGCCTGAAATCCATTCAGGGTACTTGATGTCTTCGATGAAGTGTGCCTTTTGAAATTTATCCACCTCTTCCTAGATTACCTTGTTCTTCTCATGACTGAACACACATTGTTTATGTTTTATTAGCTTGGCATCCTTTACTATGCCGAGCTCGTGACAAAGGAATTTTAAATCTGTCCCAAGTATGTCCCCATAGCTCTAGACAAACATGTTCTTTCTCTTCCTCAAGAATTTTACTAACTCCTTCTTAAAACTTGGGTCTAGAGACGAATCGATCTAGGTTGTCCTCTCCCGGTTTTCATCATCTAGCATCACAGGCTTAACCTCCTCAACTATCTGGCCCTTGACAAGTTTATCTTCATCTCGAGGGTCCAATGTCTCAATATGATAAGCAGTGCTCAAATTCTTATTCTCTTCATGCTTTGCAAAAGTATAGTAGCATTCTTGAGTCTCTACTTGATTTCCCTTCACTAAGCCAACCTCATAGCTTGTAAGGAATTTCAGATATTAGTGAACAGTAGATAGAACAACTTTGAACTTCTTCAATGCAACACTACTAAATATGATATTATAGGTCGAGTGGATATTCTCGTCTAGGATGAAAAAAATGAATCATTTTTGTTCGGCAAGTTGGCCAAGTGATGACCACAACCTCCATCTCAATTTTTCCTAAAGGCAACACCTTTACCCCTGAAAAACTAATAAGAGTAATGTGATATGACTCCAACTTGCTATCTCCCAACCTCAACTTCTTAAAATAATTATAAAATAGAACGGTTGCCTAACTTCCCTTATCGATCGAAATCCTTGCTACCTGACTTTCATGCACCATGATTGTGATGACCAGAGGGTCGTCATGCGAATAAAGTTCACCTAACAAGTCATCTTTAGATAAGCCAATGATAAGATGATATTTATTTACCTTTTTAGGGCGAGTTTCAACGACATCGATCAAGATGACCTATGTGACGTGAGCACAAACCTTCACCTTGTTGAGGCAGTCTTTTCTTTCTATTAGTTCATCTCTGCCGCTTATGTCACCTCTTGCTATAAAATAATACCCAAATGAGATCATCTTGATTTAGTGCATTAGCTCCATTGGCATTTTGGGAAGATTTGGATCATCTTACAAATCATCATCTTTGTCCCTTTTCTTCTCATTCGCCTACTTGAGGGAACTTTGATCATCTTGTGGGTTTTTGCTCATATTACCTATCTGATCGGCCACCTTTGTCAACATATTTCCTTAGTTTTCCTCGTATGATGATATTTTTAATCTAGTTCTTCAAAGCCAAATAATTGATAGTGTTATGGCCATGATCCTTATAAAATTTACATCACTTGCTTTCATCCTTTCTGTTAGGAGGAGCCTTCAATTTTCCTTACCCTTTCATGTCGTTACTCCCTTGAATCTCATCTAAGACATGGTGTACACATAATGTTAATGGGGTACATTCATACAAGTTCTTCAACCTATCAGCGTCTTATTGTCCTTGGACTCTTTCTTCTACTCCGATCTCTTTCCATCACCGACCTTAGAATGGCTTAAATCCTTAGCTTCCATTGCTTATTAAACATTCATAATTTTACTATCTTTGGCCAACAACTCAGACATTGTGCTCGACTTTCAACTGAGCACTCTTCTTAAAAAGTCTGCTCAGCTTTGGATAACCATTGAACACTTGTCCTAGATATGGCCGATCACTCCATCCTTCTTGTCTCAACCTCTTAGATTCTTTCTTGTGCTCCCTTAGCCATCTTGGCTCCATACGTTGATGTGGCCTCACCACTTATGGTCCCAAATAATCAAGCGCAGAGTCCCTACTTAGCCTTTCAAGAATACTTAGTATCTCCATGGAGTAAGTTTCATCATCATAACCAACCATTATGAGGGCGAACGTTATCCTATGGAGTTCCTGTCATCTCTCGATTCAGAGTACTTAGACCTTCTACCTTCATCTCAATATCCCATGTTCATCCTCATGGGATTCTCCATTGCTCTGTCGTGGTGAGTATGTTTCATATATCTTTGTAAGGGTCAGGAGGTGGCAAATTACGACTCATGTAAAAGTTTTTACCCATGTTGGGGTAAATGGGTATGTTCCGAGTCTATTATCACTGACCAAAAATGTCTACATCATTTGTTTCACGCTTTCTTGCATTTCTTCCTGGCCTTTAGCCAAGGTCATTAGTATTCCGTATAGTTCGCCCATACTAAAATGTGTTAAAGGAGGAATTCCTTCTGCAGCGCAACCACTTTCTAGGTTATCATTCAGATTTCATACAGCTTACAAAAATAGAGTACCGCAAATGCCAAAACAGAGTATACCAAAATAGTGACATAAGTCATAGGGAAATGAATCCAAAATAGGGAAAAAATAGATCCGAGTGAGGATTCAAGGAATCGAAGATAATCAAAAGGAAATTGCGGATTCATAGACGCTAACCCAACAAAGAAAAAATGAATTGGATTGGATTCACTATTTCTCAAAACTAGGTATCCTTGAGTTTTAGGAATCAGTAATGGTGGAAAGCAACAAATAGCTTGCCGTTCTCACAGACGATGCCAATTTGTTATCGCCAAAAACTTGTATACTAAATGGGCCTTAACGAGAGTACACTAATTATAGACAATAACAGATAAAAAGATATAAATATTAAAAATGCTAATCTTGAACAAACAATAGAGAATGATAAGAGAAAAAAATGGAAACCAGGTTTACGTAGTTTGGTCTAAGGAGGCTCCTATATCCATAAGTGTAGTATTGATTGTATTGATTCTAATGGGCAAAATCCATAGATGAATGGTTGTTTTAATCTCTCATGATCACTCTAGAAATGGACAACATAATGGTATGAAAAATATATCGCAATCCCTTTACAATAAGGGATAACATGCTATAAATATATTATTATAGGAGAGAGAATGGAGAATGACAAGTGTTATTCCTTCATAGCTTAGGTAGGTACATCTTTTACATGCAAGTGGGGGAGGATAATCATAAGTTTATTATGCACCTATGGACGGGGATATTTGCATATCTCCCACATCTGTACATGATGTGAATGATGTTAATGCCATTTTATCACATGGTATATGCTTGCATCGACAATGTTATGTCGAAGTGTTAACTGTTGTGAGCTAGCTGGGTTAAGTTGACCACTTGTGACACTGAGGTTGACAAGATGAATAGCTGATCCGACCTCCTTTGAGATCAAAGTGAGTCCAATTATCATCTTCTAATTTGTTCATGGGTCACATCATATTGGTACAACATAGGCTAAGGCATTAAATTCAATAACCCAAAATAAATTGGTAGACTTCTTGAAAAACATTATTTATAGGTATCGAATTTGTAGACACCCCATCCTAGTACCCCCTAAGTACCGTCTTAGCGCCCTAGCACTCTTCCTCCCTTTGTAGAACCTAGGATCTACTCCGAGTATTAATCTAAAGGCCATCGAGCATTTTTGGGCCCCATTTGACTCTATTAAACTCTTCGACTTGAGGGAAACTCAATGAAACCTTATAAGTCTCTGAATCCCCTTTCCAACTATCCATACCGTGCGCGAATCGGCCTCACGATTCGCATGAACAATCCTTTTTACTATGAGAATTTATTTAAAGGCAATCGGGCGCTTTTAAGCCTTGTTTGACTCCAGTAAGCTCTCCAATCTAAGATAATCTTAATGAAACCTCGTAGGGATTAAAATCCCCTTTCTAAAGGTCCATACCGTGCATGAATCGGCCTCACGGTTCGCTTGAATGATCATTTTTACTCCAAAAGGTCAGCGGTCATTTTTTATCCCCATTTCAATTATCCAAAATATGCGAATCTTAATGAAACCTCGCAGGGATCTGAATCCTCTTTTTAAAAGTATCGACCTCACGATTCTCATTAACGACCCTTTTTACTCCGAAAATCCCCCATTTAGAGACCATTGGGTGTTTTTGATTCCCGTTTGACTTCGTTCAACTCCTGAACCCGAGAATGGCTTAATGGATTCTTGAAGGGCTCTAAATTCTCTTTATAACATATCTGGTCGTGCGCAATTCGAACTTATGGTTTGCATTTTATGCTCATTTTTTTAAAAAAAGTTAATTTTGGATTACCTATAGACACTCCAGTCCCCCTACCTTGCGATAAGGTGAACTTTCCTTGGCCAACAAGCCAAAGGTTATTCCGATAGGTGGGATAGGGGCCATG
This sequence comes from Sambucus nigra, assembly GCA_949130495.1. NCBI lineage: Eukaryota > Viridiplantae > Streptophyta > Magnoliopsida > Dipsacales > Adoxaceae > Sambucus > Sambucus nigra. The sequence goes on from OX422207.1 coordinate 151,584,245, forward strand.
CCGATCCTCACCCCCTAAACCTTAATTTGGAACTATTTAACGAGACCATGGCCTCACTCCTAGGGAACTCCTTTTAAGCAATTAGAAACATTTTCTCGAAATCAGAGCACCGTCATTCCCAAAAAACCCAATTTGCCAACATTCTTTCCATTTCTCTTACCTCACTTTCATACCACCTTTGGCCACTTACCTCACCCTACTTCACCACCATTACATCACCATAAAATCAACATGCTCTATTTCAAAAATCAGTAGCAAAGTATTCAAGGAGTTATTTTCCTACTCTTATCTAGTTTATCCATTTAGTATTATTCACTCACTTTGTTCCCATTTTGATATTCTTTTGTCTTATTTCATTATCTCACATCAACTAATATCCTTTTTTATTAGTAGTATACACATAACATATTTTCATAAAAATCCAAAATAGACCAAAAAGAGGGTTTACTTGTAAACTCCAAAAGTAAGATTTCCTCCCTTGTTCACATTTTAACACTTAATCACGCTTTCTTCAAAAACATTCAAAGAGTAGTCTTAAATTTGGGTTTATGGGTTAAACCCCACCCCTATGACATATTGAACTGCGTGGATTTTGATGCCCCTTGGGCTACTTAGGCGTCTCGAGCCAATCCTGGGATTCGAGTCCTATTTTTCCTATTTTATGCTTTTATACCATATGGTATTTATTTTGCGAATCACGAGCTCCTACATATTTGTTTCTCGTTCGACATGCATATTCTCTTTTCTATAGCAACTCATGATCCGGCGGACCCTCCCATTATATATTTATGTCATTTTTGGGTACACTCCTTAAGATGATTCCATTTCGTCTTTCCCATGACGTGATTCAGATAATTTCCTTCTCTCGTTTTTCACATTACACATACACCATGCTTTGGAGAAAATGAGAATATCAACATGGCCCATGAGAGACCAAAAGGGCAGAGTGGGTGCCTAACACCTTCCCATTTTGTAACTTAGTCCCTGAACCCTTAATTCATTTGGTTTCGTATGTATCTGTATGACTTTGATGTTGTTCTCCCGAGACGACTACATTTCTTTTGCCTATTTTAAGCAAAATAGGCTCACGACTCCATTCCTTCGTGTTATCACGTTTTTTACGAAAAATGATTTATTTTCGAGGTAGCCCGTGAAGATACTAGCATGAGTGGCAGAAAGAGAACTCCCGTATCCTCGAATACCCATATGTGCATGGTGGGAAGAGAGGGAGACCTTTCCGATTGTTCCCCTCCAGTATCACTTTTGGTGTAGTCCTACGTCGCAGGAATTCGACCCGGACGGCCATAGTGGCGACTCCACTGGGGACTCTTTTAGAGGACTAGACTCTATTTTCACATGGGTGTTGTTTCTTTTCTCTCCTACTTTGCTATGTGTACATATGGCTCCACTTGTATGTTCTCACTACTCATGTGCTTACATCTTGTGTATATATCTCATCCCTATCATGATGACCATCTATACCATACTATTTTCTTACCACATGTATATATCACCTTCTTGTTACATACTTCATATTTTACTCACTTTTATATGTTCACCATGTTTCATCCTATGCTTAGTTGTATACATTCACCATGTTTTGTAAGAGTGCATTCTAGAAAAATTGTATACATCTAGTAAATTTTCTACACAAAGTTTTCTAATGGTTTTTAAGTCTAAAACATCCTTAGAGTTTCAAAGATTCGAGTTTTCATTATCATATGAAATAGTGATCATTGTTTTCACCTTGTTGGATTTTGTTCTACACTTGAACATTGGGTTTTGCGGTAAATAAGCGAAGGAGTTCGTGTTCAACATCGTAGACGTTTCCAAGCTACATCGGTGGACACTGAGGCGTTCGTGGACGCGAGTGTTGTGGACACGTATCACGAAATGATTCGCATAGGCATTGTGGAGGAGTGGTTGAAGATCAGAGAAGCGTCAAGACCCGTGGGGATCGAGTCATTGAGTAAGTGTATCTTTGAACTTTATAAAACCATATCATAGTGATTATCTGGTTTGGGGCGTCCGAAGTTTTTTCCCTTAGTGGTTTCCACGTACATCCGACATTGTGGTTAAGTTAAAATTGGTTCACATCTTGGTGCGGTTTATAGAAATTTTAAAAAGAGTTTTTTTAATAAATGAAATTATTTTGTCATCCTTAAAATACTTTCGCATTAAAAAGAGGCCTATAAGGCTCATGAACCCAAAATCCTCTTTTCCCGTGCCATGAGACCACCTGCTCCTAAACTTGTTTGGGTCCCAAAAGATTATCAACATGCCTCGCATGCCGCACTTGAAAATGATCCACTGCTAGCTCAACTACCGATCCCAAATCTTGCCCAGCCAGGGACCAATCTGTCGGTGGCCATGGATCCTAAGGAAGAAGAACTAAATAAGGTCAAGGATATTCGACTGGGTCAAGATCATAGGGGACTACATGGACAACACTCACATGTCCCCTATCCTAAAGCCATGCTACCAGAGAATTTAGGATGCCAGATATTGAGAAATTCGGGGGGCAGCGAACCCTCGATTGTGAATCTACGTAGCTATCACCAAGCCACAATCCTCCTTGGGACTTTAGAAGAGATAATGGCCCTAATGTTTCAACAGACCCTAAACGAAGGTCCCTTAAGTGGTTCTTGTCCAACGAGGAATCCAAAAATTCATAGTTAGGAGGATGTGGCTAGATAATTCATTTCACAGTAACAATGTGTAATTTAAAGTTACACGCAGAAACCTGAAGGTACTCAAAAAGATTGTTGGTGAGTCAGTCATTAGTTTTATCGGAAGGTGGAGAGAAAAAGTTGATACTATGACCAACAAGCCATCAGAAAAAGATCAAGTGAGTATAGTAAAGAAAAACATTATGCCCTATATCCAAGCATCGATAAAAGGACAATACTACCCACATATCATAGCCCTCCGGGAGGTTGGTGTAGATATTGAAGAAGGGTTTGCTAGTTTTAAAGTGGAATCTGAACCAAAAAGGCTGACCAAAAATTTTTCACCAAAAAAGTATGACAAGACGACAAGCACCTCAATCTCAACAATCAATAACATATCCCAGCGTGTCACTTCCTAGACACCTGAAAGTTGTCCCAATCCTTCCACAAAAAAGTATATTGAACTCTACGCTTCCCTATCAAAATTATACCAAGAATTGCATCGTAAAATCTCATCAATCCATTGGAACCCCGATCGTTACCAAATCCCCTTCTTAAGAAGTTTAGACATGACGCTCACTGTGATTTTCACCAAATTGCAAGACACACCACTGATTAGTGTTTCCACCTCAATGTGACATCGTGCCTATGTTTGTAAGGACATGATGTTATAAATGTACGAGTTAGAATCTAGGAATTTTCTGCGTGTCCTGGATCGCAGTTAGTATGTACTATACCGCTACATACGACACGTCAACACGATCATCCATGACGGCCTTGATCTGAATCCTCATATCCATCATCTTCATACGTGCATCATGCAACATGCAACATGCTCTTCAATCGTTCCCCTACTCCAATCACGATTATGGTAAAATAATTTATTTGGAGTGTTTATTATTTACATAAATATTTGGGAAATTTTTATAAAATATTTTTAAGGGTCTGGAACGTTTTTACTTTGGAAGAATTTTTTTTCTAAGTGTAAAGGTGAAAGAAAAAAATGTCACTGGCGTTGTTCGAGCGACATTCCTCTCACGCAAAGTCGTTCGAGCAACGTGGCAATCCGTTCGAGAGACAACTCTTTTTTGTTCGAGCGACACGCCGCCTCGATTTCTGTATTTATAGCAGTGCTCATTCTGCACGATTTTCAAGTCTTTAGCACTCACATTTCTGCAGAACTTTTGCATATTTTCAGGCTTCATTTTTCATATGTTTTTAACCTTTTTGATTAACAAATCATTCCCAAACATATATGTGCGTCTTATAAACCCTAGATGTAGTTGTTCTACTCATCTGGAGTAATCTTGTGGACAAGAAGGATGTTCTCCATTGCTGAATTGGAGCTCTTACAAAATCTCTTGTAGAAAACACCGACGATAACGAGCCGACACCTGCGGGTATTCGTGTGTCACTGTATTTCTCTGTAATTTTAAGTTGTTATGAATTATAGTGAAATAAAAATGGTTTTGCCCCTTCGATGGATTTTTCCTCATATTGTGATTGACTTTGCATGCTTAGTTTGATTTAATTAGTTTGTCACAATTTGTTTGCAAAAGTTAGGATTTTTGGGATTAAAAATTGGAATTTAATTAAACAAGTTAATCATTGATTGCTGGCGCACTCTCAAATTTGTATCATAGACTATTACACAATTATACCGTGTAACTTTTTTCGCAAAATTTTTCTGGATATTAATTTTGGTCTAGAAATTGATTTTTGAAAAAGCGCAATTTCAATGGAAAACCTGTATAGTCGAGTGCAAATTTTTGACGGATCAAATTATGCATATTGAAAAGCCCATATGAAATCTCACTTAATGGCCATTGACGAACGTGTTTGGGTTGTGTGTGAAAGAGGCTGGACGACTCCCACTGTCACTGTAGTTAATGTAACTACTTTAAAATCTGTGACTACATGGACTGAGGATGAATTTAAATGGAGAACATATAATTGACGCGGGCTTAGTGCAATTACCGAAAACATCACCCCCGACAAGTTCTGACGATTCATGACGTGTACCACGTCTAAAGAAGCATTGGATTTTCTTCAACTTACCCATGAAGGAAATAATGCAGTTAAATAATCAAAATTGTAAAATTTGACTACACAATTTGAGACAATCACCATGCTTGAATCTGAGTGTTTTGATGAATTCTATGCACGCTTATCTCATATTGTTAACCTAGTTTCAATTTAGGTGAACACACTCCTGATGCTAGAGTAGTTAAACGATTTTGAGATCTCTGCCTAAATGTTTTATCCCTAAAGTCACTGTGCTAAATTCTTTAGGAAATTTGAGTAGACTAAAATTAGAAGAATTGGTAGGAGACCTAAAATTGACATGTTTCCTAATACGATAAAATCAAAAAAATAAAGGGGTAGCACTTAAAGCCCAGGCTAGGAAGAGTGAGGGGTCAGCAAGAAAGAGAGGTGAGTCGTCTAGGAGAAGAGAGGAGGAGTTGTCTAATTCTAAATTTGATTTTGACTTATACGATTTGGCCTTGTTTGCAAAAAAAATCAGGAAATTTCTCAAATTAAAGAACAATGGCAATTTCAAAGATAAAAAGAATTTTGAGAAAAATAAATTTGAAAATAAAAATAAAAAGGATGCGCCTAAGAAAGACGAGGAGAGATGTTATGAGTGTGACGGAAGAGGTCATAAGGCATTTTAGTGTCCTACTAGGTTGCGACGTCAAGGCAAAGGCAAAGCTGCTCTTAAGGTCTCCCTTGTTGGAGTTTGTTCTACACTTGAACATTGGGTTTTGCGGTAAAGAATCGAAGGAGTTCGTGTTCAACATCGTAGATGTTTCTAAGCTATATCGGTAGACACCGAGGCAATTGTGGACGCGAGTGTTGTGGAAAATTATCGCGGAATGATTCGCGTGGGCACTGTAGAGGAGTAGTTGAAGATAAGAGAAGCGTCAAGACTCGTGGAGATCAAGTCGTTGAGTAAGTCTGTCTTTATGCTTTGTAAAACCATATCATAGTGATTGTCTGGTTTGGGCCGTCTGAGATTTTTTCCCTTAGTGATTTTCTCGTACATCTGGTGATGTGAGTATTCTTTAATTTATTTTACTTGCCTTAGTCACTAGATGCATGTTTAGGATTAATCAACATAAAATTTAGTTAAGTTAAAATTGGTTCACAACTTAGTGTGGTTTATAAAAATTTTAAAAAGAGTTTTTTAAAAAAGATAAATTGTTTTGTCATCCTTAAAACACTTCCGCATTAAAAACCGATCTACAAATTGGTATCTGAGCTATAAATATATTTTTCATTGTGTTGATCCCTTGTGTTTTTAAGGATGAATTTCGGAGGATTTGAAAGTTTTCGTGCTCCTATTTTTTATGGCACAAATTATGCTTATTGGAAAATGAAAATGATAAGTGCTTTAAAATCAATTGATGAGCACGTGTGGTTAGCGGTAAAAAATGGTTGGACTCCACCAGTTAAACGAGAGGGTGAGACCCCCACACTGAAACCCGTTGAGTCATGGACCGAAGCCGAACAAAGACTTGCACTTTACAACTCTAAAGGTTTTAATGTAATTTCTTCACATTTCACACCAGAAGAGTACAATAGAATCATTACTTGCGAAACTTAAAAAGAGGCTTAGGATCAAATTGCACTTACTCACGAGGGCACTAGCACGGTTAGGGCGTCTAAGCTACAAAACCTCACTACACAGTTTGAGACAATTGAGATGTTAGAGAGTGAGTCGTTTGATGAGTTTTACGCTAGGTTGTCCAATATTATCAACTCGTCGTTTAACTTAGGAGAGAAGATTCGCGACAACCGTGTGATAATGAAAATTTTGAGATCTTTACCGAGTAGGTTTGATGCGAAAGTGATGATTTTAAACTCCTTAGGTATGCTTGAATCAACGAAACTTGAAGAGATTATAGGTGACCTACAAACTTATGAACTCGATATGTTTACCTCCAAGCAAGTGCCAAAGAAAGAAAAGGGAATTTCTTTGAAAGCCCGGAAGGAGGAGGCTAAAGTTTCGATTGAAGATTTCGATTTTAAGGATTTAGCCTTGTTGGTCAAGAAGTTCAAAAAGTTTATTAAATTTCAAAAGCAATCGAAAGATGCCAAAAAGTTTGAGAAATTCAAGAACAATAAGGTAGAGTCCACCCCTAAGAGTGAGAAAATTAATAGGGTTGAGTCGGATCGGCATTTTGGGTGTGAGGTGTATGGTCACAAGGTTGCCAACTGTCTCACTAGACTTAAGAAAGAGGTCAAGAAATCGATAGCTTATAATGCCTCCTTAAGTGATAATGATACGGAAGAGGGAGGGAGTTCTTCCAACGAGAGCAAGTTTGTTGCTTTCTTGGCATGTCATGCGAGCTACGGTGATAAATCTTTCCATGAAGATTCTCACGTGCTAGACACTTTCAAGTCCGTTGAATCCCAAGTGAGTGAGGGTGAAGCGAGTGAGGAAGAGGAGGTTGATGTGAAAGAGTTATAAGTTGCCTTTAATGAATTGTACGCCGAAGCGATGAAGGTGAAAAAGGCAAACTCAAAATTGCATGCTAGGTTGAATGAGCATGCCGTAGAAAATAATGATGCTTTGATTAAGGATCTTAGGGCACGGGAGAATATGCTTAGGGAGAAATTAGAATATATGGAGAAAGAGAGAGATAGTCTTCGTGGTTTTATGGAGACTTTGAAAAAGGAGATTCTAGAGTTTGAGGAGTCTAGGATTAGTGAGTTAGAGGAGAAGTTGAAAGACTTGAGTAAGGTGAAGTTTGACTTGGAATATAAATCGGAGACGATGGATAGGATGTTAGGCACCGTCTAAGTCAAAGGTGATAGGTGTGGTATAGGCTATGATGATAGATTTGTTCCCATTCGCAAAGCCAATACCAACCATGTGAGAGAGCCCACTAGGAACGTAGGGAGAGGTCGACATTTTGGTAATCATTCCTGCCATATTTATACATGCACACATTGTGGTAGGAAAGGTCACCTTAGACATTTTTACTATGACCTTAGGAATGCTCCTAGGAAGTTAAGGAATAAAGTCGTTTCGGTTCTCAAAACCCCCGTGCATAATTTCACACCTACTTGGGTTAGAAAATTAGACTTAGAGGCTTTAGGACTTAGAGGCTTCAGGACTTACACTTCACGGTTCTCATTTGGTTGCACTTGATTCTTCCCATGCTAGATATAAAGGATGATTGTGTTGCCAAGTTTGTCATCCGCTAGTCTTTGCATCATGATTTATATCTTGGTAGTGTTATAACATGTGTATTTTTTGTATCATACATTTAATTTATTTGAGTCTTGTTTGAAAAAATACAAAAGGAATTTATTTTTTTGAGAAAATACAAAAAGATTTTTGGTTTCATATTAGTTTCTAAAAATACAAAAAGATTTTGCTTTTATTTGACTCAAAATATGTTGAAAAACCAAAAAGATTTTCGGTTTGTTTTTGAGTTACATGTTTAATGTGGCATATTGGTGTGCTTGGACCCCCATCCTTTCATTATTTATATGGCTAGGACATTTTATCATAATTATTGATGCTTAGAATGATCTTAACCATTGTATTATGGGGCTGTTTCGAAGTTGATATGCAATTTGATTAGACTTTGTATATATTCCATCTTTGCACACACGCATGAGTATATATGAATGTTTGACTTCTCTTGCATATTTGAGTTTGGTGAGACGTTCTTATCTCAATCTTGTCATATACATGTAAGCAAACTTAAGGAGCAGGTGTGCATGTAAGAACCATTTACCGTGAGGATTGAATATTAAAAATATGAGGAGTGTTCATGGGAAAGGGCTACGAGAGTGCAAAATTGACTCGTCGTGAAATCCACCGTTTAAAAGATCCCAAAAGAAAATCAAGGCCATAAAAAGAAACAAAAGCCAAATATAGGGCCAATAGGATTTTCTCTAAGTTGATAATGATAGAAACCTCAAAAGAGATTGAAAAAGTATATATATATATATATATATATATATATATATATATATATATATATATATATATATATATATATATGAGGGAGTTTGGTTAAAGAAAATTTATACGGGTTTGCACCATAAATCCTATCATTTAAAAGTCGTATCTTGACTCTATTGTTTATAGAGTCATCAAAATTTCGGTGCGTATGATGTTTGTTTAATTAATTAAGCTCACATCTTTAATCGTCACATATGACTAAAATAAAGTTTGATGATTTATCGCTATCAATTGGAGCTTCGTGATCGTTTTGATGTGTTAAAAGTTTGATTCATTTGTTGTAGTTCACGCCCATAGATTCCATGTTCATGTTTGAGCACATCGATACTATGTTAACATGTAACTCATGTTGATTTTTATTTTTTGTTTTCTGTTTTGGTTCTGTTTTACTGCTTTGAGCTCCTTCCAATTAAGTTTTTTTAGAAATGTTTTTCACTAGGCGAAACCTTAAGACTTTCTGCACTGGAATTGAGATTTTAGAATGTCGTTCAAATGACATAGAGGGTTCTTTTGATAGACATCCTAATGTAGCGCGATGCACTGGTTTGAGCGACTTGCCCATGTCGTTCAAACGACAAGGCGATGTCATTCAAATGACCATATGAGAATTGATGTTATTCTGTTTCAGTACCTGTCGCATTCTGTAATAATATTTTTGGTATTGTTGGTCGCTTCTGATCAGTTTATGCAGTTCACATTGATAGATTTGATTATTATGCTGCATTGTGTCACACCTGCTTAGATTTATCATTCATTATGTGTGACTGTTGCTGTTTGCTAGCTACGTATTAGATTTTTTTTTATCATTATTAGCTGGTTGCACATGTTTATCCAAATATATTTTATTGGTTATCTGATGCTAGATATGTTTATCTTTTCACCGGGTTGTCTATTTGAGACAAGAAGGGGGAGAGATGTATGTGATGTAGGGGGAGATTTTGTTTGTTGAGCATATAACTTTTGTTGCATTACACATTGATATCATATGCTTTCATGCTTATATGTTGGTATTAATTAGTTTGCACAAATTGGTATCCATATCTTGCCCACATGTTTAACAAATGATTTGGACTTTAAATTTACATATTGGTATTAATAATACATATTGGTATCATAATGTTTTATAATTCCTCCATACTTCACTGGGTATTTGTCTATTTCATGTGTGTAGCTATGCTTAAAGAGATCCGAGATTTCAAGACTAAATCACATCCAGACATTTCATGCTTGCCGGACCACCAGTTTCTTTTCTTGTCCTATAATGTTCTATTTTGGGTTTATGGGATGGGATTTAGGCGTCATACGTCTTGACGACTCGGCTTAGGCATTTCACTGCTGGGTTTTGTCCCAGAATAGTCAAAGGGGGAGATTTGTAAGGACAAAAATTTTAATTGAGTCAATTGTAGTTTTTAATTTATTCCTAGAACAAAACATTGAGTTTGAGTCATAGATAGATTTTATTTGTCACGATCCCACACAGTCTATAACATAAAGTTTATTAAAGACATTGCAGCAAAGCTTCAAAGATTTATCATGTCGGTTTATGGTGCATATTTCGTCTTCAATTAAATTGCGTTGCGAGATCGCTCAAGTATGAATGCATAACGTTAATGGGACTCGAAATTTATTTTTAAATGTTTTAAGGATGTTATTTTATTAAAGAAATATTTAAAAAATGTTTTTAATGTGTTTGAAAATGTTTACACTTCATTTTATTCTGCGATAAGGATGGATTAGAGTTGTATAAAACATAAACTCTAATTGTTTCTTGTTCAAACGACATTAGTAGTCGTTCAAGAGAGATAAGCACGTCGTTCGAACGACATGTTAATAGTATACATCTAGTACGTTTTATGCACAAAGTTCTCTAAGTGTGCAGTCCAGAAAAATTGTATACATCTAGTACATTTTATGCACAAAGTTTTCTAAGGGTTTTTTTAGTCTAAACATCCTTAGAGATTCAAAGATCCGAGTTTTCATTATCATATGCAATAGTGATCTTTGTTTGCACCTTGTTGGAGTTTATTCTACACTTGAACATTGAGTTTTACGGTAAAGAAGCGAAGGAGTTTATGTTCAACATCGTAGACATTTCCAAGCTACATCAGTGGATACAGAGGCATTCGTAGACTCGAGTGTTGTGGACAGGTATCACGAAATTATTCGCGTGAGCATTGTGGAGGAGTGGTTAAAGATCAGATAAGCGTCAAGACCCATGGGGATCGAGTCATTGAGTAAGTCTATCTTTGAACTTTGCAAAACCATACCATAGTTATTGTCTGGCTTGTGGCGTCCGAGGCTTTTTCCCTTAGTAGTTTCCTCGTACATCCGGCGTCGTGGTTAAGTGAAAATTGGTTCACAACTTGGTATGGTTTATAAAAAATTTAAAAAGAGTTTTTAAAAAAAGAAAAATTATTTTGTCATCCTTAAAACACTTCCGTATTAAAAAGGGGCCTACAAGGCTCATGAACCCGAAATCCTCTTTCCCCATGACATGAGACCACCTGCTCCTAAACCAGTTTGGGTCCTAAAATATTATCAACATGCCTCGCATACCACACTTGAAAACGGGCCACTGCCAGCTCAACTACCGATCCGAAATCTTACCCAAACAGGGGCCAATCTGTCGGTGCCCATGGATCCTAAGGAAGGAGAACTAAACAAGGTCAAAGAAGGCCTTAAGCTGATGTCAAAGAAATTTGACTGGGTCAATATCTTAGGGGACTACATAGACTACACTCACATGTCCCCTATCCTAAAGCCATACTACCAGAGAATTCAGGATGCCAAACATTGAGAAATTCAAGGGGCAGCGAACCCCCGATTGTGCATCTACGTAGCTATCACCAAGCCATAACCCTCTTTGGGACTTTAAAAGAGATAATGGACCAAATATTTCAACAAACCCTAAAAGAAGGTCCCTCAAGTGGTTCTTGTCCCTCGAGGAATCCAAAAATTCATAGTTTGGAGGATGTGGATAGAGAATTCATTTCACAGTGACAATGAGTAATTGAAAGTTACATGCAGAAACCTGAAGCTACTAAAAAAGAATGTTGGGGTGCGAGTTAGTAGTTTTATCAAAAGGTGGAGAGAAAAAGTTTCTACTATGACCAATAAGCCATAAGAAAAAGATCAAGTGAGTATAGTAAAGAAAAACTTTATGCCTATATCCAAGCATCGATAAGACGACAATACTACCCACATATCAGGGTCCTCTAGGAGGCTGGTGTAGAGATTGAAGAAGGGATTGCTAGTTTTAAATTGGAATCTGAACCAAAAAGGCTGACCGAAAATTATTCACCAAAGAAGTATGATAAGACGTCACGCACCTCAATCTCAACAATCAATAACATATCCCATCCTATTACTTCCTAGACACCTGAAATTCGTCCCAATCCTTCCAGTAAAAAGCATATTGAACTCCACGCTTCCCTATCAAAATTATACCAAGCCTTGCATTCCCGAAATCTCATCAATCCATTGGAAATCCTGTCGTTACCAAATCCCCTTCTTAAGAACTTTAGACATGACGCTCACTGTGATTTTCACCAAATCGCAGGACACACCACTGATCAGTGTTTTGACCTCAATGTGACACCCCGCTTATGTTTGTAAGGACATGATTTTATAAATGTTCGAGTTAGAATCTAGGAATTTTCTGTGTCCTAGATCACAATTAGTATGTCTTATACCGCTACATTCGACACGTCAACACGATCATCCAAGACGGCATTGATCTGAATCCTCGCATCCATCATCTTCATACGTGCATCATGCAACACGCTGTGTGCTCTTTAATTGTTCCCACTACTCCAATCACGATTATGGTAAAATAATTTATTTGGAGTGTATATTATTTACATAAATATTTGGGAAAATTTTATTAAATATTTTTAAGGGTCTGGAACGTTTTTACTTCGAAAGATTTTTTTTCGAAGTGTAGAGGCGAAGGAAAAAAGTCGCTGACGTCGTTCGAGCAAGACTCACCTGTCGTTCGAGCGACATTGGCATCTTGCACAAAGTCATTCGAGCGACGCGGCATTCCGTTCGAGCGACAACTCTTTTTCGTTCAAGCGACGCACCGCCTCGATTTCTGTATTTATAGAAGTGCTCATTCTACAAGATTTTCAAGTCTTTATAACTCACGTTTCTGCAGAACTGCTGTATATTTCTAGACTTCATTTTTCATATTTTTTCAACCTTTTTGATTTACAAAGCATTCTCAAACATATATGTGAGTCTTATAAACCCTAGATATAATTATTTTACTCAGATAGAGTAATCTTGTGGAGAAGTAGTCTGTTCTCCATTACTGAATTGGAGCTCTTGCGGGATCTCTTGCAGAAAACATCGACAACAACGAACCGACACCTGCGGGTATTCGTATGTCACTATATTTCTCTGTAACTGTAAGTTGTTACGAATTATAGAGAAATAAAAATGGTTTTGCCCCTTTGGGGGATTTTTCCTCATATTGTGATTGAATTTTCATGCTTGGCTTGATTTAATTAGTCTGTCAAAATTTGTTTGCAAGAGTTAGGATTTTTGGGATTAAAAATTGGAATTTAATTAAATAAGGTAATCATTGATTGTTGGCGCACTATCAAATTGGTATCAGAGCCTATTACACAATTATACCGTGTAACGTTTTTCGCAAAAATTTTCTGGAAATCAATTTTGGTCTAAAAATTAATTTTTGAAAAAGCACAATTTCAATTGAAAACTTGTATAGCCGAGTACCAATTTTTGACGGGTAAAATTACGCATATTGAAAAGTCTATATGAAATCTCACTTAAAGGCCATTGACAATGTGTTTGGGTTATGTGTGAAAGAGGGTGGATGACTCCCACTGTCACTGTAGTTAACATAACTACTTTAAAATATGTTACTACATGGACTGAGGATGAATTTAAATGGAGAACATATAATTGACGCGAGCTTAGTGCAATTTTCGGAAACATCACCCCTGACGAGTTCTGACGTGTACCACGTCTAAAGAAGCATGGGATTTTCTTTAACTTACCCATGAAGGCAATAATGCAGTTAAAAATTCAAAACTGCAAAATTTGACTACAGAATTTGAGACAATCACCATGCTTGAATCTGAGTGTTTTGATGAATTCTATGCACGCTTATCTCATATTGTTAACACTAGTTTCAATTTAGGTGAACACATTCCTGATACTAGAGTAGTTAAAAGATTTTGAGATCTCTGCCTAAACGTTTTATACCTAAAGTCACTGTGCTTAATTCTTTAGGACATTTGAGTAGTCTGAAATTAGAATAATTGTTAGGAGACGTCCAGAATTATGAAATTGACATGTTTACTAATACGATAAAATCAAAAGATAAATGGGTAGCACTTAAAGCCTAGGCTAGGAAGAGTGAGGGGTCAGCAAGAAAGAGAGGTGAGTCGTCTAGGAGAAGAGAGGAAGAGTTGTCTGATTCTGAGTTTGATTTTGACTTAGAAAATTTGACATTGTTTGTAAAAAATTTCAAGAAATTTCTCAAATTAAAGAAAATTGGAAATTTCAAAGATAAAAAGTATTTTGAGAAAAAAAAATTTGAAAAAAAAATGAAAAGTATAAAAAGGACACGCCTAAGAAAGATGAGGAAAGATGTTATGAGTGTGAGGGTAGAGTTCATAATGCATTTGAGTGTCCTATTAGGTAGCGACATCAAGGCAAATGCAAAGCTGCTCTTAATGCCTCCCTTAGTGACAACAATGAGGTCGAGTCGATGGATTCTGGAGATGAGTTACCGCATGAATGTAACTTCACCGCATTCATGGCTCGTCATGTGAGTACTGACAGTGCTCCTCGCGACGATGAGGATGCTGCTTCATAGGGACACCTCGACGATGGAGGCGATGTGAGTGAGGGGGAGGATGATGTACGTGAGAGAGAGGGTGATTTATGACGCGCTTACGTTGATTTATATCCTGATTCTTTTAAAACTAGAAAGCGTAACAAAGCGTTATCACTTAGGATAGTTTCCTTAGAGAAAGATTTAGGAGAGACGAGAGAGGGAGTCCTTCATTAGCACTGCCTTGAGAGACAGATATACCGTTTGTGTTGAGAGAGAGAGAGAGATGTTTAGAGAAAGAGAAAGGGTACTTGACCAAGAAAGTGGCTAGTCTTACGAGTGAGCTCCAGATCTCCATGGACACTCGAAAGAAACTTGAAGCCCTTATAGCCCGACTTACTCATGACATTGAGATAGCCAGGGAGGTCAAGGTAAATATAGAGGACATATCTAAAAAGATGGGAAATATGCCCCTACTTTAGGTTTTGGTGAAAGGCAGGGAATTGGTTTTGATGGTGCCTCCATATCCCATGTGACACCGGAACCAGTTATTGAGTTTACTACGAATCCATATGGCCATCACCAAAAACCTCGAGGAAGAGTTCGGCCAAGAAAAGCAAACCAAGGTCGGCCAAAGACTGTGTACTTCTGTACCTACTACAAAAGAAAAGGTCCACCTTAGGGAGTTTTGCTATAGTTTGGGTTGGACACGACGTACATTTGCTCCACCACGTGCCACTAGCGATTTTTTAAGTCTTAGAGAGCAGGCTGAGTTTCTAGTCGCCACTTCTCAGAGTCTAATGAAAGAGTTCTAACGGATTTCTATGCCATCAGCAAACACTTCTAATATCCCGACTAGAGCCAACAATGATAAGGGTAAACAGAAGGTTACCTCATCTTGGGTGCCTAAACTGGACGCAAAAGCCCTTGTTGTTCATGTTACTCTTATAGCACGTAACACTTCTCAGTGGTATTTCGATTGTGGGTGCTCCAGGCACATGATAAGTGATGTCTCATTTTTTACCTACCTAGAGGATCGAAGGAAGGTAAAGTCACCTTTAGAGATGGGAGAAAATCTAGCATAGTAGGATGAGGTACAATAGATATGCCAGAATTTCCTAAGCTAGAGGATGTTTTGTACGTCAAAGGTTTGAAAGCAAACCTTCTCAGCATTAGCCAGCTGTGCGACGCTGAATTTGTAGTAAAGTTTGACCGAAACGAATGCAATGTTTATGATCAAGTAGGTAAACTTCTATTGTAAGGGGTGAGAACTGAAGATAATTGCTATGAGATTGTTCCCAAGTTTTCATTTATCTGCAACAGCACCACAATCACTCCTATGGATCTGTGGCATCAATGTCTAGGTTATGTGAATTTTAGAGATTTGGAGAGATTAGATAAGAAGGACCTAGTACGTGGCTTTCCATCACTTGGAAAGCCGACTTCCACGGGTTGTGGACCCTGCCAGTTAGGAAAGAAAGTATATAGCCCCCACAGGAATTTAAATTCCATAACCACTTCACGAGTGCTTGAGTTGATATACATGGATCTTATGGAACCTACTCGTACTGAGAGTTTGGGTGGTAATAGGTATATCCTCGTGATGGTAGATGATTTCTCTCATTACTCGATTGTAGATTTTCTGAGAGAGAAATTCGATGCTGTGGAATTTCTCATGACCAAGTGCCATATCCTGAAAAATAAACACGGAGTCACTATCAATAGAATACGTAGTGATAATGACACTGAGTTTAAGGAAGATAAAGTAGATCTTTATTAAGATAGCCTCAGGATCAAACATATATTTTTATCCGTGAAGACTCCTGAGTAAAATGGGATTGTTGAGAGGAATAATTGGACGATTCAGGAGATGGCTAGATCTATGCTTCTAGGTCATAGAGTTTCTAGGAGATTTTGGGCAGAGGCGGTGTCTACTGCATACCACAAGGTAAATAGGGTTTACCTTCATTTATACACACTTAAGACTCCCTACGAATTATTGACCAGAAAGAAGCCTAACCTATCACATTTTAGTGTCTTTGGGAGTAAATGCTACATCCTACGTGAGAGAGAGAAATTAGGAAAGTTCTACTCCCGAAATGACGAGAGGATACTATTAGGATATTCATCGACTAGTAGAGCATATCGGGTTTTAACCTGAGTAGCTCTAAGGTTATGGAGTCAATAAACGTCACCATGCAAGATGAAGAACCACCGACGTTTATTGATTCTAACCTTATAAGTGAGGATGACGCACTTCCTACTGATGATGAGTGGACCCTATTTTTTATGTAGGAGACACTCATGCTTGGGTTTACAAGATTCATGATCCTACTTCTATTCTAGGAGATCCCACCCTAGGGGTCAAGACTCGTGATCAGCTAGAGAACATTGTTCGCCATATTTACTTCACGTCCAAAGTCGAGCCCAAGAATTATAAGGAAGCACTCAAAGATGAACACTGGATATACGCTATGCAGGATGAGTTTTTTCAATTTAGAAAGAATTATGTCTGGGAACTGGTCCCCCGACCTAGTGAGACAAATGTGATAGGTACCAAGTGGATCTTCAAGAATAAGGTGGATAAGACTGGTACTATTATTCAAAATAAGTCTAGGTTAGTCGCTCAAGGATACACACGGATAGAGGATGTAAAATTTGATGATACATTCGCTCCTATTATGAGGGTTGAGTCTGTCCAATTACTACTTGCCATCGCATGTCATCTGTGCTTCAAGTTATATCAGATCGATGCCAAGAGTGTCTTTCTGAATGGCATTCTATAAGAGGAGGTTTACGTGAAATAACCAAAAAGGTTTGAAGACCCTAAGCACCCTAGTCACATCTACTATATTAGGAAATCCTTGTATGGTTTAAAGTAAGCACCCCGTGCTTGGTACAAGAGGCTTACTTCCTATCTCTTAACTCGTGGCTTAAAGAGAGGGGGATTTGATATGACATTGTTCAATAGGAGAGATGACGGTTCTATTTTGGTTGCCCAGGTCTATTTGGATGACATATTCTTTTGATCCACGTGCTCCCAGCATGCTCACCACTTTGAGGAGGAGATGAAGAGTGAATTTGAGATGAGCATGGTTGGTGACCTTACTTTCTTCCTTGGTCTTCAGGTTCATCAGCTAGAGGATGGTATGTTCATCTCCCAATCCAAATATGCTAGAGACCTTGTGAAGAAATTTGTTTTAGATTCCTCTAAGCATGCACGTATCCCGATGAGTACCTTAACAAAGCTTAGCAAGGAAACTTGAGGTAAGGACGTAGAGAAAACCTTGTATCGGAGTATGATATGTAGTCTTCTTTTCTTGACTGCCAGTCATCCAGACATCGCCTTTAGTGTTAGAGTTTGTGCACGATATCAGGCATCCCCCAAAGAGTCACAGTTACTCACTCTTAAACATATTATCAAATTCGTGAGTGGGACTCTCTCACTTAACATTTTGTATTCCATTGATACCAATGACAATTTATTCGCCTATTTGGATGCCGATTGGGCCAGGGATGCATACGGATATAGGAGCACTTCTGGTGGGTATTTATTTTTTGGTTCTACACTTGTCTCTTGGTTGAGCAAGAAGCAAAAATCCACCTCTTTGTCCACTGCGAAGGCTGAGTACATAGCCGTCGGGAGTTGTTGCACACAACTTCAATGGATGAAGCAGATGTTGGAGGATTATGGGATATCACATGACACCATGACTATTTCCTGTGATAACACGAGCGTGATACACATATCCCGTAATCCAGTACAACATTCGCGCACAAAGCACATTAGGATATGCGAGCACTCTATCCGTGAGCTTGTAGAAGATAAGGTTGTATCCTTGAGTTTTTTGTCTACCGACCTCCAGTTAGCCGATATTTTCACGAAGCCTTTAGATGCCCTTAGATTCGAGGGTCTTAGGAAGTCTTTAGGAATTTGCACAGTTGACTGAGGGGTGGTTACCATGTCTAGAGTATGATGTATTTTTTATGTTCATATCATATGATTCATATCTTTAGATTGTATCATTATTTGTCTTTTTGTTTTTATTATTTTTTTTAAATTGGAAAAGCTAAAAAGATTTTATTTTTAAATTTTTTTAGAAAAAGTCAAAAAGATTTTTTTTGAAAAAGACAAAAAGAGTTTTGCATTTTGTTTACACCATTTGTGGATGAACATTTAAGATAGTCATAGTCACAAATTCATTTCGTATTCCACGTGACTATTTGATAGTGATTTGAGATGCTACATCAATTCATCCACGTGCTTCACATTATTTGGAGTCTTTGAGATGTGATTAGTGATATCTTCTACATGTTTGTCTCCTTATCTTCTTTATTGCACATATGTACGTATTATTTGAGTATTGTACTTGTCTATCACATATTGTCTTGAGTGTTTCATCTAATTTTGTGTATACAACGACCAAAATGCGATAAAACTTGACAAGAAAGTAGTGCATGTAAAAACAATTTACTATGAGGATTTAATTGCAAAAAATATGATGAGTGAATCACGAGAAAGGGCTGCGAGAGTACAAAATTAACTCGTCGTGAAAGCCATCGTTTGAAAAGATCACGAAAAAATTAAAAGGCAATAAAAAGAAAATTATGCCATCTCAAATGGGCCAATATGTTTTAATTTCATCACCTCGAAAAGAAAAATATAATGCATAATTATTTATGAGGGAGTTTGGATGGAAAGAAATGAAAAACGGATTTGCAAGTCCTTGAAAGTCATGAAAAAGCGTTACATCGTTTTGGACATTATTGGTGTGGAAATCACTTTGAGCTTTGATTTGTTGATTTGATTGAGTCAATTTCTTATAATTCCACCATTTTTTCACCTAAGGAAGATGTTGAGTTCATTCATTAGGAATATCCGAAATTCATCGTGCACATATGTTATGGTTATATGTTTTGATTTTTCTGTCGAATTTATTCACATCCCTACATTTCCGCTATCACCGAGTTAGTTGTTTTTGTGTTCTTTCATGGTGTGATTCTTTGTTGTATATTTTATGAGAATTTTTTTGAAAAATTCAAAAAGAGAAAGTTTGATTACCTTGTGACATTCTCCATTTGCATTTGCTTTATGTTCTTTATTATTGTCTATTTGGGTACATCATAAAAAAGGGGAGAACGAATTATGGGGGAGTATTTTTGTTTGATTTAAATAGTGATTTTCTTGAGCATTAATTGATATTTAATTTTTCTTATCATTATATTTCAAACTGTTGTGCGTCACGGGTATTGTTTCCTGTCTCATGTGTGTAGGTACGAAATTGAGGATTATTTTTTGCACACCTTGGTGATGACAAAGAAAGATTGAAGAGTTGGAGATTTGAAGATGTTAAGCTTGTTTGAAGACATGTTATTTAGTATTTCCAGTTTTGAGTTTAATGGGGATATTAAATTGTATGTCATTTCGTTTTCATTTGGATAGCATAATTCGTTTTTTTATGTATGTACCAATATAGACATAGGGGGAGATTTGTAAGGACACGATGCTATAAATGTCCGAGTTAGAATCTAGGAATTTTCTGTGTGTCCTAGATCACAGTTAGTATGTTTGATACCGCTACATTCGGCATGTCAACACGATCATCCATGACAACGTTGATCCACAATCCCGCATCCATCATCTTCATATGTGCATCATGCAACATGCTCTTCAACCGTTCCCATTACTCCAATCGCGATTATGGTAAAATAATTTATTTGGAGTGTTTATTATTTACATAAATATTTGGAAAATTTTTATAAAATATTTTTAAGGGTCTAAAATGTTTTTACTTCGGAAGAAGAAATTTTTCGAAGTGTAGAAGCGAAGGAAAAAAAAGTCGCTGACGTCGTTCGAGCGACATTGACATCTCGCGCGAAGTCGTTCGAGTGATGTGGCATTCCGTTCGAGCGACAACACTTTTTCGTTCGAGCAACGCGCCGCCTCGATTTTTGTATTGGTAGCCATGCTCATTCTACATGATTTTTAAGTTTTTGGCACTCACGTTTTTGCAAAACTGCTTCATATTTCTAGACTTCATTTTTCAAGGTTTTTCACCCTTTTTGATTCACAAATCATTCCCAAACATATATGTGAGTGTTATAAACCCTAGATATAATTATTCTACTCATCTAGAGTAATCTTGTGGAGAAGAAGACTGCTTTCCATTGCTAAATTGTAGCTCTTGCGGGACCTCTTGAAGAAAACACCGACGACAACGAACCGACGCCTGCGGTTATTCGTGTGTCACTGTATTTCTCTGTAATTGTAAGTTGTTACGAATTGTAGTGAAATAAAAATGGTTTTTCCCCTTTGGGAGATTTTTCCTCATATTGTGATTGACTTTGCATGCTTGGTTTGATTTAATTAATCTGTCATAATTTGTTTGCAAGAGTTAGGATTTTTGGGATTAAAAATGAAAATTTAATTAAACAAGTTAATCATTGATTGCTGGCGTAATCTCAATGTAAACCAAGGGTGATCAATCTTTTATCAAAATAATCAGGAATCTCATGTGGTTCATTCTTAGCATCACTATTGAAACCTTTTTAAATTACAAACCACTTATGTCAATTTAAGTCGGTGCCAAATTTATCTTTCACCATTATAACGACATGCGGAAAATGATTATAATAACCAAGCCATCCACAAATATAATAGTCTGAACAATAACAGGATAGATAGATAAATAAATAATACCGAAGAAACCATCGGTTCCCAAAACAAATTCAAATACAAGTCTGAAGTAATAAACTGAATCAACACAGAGTCTAATAAATAAAACTGAAATATTGAATCATCTGAAGGGGAAACATGCATAAATGAAATACTGAATGAAACTCCTAACCTAGGAATGAATAACTAAAGAATCTAAATCAATCCTGCAAGCCTCCATAAGTGTTGCATCTATGCTTGTAATGGTGATATTTATAAATTCCCATATTTAATCTTTCATGCCTTTTTCTAGTTCTCCTTTGCTTGTAAGCCCTTGGAGAGGCTCTTTCTCCATTAATAAATTTATGTCCGGGGGTTTAATCCCTCTTCCATAAAAAAAGTGTTGCAGCTATGCATCCCTAGAAAGAATCATCAAGCTAAAGAATCATCAAGCTAGGCGTCCTTGTGCCTGGACACCTATAATTTTTTGGAAAATATTTTTGACAAGGGTCAGAGCCCAAAAATCTTTTGAAAATATTTAGCAAGTAATTAAATAAAAAAATTGAATATGCATAAGCACTTTCCATATTTAAGCTGGTGTCACACTCTCTTGAGATATTGCTCACCCATCAACTAATGTGCACACCTATCGTTTACCTTCTAACCCAACTAGTTATGTTATCCCATCTAAATAGCCTTGTCACACACTCTAACCCGAGCATTTCTTTACTTTGATTTATAATTTATTCTACTCATTAACTTATTTAATCAATTTATCTATACGTACTAGTATACTACAACATCCACATGCATGTCGCGTATAATAACCATCCTCCCGAGTAATAACTCACCGGATACTTTCTTTAAAATGTTATCACCCCAGGTATACTCAATCCAACCCGGATACCATAAGACGGTAAACTCACACCGAATTAGGCATAAAAATTATAAGAATAGTGTAGGTGGTCATAGTTTCCTGAGAGTGAAATCGAATTATACCTAAGACGTTTTACCCCAAAAAGAAATCACATAAATAAATACCGGACGCTATGACCTAGGGATTATACTCTTCCTGCATTCACTAGACAGGGGATTCACCCACATCGTGCAACCTCCTATGATAGCACTAGAGGGGTATGTAATCACATAATTATTTAACACCAATATTTATAAAGTACACAATCATATGTATTTACTATCACTAATTCTACGTATATATAATTAAATTAAATCCGGCTAACCCGTGCCTAACTCTCGTAGCACTAGCCCATAATACCAGAATCTATTTTTTCGACTCATAATTTATTTAATTTCACATCCATTGAATAATGTAATGTAGCTTCACTTGCTAAGATACCCGGACTCACCCAATCGACCCGTATTTAAATATTTATGAATTATTTCACTCAATTTATTATTTATGTATCACACCTTTTTCCCACTTTCCTAAACCCAATTATATCCACCCATAATCACTAGATAATATGCGCCCTATTTATTTTTCACTAAATAAATTAGACTATAATAAACCCCAACAAAATTTGAGCCTAGAAATTAAATAGGCAAAATTGCCTAAAATTAGTGGTCATCGATCGATCGATCGATCGATTCGGCCACGCAGGCAACGTCTTCTCCAATTGTTTTCCACCATTTTTGTTACCCAAACCTTCATTAAATCAACCCAATTCTAGACGAAAACACACCCAATGTTTAGTACATGTTTTAACCAGTCTCTAGTTATCATAAGCTTCATTAAGCATAAATAATTTCGACTTTAGTCAATTAATTCAAGAATATTCAATCTCTTCACTTAATTCGATTCTATAATCCAAATTCAATGAAATTAGCTACTAGGTTTCAACTCTAAGTCAGATTCCAACAACCCATAATAGTATCTCATCATTAATTTAGTATTAATTTCACATCCAATGCCTGAATCCCCCCCAAACCCCTTTTAACATGTGATAACCCTCCCCAAAACGGATTTATCTACACCTACCATGATATGATCATGGGTTTTTGCAATAAAAATAAGAATCAAGATAATCACTTGCCTTTCTGGGTTCGTACAGTCTGATTACACATTGTAAACGACGAACCGGGATCAAACTCTTTAATCTCCTTTGATTTTAACTCCTAAAGCTACCCTCTTTTTCTTCCTTCTTCCTTATCTTCAATTCTAGGGTTTAGAATATGTTTAGTTGCTTCCCAAACCTCTCTAATTTAGGTTAATATCTCTAATCCCGAAATTAGGCTAAGGGGCCAAGCCTAAATGGCCTGAACACCCCCGTGTGAGCTCGATTATGACTAAAAAGGCCCCGGGAACCACTTACTACTCTCGAATACACCATTCCGACTATCTCGACCCATTCGGAATCAACCGTGGCCTCAAAGTTGCCATCCGAGTCACTCAACAATAAATTCCTATTTCTACCCCATATTGTCTACACGCGACTCCCGATTGAGATAAAACACCGTCTCGTCACTATCATTCGCTATGACGTAAAACAATCATTTACTATTCACTTAGTAATCACATTCCATGAATATTAACCATTATCCTACCGATTAATATTGTAATAAACACATAATAATTAATTCAATTAAATTACGGTACACGTGTAATTTAAAAATATTCGAATTAATTAAATTATAAATACTCAGAAATAGGGGGTGTTGCATACTTCCCCCCTTACAAAGAAATTTTGCCCTCGAAATTAGGACATACCTGCGGTGAATAACTCTGGATACTGCTCTCGCATATTCTTCTCTTCCCACATCAACTCGTCAATATTGTGGTTCCCCCCACTGAACTCGAACCAAGGGTACCACCTTCGATAGCAACTTATGCTCACTACGATCAAGTATAGCGAATGGTCTCTCCTCATATGAGATATCTGACTGTAAATCGATCTCCTCTAATAGAACATGCCAAAAATCTCTCTCGTTCCTCCGGGATCTCTTCAGCGACGACACGTGGAACACATCGTGAATCCGCTATAAGTGCTCTGGTAAGCTCAGTCTATACGCATCGATGTAACTCTTCTGCCTGTCCTGAGCTATACGAATGCGTCCTCGAATTAACTCAATCTTCGCAGTAGTATCCTGAATCATCTCCAACCCTAGTAACTTATTGTCCCCACCTCTAACCAACAAGCAAATGAACGACAAGGCCGTCCATACAGTGCCTCAAAAGGCGAGCCTATACTCCACTGGCTTTATTATCTCTATGTTAGAAAAGGTCCCACTTTTATAGGTGTAAATTTTCTTATTGCGAAACACATGACTCCCTTTTATGGTAAATACCCGCAACAATCCCTGACCATGCATGTTGGACTTCAAAACTCAATTCACTGTGGCGTAACTCTCACTACATCCGTGAACTTCCCGAAAATAATGTAGATTAACTCAATCCTAGCCGGCTGACCATGAATCATTCCAGTCCCGAGAAGCTTGTTATTCCCTACTCCTAACTAATCGAAGGGTAGATGATAAGATGTTCGTATGAAGCCATCAGAAGACACTTTGCAAATAACATTCTGGTACGAGTCATTAGAGGTAGCTCTACCAGCCACAATTAATACTCCCACAAATCTCGAACACGCACTTCTTGCATTCTCCAACATCCTAGTCACCTCCTGTCTACCTATCGTCCCACAGGTGACACGTCTAGCTCAAAATGTAACTCCATACCCATCGCCTCTTGACACTTCCTGTTAGAGGTGGGACTAAAGGGTCTCCTCCTAATTCACAATAATATAGGATGCCGCCTTGTGCCGGTTCATTTCTTCTCTACAATGAAAACGTCGGGCATACTACCTGATAGTATAACTCACCCGAAATGAATAAAAATTATTATGTTTCAGTAAAATCATTCGACAAACCCAAAGGAAATCCTGACCTTTTCATGATTTTGATAACCCAAATATGAATTTTATCAATCTACGTATTCGGAGTCATTGGACCCATTAATATATTTCAAAAATCAAGGTTGATAACCTCAAACCAACCTTTTCCATCCATGAATGGTACACCTGGAGACAATTTCACTATGTATTACTCCACACGGGTCTCCATGCCCAACGTTTCATGTGCCTCCACCGTCTTTTAACTCACCACGGTGGTGATAGTTCTCCTTGATATACACATAGTCGGACTATTTCCTTTTTCTTAAACGGGTTTCAGTCCCTTATAACATTGCACTTATGTTTCAAACTTCCCCACAAGCATACATTCAAAGCATTTATTTCTATATTCCTTTATCCTGGACGATTGTGAAAATTAAACTAATCAGGGCGCCCATATACCCTAGATCCCATGCACTCCAGCACAATCATAACTAACGTCTTATACGTAACATACTTATATCAAGCTTGGCCCCGCACTCTCGGCTTGGCTATACATTAAGGTTGTACTCAGTTTCCCATCTAAACGTG
Source organism: Sambucus nigra (assembly GCA_949130495.1). Taxonomy (NCBI): domain Eukaryota; kingdom Viridiplantae; phylum Streptophyta; class Magnoliopsida; order Dipsacales; family Adoxaceae; genus Sambucus; species Sambucus nigra. The sequence goes on from OX422207.1 coordinate 151,609,794, forward strand.
ACTTATTTATCCTTGAGACTGCCTCACTTATAAACTAGTGGTGCAAAAGTTCCCCATTGCTTTCTACACAACACTTACCGGCTCCACTAGCCATATATTAGTACAAAAGCTCTTAGATAATAGTGTTTTCTCTACACGTTCAATGATTAACATTCAATAATGATGCCCTAGCATCTAATAATGCCTCCCCACTCTAGACGGTTACCAAGGTTCATGCGTAGAACGTCCTGCAGACGATACTCAAACAAGGAACTCCCCCGATGCACTATCCCCTAGCATTGATTGTGATCGAGTTTCGTAGGCCCAAAGCGTATCTCTGGACACTCAAAGTCCTATACCCTAATGTATAGATCTAATCATCAACTCCAACGTGTCCAAAGGAGTTCCATAATACTATGCTAGCACTATCACTAAATCCTTAGCGCTAAAATAATAACGAACACAATCTCTTTGCTCGACGGTAAACCCGATATTCCCCGAATCATATTAGTAAATTCCCTATGCAATGGGATTCAATATAATGAGAAAAGTGTACTCTCTAAAGTCTACTTTATAAAATAACATAAATTTATGCTCAGTCCTCTTTCAGGCGAGACATCGCAAAAATAATACCTCCTGCTCTGGAACAGTGAACACAATAGCCTTGCTGTAACCGCCCACCATCGCTAACTAGTCCATACCCAGGATAGTATCATACTCGAATATTATCTCTCGAAACGAGATAACCCAATGAAATATATCTGCTCAGTGTCCACACCCTCTACCTTACAGATGGAACTAAAAAGAGCCCCGCTGCCCAACGGTAAATATATACACATAATATTAACACTAATGATACACCAACTAAAGCCGTCTCGTGCGCAAATATAGTTCTAATAAAATACTTTGACTCACTCGCGTCACATCAATATTATCAAATCTACCCATGGATAAAAATCATTCATTCAATCGCCAATATCACTGGAGGTTCAAATGGTTCCTAGACATAACATTGTAAGGACACAATTTTATAAATGTTCGAGGTAGAATCTAGGAATTTTCTATTTGTCCTAGATCACAGTATGTATGTCTGATACCGCTACATTCGGCTTGTCAACACGATCATCCACGATGGCTTTGATTCGAATTCATGCATCCACCAACTTCACACGTGCATCATGCTACATGCGACGTGCAGCTCAACCGTTCCCATTACTCCACTTCACATTATTGGTAAAATGGTTTATTGAAGTTGATTATATTTGCATAAATATTTGGGAATTTTTTAGAAAATATTTTCGAAGTCTGATTTGTTTTTAACAAAAAGCAGAAATTTTTCTAAGTGTAGAAGCGGACTTGCCTTGGTCATCGAGCTCGTTCAAACGACATCGCTTTGTCGTTCGAGCGACATGAGCATGTCGCGCGATCTCGTTCGAACGACATCTCTCTGTCATTCAAGCGACTTGAGGATGTCGCGCGATCTCGTTCGAGCGATGTCGCCGCCTCGATTTTCGTATAAATATCTGTGTTCATTTACACATTTTTCCAAGTCTTTTTCATACATGTTTCTGCATTCACAACCCAGAAAATAGACTTCAAAATTTTAAGGTTTCATGCCTTTTTGATTCACAAAACCATTCCCATATATGTGTGTGAATCTTTAAACCTTCAAAGGATCGTTTTTACTCATCTGGAGTAACTTGTAGAGAAGCCGTCTCTTTTCCATTGCTACCCATCTAGAGTTTTTGCGGGAGATTCCAGAGACGACATCAGAATCGACACCTGAGGGTATTTTGTATGTCACTCATGTTTTCATTGTAATCCGTGTAAACCGTTCTTTAAAAATTATAGTGAAAATAAAAAGGGTTTGCTCTTTGGGGGATTTTTCCTCATTTGTGTGCTTGTCTGTGATTGAATGTTCTTGCATGATCATATTGTCTTCAATCACACCTAGATGCATGTTTTAGGATTTAATTGAAAAACTGAGTTTAATTAAATAATATATTTGTTTGAACAAAAGTGCACTCTCAAATTGGTATCAGAGCCAATTACACAATTATAGCATGTAATTTTTCGCAAAATTTTCTAAAGATATCAATTTTCTGAAAAATTGATTTTTGAAAAAGGGCCTGTTCAATATGGAGAAATTATATAATAAAATACCCGTTTTTGATGGGACAAATTATGCTTAGTAGAAAGGCCGCATGAAATATACTATAAAAGCCATTGATGAAAGAGTTTGAATTCTGGTTCAAAGGGGGTGGACACCTCCTTCCATCACTATTGATAACGTGACTAATTTAAAATCTGTGACTGCATGGACTGAAGAAGAATTTAAATGGTCATCTTTTAACTCTAAGGGTCTAAGTGCTATTTCTAGATCCGTCACACTTGAAGAGTTCCGACGGATAATGACGTGTAAACTTCAAAAGAGGCATGGGATGTTTTACAACTTACTCATGAAGGAACTAATGCCGTGAAGGAATCTAAATTGTAAAACTTAACAACTCAATTTGAAACTATCACAATGCTTGAATCTGAATGTTTTGATGAATTCTATGCTAGATTATCTGATATAGTAAATACTAGATTTAATCTTGGTGAACACATTCCTAATGCTAGAGTTGTTAAAAAGATTCTAAGATCACTGCCTAAGCATTTTATCCCTAAAGTCTATGTGCTAAATTCTATGGGTAATTTAAACACGCTTAAATTAGAGGAACTTGTAGGAGACTTACAAACATATGAAATTGATATGTTTCCTAAATCTATCAAGCCTAAAGATAAGGGAATTGCACTTAATGCCCAAGATAGGAAGAGTTAGGGGTCGGCAAGAAAGAGAGTTGAGTCATCTAGAAAAAGGGAGATAGAATTGTCTGATTCTGAGTGTGAACTTAATTTAGATGATTTGGCCCTGTTTGCAAAAAAAATCAAGAAAATTCTCAAATTCAAGAAAAATGGAAATTTCAAAGATAAAAATAATTTTGAGAAAAATAAATTTGAAAAGAAAAATGAAAAAGATTTTAAAGACCCTTCTAAGAAACACGGTGAGAGATGTTATGAGTGCGATGGTAAGGGTCATAGATCTTTTGAGTGTGCTACTAGGCTGAACAAACTTGCAAAAGAAAAAGGTAAAGTTATCCTTAATGCTACCCTTAGTGATGACAGTGAGGTCAAGTCGGTGGACTCTGAAGACGAGTCACTGCATGAGTGTAACTTCACTGCATTCATGGCTAGTCATGTGAGTACTTTTAGTGCTCCTCACGATGATGGGGATGCTACTTCACAGGGACACCTCGACAATGAGAACGAAGAGAGTGAGGGGAAGGATGCTAAAAGTGAGAGTGAGAGTGATATTCAACGCGCCTACCACTACACCAAAAACAGGATTCTGGCACGGTTTAAAACTGTGCCAGATCAAATCTGACACGGTTTTGAACTATGCCAGAATCAGGTGTTCCAAAATGGGATTTTTTTTCTGGCACGGCTCAAAAGTGTGCCAGATTCAGCCAAACAGGAACACTTCTGGCACACTTTTAAACTGTGCCAGAATTTGATATTTCTGGCACACTTTTGGCACAGTTTTTAACTGTGCCAGATTCAGAACAGTTTTAAAAAATTTGGCACAGTTCAAAACCGTGCCAAAATATGATACACTTTTGCCACGGTTTTGAATTGTGCCAAATTTTTTATTTAAAAAAAAAATATTTGAAAGCACAAAATTCATAAATTATTAATATTGCGCGTTATTAATAAACTAATGTACGTACAAACTTCAAAATATTACAAGTCTTTAACACCTCACAGGCCCAAAAAAAATTGGGCAGATTTTCCTCTATTTTCTGGACATTCCAAAACCTGTTAATACAAAACATGCCTAACATAAAGCCCGCATGGCCACAAAATATAACAATTAACTTACAAAAGCCCTCATGGCCATAAAAGTCAATAATAAAACAATAAAAGACCGTACGGTCGTGACACAAAAAAATGGAATCATTAATAAACCCTTTGTTATAAACCATTGAGTTCTTTGTGTGTTCCACGTGAATAAAAGCCAACGATAAACTGTTATCCTGCAAAAAAAATAGAATAAAAAAAAGATACGATATTAGTAACCCAATAATTTACAAAAAAAATACTCAAAATAAAAAAATTACATATATGAGTGGAGTTTAGGTGTTGATTTTTGCAAATAATCGTCCTATTCACAAACCGGGAGACCCTGGACTATGCTGTCAGTTCCAAAAAGTTACATTGGTCTCGTGCGAGGTGTTCGTGCCTCCTACGGGGTCGATTGGGGGCCGGTTTGGGTTTTCACCCTTTAATGGCCTGTTTTTAACTCTAAGTGTGATTTTTGCAAATTATCGTCATACTCTCAAACCGGGAGACCCGGGACTACGCGGTCAGTTCCTACAAGTTACATTGGTCTCGTGCGAGGTGCGCGTGCCTCCTACGGGGTCGTTTGGGGGCTGGTTTGGGTTTTCACCCTTTAACTGCATGTTTGTAACTAAGTGTGATTTTTACAAATTATCGTCATACTCTCAAACCGAGATACCCGAGACTACGCTGTCAGTTCCTACAAGTTACATTGGTCCCGTGCGAGGTGTTCGTGCCTCCTACGGGATCGTTTTGGGGCTGGTTTGGGTTTTCACCCTTTAACGACATGTTTTAAGTCTAAGTGTGATTTTTGCAAATTAGCGTCATACTCTCAAACCGGGAGACCCGGGACTACGCGGTCAGTTCCTACAAGTTACATTGGTCCCGTTCGAGGTGTCCGTGCCTCCTACGGGGTCGTTTGGGGGCCGATTTGGGTTTTCACCCTCTAACGACATATTTTTAACTAACTGTGATTTTTGCAAATTATCGTCATACTCTCAAACCAGGAGACTCGGGACTACGCGGTCAGTTCTTACAAGTTACATTGGTCCCTTGCGAGGTGTTCGTGCCTCCTACGGGGTCGTTTGGGGGCCGGTTTGGGTTTTCACCATTTAACGGCTTGTTTTTAAGTTTAAGTGTTGATTTTTGCAAATTATCGTCATATTATCAAACCGGGACACCCGGGACTACGCGGTCAGTTCCAACAAGTTACATTGGTACCGTGCGAGGTGTTCGTGCCTCCTACAGGGTCGATTGGGGGCCGGTTTTGATTTTCACCCTTTAACGTCTTGTTTTTAAGTTTAAGTGTTGATTTTTGCAAATTATCGTCATACTCTCAAATCGGGAGACCCGGGACTACGCGGTCAGTTCCTACAAGTTACATTGGTCCCGTGCGGGGTGTTCGTGCCTCGTACGGGGTCGATTGGGGGCCGGTTTGGGTTTTCACCCTTTAATGACCTGTTTTTAATTCTAAGTGTGATTTTTGTAAATTATCGTCATACTCTCAAACCGGGAGACCCGGGACTACGCGGTCAGTTCCTACAAGTTACATTGGTCCTGTGCGAGGTGTTCGTGGCTTCTACGGGGTTATTTGGGGGCTTGTTTGGGTTTTCACCCTTTAACAGCATGTTTTTAAGTTTAAGTGTTCATTTTTAACAATTATCGTCCTATTCACAAATCGAGAGACCCGGGACTACGCTGTCAGTTCCTACAAGTTACATTGGTCCCGTGCGAGGTGTTCGTGCCTCGTACCGGGTCATTGGGGGCAGGTTTGGGTTTTCACCCTTTAACGGCCTCTTTTTAACTCTAAGTGTGATTTTTCCAAATTATCGTCATACTCTCAAACCGAGAGACTCGAGACTACGCGGTCAGCTCCAAGAAGTTACATTGGTCCCGTGCGAGGTGTTCGCGCCTCCTACAAGGTCGTTTGGGGACTGGTTTGGGTTTTCACCCTTTAACGGCTTGTTTTTAAGTTTAAGTGTTGATTTTTGCAAATTATCATCCTATTCACAAATCGGGAGACCCGAGACTACGCGGTCAGTTCCAACAAGTTAAATTGGTCCCGTGCGAGGTGTTCGTGCCTCCTACGGGGTCGATTGGCGGTCGGTTTGGGTTTTCACCCTTTAGCGGCTTGTTTTTAAGTTTAAGTGTTGATTTTTGCAAATTATCATCCTATTCACAAACTGGGAGACCCGGGACTATGCGGTCAGTTCCAACAAGTTACATTGGTCCCGTGCGAAGTGTTCGTGCCTCCTACGGGTTCGTTTGCTGGCCGGTTTGGGTTTTCACCCTTTAACGGCATGTTTTTAACTAAGTGTGATTTTTACAAATTATCGTCATACTCTTAAACCGGGAGCCCCGAGACTACGCGGTCTTTTCCTACAAGTTACATTGGTCTCGTGCGAGGTGTTCGTGCCTCCTACGGGGTCGTTTGGGGGCTGGTTTAGGTTTTAACCCTTTAACGGCATGTTTTTAAGTTTAAATGTTAATTTTTACAAATTATCGTCCTATTCACAAACCGGGAGACCCGAGATTACGCTGTCAGTTCCTACAAGTTACATTGGTCCCGTGCGAGGTGTTCGTGCCTCGTACGGGGTCGATTGGGGGCCGATTTGGGTTTTCACCCTTTAACGGCCTATTTTTAACTCTAAGTGTGATTTTTCCAAATTATCGTCATACTCTCAAACTGGGAGACTCGGGACTACGCGGTCAGTTCCAAAAAGTTACATTTGTCCCGTGCGAGGTGTTCGTGCCTCCTACAGGGTCGTTTGGGGGCTGGTTTGGGTTTTCACCCTTTAACGGCTTGTTTTTAAGTTTAAGTGTTGATTTTTACAAATTATCATCCTATTCACAAACCAGGAGACCCGGGACTACGCGGTCAGTTCCAACAAGTTACATTGGTCCCATGCGAGGTGTTCGTGCCTCCTACGGGTTCGTTTGCTGGCTGGTTTGGGTTTTCACCCTTTAACGACATGTTTGTAACTAAGTGTGATTTTTACAAATTATCGTCATACTCTTAAACCGGGAGCCCCGGGACTACGCGGTCTTTTCCTACAAGTTACATTGGTCTCGTGCGAGGTGTTCGTGCCTCCTACGGGGTCGTTTGGGGGCTGGTTTAGGTTTTCACCCTTTAACGGCATGTTTTTAAGTTTAAATGCTGATTTTTGCAAATTATCATCCTATTCACAAATCGGGAGACCCGGGATTACGCTGTCAGTTCCTACAAGTTACATTGGTCCCGTGCGAGGTGTTCGTGCCTCGTACGGGGTCGATTGGGGGCCGGTTTGGGTTTTCACCCTTTAACGGCCTATTTTTAACTCTAAGTGTGATTTTTCCAAATTATCATCATACTTTCAAACCGGGAGACCCGTGACTACGCGGTAAGTTCCAAAAAGTTACATTGGTCCCCTGCGAGGTGTTCTTGCCTCGTACGGGGTCGATTGGGGGCCGGTTTGGGTTTTCACGCTTTAATGGCATGTTTTTAACTCTAAGTGTGATTTTTGCAAATTATCATCATACTCTCAAACCGGGAGACCCGAGACTACGCGGTAAGTTCCAAAAAGTTACATTGGTCCCGTGCGAGGTGTTCGTGCCTCGTACGGGGTCGATTGGGGGCAGGTTTGGGTTTTCACCCTTTAATGGCATGTTTTTAACTCTAAGTGTGATTTTTGCAAATTATCATCATACTCTCAAACCGGGAGACCCGTGACTACGCGGTCAGTTCCTACAAGTTACATTAGTCCCGTGCGAGGTGTTTGTGCCTCCTACAGGCTTTTGGGGGCCGATTTTGGTTTTCACCCTTTAACGGCATGTTTGTAACTAAGTGTGATTTTTGTGAATTATCGTCATACTCTCAAACCGGGAGACTCGGGACGACGCGGTAAGTTCCTACAAGTTACATTGGTCCCGTGCGAGGTGTTCGTGCCTCGTACGGGGTCGATTGGGGGCCAGTTTGGGTTTTCACCCTTTAACGGCATATTTTTAAGTTTAAGTGTTGATTTTTGCAAATTATCATCATATTCTCAAACCGGGAGGCCCGGGACTACGCCGTCAGTTCCAACAAGTTACATTGGTCCGGTGCGAGGCGTTCGTCCCTCCTACGGGGCTGTTTTTGGGCTGGTTTGGGTTTTCACCCTTTAACGACATGTTTTTAAGTTTAAGTGTTGATTTTTACAAATTATCATCCTATTCACAAACCGGGAGACCCGGGACTATGCGGTCAATTCCTACAAGTTACATTGGTCCCGTGCGAGGTGTTCGTATCTCCTACGGGGTCGATTGGGGGCCGGTTTGGGTATTCACCCTTTAACGACTTGTTTTTAAGTTTAAGTGTTGGTTTTTACAAATTATCGTCATATTCTCAAACCGGGAGACCCGGGACTACACGTTCAGTTCCTACAAGTTGCATTGGTCCCGTCCGAGGTGTTCATGCCTCTTACGGGGTCGTTTGGTGGCTAGTTTGGGTTTTCACCCTTTAACGGCTTGTTTTTAAGTTTAAGTGTGATTTTTACAAATTATCGTCATATTATCAAATCGGGAGACCTGGGACTACGCGGTCAGTTCCAACAAATTACATTGCTCCCGTGCGAGGTCTTCGTGCCTCCTACGGGGTCGTTTGGGGGTTGGTTTGGGTTTTCTCCCTTTAACGGCTTGTTTTTAAGTTTACATGTTGATTTTTATAAATTATCGTCATATTCTCAAATCGGGAGACCCGGGACTAGGCGGTGAGTTCCTACAAGTTATATTGGTCCCGTGCGAGGTGTTCGTGCCTCTTACTCGGGACTAGATTTATTGATTTTAGAAAATTTTGACATAGTTTCGTTTGTTTATTCATTAAATCCAACTTGTTTTAACATATGAAATAAGCTCAACAGCAGTAGCAAATTTCAAAACCAAACCACTAACAAATCCCTTCCACCAATTTAACTAAATAAGCTCATAAAGTAAGCCATTTACCGTTTGGCTACTTGTCGCTATTTCAGACCATTTTTCTATTTAATGCTACTACAACTTTTATGAGAATTTGAGACTAACCTGATTTCATTTGCATTTTGATAGCCACCCGATGAACTCTTCATTCTATGACTTCTTGAAAGTATCCCATTTTGGTCCAATAATGTCTGCAAATTCTCAAATCTTCTATTCTGAGCGGCATTTAGTTGTTCATGAGATGATATATTATCTTTCAAGTTTCTCAGCTCTTCATTATGAGACCGAGACTGTGTTATGACTGTTGAAGTGCCAGAAGACTTATATTAGACGGTTTGTTTTATAAAATACAAAAAGGATAAAAGGGGGAAAGAACTGAAACATACATGTGTATCCTTGCACTTATCATTCATCAAATCACCCTTTCTCTTACTCCAATGAGATGTCTTGAAGAATTCCACGATGCTAGGTTTCACATCAGTTTCATGCTCCTGAATTGAAAATCAATGAATGAAAGAATATAACCATACTAGTTGATGATGCGGGTAAAACTTGTTTAATATGCACAATGTCAAGAATATTATTGTGACATATAAATTGAAATCAAGTTTAGCAAGGGTAAAATCAACCTGAACAAGGTAAGTAACATGTGAGGACAAGAATATAAGTGATTGAACAATATAATAGATACATTTCAGCAACAGTGGAAGAATCGGAATAGTTTTTTCAAGATAATCCCCCTTTCTCTCTTTATCAATGACAGACTAACAGAGAAGAAAAGTAGTCAATCAAGATTGCACTAAACACTTCACCTTGAATTGCAGTTATACAAGCATCACCTTGAATTGTATCTTATGTTAGTATTAATTAAAAGCATAATCAACAAATTTTGCAAAAGACAAACACGCAAATTAAAAATAAACATACCTAAGCAAATAACCTTCGTCATTCCCTAAAAATAAACATACCTAAGTAAATACGATATCCATATGAACAACCCAAAAGCCATTCCCTAAAATGGCATTTAATTCAAAAAAAATATGAAGACAAAAGCACACATCTTATAATGAATACAATCAAGACTTTATAATATTGCAAACACTCAAGGCACACATTTCGACATCATAAGTACATACATTTGTTATCCAGTATTAGCCCAGTAGATCACAATAAAACTTTTAATGTATTATAATACTTTTTAAATAAAAAAAGAGCCGTAAGGACAACATATCAAGCAATCCAAATGTATGTATCAACCAGAGTACCACCAAAACAACCACATATCTACCAAACTAAGAATCAATAATTTCACAGACACTAATTTAAGCTGAAACTAACTTTGATTACCAATTAATATAAACGATCCACATATAAAAACTTATACAAATACATGTAGGCATCTACATTTTACATTCGTATACGTATGTGTATAATATGTATGTGGTTGGAAAATTTCAAGAGAGGCAAGATTAAATAGAGTAAAAGATCGATTAAGAAACACTTAAAAAAATCTACACTGATTATGCTATCAAATACAAAGCGTAGACTGTAAATGGATACAAATTAAACCAAACCAATGTAGATGTTTTGTTTTCATTCTCATTAAAGGCATTCAAATGGCTGGGGTTTGTGATCTTTTCATTCTCTTCTCGTTGAAGATCAGTTCTATATGCAAGAAGTAAAGAGAGAGAATGAGGTTACCTGAGCCGGAGAGAGAGAGCTGAATGGAGCTGCGCTGATGGAGAGATCATCGGCCGGAGAGAGAGAGCTGATTGGCCGGAGAGAGAGAGATGAATGTAGAGGTTAAAGCAGAGAGAGGGGTGAGCGGGGCGAGCGGGAAGTTAGAGGGGGGAATTTTTTGGGGGGATTTTAAATTTTAGTGAAGTGTGCTTAATTTTGGCACACTTTAAAACAGTGCCAAATTTTGGCACTGTTTTAAGGTGTGCCAAATTATCTTTAAACCGTGCCAAAATCTGGCACAGTTTTAAACTGTGACAGATTTTTAATATCGGGGTGTGCCAAAATGCTATTTTTGGTGTAGTGTACGCAGAGTTATATTGTGAGTCATTTAAAACCAAAAAGCGTAACAAAGCGTTAGTTCTTAGGATCACCACTTTAGAGAAAGATTTAGGACAAGCGAGAGAGAGAGAGTCCTCCACCTGTACTACCTTGAGAGAGAGAGTCTGTCTGTGTTGAGAGAGAAAGTCAGTTTGGAGAAAGAGAGAGACTGTTTGGAGAGAGAGAGAGTTATTTTGAGAAAGAGATAGGGGACTTGACTAAATAAGCGGCTAGTCTTAAAAGTGAGCTCCATTCCTCCATGGAGACTCAAAAGTAACTTGAAGCCCTTGTAGCCCAACTTACTCATGATCTTGAGAAAGCATGGGAAGTCAAGGTTCAAATTGAGGACTGTAAGGACATTTTTCTCATGTCTAACATGTTACATTTGTGTATGTTGTACGCCGCTACATTTGGCACGTCACCTTAAGGTCTCACACGACGGCCTCAATCCGAATTTTGGGAATCTAGCATTCAACATCTCCATCATGTTTCCCACATCTGCCTCAAAGATTTCGCGTTCCATGATTTTAGGGACTTTATGCAAGTGGTACGCAAAAGAAGTCAAAATAGTGCAAGAAGGCTCGATAGGGAAGTTCAAGGGCAATTTGGTAATTTTGTAACCACCGTTCAAAGGACCCGTTAACTGGAAAATTGAAGAGCTTTTCGTAAAGAAGATACTGGAAGAAACAGCACCTCAATCTAAGCTACGGTGAAGAAGTTATGCCTCTTTGAAAATGGAGATATTTCCAAGAAAAATCATTGGGAAATATGCTAAGTGTTTAGGCTTCCCAATCCAGCGATTTTTTGCGAACCGAGGATCAAATCGGTTCATGGGGTGAACCGGTTCGTGGTACACCCGAACTGGTTCGGGGTACCGGTACGCTGGTAGGGTTTTAAATTTACAAAACTCTTTTGTGGTTTCCCTATATAAACCAAATTCGGGGGAGTTGCTTTGTAAGACTTGCATAGACGAATTTGAGAGTCCTATATCACCTAAAGTCTTCATATTTTTGAGTTCCCAAACTCTTATTTTGATTCACATATCATTGCCATATCTTTGTGAATCCTCTTTGAAACTCAAGAACACAACTTTGTTTTTTATTCATCTTTGTGGAGAGATCTTTGCAAACGAGGGTTGTGTGTCATTGCTGAGGAAGTCTCTACGAAGTTTTATGGCTGCGTGCCATTAAGGAGTGCCGCGGTTCTCCCTTTGCTAATTGGACTGAGGTTCATGTGGGTTCGCTGCGTGTGGATTCATTGCTGATGACACCGACCGACGCCTGCTGGTATTCACGTGTCACTGTATTTCATTGTAATCCGTGTAAGTTGCGATTTACTTATTATAGTAAAATAAAAGGTTTTACCTTGCGGGAATTTTTCCTTAAATTTGTGTCGCATGCTTTATTTATGGTTTGACACACGCAGATATGTAGTTATTTGTTTATGGGCTGTTTTTAAATAGACTCTAATTAAATAAGGGTTACTTGGAAACTTGCGAAATTTATTTAAATCATTATCACACAGTCGAATTCGACTTTTTCAAGGACAGATTTGGAAAGATGCTCCTCTGTCCCGCTTTAGGTTTTGGTGATAGGCAGGGAATAGGTTTTGATGGTGCCTCCACATCCCAAATAGCACCTGGACCAGTTCCTGAGTTTACTACAACTCCATATGGCCATCGCCAAAAACCACGAAGGAGAGTTCGATCAAGAAAAGCAAACTAAGGTCAGCCTAAGACTGTGTACTTTTTTACCTACTGCAAAAAAAAGGGCCACCTCAGGGAGTTTTGCTATAGTTTAGGTCGAACACGATGTACTACTGATCCACCACATCGCACTGATGATTTTACCAGTCTGAGAGAGCGAGTTGAGTTTTTAGCCACCACATCACAGAGTTTGATGGAAGAATGCTGACGGATGTCTTTGTCGTCAGTGAATGCTTCCCACATCCCGGCTAAAACCAATAACAGCAAGGGTAAACAAAAGGTTACCACTTCTTGGGTACCTAAGAAAAGCAAAAAGGCCCTTGTTGTTCATGTTGCTCTCAAAGCAAATAATACCTCTTAGTGGTATTTCGATAGTGGGTGCTCCAGACATATGACTGGTGATGTCTCATTTTTTACCTACCTAGAGGATTATAAGGAAGGTAAAGTCACCTTTGGAGACAGGAGAAAGTTTAGCATTGTAGGACGAGGTACTGTAGAGTTACCAGGATTTCCTGAGCTAGAGAATGTTTTATACGTTAAAGGTTTGAAAGCAAACCTTCTCAGCATTAGCCAGCTGTGAGACGCTGACTTTGCCGTAAAGTTTGAACGGGAAGCATGTAATGTCTATAATCAAGCCGGTAAACTTTTAGTGCAAGGGGTGAGGACAGAGGATAACTGCTATAAGACTATGCCCAAATCCCCACTTATCTGCAACAGCGCCATGATCACTCCTACGGATCTATGGCACCAACATCTATGTCACGTGAACTTTAGAGATTTGACACGATTAGCTAAAAAAGACCTAGTACGTGGCTTACCAACACTTGGAAAGCCAACTTCCACGGTTTATGGACCCTGTCGGTTGGGAAAGCAAATCCTTAGCCCCCACAGGAAGTTAAATTCCATTACCACTTCACGAGTACTTGAGTTGATACACATGGATCTCATGGGTCCTACTCGTACTGAGAGTTTGGGTGGTAAAAGATATATCCTCGTGATGGTTAAGGATTTCACCAAATATTCGATTGTAGGTTTTCTGAGAGAAAAATCCGATGCTGTAGAGTTTTTAACGACCAAGTGCCATTTCCTGCAAAACTAACACAGAGTCACTATTAATAGAATGCGTAGTGACAACGACACTGAATTTACGGAGAAAAAAGTATATCTTTAATGTGATAGCCTAGGAATCAAACATGAATTTTCTACTATGAAGACTCCTCAGCAAAATGGGATTATTGAGAGAAAGAATAAGATAATTCAGGAAATGGATAAATCTATGCTTCTAGGTCATAAAGTTGCTAAGAGATTTTGGGCAGAGGCAGTGTCTACTGCATGCCATATGGTGAATAGGGTTAACCTTCATCCACACACTCGTAAAATGCCTTATGAATTGTGGACTGGAAAGAAACCCAACCTTGCATATTTTCGTGTCTTTGGGAGTAAATGATACATCCTACGAGATAGAGAGCAATTAAGAAAGTTCGACTCTCAAAGCGACAAAGGAATATTGCTAGGCTATTCATCAAATAATAGAGCATACCGGGTTTTTAACCTGAAGAGCTCTAAAGTGATGGAGTCAATAAACGTCACTGTGCAAGATAACGAACCATCGACGTCTGTTGACTTCACCCATTTGAGTGAGGATGACACACTCCTTTTTTATGATCCCACTATATCTCCCACATCCAGGGTGGACAGGGGAAACAACTGCTTAGGTTTGCAAGAGTCATGATCCTTCCGCCATTGTTGGCAATCCCACTTTAGGGGTCAAGACTCGTGCTTAGCTAGAGAATGTTGTTATCCATGTCTGCTACACATCTAAAGTCGAGCCCAAGAATAAAAAAGAAGCTCTCAAGGATGAACACTGGATATTTGCTATGCAGGATAAGTTACTTCAGTTTAAAAAGAGTAATGTCTGGGAACTTGTCCCGCGACCTAGTGAGACGAATGTGACAGGTACCAGATGGATTTTCAAGAATAAAATGGATGAAAATGGTACCATAATCAGAAACAAGACTAGGTTGATCGCTCAAGGCTACACACAGATATAGGATGTAGACTTTTGGGAGACATTTGCTCCTGCTGCGAGGCTTGAGTCCGTCCGCTTACTTCTCCCCATCGCATGTCATCTGCGCTTCAATTTATATCAGATGGATATTGAGAGTGACTTTCTAAATGGCATTCTACATGAGGAGGTTTACATGAAATAACTAAAACGGTTTGAAGACCCTCAACACTCTATCACGTCTAGTATTTGAGGAAAGCCTTATATGGTTTGAAGCAAGCACCCCGTGCTTGGTACGAGAGGCTTACTTTCTATCTCTTAGCCCATGGCTTCAAGAGAGGGGGATTTGATATGACATTGTTCATCAGAAGAGATGACGGTGCTATTTTGGTTGCCCAAGTCTATATGGACGACATAGTCTTTGGATCCACATTCTCCCAACATGCTCACCACTTTGAGGAGGAGATAAAAAGTGAATTTGATATGAGCATGGTAGGAGAGCTTACTTTCTTCCTTGTTCTCTAGGTTCGTCAACTAAAGGATGGGATGTTCATCTCCCAATCCAAGTATGCTAGAGACCTAGTGAAGAAATTTGGTTTAGACTCCGCTAAGCATGCTCGTACACCTATGAGTACTTCTATCAAGCTTAGTAAGGACACTTCAGGCAAGGACATAGAGCAAACCTTGTATCAGAGTATGATAGGTAGTCTTCTCTACTTGACCGCTAGTCATCCCGACATAGCCTTTAGTGTTGGAGTCTGTGTGCGATATCAGGCGTCCCCGAAAGAGTCACACTTACTCGCTTTAAAACTTATTATCAAATACGTGAGTAGGACTCTCTCCTACGGTATTTGGTAATCCTTTGATATCGATTATCGTTTGTCCGCCTATTTAGATGACGATTAGATCGAGGATGTAGATTGTTATAGGAGCACTTCTGGTGAGTGTTTCTACTTTGGTTCTGCTCTTGTCTCCTGGCTTAGAAAGAAGCAAAACCTCAAGCTCTTTGTCCACTACGGAGGCCGAGTACATCGCCGCCAGAAGTTGTTGCACGCAACTCTTTTGGATGGAGCAAATGTCGAAGGATTATGGGATTTCACAGGACACCATGACTATTTCTTGTGATAACACGAGCGCGATACACATATCTCGTAATCCGATCCAATATTCGCGCACAAGGCACATCAGGATACGCGAGCACTTTATACGCCAATTAGTTGAGGAGAAAGTCGTATCCCTGAGTTTCGTACCCACTCACATTCAGTTAGCCAATATTTTCACGAAACCTTTATATACCCTTAGATTCGAGAGTCTTAGGAGGTCTTTAGGGATTTGCATAGTTGACTGAGAGGATGGTCCATGTCTAGGATAGGATGCATTATCATGTTCATATCAGATGATTCATATTGCTAGTTTGTATAATTTGTATTCTTAGTTTTGCTTTTTATATTTTTTAAAAAAATCTAAAAATATTTTCTTTTTATAAATTTTTTTGAAAAGCACAAAAAGATTTTTGCATTTTGTTTACACCTTTTATGAATGAGCATTTAAGATAATCGAGTCACAATTTTCATTTTCATTTTTCACGTGACTGTTTGATAGTTATTTGGGACGCTACATCATTGCATCCATGTGCTTTACATTGTTTGGAGTCTTTGAGATGTGATTAGTGATATCTTTCTACATGTTTGGCTCCTTATCTCCTTTATTGCACACATGCACGACTTTATTTTATTATTGTACTTATCTATCACATATTGGCTTGAGTGTTTCCATCTCAATTCTATCTATACAACGAACCATATGCGATAAAACTTGACAAGATTGGAATGCATGTAAAAAACCTTTTGGTGAGATTGTGTGGTATTTTAAAATGGTGAAGGGCTACGAAAGGTTCTTATCTATCCTTTGCAATTAAGCCACCATTTAAATGGACCTAAAAAATTGAGGAATTTTATTATCCGGGGTCCACAGAGGTTAAAAGAGCCCGATAAAGTTTAAAGGCAATAAAAAGCAATACATACCGAATATGGGCCATTAGGTTTCACCATCAATTATCCAATGTTTGATAATTTAGATCACCTCAAAACAAAATATAAATCCGAGGGAGTTTGATTGGAGAATTTAAAAGGGTTTGCACTTCCTTGACAGTCCTAAAAAAGCATTAAATAATTTTGGACGTTATTGGTGTGGAAATCACTTTGAGCTTTGATTTGCTGATTTGATTGAGTCAATTTCTTATAATTCCATCTTTTTACACCTAAGGAAGATGTTGAGTTCATTCGTTAGGAGTATCCGATATTCATCGTGCACATATGTTATGTCTGTATGCATTGATTTCCTATCGAGTTTGATCACACCCCTATATTTTCGCTATCATCGACTTGATTGTTTTTGTGTTTCTTTCATGGTGTGATTCTTTGTTGTATATCTTGTGTGAAAAATTTTGAAAAATTCAAAAATAGAAAGTTTATTACCTTGTGACATTTTCCATATTTGTGCTTCTCATATGTGTCTATTTGGGAACATCATAAAAAGGGGGAGAATGAATTATGGGTGAGAATTTTTGTTGATTTATCAATGATTTGCTTAAGCTTAATTGATCTTTGATTTTTACATATAATTATATTTGAAACTGTTACGTGTCACGGGTATCTTCTTTATCTCATGTGTGTAGGAACAAAATTAATATTTATTGGATTACACACCCTGATGAGAAAAGCTTTGAGAGTTGAAGAGTTTAAGCCTTGAAGATGTTGAAGTTTGATTGGCGACATATCAGTTGGTATTCTCATTTCGAGGGTTGAATGGGGATATTATTTTATTTGTCATTTGATTGCATAATTCGAATTTTTTATGTATGTGACATACGGGGAGATTTGTAAGGACATAATTTTATAAATGTCCGGGGTAGAATCTATGAATTTTCTATTTGTCCTAGATCACAGTATGTATGCATGATACCGCTATATTCGGCTCGTCAACACGATCATCCACGATGGCCTTGATCTGAATCCATGCATCCACCATCTTCACACGTGCATTATGCTACATGCGACGTGCTTCTCAACCGTTCCCACTACTCCACTTCGCATTATTGGTAAAATGGTTTATTGGAGGTGATTATATTCGCATAAATATTTGGGAATTGTTTAGAAAATATTTTTCGAAGTCTGATTTGTTTTTAACAAAAAGAAAAAAAAATTCTAAGTATAGAAGCGAACTTGCCTTGGTCTACGAGCTCGTTCAAACGACATCGCTCTGTCGTTCGAGAGACATGAGCATGTCACGCGATCTCGTTCAAACGACATCTCTCTGTCGTTCAAGCGACATGAGGATGTCGCGCGATTGCGTTCGAGCAACGTCGCCGCCTTGATTTTTGTATAAATATCTGTGTTCATTCTAAACATTTTTCCAAGTCTTTTTCATACACGTTTCTGCGATTCACAGCCCAGAAAATAGACTTCGAAATTTTAAGGTTTCATGCCTTTTTGATTCACAAAACCATTCCCATATATGTGTGTGAATATTTCAACCTTCAAAGGATCGTTTTTACTCATCTGGAGTAACTTGTGGACAAGCCGTCTCTTTTCCATTGCTGCCCATCTGGAGTTCTTAGGGGAGATTCCAACCGACAACATCGGAAACGACACCTGAGGGTATTTCGTATGTCACTCATGTTTTCATTGTAATCCGTGTAAACCGTTCTTTACACATTATAGTGAAAATAAAAAGGTTTTACCCCTTTGGGGGATTTTTTCCTCATTTGTGTGTTTGTCTGTGATTGAATGTTCTTGCATGATCATATTATCTTCAATCACACCTAGATGCACGTTTTAGGATTTAATTGAAAAACTCAGTTTAATTAAATAATTTCACTGTTTGAACAACAACGCACTCTCACACTCTCTTCCAAATCGAACCAAGAACTTTTATAATTGTTACCCTTTCTCGTCATCTTGCTCCCGTCCCCTAACTCGCTGCGGACAGGGTCAATACATGTAGACCTACTCTCCATACATAGGACACCTCTTTATGTCACCCCATGTATCTAGACCCACTGGCCATATCGAGGTTGTCCTTCTTTCGGACCTGGTAGTCTTATTATCGATTGCTACCTCCATTATTCCTTTGGCTCTGGTAGCCCTGACGGCCCTGAATGGATCCACCATCACATGGCAGGAATTCTATTGATATGAATCATTTAAATAGGTCCCCTTCTGGGTATCCCCCCTGTGGTTTCTCACTAGTACTTCTAAATCCAATCTTTCCCTTCTAGCTAGATTCTCTAACCCTCTTGTCTCCCTTCACATGGAAGCGTTGACATTAACATTGTAAACGTACGACATTGATGCCCACTACACTAGCCATCCTAGCTGTATTTATACATCCATGCTTATGTATTCTACCCATGAGTCCATTATCCACTTAAGGATCCTTTCTATTCTTTGTATCCACCTCATTGGGTACAAAGTTTGCTAAATAAGTCAATTCCCCTCATGTCTGGCCACTAATCGTCCCTTTTGAAACAAGTGCTAAAATTTATTTGACCTCTTTGTTTAAATAACCGATGAGAGGATTCACTGTCAAACCGCACCCCAAATTCCTCGTTATTCATGGTATCTCTACATAGTTGTGGTGATTGACTCCTATCACAACAACGCTGCTCCTATAAGCAAAAATTTCGCTTAAAATTTAATAGTGAGTGCCACTGCACTCCACCCTACACAACTGCCTTTGGGTTATATCCTTCTATTGGCCCATCACACTTCCTCTCTTCCCCGAACTCTTACGGATGGCCTGTGAAAGAGTCCCTCCGACTCTCTCCTTTACCGACTATATTGGGTGAATCTGAATTTTCGCTACCATCTTCTATAATGATGCTTGGGGAAACTACTACACCCTAGCAGTTATCCCAATGTCATCTACCTGAACAATAACTATGGTGACTTCTACTGTGGTCACCGTTGACCGAATAATCTATGGCTTCGACCGAGCCTCTCCTCCTGTAATTCTCCTAATGGCCCTCACTGGTCGTCCTATATTGTTCGATGTACGAAGCCCAAACGAACTTTATATGATTTGCATCAATTGAACTTAATAACAGGAGAACGTAAGTCAAATATGTAAACATGAAGGCAACAGTACTAACTATATGGATCTATATCAAATAACGTTACGCTGAAATCATAGTAAGCCGTACAGTTCCTATGGACACTAGAATCTGATGATCTGATACCATCTGTGACACCCCACCTATTTTAACCATGGGTGATCAATCCTGTATCAAAATAACCAGGAATCTCATTTGGTTCATTCTTAGCATCACTGTCGACATCTTTTTAAATTACTATTCACCTATGTCAAATTAAGCCAGTGACAAATTTTATCTTTCATCATTATGACAACATGCAAAAATAATTATAATAACCAAACCATGCAAAAAATATAATAGTCTGAACAATCACACGATAGATAAATAAATAAATAATACTGAATGAACCATCAGTTCCTAAAATAAATCCAAATACAAGTCTGAAGTAATAAGTTGAATACACACAAAGTTCAATAAATAAAACTGAAATACTAAATCATGTGAAGGGGCAATATGCCCAAATAAAAATACTTAAAGAAACTCCTAATGTAACCTGAGACTGGATGAGTACGAGGTTGGTGAAGTCCGACAATGTTGCTTTATCTTGTCAATAGCCATGATAACCTCGGTCTGGAAGACTGGCCAATATTAGGCACAGAGGTGAGATGTAACGTGGACTCAAGCAGAGTAGGATGTTGACAGTAACCTGTCCCCATAAGGCACTACTGACCTCAGATGCTGCAGAGCCAAGGTTGGTAGTAGAGAACCGACCTTACAGAATACGACCTTTCTGATGGCAGTTGTGAGCTCCTTATCAACTCGGTTGTGAGATAGGCTGAGGTTAGTGACTCTGAGTATGAGGGTGCACTCTGGGCATATAAATCACCCCTATCCCTTAGTTTCCTATGTGAGTAGGTAATTGACGGGTATGTTAGGCCGAGGCTGAGTTTCTTTTAGTGCCTTGGGGTGTGAAGTGATTCCTTGACACATATCACTCACTGAAGTGACTAACGTATTCCCCAAGGTGCTGATATTTATGCCAGTGTCTTTTTGGTTTTTAAGGGTAATTATAGGGGCATTGGAAATCGTGCCCCATCATTGAGTAGGGTTAAAACCTTCTTCTCTTTCCTCATTCTCGTTTTTCTCCCTCTTAAGCTTTTCTACAACTATGATTTCCTTCAAAGCTCCATTGCTGGCTACGATTGAAGGTTCTTTACCTCTTAAGTCTCTTCCTTCTTCCATCACACTCAGTCAGGTATCGCTCTCCTTCTCTCTCTTCATTTGTTAACTTTTATTTTCGAGTTTAAGCTTTTTAGTGACTTTCATTTTTCTAACGAGAGTTTCTTCCACTGTTAAGTGGTTGTATGGGTAGGATAATAGTGGTTGAGTGGCGCTAGGGACATTCCAGGTTGCTCTGAGGTTGCCTTAGACACAAACTTCCTTCTTTTAGGCTTCTGACGAACTTCCGGTCACCTTCTGTGGTGACCTGCCCTTGAGTGTTCTTTGTGTTCTTCATTTGAGACCTTTTAATTTCCACCCTTTGATCTTTAATTTAGGTACTTTAAGTTGTGTACTTGTTTGTATCTTAGTCTTTCTCTTAAGTTTAGTGTCATCTTCCTTATGCTCAGACCCTTGTACACCTTTATAGAATAGTTCCCCTCTCTTCGTGAGAAGACTTTTGAGAATATTAGGCAAATATAACTAGCCCAAGAGGAATCTTGTAGGGCTGAGGCCTTTCCCCTCAGACCAATTTTTTCTCCACCCTTGAAGATTATATACCTTGAGCGTGCTGCGCCTACAGAGGTTCCTGAGGATCCTGTACCAATGTCTGAGGATAACGTCTCTTCAGACGTAATATCAACCTCTGAAGAAGGTGAGTCTGTAAACTCTTTTCAAGATGCTATGGATTATTCTCCTGGGCAACGTGAGGTTCCTAAGGAGGCCGAAGTTTCAAGTCATGCCTCGTCCCACCAAGGCGCTATCACTTCGCGTAGGTCTTCCGATGTTGCAATCTTAGGGCCCAGTGTGGCAATTCACCCTCCTATTGATGTCATTCCCCTATCGGCTACCACCAGGGTTGAATTTGCAAAGAGGTTTCCTGGTGGTGCCCCTACAACTGCCCAGGCCAATGTTGCTGGGGATGATGATGATCGTGAGGAGATCAAACTCGATACCTCTGAGGCGGCAGAGTATAAGAGTAGTGTCAATGAGTACGGCCTTCTTACTTTCAGGTAACTCTATTCCATAGATTCTTCAATCATACTTAGGAAACCTCTGAAGGATGAGAGGGCCTTCGATGGGAAAATCTGCGTTTATGAGCAGATGTTTAAGTTGGGCTTTCATCTTCCTATTCACCCAACCATCAGAGCTATACTTTCTCACATAAATATTTCCCCTTCCCAACTGTCCCTAACGCCTGGAGGGTTATGATTGGGGCCATCGTCCTTTGGAGGGTTTTCCACCATTTAGAACTTCCAGTAGGAGTTTTTATAAGCTGTTACGTTCCCTCGTCCGCGAAAAACCACCCCAGCTACTGCCACTTCCTATCTAGGAAATCAGAGAAGAAAATGCTCTTGGTTACCCAAACTTGAAACCATAATTAGAAACCTCGGTACTTCTTTATTTTCGGGGCATGGGAATTTGGTTCGAATGAGGCTTCTAAAACGTGGGTTCCAAGGACCCCTCTGAGATGGGGGAAGTTCTCCCTTGTTGCCAAAGCCGACCTTGGACTTAGCCAGGATAATAACAAGAACGTTGAGGACCTTCACAATCAAGGCGAGAAGTGTCGTCTCGTTGAATATGAGCATCTGATGACCCCCTATTACCTTTCTCAGACAGGTTTGGGGGTGGTACCCTAGAAGAGCTTCGTAAGTTTTCAACATTTTTCTTACCCAAGTCATACCTCTTATATTTTAAATCTATGACTAACTAACTCAGGGACTTGTCTTGCAAAGCGTCCAGCAGGGATACCAGACGAGTTTTGGGAGATGTCTGCTCCTAGTCTGGTGAAGCTCATGGAAAAGAGAGGTGGTAAGAGTGCACCAACACCGGTGTTAAAAAAAAACGTCGACACCTCCAGAGCTGACGCTAACAAAAAGAGGAAGTCCATGGCTGAACTGGTGCATATGAGGCCGAGCAAGACCTAGGCTAGGGATCGTACCATCCCCATCTCTACAGACGATGCCTTCGCTGATCGTCTATCTCAGCTCAAAATCGAAGATAGCCTGATCGGCCATAGTCTGAAGGCTAATAATGACTGAGGAAGACAAGCATTTCCTACGCACATTGGATGTCCCTTTACTGGACGAGTTTTCTCCCCATAAGTCAATCCAGTTATTAGTTTTTTACTAACTTGCTCAGAAGTGTAACATCGGCTTTTTAAAAATTATAACTCTTATGTTCATACATATGATCTTCTTCTGCAGGGTGTTTTATCTTTTTACCGTCTTGTTGATTGGATTTTGAAGAAGATGCTCCTTATTGAAAAGGGGAAGGAAGCTGAGAAGGTTGAAGAGTCTCTCAATGCAGAGGTTGCAAGGTTGAACGGGGTCATCAAGCAGAGGGACAATGATATGTCTCAGCTCAGGAAGGATCATGACAAAGCTCTGAAGGCCAAGGATGACGTTCTTCAGTCTAAGGTTGATGTTGCAGTCAAGGCTACTTTGGAAGATGCTGTTAAGAAGGCCATCGAAGACTACAAGGTTTCTGATGAATTTATCAGCTTTGGTTTTGAATATCTTGAGAGAGGTATCAAAACGACTCGCAAATGGGCAGCTATAAAGGAGAACGAGTTTGGTGTCTTGACCGCATCAAAATTTGTTGGTCTTGGCTTTGGAGACCCTCGGTTTGCTTAGGCCTTGAAGGAAGTTGAAAAGTCTGATGCTTCTCCAGCCGAGACTACTCCTCTCGAGGTCACAGATACTGAAGATGCTATTCATCATGATAATGGAGTTGAAGTCACGAACGTCGGCCGTGACCAAATGACTACAAATGTTGGTGGGTCGGCTCCTGCTGAGACGTAGGCTCTTTTCTTGTGAAGCTTTTCAGTAGTAGTAATTTTGATGACCCTTTGTCTGTAATTCTTGTTTATATGAACTTTGATGGCTTCTTGACATTCTGGCTTGTAACTCTGAATCCCCTTTTATGATAATCATAAGTAGTTCAACTTCTTCAGCTTCTATTGCTTCATATGATGTTTTTTTGTTTAAAATTTATATGTTGGTGTGGCCCTATAATTGCGATGTTTTACCTCTGATATCACCAAATTATGATGTTTCACCTCATCTTTTCACCAACTTAATAATGTTTATAATTTGAAGTCACCAAATAAATGATATTTCACCTTGTATTTTCACCAACTTAATGATGTTCCAAAGTCTGAGGTCACCAAATTATGATGTTTAACCTCCAATTTTCACCAAATAATGATGTTTAAAGTCCGAAGTCACCAAATTATGATGTTCCACCTCATATTTTCACCAACTTAATGATGTTTAATAATTTGAGGTCACCAAATAAATGATGTTTGACCTTGTATTTTCACCAACTTAATGATGTTCCAAGGTATGAGGTCACCATATTGTGATGTTTAACCTCCAATTTTCACCAAATAATGATGTTTAAGGTCCGAGGTCACCAAATTATGATGTTCCACCTCATATTTTCACGAACTTAGTGATGTTTAATAATTTGAGGTCACCAAATAAATGATGTTTTACCTCGTATTTTCACCAACTTAATGACGTTTAAGGTCTGAGGCCACCACATTATGATGTTTCACCTCATGCTTTCACCAACTTAATGATGTTTTAGGTCCGAGGTTACCAAATTATGATGTTCCACCTCATATTTTCACCAACTTAATGATGTCTAATAATTTGAAGTCACCAACTTAATGATGTTCCAAGGTCTAAGGTCACCAAATTGTGATGTTCCATCTCATATTTTCACCAACTTAATGATGTTTTAGGTCCGAGGTCACCAAATTAGGATGTTCCACCTTATATTTTCACCAACTTAATGATGTTTAATAATTTGAAGTTACCAAATAAATGATGTTTTACCTCATATTTTCACCAACTTAATTATGTTCCAAGGTCACCAAATAAATGATGTTTTACCTCGTATTTTCACCAACTTAATGATGTTCCAAGGTTTAAGATCACCAAATTATGATGTTTAACCTCCAATTTTCACCAAATAATGATGTTTAAAAACATAATAAAAGTATGAGCACAACATTGCTATATTTTCATCAACATCCTTTGTATAAACTGACACATGTATTACAAAAAGATAAGAACTGCAACATCATATGCAATACTTCTTTAAGTGATCGGCTTTCCAAGGGTTGGAGAAAGGTTACCCTTCAAGATTTTCTAGCTGGTAGGTACCAGGCACAACCTCATCAACTACCCTATAAGGACCATGCCAATTAGGATGGAGCTTATTTTCTTTTTGCCACGTCTTTTTTAGGACTAGGTCTCCCACAACTATAGGCCTTGACTTCACTTTTTGATTGTAGAATCTCGCATTTCTCTGCTGATAGACTACCTGCCTTATCTCTGCATCATCTCTTCTTTCTTCAATTAAATCAAGATCAAGTCTTTTTTCCTCCCCATTATTCTGAGGGTCATATGTATGAATTCTATGAGTAGGTAGTCCTACCTCTATTGGGATTACATCCTCTGAGCCATGGGCTAAAATAAATGGAATTTCCCCCGTTGGTGTCCTCGTTCTCATCCTGTAGGCCCAAAGCACTGCATATACCTCCTCTATCCATCTTCCTTTGGGCTCTTCCAACATATTTTTTATCCCATTAAGGATTGTTCGATTTGTGACTTCAGTCTGACCGTTTGCGTGGGGTCGGCCTGGAGAAGAGAAGAACTGCTTGATCCCCCCTCTTTCGCAATATTTTTCTAAGGATATGTTCTTGAATTGGGTTCCATTATCTGAGATGAGGGTGTTTCCATACATGCATATGATGTTCTTCCAGATGAACTGGAAGGTCTTCTGCTCAGTGATTATGATCATTGGCTTAGCTTCTACCCTTTTGGAGAAATAATCAATTGCCACTATTAAGCACTAATAGTTGTTTACAACTCTTGGTAAGGGTCCTACCAAATCAATGCCCCGTATTGAAAAATGGCCAAGGGGAGATCATTGAAGTCATAGGTTGGTGAGGATGATGAGGTATGGTGGAAAACCTTTGGCACTTGTCACACTTCTTCACATATGCGGCTGCATCTTTGGCCAAGGTCAGCCACGAGTACCCCTGAGTGATTATCCTCTTAGCCAACGACCTTTCCCCTATGTGATTGGAACAAGATCCCTCATGCACATCGTGCAAGATGTGAGGAACCTTTGAAGGGTGGACACATATGAGGAGAGGGAGAAGGAATCCCTTTTTATACAGGACATCTCCTATAATTGAGAATTTAGCAACTCTGAACCTCAGCTTTCTCCTTTCTAACTTCGATTCTGGAAATTCCCCCTCTCTGATGTATCTGATAAGAGGGTCCATCCATGAGACTTCCTTACTTAGGTTTAGGCAAGGTATAGCAACCTCTTCCTCTTCGATGGTCGGTTTGAGCAGAATCTCAACTGGTACTGTTCTCCTTATGTATATCCTTGTTGCTGAGGCTAGCCTTGCGAGTACATCAACTCGGTTGTTGTCTAGTCGAGGTATCCTATTTATATTAACTTTCTTGAAGCTCTCTATAATCATTCTCACCCTCTTCAGTTATTTATCCATCCTTTCGTCTTTGGCCTCATACACCCCCAGGATTTGGTTCACGACTAACCTTGAGTCACTGTGGACTAGGAGTTGGTCGACTTTGAGGGCTTTTGCCAAAGAGAGACATGCTATCAATGCCTCATACTCTGAATCATTGTTAGAAGCTTTGAAGTTCAACCTCAGCGCATATTCAATATCCATTCCATATGGTGCAGACATTATCAGCCCTGCTCCACTTCCACTTTCACAGGACGACCCATCAACGAAGAGGTTCCAAGTAGTTTCATTAGAGGAGAAGCTTCCCTCTGATAGGGTCCCTTGATTGAAGAGGTATATCTCCTCCTTATTCTCAAATGCTCTTTGTCTGGCTTTGCTTGACTCAACCTCGTCCGAATCTAGGTAGACCTTTCTGTCTGGTTCATCTGCGGCCCCGTGACTCTCCTCAATATCGAACTCTTCCAAGGTAAACTCGGCTACAAAGTCTGCGAGTGCCTGGCCCTAGATGGAAACCCTGGGTTGATAAATAATATCGTATTCTCCCAACTCGATTGCCCAAGTCATTAGCTTACCTGACTTCTCAGGCTTATGGAGGACCTGTCTAAGTGGTGAACCAGTGAGGAAGACCATAAAGTGGGCTTCAAAATATGGCTTTATTTTCCTAGAAGCATGTATCAAAGTATAGGCTAACTTTTCAATCCGAAAGTACTTCTTCTCAGACCCTTGGAGTGCCTTGCTATTGAAGTACATTGGTCTCTGCACTCCATCCTCTTTTTTTACTATCGCAACACTGATGGCTGACTCTGAGACTGCTAAGTATACATATAGCTTCTCACCCTGAACTGGTTGGGATAGTAGTAGGGGAGAACTAAGGTAGGACTTTAGGTCTTTAAAAGAAATGTCACATTCCTCATTCTATTTGAAGGCCTTTCTAAGAACTTTGAAAAAAGGAAGACACTTATCTGTGGCTCTTGAGACGAACCTGTTAAGTGCAGCAACTCTCCCGATTAGCCTATGAACGTATTTGATAATTTTGGGGGTCTTCATTTCCAGTAAAGCCTTGATCTTCTCTAGGTTAGTCTCTATTCCTCTTTGGTTGACGATGAATCCCCCAAAATTTCCTGCTCCTACCCCGAAGAAACATTTGGCCGGGTTGAGCTTCATTTTGTATTTGTCTATGATGTCAAAAGTTCTTTCAAGGTCGGCTACATGAGTGTCGTCCTTCAAACTCTTTGTCAGCATATCGTCCACATAAACTTCCATGGATTTTCCTATCTGATCTTCAAACATCTTATTTATAAGACGTTGGTAAGTAGCCCCTGCATTCTTCAGGCCAAAGGGCATGACCTTGTGGCAATAGGTCCCCTTGTCTGTAATGAAGGCTATCTTCTCTGAGTCTGTCGAGTCCATGAAGATCTGATTATACCCAAAATGCGCATCCATAAAGCTCATGAGTTCATTTCCTGCTGTGGCATCCACCATCTGATCAATATGAGGTAGGGTAAACTCTCTTTTAGGCAAGATTTGTTTAAATCAGTTAAATCTACACACATCCTCCATTTCCCATTAGCTTTGGGCACAATGACAGTGTTAGACAACCACTCAGGGTATACGAACTCTCTGATGAACTTGGCCTCTTCAAGTTTTCTAACCTCGTCTCTGTTGACATCATACTTTTCTCTTGAGTATACTCTTCTTCTCTGCTTGATGGGCTTGGCATATTTTACATCATTGATTTTATGACACATAATCTCGGGATCAATACCCGACATGTTTGTATGGCTCCAGGAAAAAATACTTTATCTCTTCCTTAACACCTTTACTAGTTCCTCCTTGATCTTAGGTCTTAGGGATTTGACGACTTGGATGGTTTTTTTCTTCTCGTCCTCATTGAGGGCTATCTTCTACCTCCTCCGTAGCCTCTCCCTTTTTGAGCTTTGTTTCATCCCTAGGATCAAGTGTGTCGATGTTGTACGTGGTTGTTGCCTTCTTATGAGACTTTCTCTCTTCTATAGAGTTGAAATAACATTCACGCGTCGATGTTTGGTCACCTTGCACTTCCCCTACTCTATAAGGAGTCAAGAATTTTAGCATTTGTTAGACCGTTGAAGGCACGACCTCAAATTCCTTAAGGGCTACTCTTCCTATAACGAGGTTGTAAGTTGAGAAGACGTTTTCATCCATCACAAAGAAATTAATTTTTCTGGTCAACCTCTTAGGCCATTCATCCCCCATTCTAACATCCATTTCATACATACCCAATGGATGAACCTTTTCACCGCTGAATCTAATTAAGGGATGATGATAAGGGATAAGCCTAGCTCTGCTGAGGCCCATGCTCTTAAAATAGGGCTAAAACATAACATCTGCAGAACTACCCCCATCAACGAGGATCCTATGAACTTCACACCCATGAACCCTTGTGGTGATGACTAAAGGGTCATCATGGGGACCTAAGATACCCTTGAAGTCAAGTCGTGAGAAGCCGACCATGAGGGTGTCCATATCTACATTCTTTCTCTTCTCGCGCTTAACCTCCGTAGATACCAAGTTCACAACTTCGGCTTTAGTCACTTCTTTAGCCTCTGCCACATGAGCCTTGCGATCAGCTACCTCTGAGCCACCCCCTGCTAGTCCCCCACAGATAGTGTTCAATCGAAAGAGATCATACCAACCCTCTTCACTGGGGTATTGTCATCTTTTGGTGGGAGGTCAGGGTCATCGTCATCATCATCTGAGCCATCAGTTCTTCTGGAAGGGACATCGTCATCATCATCTGAGTCATAAGCTCTTCTGGCAGGGACATATTCCCGACATTTATCATTTCTTTTCTTTTTAGGGTCATCTCTTCCCCCCTTAGAACGTCTACTATCCACATACTTTATGAGCTTTCCTGACTTTAACATCTTCTCAATCTCGTCCTTCAGGGAGAAACACTTGTCAGTCATATGGCTGTGATCTTAATGGAACTCGCACCATAGATTCTTATTTCTCTTATGTGGAGGAGCCTTCAGCTTCTCCGGCCATCTCAGGGATCTATCATTCTTTATTTCATTGAGGATATATTCGCAACTCACAGTTAAAGGAGTGTAAGTGTGCACACTTCTTACTTTGAAACTTCTCAATTCCCCAGCTACCACGCAATGTCGGCTGTTGAACTCCCCCTAACCATAGTCTCGGCCATGTGAGGGTCGGCCATGATGAGTCCGAAGATCACCACCTTTCACCACCTTCCCTTTGTGAGCCATCTATGCTTCTTGACCTGAATAGCCTCTGCCTCAGATCATTAACTGGGTCGAGCCTTTCAAAGGCCTACCCTCTACTTAAGCGATCAAAAGCTGACCCTCTCTATCTTACATCACCATCTCATCTTTCACACTGACCTCGACTCTACTGTACAGGGCGTACAGTGTTGTTTGAGACCTCATACGGCTCCCAACAGTCTATCGGGGAATTTTCTGCCTCAATGTCGTCGTACCTATACTCAAGGCAAGTGTTTTCTTACCTTCTTAGGCGTAAACTC
The DNA here is from genome assembly GCA_949130495.1 of Sambucus nigra. Lineage (NCBI taxonomy): Eukaryota > Viridiplantae > Streptophyta > Magnoliopsida > Dipsacales > Adoxaceae > Sambucus > Sambucus nigra. The sequence continues at coordinate 151,639,700 of OX422207.1, forward strand.
CTAGGGTCACTAACATCCCTCCTCCGTTGAGGTGTAGGTTGGTCTTTTCGTGGTGCCTGGGGTGGTCCTCTAGCCTTATGCTGTGGCTGAGCAGCCGCCGGAGTAATCATCTCCAGTGAGACCCCAGTTGCTCTCATTATGTTTTGGCTTATCTGGACAAATATCTCCTGCATCACTTGCTGAGTTGTAGCCAAGGACTTCAAGGATGCTGCCAACTTAGCCATCTCAGACTGGGGTGGCGCCTGGCTGGAACTGGGTCCTCCAGCACCATATGGTGGAGGAGGTGGTGGTAACTCCGGTGCCATATACTTGAGCTTTTGATGAGAGGACTATAGATCTTGAAAACCTTAAGGGAATTCTTTCAATGGTGAAACAACTCCACGCGAAGGGTGAGACCCGATTCACCACCAGAGTCTCCGGTGAGGTTAATTAGCAAAAGAGGAAGAGATAAATCTTCAAATTCCCAGAGACGACGCCAAAATGATGATGCGGTAAACACCACCACCAGATGAGGTGTGAATAATCTTAAACTAGCAATAATAATGGCAGCATATGAGTAAATATCTAGTAGAGGGAGGTGAGGAGAAGAGGAGAAACACTAATATATAAGTGGTTCAGCCAATCTGGCCTACATCCACTGTGAGTATGTGAGTAATTTCACTAGATAAAGGCACTAATGGCCATAGATACAATCTCTCAAGCTTTCTCTCTCTACTATGTAAACCAACAGAGTTTTAGCTAGGGTTGCAATTATCGATCCCTTTACAAGGTAGAAGAAGACCTCTATATATAGTACTTGGAAGGTGTAATGTACGCCCCAAGCATGCAATGAGCATGTGTATGAGGATCCAACCAATATGATAATAACACCTGTATGATCTTATGTAGATAATGATGACCGCAATATTCCCTCATGTGAGGGGAATGATTCGGTTATAACTGATTTGCCCACGTGTTCTAAACCTTAAATGTGCTTGAATATGCTCAGACTTGTGTCCCTGACTGATGTAACCTCGGCCTGGATGAGTACGAGGTTAGTAAAGTCCGACAGTGTTGCTTTGTCTTGTCAATAGCTATGATGACCTTTGCCGGCAAGACTGGCCAAGGTTAGGCACATAGGTGAGATGTAACGTTGGCTCAAGCAGATTAGGATGCTGACAATAACCTGTCCCCATAAGGCGCTAATGACCTCGGCTGCTGCTGAGCTGAGGTTGGTAGTAGAGAGCCGACCTTGCAGAATACGACCTTTCTGATGGCAGTTGTGAGATTCTTGTCAACTCGGCTGTGAGATAGGCCGAGGTTAGTGAGTCTGAGTACGAGGGTGCACTCTGGGCATATCAATAACTTTTAATTTCTTAGGATTAAAAGTCAGTGATCTCATTCCCAAATCTGCCATTGTGTGTGCCTAGACAACACCCGTCGAGAAGTAATGGGTTCCACAAAACTTATGCTAGGATATGTCCCTATCCACCATTTAACAAAATTCCAAGTCATCGATATTCCTTCTTGTTTCATCATACTCCTTGGCTTCCCATGGCTCCGCAACATCCGTGGGGTATCTTTCTCTCTCTATCAGAAAGTAAAATTCTTCACTAATGGTCAGGTCATCACAATCCTTAAGGATGATGACAACTTAGACAACACCAACAACCCGATAATTAACATTTAACATGGGATCAATGACATGTTCCTCTTTAATTTCAAAATTGACCCACTTCCTACCTTAGCTGGGGATAATTACAAAGACCGAGTATATCTAAACCACAACCCTCATGGAAATGTCAACATAATTAAGATATTCAAGAACATGCACTTCATGCTCGAAATAGAGCTGAGATGAAGCCATTAAGGGATCCTTGAGTCAATAGTCCTAAAGGAAGCCTTTCCCCCATGTGGCCTGGGCTACCAACTATCGCCAGTCAAACTCAAAGCACTCCGTTGAACATACCAAAAAAGAGCCTAGAAGGTAGGAAGACCATCTATGGAGACTCCCTAAATGGAAGTTTTGTCAAAGAGGGTGAGGATTTCCCCTTTTGCAGGTTCCCCGAACCATAGTATGACTCTGTTGACATAAAAATGAAGTCGTAGCTAAATATTTTCTTCGAAGATGACATCACTTAGCTCAAGGAATAAAAACATGAGGAAGAACCTCTAATTCTCAAAGCCATAGAAAGCACTGAAAACCCCAGAGACATGACACCAATGAGTCATTCAATCTACACACACTGGTGTTAAATCTCTAGACGATCCGCCAAGAAATCGTGCTGTCTGACCTGTCTGATAAGATCACTAGTAATGAAATGCCTCTCCTTAACTGGCTTACCATTTGAGTCTAACTTGCTCAAGTCAATCTAAGCCCTATTATCCACTCTTTTCAAGATATCCATGAGCCTGTTAGTGTTTCTCTTATCTATGATATCATTGTAAACAGGGCCTCCTTTGATTAGGTCCTCAATGTTGTATTTCTTAAAAATTCTTTTAATGAAATAAATGAGGATTTTGAGCATCTTGCTTTGCCTTACATTAATTGTTTTGATTCTAATCAAACTTTCGATGACAATGACTTAGTAAATGAACAATTCTTAAGTGATCACAATAAGGAAAAAAATAAATAACATAACCGTGTTCAAAGTAATGATGATGAGATTGATGTTATTAACCTCGGTTCTAGTAGCCATCTGTGCAAGATTATGACAACATCCACCCTCGATGAGCATGAGCGGGTGTAATTCAAAAATGATCTGAAAGAGTTTGTGGATGTCTTTACATGGTCCCATGATAACATTCGCAGTATTGATCTAGAGATAGCTCAACACGAGATCAACCCACATTCTCAGAGAGCATGATCGTAAAGAAGAAACTGAGGAAGCTTCGAACAAAATAGTCCCTCAAAGTCAAAGAAGAAGTGGTGAAAACGTTGAACGCATGCTTCATTCATGTATTTAAATACTATATATGGCTTGCAAACGTCATCCCCGTGTTGAAATTAGGTGGAAAAGTCTGCATGTGCATCGACTAGCGAGACCTGAATAAGGCATCCCTGAAGGATGATTACTCTCTGCCCAATATCGACATCATCGTAGACAACATGACCGGCCATGCTTTTAAATCATTTATCGATGGTTTTTCGATTGTAATAAGATTAAAAGGCATCCTGATCACCAGGAGGAAACTGTCTTCATCACCCCATGAGGAGCCTTCTACTACACAGTCATTCCATTTGGGCTCAAGAGTATCGGGGCTACCTATAAAAGGTTCGCTATAACCATCCTGCATGGCCTCATCTATATAGAATTTGAGGTCTATGTCGATGACATGATTATCAAGTCTAAGACCCGAAAAGGTCACATTCCTATCCTGAGGAAATTCTTTGAGCGGCCGCGACAATACCAAATGCGATAATACCAACAAAAATATGTCTTCGGCGTCATTAAAGGAAATCTCCTCGAGTTTATGGTCTGTGAGAAAGGGATTGAGGCAGAGATCGCCAAGCTAAAATCCATACTCGAGATGCCACCACCCTGGATGAGAAAAGAAGTGCGTGGATTCCTAGGTAAGATGCAATACATCAATCGGTTCATCAGCTAATTGACCTCTATCTGTGAACCCATTTTCAAAATTCTTTGAAATAACTTAACTAAAGTTTAGAACGAGGCATGCCAAGAAGCCTTTAATCAAATCAAACAATACCTCACCCGAGCTCCGGTGCTTATGCCTCCGCAGCCAGGTCTCCCTCTACTCCTATACTGGACTGTTATTTATACTATAGTAGGGGCTTTATTGGCCCAGTACATTGAGGAATCTCATAAGCAGAGAGTAATCTACTACGCTAGTCGAAAGCTAGCTGGGTATGAAGTTAACTAAATTACCTTAGAAAAGGCGCATGTCACCCTGGTCTGGGTCACGCAAAAATTACGACACTACATGCTGGCATTCCCTATTAGACTGGTGTCCTAGATGCATCCCATAAAATACCTACTAGATAAACTCGCTATATATAGCTGCATGGCCCGCCGAATGATGTTATTAACCGAGAACGATATCATTTATATCATGCACAAAGCTAATAAAGGGAGGGCCGTCTCCGATTATCGTTCCGACCATCCCATAGAAGGAACCAAAGTTTGGATCTTAGAACTCTCAGATGAAGACATCTTTTGTACCTCTCACGAGGATCTCAAGTTGCATATGTTCTTCGACGGAACAACCAATAAGAAAGGGTATGGTATTGGGACACTCCTGATCTCCTTCGATGACTTTCACACCCCCATTGCCATTAAATTGGATTTCCCTTGCATTAATAACATAACAGAATGCGAGGCATGCATCGTAGGTCTCAAGATCGCCTTCGAGAAAGGAATCAAGAACATGGACATCTATGGAGACTCAACCCTCATTGTCGGGAACATTCTCAGGAAATAGAAAGTTAAAGACGAGAAGCTCCTACCCTTTCACACCCTTCCTCGCTAAAAAAATAGCTTAGACGCACACTAGAAACCTTGGCCTCTGTGGTCAACATGCCTAATGGAATAATAATGGCTCCCTTTTTGGTATAGAGATAAGCTTCACCTGCCCATTGCTACCACATCAAGATCATTATAAAGAAAGATACAGACATGGAAGGATTATGGTACAATGACATTTGTCGACTTCTCAAACATGGTAGGTATCCCCATGACGCTAACAAAAAAGATCGTACGACCCTTTGTAAGTTAGTTGCCCAAGACATAATCTGTGATAAAGCAATTTTTAAGAGAAACTTCGATAGAACGCAATTACATTGCATAACAGGGGCTGGAATTGCAGAAATGATGCAGAAAATCCATAGTGGAGAATATGGGCCCCACATGAACAATCACATGCTTTCTAAGAAAATCATTCGCCAGGATACTATTGGAAAATCATGGTCCAAAACTGCACTACTTATGTCCCGAGATGCTTCAAATGCCAGCAGTTTAGCAACCTTCAACACTTACCTCCCCAAGAGTTGTACAACATGGCCTCTCCCTAACCCTTTTCTACCTGGGTTATATATATTATAGGGAAGGTCACTCCCAAAGCTTCAAACAAACATGAATTCATCCTGGTCGTCGTTAACTACTTTACAAAATGGGTCAAAGTTGAGCCATATACGGTACTGAATGCGAGGAAAGTACCCAAGTTCATCATAAAGAACATTACCTACTGCTACATAGTTCCCCATGAGTTAGTGTCAGACAATGGACTCCAGTTCGAGGCTGAGGTCACGATGAATATAGAATTAAAATACATAAGTCTTCCCCCTACTGTCGTAAACCAACGAAGTTGTCATAGTTTCCAACATGAGCCTAAAGGCCATCATCAACAAGATGACTAAAAGCTGCAGAGATTGGGAAAATTAGATCCCATACGCCATCTGGGGTTACTGTACCTCCATTAGAACACTTACTGGGGCTACTCCTTATTCTCGATATATGGCATGAAGGTAGTTCTCCCCGTTGAACTGAAAGTGCCTTCTCTACGGGTTATACTAAAAAATAAGGTTAGTGAGGAAGACTATCATCAAAGTCGTTACGACAAACTCGCGCTCCTAGACAAAAAGAGATTGAAAGCTCTGTACCACATACAAGGGTACCATTGTCTGATTGCGCGATCATTCAAAAGGAAAGTCAAGGACTACAATGTCCAAGAAGGAGATCCTGTCCTTAAGGAAATTGTGGAATCCATTAGGGATCCGAGAGGAAAGTTCAAACCTAATTGGAGTGGACACTACATTGTGAATAAAATCATATTTAGTGGTCCTGCAATTCTCATGGATCTCGACGAAGAATAAATGTCATGTCCAGTCAACTTGGACCATCTCAAAAAGTTTTACTCTTAGTCCAAACTCCCATCGCGCTACGACTCTTTTCACCCCTCCTTCTTTTATAAAAAATCTCTCCACTCCCCTCTATTCAGAATACGTGGGACCTGATCCTCTTAATTCACCCCTTTTAAAAAGAAGAAGCTCATAAACTTTTAAACCCATAAAACACACATGGGTGCAGTCCTTTGTCTCTCACAAAATGCTATTCTTTTCCCCCTGAGAACGATAGTCTCTTTCAACATTTAAATGAACAAAAGGATTATGTATGCATTAGTGATTGGTATAGATAGTTCAACTATAAAATTTATCAAATGCAGAACAAAATATTTCAAAATCACTATTCTTTTAAATAAAAGCATGATTATGGTTATTACATGCAGTATCATTGATGGGAGTAAAAAAACCACTCCCTTCGAAACACTCACATAACATACAAACCCATACCATTGACAACTTCATAAAAAGATCGAAATACCACTAAACACCTACCTAAAACCAAACAAAAAATTCTAAAAACCTACACCATCTTATCAAACCTTATCTTTAACTACTAGATGGGCCTGCCTCATCATCATTCCTTGTCCCTAGAGGCTCTCAGGAATCCCACTCTTGATTATTGATCCAGAAGTTCTCCATGCAACAATAAAACTTAATGAGCTTTGATGAAACCACGACACCCTCTTCTAAAGTGTCAAAAAATTATGAGCCATCTCGGCCCAATCTCCTCCACCATAATCTTCTCAACCACTCATTTCCATAACCACTTCAAATAATCCCTTGATATGAACCTAAACTCTCCAACATATTGTGATGAATGAGTAGACGACCGACGACACTGCCATAAAGGTCCCAATATCATCCTCAATGACTTGATCAAGTCATCTACCGAAAATAAGATATTTATGTAGGGAGGTATAATTTTCTCCTATCTTACTTGACACAGGAGCCGCCATGGAAAGTAGAAAGAAGTGTGGTGAAGACCCACTGACCACAAATACCAGTTATCCCCCAACTACAAAATATGATACAAGTTCCCCCACTATGGTACAAACTAGTAAAGACATTGGTCCCCGTACTCCACAAGCTAGCTAAACCATCTCTCCATCGACGAGCCAAAGATAAGGAAAGTCCTAAAAAGAAATTGGGAACACTCGATCGAGGGTACTCATGAAGGTCTTCCTAGTTCAGTCTCTAAGATAGCCACATAAACATCATGATAGGGCTCCTCCACAAAAATCCATCCCGACCCTACTTCTAGTTATCTAGGCCATTCAGAATCTCCGTTAATACCACCACAACAGGACTATGGTGGTAGGACATTCGCAACGCTATTGTGGCCACTGGAGGGTTAGCCGTTAGATCGCCCATCACCAATAAAAGCTTGGCAGTCAAATTCAAGGCTACAACACTGGTAAATCCATTATCAATAAAAATCTTCTGGCATATCTAATTCATGACTACCGAGAGGATAATGTTTCCTCTATGAATAAACGATCGGGCGTCTGAAGGGTAGATGTGAAGCAATTCTATCAAAGACACCTGAGGAGAACGAGATAAATCCGGTATAATGGCCACTACACTAGGGCTAACACCTAGCATCACAGATAACTCCTGATAGGTAGGACACACCTCATCTAATCAAAATAGGGAGACAAGGTCTTCATGATACCAAAACTGAATTGCTACTTCCAAGAGTTCCAGTCTATAAAATAATTATGCCACAAAGAGATCTGGCGCAGACTAAAGGCTTCATAATTGACATTGTAAAAGCAGACGGTCTCTAGACCTTCAAGGTAAGTGAAAAAGGTTTCGGACAATGGAAGAGCCATTCTAAATTTGAGAAAGCAAGTTACAAAGAAGAAGAAGTGGGATGTGGTGATGAAAACTCCTCCAAAGGCCCCCTTTTATACTAAAAGCCCACAAAAAAATATATCATTCAAAATTCCACGGGATTCGTTGCTCCAAAAGTATCAAGAAGTACGCGAAAAGTGCAATCAAAGTTAATGAAGTGATTTGGACTTTACCCTTATGCCGATAGGCAAGCCAAGGGGTATGCCGATCGACAACCTGCCTTTTCTAAAAAATTCCTTATTTCCTCTTTTACACACATCATATCCAAAATAAATATTTACTTTGAAAAAATCAATCTTCAAGTTGTCCCTTTGAAAATTCCTTATTTCCTTCTTTGTGCATATTTTCTGAAAAAAAATATTTTCTTTTACTTGTGAAAAACCAATCTTCGAGTCCCTTATTAATTTTATCTCTATCTTTGCAAATAATGAAAAACCTTAGTAGCAAATTTACGCGCATGTTGAATAAGCCATAAAAAAAGATAACAAAAAAATACATTTCTTATATTTAACTTATTTGGAATCATTACATCCTCTTACGGGTATAAGCAGAAAAAGAAAAAAAAAGGAAAAAAGAAAAAAAAAGGGAAAAAAGATGCATCGGGATGCCGCTCGAATCCTTAAAAAATCTCTCTCAAAACCACTATCTTCGACCACCTCGATGGATGCGCTTTCGATATCGACGAGTAGTGGACCCCCCACTCCCAGAACTGGATCTCTCCCCAAATGTGGTCGGCGGCACCAAGAAGGCATTGACCGACTTCCACACATAGTCCGACATAGATGCCATCCAATCCTTGATATCCCCCAGTCAAGTCGTCGACACGCGGACAAACTGCAAAAAAAGAATAAAATCACCAAAAATCAAAACAAGTCAGTAAAGTGGAAAATAAATGAGAAAATGAAAAAGAGGAAGAAAGTGTCACACTTAACTTTCAGTGTCTCCTCAGGAAGAGCTCCAGCCCGTCTATCGCCGTTTGAAGCCGGTGAGGCACCGATACCACATCCCTGCCGCGCATCTGAATGTGATGAGATGGGGTGGAAATATGAAGAAATGGAGCCTCCCCTGCTGCCGTTGTCGTTCCCGCTTGGAACTATGGGCCGACGCCGTCGATACGCTGGTACCTCTCCCCAATCTCATCGTAGATGGAGGCATGTTCTCCACATCATATATGCATGACGGCACCAACCAACTGGTCGCAAAGTCCAGATAGTCGTAGCTTGCCGTCATATCAGTGTAATGCATAAGGGTTCACCCTCCATCGCCGTTGCCCTAGCCTAGTCAGTCATCTCTTTCATCCGCCTCATGCACTCGGGGAGCACTGATGGTGGGACCTCCACCTTGTAATACCCCGTATATATATATATATATATATATATATATATATATATATATATATATATATTATTTGGACATTTATATTATGCGTGTGACACATAATTTAATTAAATCAATAAATAATGAGAAATTATTAAAAATTAATTTGGATATGAAATGAATTAATATTTAAGCGACGGTACATTTACTAGAGTGTAATAGTAAATAAAATTGAAATATGTCGTAAGTGAGTAAACACAATAGGAATTATTAATATATTAACTGAGAATTATTTATGAGGGTTGAAATAGGAAAATATCAAGGCTCTGAAAAACGTGGGGCATGGTCGAGGTGTGGAGGCCAAGCCTTAGAAGTCTGGGGGGCCTTAGGCGTGAAAAGGCGTTCAGGCCTTCTTAATATATTTTAATATCTTTTAACCATAACAAGGCTATTAAAATATTAAAATTGTACATATCATAAAAATATGTCTGAATATTTGCAAATTAAAATACTATATGATTATTTTGGATGAGATAATGGTCCGGTTTGTAAAACAATTCTTGAAAAGGCGATATCGTTTCACTAAAGCATTGTTGTTTTTAAAAAAAAAGTGTACCATAAGGGTTTTACCAAGAATAAGGCTTAAAAATCTTAAGGCAGGGCATTTCTCTCAAGCCTCAAGCCTAGGCGTTTTTTTTTTTTAGAACAGTGGAAAAATTTATAAGTGACTCAGGTGGTGATTTTGAGTATACGTTTGATTCCAAATGGATTGAAATAGTCAAATTTAAGTACTCAGGGTTATGTTTGGGTCTCGTTTTTTTAGATTAGTTGGGATTAGTTAGAAGATATTTTGGCCATTTTATTGGTACGTAAAAAGCCAATTTCAGGATTCTTACTTATATATATATAAAGGTTGAGTGAAAAAGAAAGGTCATTCTCATATTCTAAAGGTTTAGTTGAGAGTTACCAAGAGTTAGAGTGAAAGTGAAGAGAATTAGAGAGTAAATCCAAAGGTTTAAGTGAAAAAGTGAAGAATAACTCAAGAACACTAGGGGATTGAAGATTGGGGAAGGTATTTTAGGATATTCATCAACCTCTTCATCAAATTCAACTATTACAAACTATTAGGCAAGTGATTATCTTGCTAAATAATTATGCTTTTAATTTTTGTCATATTAAAAATGGGAAAATTATTTTTGGGTGGAATTCTCATGTCAAACTTTGGGTTTTGGGAAAGGATTATGCAAATGGATTTTGACATATGATGATGGAAATTTAAGGATGAATTTTAACCATAATAATTGGGGATTATGAGTTCAAATGTAGTGGAATTAATATAGAGAAAACTTGTGATTGAATTTATGATATAACATGTAGAGATGAAATTTATGCCCTATGAAAGTTACATATTTAGATGATGATTATATATAATGATGAGTCCCATTGATATAAAACTTATCAAGCATAATAGAGATTGAAACAAATTATGTTAATGATCATTTTTAGGTTAAAATTACTGAAATTCAGACTGGAAAAATTGAGATAGATTTTCAGGGGAAAATTGGTTTGCCCCATAACCAGACCGGTTCGACCCCCTGTTACGGATAGTTGTGCTATTTTTTGGAATTAACTAAATGTTAATTCGGGGATGGAATTAAATATCCAATGACAATTGTGAACTTCTGGAAAAATATATGAATTGAGAGGATGGGTTAAAATTATCTAGGATTTATCGGGGATGCAAGTTAGAATAAATGGGAAGAATTTTAGTCGAAAATGAAAAATGGAATTTGAATGAAAATTCAAAAATCTGGGGATTCAGGTTGAGTGGAACCAATACGTATTCATAAATTTTTATGATGAGATTTAATTAATTAATTTAGTGAATGATTAATTAATTATGGATGGATTTGAACAATATCGTGAAAATGGTTAATTTGTGTCACGAGTGATAGGAACGGTTAAATGGAATTTTGAGAAATATATATACGGGTATATATATGTATATAATATATCGGTGTGAATGATATAATTAATCAAACATACCAATCTATGGGTGCTATTAATGGAGGTTGCCCAATGTGGGTGTTCTTCCTGGCGAGTGAAAGCATGCCAAGTATCTGTAACTCCCTGATCCGGATAAGAGTTACCGTTGGAATAACCCGTATCCGAACCAAGGTGTTAAGGGGGAGGGGGATAAAACATTTTATTTAATTGGAAAACAGTTGCCACGTTATACTTCAAGAAAACCTTCGATTTCTTTTATTGTGAAAAGGTGAGGCCCATATTATGTAAGTTAATATTCAATTAATAATTTAACAAGTAAACATTTGATAATATTTAATCCATAAATAAAGCATAAATTTCTGTATTATTACAATTTCCAAATAGTCCAAGTTCAAACCAGATTGTCTTAACAAAATATAAGGGATTACGGTTCAACATAAGTCCATGGATTAAAATCGGTTACAGTGCCTCTAACGACGACTAGCACTTTCCGCGACCTTTCCAACGTCATTACTCGACATACCACCTGCTGTACCCGGGGTTTTGAAAAATTGGGTATAAGAAAAATGCCAAGTAGTGTGGGAGATAATAGCAATAGTTTTTATAGCAAAATATTATACATATACAATGTATTTTAATAATTTCAAAAACCATCATTGTTCCATATTCATTAATTATCATTAATGATTATCTTAGTTAACATTTAACTATGCTAAACATATTCAAGATGTCTTCATTATATTCAACTAGGTTATTATTTATCTATACTAACAAGATTCTTTAACTTAGTCATAAATGCACCTACATGCAATGCCCTGGGCTACGCGCCCACTCACAATTAGCATTTTCGATATCCCATGCCAGGGACATAATTAATTCCAATTATGTCATCCACGTATGTATTATTGAATTATGAGTCATTCATTAGTTTAAGTTTCATGATTTTTTCTCATTCATTACTCAACATTATTTTTGGGATTTTGCCAACAAACACTCACGAACTTCGTGCCCTCACACTACCGGACTCCCCCGCAATATACTACTACAGTTGGTTTGGGGTCTTTCACCACTAGGGACGTCATGCCTCCAGTGTCATCCGAATATCATTATCTTTCATGTGTTCAATATTATTCTCAATGTACCCATTCAACTTATCCGGTTTTATCATTTAAAACTCGTTATTAGCCATTTTTCTAACGAGCTGAGGAGGCATTCTAGTGTCAATGTCGAACACTAAAATATACTAAATAGCCATTTTCCACTTTAATTTACCAAAATTCCATCTTACACTTTTATTATCTAAAAAATATTTCCTTAGCATTTTTTAAGTATTTTTCATTCAAAAATACCATTTAAGAGACTTTTTCTCATATTTACCAAATTTGCCACTAAGGCAGTTTTTAACCAAAAATCACCTTTCTAAGTGGGATTTAAGTACAAAAATAATTATTTAATGTAGTACATGTTTCCACCAATAATTAACCCATTAATAATGATGAACAATCCATTTTAACATAACTTTGCATAATAGTCCAACTATACTAATAGTAAGTCATATATAACATGTTTAAGAAGCTTAAACTAACATTATGACTTAAATGATTTTGGGATTGTTTCTATCAAATTTTTAATCACATGTTTAAAGTAACATTTTTCATCATTAATCATCTTAAATCTCAAGATTAAAGCATATTACACATTATACACATACAAATGGGTATTCTACTTAAGAATAGCCCTTATATGCAACTAATATATGTATTTTCATGTAGTCTTTTATTTTCATTGTTTATTTCATGAAATTTACATATTTGAAACATGATTTAAGCAATAACAATATTATGAAATTTTGTTAAAAGATCATCTTCTCCATTTTTCAACACTAACAAAATGGGTTTTCTCATATATAAGAAAATAAGGAGAATCACTTATCTAGCATGGATTTAACAAAAACTACATATGGGTTTGCATTTAAAAAAGGAGTTTAGAGTGGAGGAAAACCCTACTTGAATGAAGGAGAGTGAGTGTAGATGCGAAGAAGATGAAGACAAGCCTTCCGAAGTTCCACCAAAAGTCCCCAACAAAGCTTCCTTTAAGCTCCAGAAATCCACTTCAGTGATACCCACTTGCTGTCCAAGCTTTGGTAGTGGCTTTAATGGAGTTTTGAAGCCTTTCAAGTGGTGTTTGGGTGGTGGGAAAATAAAGGGGAGTGAAGCTAAGAATTTAGAGGTGTGTTTTGCTTGCTAGAACATAGGAGAAATGAGTGAAAACCAATTGCAAATGACTCCAAGTTCACACACCCAAGACACCCTCCCCCCCTCTCTCTCTCATAAATTATATTGGGCAACCTTCCATCCTTGACCCAAACATCAGTTTTACGTGTGTTTTAAAACATGAAAAACACTACCCAAAGTCCAAAGGTTGAGTTTGAAAGTGACTACACCCAACCACCCTTAAACCCACTTTGAAAGTGTCACACAATAAGCTGCCCAAAAACTACCAGCGTCACTTTCTCTCTCTAATTTTTCCTGAAACTTTTAATTTAAGAATCACATTCCTTGCATTTTTTGAGTGAAAAATCATATTTATAATAGTCGTTTGGCCTCCCGAATTGTCCTGTATAAAGCGCGCAAGAATCGGGACCTCCGTACAATTTTTTTTTTCAATTTTTCTCTTCATAGTAATATTCCTTATAATTTTGTGAGTCGAAAAATATATTCAGAATATTTTTTTTACCTTCCATGACGTCCTAAACAATACGCGCAAGAAACGGAACCTCCGCGCAAAATATATATATTTTTTGATTTTTCTCCGCATGGTAATATTCCTTATATTTTTATGAGTATAAATATATGGTCGAAATATTTTTTTGACCTTCCGAGACGTCCTAAATAATAAGTGCAAGAAACGGGACCTACGTGCAAAATATATTTTTTATTGATTTTATTTCGCATGGTAATATTCCTTATATTTCTATGAGTCTAAATATATGGTTAGAATATTTTTTTGACTTACCGATTGTTCTAAACAATCCACGCAAATCTAGACTTTTGCTGTGTCGCACGACGCCGGACAATTAGTACACAAGCTCACGTAGCGCTTGTTGCTTGTCCGAGTCGCGTGAAACTTAACCAAAGTACTTAAAATAATTATACGGACGCAAATCATAACTCATGTGAAAACATGCGACGTAAAAATTTCATTAGCGGAGCCTCGCTATATAAAGGATAATTGTACAAGTACAATTAAAAGTGTGGCTATTATATTCTCCCCTCCTTATGAGATTTCGTCCCCGAAATTTATCCTAAGTCACTCGAAGAGCTGTGGATGTTTCTCTCGCATCTCGACTTCTCGCTACCAAGTGGAATCTTCGACTCCCTATGACTACCATAGGACCTTCACCAACGGAATGACTTTGTTGCGTAGAACTCGATCCTCTCGGTCCAAGATGGATTTGGGCCGAGTCAAGAACGATGTATCCTCTTTTAAATCGATGTTCAGCCAGTTGATCACATGGTAAGGATCATGTAGATACTTCTTCAGCATAGAGACGTGGAAGATATTATAAATATGAACCAACTATGGAGGTAGTGCTAACCGGTATGAGACGTCCCTGACCTTTTCCAAAGTCTCGAAGGGTCGAATGTACCGAGGATAAAGCTTGCCCTTCTGACCAAATTTCTGACTACCAGTCCTAGCCATAACCTTCAACAACACTTTATCACCCACTCCGAATTCTAACGATGTACGATGATTATTGGCATAATTCTTTTGTCTGTCCTGAGCTATCACTAACCTCTCTCATATCAATTGAACCTTCTCGGTTATCTCCTTGATCATATCCGAATTTGTAAGATGTTTCTCGCTCACCTCTACCCCATACACTGGAGAACGACACGGTCTCCCATATAAGTCCTTAAAGGGGGCCATCTCTATACTAGATTGGTAACTATTGTTGTACGAAAACTCTGCTAGAGGCAAGTTTTCATCCTAACTACCCTGAAAATCAAGTGCATATCCCCGCAACAAGTCCTCAAAAATCTGGATCGTACGCTCTGATTGTCCGTCTGTCTCTGGATGGTATTCCGTACTCAAATTTAGATCGGTACCAAACTCCTGCTGAACCTTCCTCCAGAACTATGAAACAAATCGAGGATCTCTATCAGAGACATTGGTCAAGGGTATGCCATGGAGTTTGACAACCTCTCGTATGTACATCATGACCAACTTTTCTATATTGTCCGTGATCCTGATCGACAAGAAGTGTGCAGAATTCTTGAGATAATCCACCACGACCCAATTGCATCATGACCCCGTTAAGATCGAGATAACGCTGTGACAAAGTCCTTGATTATGTTCTACTACTTCCACTCAGCTATCGGGAGTGGCTGCAATAACCCAACTGGCTTCTTGTGCTCAGCCTTCACCTCTCGGTACGTATAACACCTAGCCACAAACATCGCTACATACCGCTTCATCTTAGACCACTAGAAATCTCTACATAGTCCCTTATACATCTTTGTTTAATCCAAATATAGGCTAAATTGAGACTGATGGAACCCTATAAGAATCTCTGACTACATCTCCTTAATGACTGACACTAGCCACCCACCCTCATGTTAACCCAATCATGGTGGACTATAAAGTCTTATTTCTAACTACCAAGTATGCCTAACAAGTTTGTTCAACAATAACTCAATTTTTTTTCACTAAATATTTTGCTAACACCCAAAAAACTCATCATCATTAATTTATTCCGAACATCGTGATTTACAAGCCTATGTTTCGCCAAACGATTTGAATCTTCCCTAGATTAGGAACACACATCCTCAACATCAATAACTATTCGCATCAATGATTTCAAGACAGTCATTTAATCCCAATGGTCCATCCGACTGATACTTCCTACGAGACTACGCATTAAATAGAGTCATCCCAAATTCACATGAGAGACTACATTCTCAATCTGTAAATTTCATACGGATTGCAACACTAGTATTTAATGTCCCGTCAAGTTCAAATATTCATAATGTCTTAGATTCGTGACCTAAAATCCACAATATACATCGTAATTATGTATACATATTAACTAACGAGTTTGTCAGCCTAACGTTATGAAGTACACATGCAAACTACAAGCAACAAATCTCGAGACCACTCGTAAACACCCACCGGTGTAAAATAAAGGTGCTTCCAAAGAAGAGCGTACTCATGTATTAGGATGCATTAGCCTCAATTTGTCATATCTTGTATCACTACTAATCTTTATGTAACGCTACACCTGAATACAGACCCACAATTGAAATAACAACTTTCTATTACCGGGATCAATGAAGACATAAGAAGATCCAATGAGTTAGGCGATTGCCATGATAGAATGAAATAATTGAATTTGGGCAACAAACTATACCACAAGAAGTGCGAACTAAAATGTACACTTAAAGTCTAAAATTCTCACTTATCTACATGTGTGTTAAAGTATTAAACCTACATACTTAAGTCTCCCCAATATCCACATGCGCTTGCTAACTTTTGAACCTCAAGATCCTCCTCATTCTAGTAAAACACGAAACTCACATAAATTTACCCTGCGGATTATCGTTACAATCCTTAGCAACGTCCTATGTGGTCTCAAATCATAACTAGCGAACGAGTTATAATAACACCTCAATTTTTTCAAGCATTATCCATTCCTAATACCTAATGATTCTCGTCACTAGAGTCATACTAAATCGTAAACGTATCATGAAAAGGTGATATAATCAAGCTTAACACTTCATCTTGAGTGCTATCTCTAAATCCATGATGAGCATCATCTTGTTCTACGTCTCCCAAGTGCGTAATCCACACTTATCGACTTGACATTTTTCATAAAAGTCATACCATAACAAAAGCTTATAAACAAAGCCATGACACTAACTCCAAGGTATTGGCACAATAATAATATGACTGAATCGTGCTATAACCATCAATAGTCGATCTCAATAGAGTAATTTCCTAAGGATACCAATTTAATCATCTCTAATTAAACACACAAATCCAAGTGCAAGAATCGTCATGACATAATTTTATAATGTGTAACAGCCTATCATAGCCACTAATTTAATTCCTGAATGGGCCAAACACTAATCCTAATTACTACGTATTACACCAACTATAACCTTATATTTTTGACATCATAAGGAATCACGGAGGTTCGAAGAGGGGCATCTTTATCACTATAATATACGGGGCACAATCTAAAGGTCACCATTACTAGGTAATATATACTACCTGTACAAATACATCATTAGATAATTCTTAGCACATAACTCCAAAGGAAAATTTGACATGGATTCATATGCCTATCCAAAATGCTAGCTAAAACAAACTTCAATATAAACACATCATTTAATCTTTAATGACTATCCCACCACGACAACTAACTTATCTTACTATGTAACCATCGCATTACGTGCTAAGCCTCAAGCTATCTTATAAATTTCTAAGACCATAATTTAATACTATAATTTCTAATGCCAAGTCATGAGGACTGTATAGATTCATTCGTAAGTTATCTTGAATTAGTGTGACTATCTAAACCCAAATCAAAATCAAGTTACTTAGGCATTTTAGTCTCCATAGAATCAATACTTATAAGTGTATTACCTAATAAGTTAATCCCATAGATAGACTTATAAGCTCTTTAGCTAAGATGCAACGAAAATTACTAGATGTTGCTATTACCACTTAGTCTTCTCTAATTATCAAATTGCCACATGATGTACCTCACACAAGACTATGGTGTCACCCCTCTACTGATGGGAGATAGTCTCAGCTAATTGGCGCATTGCCTCTTACATCTTCTGTAACTCGCTATTTCCTCTCACAGTGTTATGAGTAGGGGCCATCCTATACGATAGGAAAGTTTAGTATGATAATACTATATGCAGAAACAAAGGGAACTAAAACGAGAATCACTCCGACGCTCACAAGGATCCTAATGCTCTGATAGCAAGTTGTAACACCCCGATCCAGATTAGAGTTACCATTGGAATAACCCGTATCCGAACCAAGGTCTTAAGGGGGAGGGGGATAAAACATTTTATTAAATTGGAAAACAGTTGCCACATTATACTTCAAGAAAACCTTTAATTTCTTTTATTATTAAAAGGTGAGGCCCACATTATGCAAGTTAATATTCAATTAACAATTTAACAAGAAAACCTTTGATAAGATTTAATCCATAAATAAAGCATAAATCCCTGTACTATTACAATTTTCAAATAGTTCAAGTTCAAACCAAATTGTCTTAACAAAACATAAGGGATTACGGTTCAACATAAGTCCATGGATTAAAATCAGTTATAGAGCCTCTAACGACGACTAGAACTTTTTGCGGCCTTTCCAACGTCCTTACTCAACATACCACCTGCTGTACTCGGGGGTTTGAAAAATAGAGTATGAGCAAAATTACCACTAGGGTGGGGATATTATAGCAAAAGTTTTCATAGAAAAATACTAAACATATACAATGTATTTTAATAATTTCAAAACCATCATTGTTCCATATTCATTAACTATCATTAACGATTATCTTAGTTAACGTTTAACTATGCTAACAATATTCAAGATGTCTTCATTATATTCAACTACGTTATCATTTATCTATACCGACAAGATTTGTTTAACTTAGTCATAAATGCACCTACATGCAATGCCCTGGGCTACGTGCCCACTCACACTTAGCATTTTTGATTTCCCATGCCAGCGACGAAATGAATTCCAATTATGTCATCCACGTAATTATTAATGAATTCTTATTCATTCATTAGTTTAAGTTCATGAATTTTTCTCATTCACTACTTAACATTATTTTTGGAATTTTTCCAACTGGCCTCACACCACCGGTCTCCGGCGCCATATACTATTGCAGTTGGTTTGGGATCCTTCACCACTAGAGATGTCATGCCCTTCTTAATTATTTTCTCCCGGTGTCATCTGAATATCATTATCTTTCATGTGTTCAACATTATTCCCCATGTCCACATTCAACTTATCCGATTTTATCATTTAAAATCCGTAATTAGCCATTTTTCTAACGAGCCGAGGAGGCATTCTAGTGTCAATGTCGAACACTAAAATATACTAAATCACCATTTTCCACTTTAATTTACCAAAATGCCATCTTACACTTTTATTATCTAAACATTTTCTTAGCATTTTCAAGTATTTTTCGTGCAAAAATACCATTTAAATGACTTTTCCTCATATTTACCAAATCTGCCACTAAGGCATTTTTAAACCAAAAATCACATTTCTAAGTGAGTTTTAAGTACATAAATCATTCTTTAATGTACTACATGTTTCCGACAACATTTAACTCATTAATAATGATGAATAATCCATTTAAACATAACTTTGCATAATAGTCCAACTATATTAATATTAAGTCATATATAACATGTTTAAGAAGCTTAAACTAACATTATGACTTAAATGATTTTGGGACTATTTCGTTCAAATTTTTAATCACATGTTTAAACTAACATTTTTCATCATTAATCGTCTTAAATCTCAAGATTAAAGAATATTATACATTCTACCCATACAAATGGGTATTCTACCTAAGAATAACCCTTATATGCAACTAATATATGTATTTTCATGTAGTCTTTCATTTTCATTGTTTAATTCATGAGATTTACATATTTCAAACATGATTTAAGCAATAACAATATTTTGAAATTTTGATAAAAGATCACCTTCTCCATTTTCCTACGCTAACAAATTGATTTTTCACATATATAAGAAAATAAGGAGAATCACTTATCTAGCATGGATTTAACAACAACTACACATGGGTTTTCATTTATAAAAGGAGTTTAAAGTGGAGGAAAACCCTAATTGAATGAAGGAGAGTGAGTTTATATGTGAAGAAGATGAAGACAAGCCTTCCAAAGTTCCACCAAAAATTCCCCAACAAAGCTTCCTTTGAGCTCCAAAAACCCACTTCAGTGATGCCCACTTGCTGTCCAAGCTTTGGTAGTGGCTTTAATGGAATTTTGAGGCCTTTCAAGTGGTGTTTGGGTGGTGGGAAAATAAAGGGGAGTGAAGGTACGAATTTATAGGGGTGTTTTGCTTGCTAGAACACAAGAGAAATGAGAGGAAACCAACTGCAAATGACTCCAAGTTTACACACCCAAGGCACCCTCCCCCCTCTCTCTCTCTCTCTCTCTCTCTCTCTCTCTCTCTTACATCCTTGATCCAATGATCATTATTACGTTTGTTCGAAAATGTGAAAAATACTATCTAAAGTCCAAAGACTGAGTTTGAAAGTGACTACACCCAACCACCCTTGAACCCACTTTGAAAGTGGCACACAATAAGCTGCCAAAAAGCTACCAACGTCATTTTCTCTCTCTCTATTTTTTTTTTGAAATTTTTAACTTAAGAATCACATTCCTTACATTTGTTTGCGTGTAAAATCATATTTACAACAGTCGTTTGGCCTTCCGGATTGTCTTGTACAAGGCGTGCAAGAATCGGGACCTCCATACAAAAGTATTTTTTTCCGGGTTTTCTCTTTATAGTAATATTCCTTATATTTTTGTGAGTCAAAAAATATATGCACAAGAATTTTTTTAACTTTTCTAGATGTCCTAAACAATACGCGCAAGAAACGGGACCTCCGTGCAAAATATATATATTTTTTTATTTTTCTTCGCATAATAATATTCCTTATATTTTTATGAGTGTAAATATATGGTCGGAATATTATTTTGACCTTCCGAGATGTCCTAAATAATACACGTAAGAAACGAGACCTCCACGCAAAACATATTTTTTATTTATTTTTCTTCGCACTGTTATATTCCTTATATTTTTATGAGTCTAAATAGATGGTCGGAATATTTTTTTGACTTACCAATTTTCCTAAACAATTCGTGTAAAACTAGACTTTTGTTGTGTTGCGCGGGCGAACAATTAGTACACAGGCTCGCGTAGCTTTCATTGCTTGTCCGGGTTGCATGAAACTTAGCCAAAGTACTTAAAATAATTATACGGGCTTAAATCATAACTCATGCGGAAACCTGCGATGCAAAAATTTCATTAACGGAGCCTTGATAAATAAAAGGATAATCGAACAAGTACAATTAAAAGTGCGAGTATTACAGTATCGACCCCTGATCTTAACGCCATGCATGTCTGATATGGTTGGAATCGAGTGAGCTAATGTTAGTATGGTTATGCTCACTCTCTCATGACTATGATCGCCTCCAATACATTCTATTTTTGAGTACGATAGGCAATTCTGTTCCGATGTTTTCAGGACGAGGAAGTATCGTCCCAAAGAACAGCACACTAGATAACAATATCTTAGGGAGTTTCATCGCGAAGGGATGACAGGTATACGTATATAGTGAGTAGTATATACGTACACGATGATGTGAATATGAAGAAGTATACGACTTAAACATAAAGTGTGAATAATGTTGAATTAACCCGTGAAAGTTAATGCCTTTAATTAATAGATTATAATTATTAATGGTAATTGAAATTAATTCGATAAAATACGTGGTGGTGGGATAGCGTATAGAATTAAGGATGGTATGGGACTAGTTAGGCGGATAACATAACTAGGCAGTTAAAATGCAAATGTTAGGTGCGCACTTTAGATGAGTGGTGAGTAATCTCTCAAAAGAGTATAACATCAATTTAAAATAAGGAAGAGTGGACATAATGAATGATGTATTTTAATTACTTGCAAAATATTTTCTAAAAGGTTTTTGGGCACTAACCCATATCAAATCTATTTTCACAACCTTGTAAGTGTCCAACTACAGGGACGCCAAGCTTGATCGTTCTATCAGGTACCGGAGCTAAAGAAATTGTGGATATTGCAAGATATTATTATATTAGTGTCTTTCATCACATTTTAGATAGGGTCAGTTTTATTTCTAGGAAAGTTGCCTAAGTTGGACGGTTTATTTTATTTCATTTTATTTAGAATTGTTATATGGTTATTATTTCAACCGATGGGTTCTTTGGTTAAGGATTTGACATTGTTACTATGGATTTACTTTAGTTGTTTAACTAAATTGTGGGTTGAGTATGTTGTAGCAAATGAAGATTAAAATTGATATTCGGCTTAATTTAATAATAGGTGGTTAGTAATTAATTGATTTCGAGAGTGATGTTAAGAATGAGACAAATTAGATTCCCGTTTTATTTTAATAAGGGATGTCCACCGTTATTTTAATAACCGGAGTGTCATACACCTTTCCCTCCATGATCAGTCACACCACCCTCTCCCTAAGGTCCAGAAGTACCTAAACTCATGCGCTAGCAACCTCCTCATTTGTGCATGCATACTCGTAACCACTGTGGCCCCCGAGGATAGATGACAGGGGTAGAAGGTCACCTGTTTCCCCAGAAAAAAGTCAGTATTCTATCCAGAAGCAAAAATTTCTAAAAACTCAGAAAGAGATAATGACAAAAGCCTAACTCGGTTGCCCGTCGGGCATTCAGCACCACCTGCACATCCCTCAAAGAAAGGGATTGGTTTGAATGCCTCTTAGACTTCCTCCATCTATACAAAAGTCTCCCAGCTCACTCGCCTTCAAGAACACCAACCACACATTGTGTCCTATCACCTCGTAAAACCACATTTGCAAAGGCAACACCAAGAGTCAAAAGAAAGAAAACGAAAAGACAACAAGAAAATAAAAAAGGTAAATGAACTTGAAGATTACCTCTAAAAGATACGTGGATCCTATTAAAGTCTGTCGGTAGCACCGACTAAAAGCATCCAAGGAATCATAACGGGATGCTAGTGTAAAGCTCTCCCAACCATACAAATGGATGCCTGAAATGATCCTAAAAAATGTCAATGACCACATATGGACGATGTCGCCACTCGTCGCCACCATGAATCCACTCAACATAAGCAAAATGAATAAACGGCCTGCCTGCCTCACCTGCCGCTCATCAGTCTCGTCAATCTACCTAGACAGCAGAGTCTCCTTCAACATAGATATTCAGATAGAATCCCTCGACACGATTCTTTCTATATCCCCAAGGTAGCCCATACTATCACCCTCGTAACCCGCAGAGTGCGATATACCACAATTTACTGACCTACTCACTCCAACACTATCAACTCCTGAACATCGAAGGGAGTGACCATCATCTCCCCAACTCACAAGTAACATACGTGTGTCATTTCCCACCACGTCTAGCCTAACACACATAACACCACCATAGAGCAATTCATCTCATCCAATGCCTCCCTTAATAATCCAAATCCAGTATATCCCACCATCCACTGTACCCTCCTAAGAAGATGATCCCAAACCCTTTATCCCGATCATCCCCTGGACCAAATGCTCAAAGAGGCTACGTAAACCTGTGCAAATATTAAGAAAAAACCTTCATTACCCCAAAGATAAGAAGAAGAAAAAAGGTGGAAACTAAAGGACAAACACTTACATATCCATTAGGGTTATTCACCCTAGCAGAACAGTGATGTGCAGGTTCCTGCAGTAGAACCCTTTCATCCACCACCAGCTATTAGCTATCATACACATTCTCGTTGCCTAACGCCAGTGGCATCATAGCCCTCCATTCCCAGTCATCCCAACAGTCACCCACTCCGTGTTGTTATTGCCAAAAGTATTCTCCATTAAGATCTTACAAAGGAAATAGACTCGAAATCGACTTTTAGAGAGAAAAAACAAGAGATTCAATCACTTGAAGGTGTGAAAAAAATGAAGAGGGCAGCCCCCTTTTTATAGAAGGCCAAGGGGTATGCCGAACGACACCCCCTTGGCCTCCTATAAAAAGGGGCAACCCTTTTCCTTTGTAATTTTTGTATCATAGTGATTGTCTAGCTTGGGACATCTGAGGTTTTTGACGTATTCTTGATGTAATCTTTAAAAACTTTCATCAATCTTTAAAACGGATACATCCACTGATATCTAACTGGACCGTAAAGAAGTGCCTCGTCGCATAGGTTTACCAATAAGTGAACACTTATGTCAAATAATGCTGGGGAAAAGTACTTCTCCAACACACAAATCGCTCCAGGCACCGCCAATTTTATGGCGACTATGTGTTCTCGATTGACTACTTTCTCACACAAAGGTGAGAAGTAGATACTAATTTTCATAATAGCCTTTGAGAAACAATTCTTGAATAATAGAGGAACCAATCGCATGATCACATGCCAATGGTGGGACTTACACTTATGGAAATCATGGGTATCATAATTCACAATCCTTTGCAAGTTGGATCAGAAATTAGATGGAACCTTAAAATTATATATTTTGTCTAAAAGCACCTTCCTTTCCCCACTCGTAAAAGTAAACGCACCAGGGGGAATTATTATCCTTCCCTTACTATCTTCTTTCAACCATACTTGTGGCTTAAGTTTCAACGATTTAAGGTCTTTTCATGCATTTTCTCCATCCTTCGAATGACTCCCCCAAGGCATGTGCCCACAATATGTTCAACGAGGTTCTTCTCTGCATGCATCACATCCAATACATGGTGCACCGGGTTATTCTTCCAATAAGTCAAGTAAAATAAAATTAACCTCCTAGACCATGCCTTTGTTGTCTCAGTTTCATTCCCAATTTGGGTCTTCTTATGCTTGACATTCTTAAATTTAGGATTCTTACTTGACATATTAGGGACACAATCAGAAGATTTACTTTCAATTTCTAAACCTGAAAGTTTTCTCAGTGGTAGCCTATGTTCAACCCCGCCCGATAAAAAAATGGAACATTTCTCAAATATGAAACAATGAGTCGGGGGTAAAAACCTCCTATGGCAATGGTATAGATTTTTTGAGGTAGCGGGGAGATGAAGAGATTCAGTCTCCTCTCCATAAATAGGACACCCCAAATAACAATGTACTACACAACCGGATAATGTTCCATAAGTTGGAAAATCATGAATTGCCCACATCAACATAGCTTTCAACGTAAACTCTTCTTTTCTAAAAGAGTCAAATTCTTGCACACTCTCTTCCCACAACTCATTTAATTCTTCTACCAAAGGAGCCAGGTAGATGTCGATGTCATCACTTGGTGCCTTTAGCCCAGGTATCAACAAAGACAGTATTGAAAATTCAGGTCTCATAAACTATGAATGAGGGAGGTTGAATGGGGCTAGGATCACTGCTCATACACTCTGATTGGTGCTTATATTTCAAAATGGATTGAAACCATTTGTTGATATAGCCAAATGAATATTACTCCGTTCTCGAGCAAAATCAGGATACTCATAACTCATCCTCCTCCAAGTAGTAGAATCAATAGGACGACGCATGAGATTATCCCCTCTAACACCCCGTATTTTTGGTGAATTTAATATTTAATTAATTCGAGAAATTTTAAATTACTTGTGTGTCGTAATTTTTATTGAATTAATTATGGTAATATTTATTTAAATATTAACCAGGGAGTGAATGATTAATATTTAGGAAAATTTAATTACTAAGTGAATAGTAATAAAATTACGACGGTCTCCCTAACTCACAGCCAAGACGGTGGCTCCATTGGAGCCTGGACTGCTGGTGCCACTGGAAATCGTGCCTGGGGCTGAGGAAAATGGGCTGCCATAGCCCTCATTGCTGTCTCAACTGCCTGTGCCACTATCACGGCCACCTGAGTAGTGGCGATCAACTTGGGTGTGGGGTGGTGGTGGCGGTACCTGTGGCTCCCGACGAGCCTCCCTCAACTCATCCCTAGCCTCAGCCCTCACCGCTCTCTGCCTCTTCGGTGGCATCTGAAAATATATCGAATCGTATTGTGACACCCCGCCTAATTAAATACTGGGCGATCACTCCTTTATTAAATTAAATCAAGGTAAACAGTTGGTTCATTCTCAGCATCACTGTCGATAAAAATAATTTTTCCAATTTAACACCCTAAATAATTAAGCTAAGTGTCAAAAACATTTTTCATACAAATTTCCAAATTTTAATTAAAGAAAAGATTTTATTAATATCAAAACAACATTTATACAATAGAGAATCACACCACAAAATTTAAATAAAACCATACATTCACCAAACGAATGTCAATAATATAAAACTAAAATCATAAACCATCCTGAAATAAATCCCATAAACAATACTGGAATAATTGAAATATAAAAATCCCCAACAATAAATGAAATGATAAAAAGGGCGACACGTGCCCCATAAATGAGAGTAATAAGAGTGGAGTCAATGACAGAAGCCGTCTACTCAAGGGACCTGCAACTCCCACCTAAGCTGCAGCTCGTTCTTCTCAAAGAATCCTAAGCAAGACGCCCCTGTGGCTGGGCACCTGAAAATATATATATATATATACACAAGAAAGAGAGAGAGAAAGAAACGGGTCAGGGCCCGAAAGTGTGTTTGATTTTAAAATACGTTAAGCAAGTATTTAATTTGATACAGGCCAATGCAACATCATATTAGTTCGTCTCTCTCTTGAGAAATACTCACCTCTCTTCTAATGTGCACTCCTATCGTACTAACCTTCCCAATGGTTCGTTTATCTTAACTTACTCATATGTTTACAAAACCGAACGATGACAATGTTTTATAAAAATATAACTTTCAATCTGAAGTACTCCTCTCGTTTTAGTTTCATTAAATTATAAGGTTTCTCAGTGTCTTCTCATATTTTCACCAAATAAATATTTATAATTGCGTCAACAACTAAGTCCCACTTAACACATTATAGTAGGCATATTAAAGTTTATCACCATATATATATATTAACTACTCGAATAATATATATACAACAGCACCCCAACTAATTTATGGTGCGGGCATACTCTGCTATCCAATCCCTGTATCGCTCACACAAAGGGAATACAAGTTCGGAATCGCTCTCGAACTGTATTAACATAAACAAAACAACATTGAGGGGAAGCATAGATTCCAAGTCCAAGAGGTCAGTACATACCCACACGTCTCTTAGGACCGTCCGACTATCAATTTAATAGCCCGTACCTAGGATCTCTATCTTCTAGGGTACGATTCAATATCCCCATAAAGCAACACAGGATACGATCGTCCCAGCGCGGTAACCTCAGGGATAGCAAGTAGCGCGGGTACGTTTTTCACATGTATATAATATATGTACACACATTCATATAAATATACCAATTCCATTATATTAATATAGGTTTCTCTCGTAACCCATAGTCATAACATTTATCTTTAATTTCCCATCATTATGATTACGTATAAGGTTTCGTCTCTAACCTTAACTCTAAGAGTTTTCTCACTCATTACCTAATACTCAAGGGTTATAACCTTACAAAACTAAAATTCAGTAAATAACTTTATTTAATTCCAACGTAACTCTCTTACGCACCTCACCCTTAAGTTTCATAAATCTAACAACCTAAAGTAAAATATCCCATAATTACCCTCCTCGTTGAAGATTAAAAGTTCTAACATAGGTCCATATACCCTACTGGTCCTCAATATCTCCCAAATCATTTTATTTAGAAAGCCCGAAGGTTTATTCCACGATAAATTAATTCAACTAATTAAACAAGGGAAATAATAGGCTGCCAGGGAGGGTCGATCGATCGACGTCTGGGGGTCGACCGATCGAACCTTCGATCGATCGACGCTCTAGGGTCGATCGATCGATCGAGCAGGTCTGTGAAAATTCTGCAGAAATTGCAGTGACGGGGTTGCGTAAGTTTCTTCATCAAAACTCATATTTTCCAACTCTAATTGACCCAAAAAGTTTACTGTTAACATCCTAACATCATTCCAGGTATCTTTAACGATTAGCATGCGTATATACATCAATAAACATGGTTAAACAACTTAAGATTTCATCTAATCATCAAGAACCTACAGTTAACTTAATCCTTTGTCCTAATCAGTTTCTCCAGAAATTCCTTCTAACAAATCATCATAATTTCGTGGGTTAAACATCTACTTCACATCTTAATTTCCAGAATAAGGTTCATATGATTTCTACATGCAAATCCCTATTAAAATTTGGTTTTCTTCCATGGACTATACTCTTAATCATTCCTACACTAACATGATTATTGCACCAACGAAAATACGCAAGTTAAACACTTGCCTGGGATTTCAGAGGTCTGGTTTCCTGCTGATATTGGTGTGGCTGCGTTCTCCTCCTCGCGATCTACGCGTTGGTGGTGACGGTGGTGCAAAAGGTGGTGTTTTTGGCCTTGAATCCTCTAGCAAGGTCTCTCCTCTCTTCTCCACTAGCCGTCTTAGGGTTCTGAATGATCTAACCCTAAAAGGCTGACTTAAATGGCTGTTAAGGATGGCTGAAATTCGTGGGTTTAATTACCCTAATATGTAAAATGACCAAAACGCCCTCCCGGGTCACTAATTAAGCCTAAAAACATCCCGAGACCCAAATTAAACCCCCGGGTACACTTTTCTGACAATCTCGACCCTTCCGGACGCGTTGGCGCACTCAAAATGACCATACGGACAACTTATAAAATATTCACTTTTAATTAACATAATTAGTCCCGACGTGACACGAGCACGTCCCGACTTAATTTTTTTTTTCCGAAATAGTCATTTAATCCACTTATGACATTCAATATAACCAATATAACATATTACTATGCTCAATAGTAATATTCAACAATTTTCCCAAAATTACTAACTCTAGTCACGCTAATAATTATAATTAATTTCCAGATTTTTATTAAATAAATCCCCAAATTAAATATAGCATAAAAATACGGGGTATTACATACTTCCCCCCTAATAACGGAATTTCGTCCCGAAATTCGGAAAATAAGGCATACCTGGTAGAAACAACTCTGGATATCTCTCGCGCATATCTGCCTCACGCTCCCAAGTGGATTCCTCCACAGTATGATGTTCCCACTGGACCCGCACGAGTGGAACTATCTTCGACCTCAATCTCCTCTCACTGTAGTCTAGAATAGCCACCGGTCTCTCCTCGTAAGAGCTATCCGATCGCAAGTCGATCTCATCTATCGCAATGTGAGTATGGGCCATATCATCCCGAAGGTATCGTCTCAACGACGAGATGTGGAATACATCGTGGATGCGATGTAAATGTTCTGGCAAACCCAACCTGTATGCTACTGGCCCAATTCTCTCGATGATGGGAAATGGTCCTACGTACCTCGGAGCCAACTTTCCATTCTTCCCGAACCTCATCACTCCTTTCATAGGAGATACACGCAACAACACTTGATCTCCCACATTAAATTCCCGGAAGAATCGTTTCGCATCGGCGTAGCTCTTCTGTCTGTCTTGGGCTACCCGAATACGACTCCTGATTATCTCAATCCTCGCGGAGGTCTCCTGGATTACTTCTGGTCCCAATAACTTGTTATCCCCCACCTCGAGCCAACAGGTTGGAGAACGACAAGGCCTTCCGTACAAAGCCTCAAATGGAGCCATGCCAATCGTAAACTGATAGGAGTTATTATAAGCGAACTCTACCAGTGGAAGATGTGGCTCCCAACCTCCTCCGAAATCGAGGATACACATGCGTAGAATATCTTCCAACATCTGATTAGTACGCTCCGTCTGACCATCTGTCTGTGGGTGGTAAGCTGAACTCAGTCTCAACTCTGTACCCATAGCCTCTTGAAAACTTTCCCAGAAATGTGACACAAAAATCTTGTCTCTATCTGATACAATATTCAGGGGCACCCCGTGTAGTCTGACGATCTCAGCGATGAACAACTGAGCATACTGACCTGTGGTATAATCTGTTCTCACCCGCAGAAAATGAGCCACCTTGGTCAAACGGTCTACAATCACCCATATAGAATCATGGCCCCTCTGTGATGTAGGCAAACCTGTAATGAAATCCATGGAAATACTTTCCCACTTCCACGCAGGTACTTCCAATGGCTGAAGAAATCCCGACGGTTTCTGGTGGTCCACCTTCACCAGCTGGCAGGTAGAACATTTGGACACAAATTCAGCGATGTCCTTCTTCATCCCACTCCACCAGTACTGTCGCCTCATGTCCTGATACATCTTATCGCCTCCCGGATGTACTGCAAATCGGGACCCATGAGAATGAGCCATCACTTCATGACGTAACTATGCTCCTTCTGGAACCACTAATCTCCCATTGAACCGCAACCCTCCATCCGAACTAACAGAATAGGACTCAGCACCCTCGGCTAGAAGTCGCACAATCTGCTCCTGGCAAAACGGGTCTGTGGTCTGCGCCTGTATTACCCTTGTAACAATTTTGGGTGTGACTGACATGACGGATATAAACGAATGTGCTACTGCGTCCTGGTGACCCAACTCCTTCCACTTTGCTTTCCAGATGTCCGCTACATCGTCAACCGGTCTATGGCTCAACGCATCAGCAACTACGTTGGCTTTCCCCGGATGATACTGTATATCGAACTGGTAATCTTTCACAAACTCTAACCATCTGCGCTGACGCATATTCAACTCTCGCTGAGTGAACAGGTACTGCAGTGACTTATGGTCTGTAAACAAACGGAATTTCTCACCCAATAAATAGTGCCTCCAAATTCTCAATGCAAAGACGACCGCAGCTAACTCCAGGTCGTGGGTGGGGTAATTCTTCTCGTGCGGCTTAAGCTTGCGGGAAGCAAAAGCTATAGCCTTCTCTTCCTGCTGAAGTACTCCCCCAAGTCCTCGTTAGGACGCATCTGTGTAAACCAGGTACTCTACACCCGGCTTCAGTAAAGCAAGGACTGGTGCCGAAGTAAGCTTGTCCTTCAGCTCGTCGAAAGCCAACTGACAAGCGTCATCCCAAACATATGGTACCCCCTTGCGAGTCAGATTCGTCAATGGACCCGCTATTTTGGAGAATCCACGAATGAACCTCCTGTAGTATCCGGCTAACCCCAAGAAACTGCGCACTTCCGTCGGTGTCGTGGGCTGCCCCCACTCCCTCACCGCTGACACTTTGCTCGGGTCAACTGCTATCCCCTGCTCAGAAACAACATGGCCCAAGAATTGTACCTCTCTCAACCAGAATCCACACTTCTCATACTTAGCATACAACTGATGCTCTCGTAGAGTCTGAAGAACCTGCCTCAAGTGTTCGGCATGCTCCTCCTCGGAGTGTGAATATATTAATATATCATCTATGAAGACGATGACGAACTGATCCAAGAACTCTCTGAATACTCGGTTCATCAAGTCCATGAAAATGGCTGGGGCATTTGTGAGTCCGAACGGCATCACCCTGAACTCATAGGACCCATATCTCGACAAGAAGGCAGTCTTCGAAACATCCTGCTCTCTAATCCGTAACTGATGGTACCCCGATCTCAGATCTATCTTCGAAAAGAAAGTTGCTCCCCTTAACTGGTCGAACAGATCATCGATTCGAGGCAACGGATACTTATTCCGTATCGTGACCTTGTTCAACTCCCGGTAGTCCACACACAATCTCAGTGAGCCATCTCTCTTCTTCACAAATAAGACTGGAGCGCCCCACGGTGAGGTACTCCTACGAATGAAACCCTGACCTAATAGCTGCTCAATCTGATCTCGTAGCTCTCGCATCTCTGCCGGAGCCATACGGTACGGTGCGCGTGCTATAGGTCTCGTATCCGGCAATAAGTCTATAACGAAGTCTATCTCACGACTGGGCGGTAGGCCTGGTATCTCCTGAAACACATCGGAATACTCCCTAACAACTGGGATCGAATCCAAAGGAATCACAACCTCCTTAGAGGTATCCTCCTCAATGTAATATAAATGAGCGGTCGAACCTCCCTCTGGGCGAGGCATCGCCACTATAAACATCTCTTGCCCCGGAATGGCAAAAACAATGCTCCCACCGAAGCAATCAATCATGGCTCTATAAGATGCGAGCCAATCCATACCAATAATCACGTCATGCTCGTGCATGTCTAAG
This sequence comes from Sambucus nigra, assembly GCA_949130495.1. Classification (NCBI taxonomy): domain Eukaryota; kingdom Viridiplantae; phylum Streptophyta; class Magnoliopsida; order Dipsacales; family Adoxaceae; genus Sambucus; species Sambucus nigra. The sequence continues at coordinate 151,671,608 of OX422207.1, forward strand.
ACTAGCATGTCTGCAGGCAATACCAAGCTACCAATCTCTATTCCTACTCCTCGGCATATAAAGAATATAAGCGACCCACTCCCCAAAGGTGAGTCGACACACGTCACGGTGCTCTCTGCTGTGGCTAATAATCCTAAGGACTTCGCAAAATGCGTAGCTATAAAACAGTGCGTTGCCCCCTTATCAAACAAAACTTTACCCATAGTACCATGGATAGGAAACATACCCTCAATCGCGGGTGGTGCCTGTGGAGCTGCTGCCTGGTGGACGTTATAGACACGTCCATACTATAATTGCCCCTGCTGCACTGGAGCTGCTGGAATGGCTGGTAGGGCTGGCACCTGGGCTGGGGCTGGAAGGGCAGGTGGAAAGAGTGGTCTCTGTGGCTCATTACGGGCTCCCTGCTGCTGTGGGGCCCTATCGCCCTCTGGGCAATCCTGACGCTTATGGCCGTGCTTGCCACACACAAAACACCGGCCTCTGAAATTACCTCCCGTCTGTCCCTGCTGACCACGGCCCTGCTGGCAGTTACCTCCACGCCATTGGCCCTGTTGGCCCTGATATGCACGCTGTTGGCCTTGCTGGCCCTGCTGCTGTCCCTGCGGTCGGTGTTGGCCCTGCTGGCCCTGCTGATTAGGCTGACCCTGATGGCCCTGCCTGAATCCCCCGAATCCCTGCCTAGAATCACCTGAACGGAATCGCTTAGCAGGGTCCCCCTGATGGGAACTCTGCTCGTGCTGACGAGTCTGTCCCTGAGTTGGTGCCCCACTGGCACTATTACCCCCGGTCCTGCCCTGCTGGCTGGACTCTCCTGCTCTCTTGCTTCCCTAAAGATGGAAGCGGTGATCCTGGCAATGTAGTAGCGTTGCATTGAGTACGTCAGTGAAAGTACTCAGGGATAGATTCCCAATAAGGTGCTGACGGATCCTCCAAGCTAACCCGTCGACGAACAACAAAATTTTCTTGCTCTCAGTGGGTGCCTCATCCGGCACAATAGTGAGAAGTCTCGTGAACTCCTCCTCATACTCGGCTACAGTAAGGTTCTCCTGCTTCAGATTTAGCAATTTCCGCCTCATCTCAGTCTGCACTGCGGGTGGAAAGTACTTGCGGTCAAACCGCTCCCAGACATCTGAATAGGGATCGTGTCCCTCTCCTCCAAAGTAGTAGTGGACTCCCACCATTGTAATGCGGCTCCCACCAGTTTAAAAGAGGCCAATAGCTGCTTCTGCACTTCGGTGCACTCATACATACGGAGTTGTCGCTGGATGTCCTTCTTCCATTGGCTGACAGTAATAATATCGGAGCTACCAGAAAACTCAGGGGGATGTGCTTTCTGAAAAGCATCCCGAACCCTCTCCCATGCAGATGGAAGCTGTGCTGGTACTGGCGCCACTGCCTGGACCTGTGGTGGAGCCTGCTGAATCACCGCTATCGCGGCATTTACCGCCTGAGCAACGATGGCGGCCACTTCATTCGCATTCATAGTGCCTGGTGCCGGAGCTGCTGGCCGCTCGGCCTGGGCACGCCTATCTTTCGGAGCACGTCTCGGAGGCATCTGAAACGTGAACAAGTTTATCAGTCTACAGTTATCAACAAATCTCGAATATCAGAAGACTTAAACGTAAAAGCAAGAATACAACAGTCCTAAAAATAGGGCTCTATAGCAATAACGTTAAGCTGAAAGCGAAAATAAGCCGTACAGATCCTATGGACACTAGAACCTGATGCTCTGATACCACCTGTGACACCCCGCCTAATTAAATACCGGGCGATCACTCCTTTATTAAATTAAATCAAGGTAAACAGTTGGTTCATTCTCAGCATCACTGTCGATAAAAATAATTTTTCCAATTTAACACCCTAAATAATTAAGCTAAGTGTCAAAAACATTTTTCATACAAATTTCCAAATTTTAATTAAAGAAAAGATTTTATTAATATCAAAACAACATTTCTACAATAGAGAATCACACCACAAAATTTAAATAAAACCATACATTCACCAAACGAATGTCAATAATATAAAACTAAAATCATAAACCATCCTGAAATAAATCCCATAAACAATACTGGAATAATTGAAATATAAAAATCCCCAACAATAAATGAAATGATAAAAAGGGCGACACGTGCCCCATAAATGAGAGTAATAAGAGTGGAGTCAATGACAGAAGCCTTCTACTCAAGGGACCTGCAACTCCCACCTAAGCTGCAGCTCGTTCTTCTCAAAGAATCCTAAGCAAGACGCCCCTGTGGCTGGGCACCTGAAAATATATATATATATATACACAAGAAAGAGAGAGAGAAAGAAACGGGTCAGGGCCCGAAAGTGTGTTTGATTTTAAAATACGTTAAGCAAGTATTTAATTTGATACAGGCCAATGCAACATCATATTAGTTCGTCTCTCTCTTGAGAAATACTCACCTCTCTTCTAATGTGCACTCCTATCGTACTAACCTTCCCAATGGTTCGTTTATCTTAACTTACTCATATGTTTACAAAACCGAACGATGACAATGTTTTATAAAAATATAACTTTCAATCTGAAGTACTCCTCTCGTTTTAGTTTCATTAAATTATAAGGTTTCTCAGTGTCTTCTCATATTTTCACCAAATAAATATTTATAATTGCGTCAACAACTAAGTCCCACTTAACACATTATAGTAGGCATATTAAAGTTTATCACCATATATATATTAACTACTCGAATAATATATATACAACAGCACCCCAACTAATTTATGGTGCGGGCATACTCTGCTATCCAATCCCTGTATCGCTCACACAAAGGGAATACAAGTTCGGAATCGCTCTCGAACTGTATTAACATAAACAAAACAACATTGAGGGGAAGCATAGATTCCAAGTCCAAGAGGTCAGTACATACCCACACGTCTCTTAGGACCGTCCGACTATCAATTTAATAGCCCGTACCTAGGATCTCTATCTTCTAGGGTACGATTCAATATCCCCATAAAGCAACACAGGATACGATCGTCCCAGCGCGGTAACCTCAGGGATAGCAAGTAGCGCGGGTACGTTTTTCACATGTATATAATATATGTACACACATTCATATAAATATACCAATTCCATTATATTAATATAGGTTTCTCTCGTAACCCATAGTCATAACATTTATCTTTAATTTCCCATCATTATGATTATGTATAAGGTTTCGTCTCTAACCTTAACTCGAAGAGTTTTCTCACTCATTACCTAATACTCAAGGGTTATAACCTTACAAAACTAAAATTCAGTAAATAACTTTATTTAATTCCAACGTAACTCTCTTACGCACCTCACCCTTAAGTTTCATAAATCTAACAACCTAAAGTAAAATATCCCATAATTACCCTCCTCGTTGAAGATTAAAAGTTCTAACATAGGTCCATATACCCTACTGGTCCTCAATATCTCCCAAATCATTTTATTTAGAAAGCCCGAAGGTTTATTCCACGATAAATTAATTCAACTAATTAAACAAGGGAAATAATAGGCTGCCAGGGAGGGTCGATCGATCGACGTCTGGGGGTCGACCGATCGAACCTTCGATCGATCGACGCTCTAGGGTCGATCGATCGATCGAGCAGGTCTGTGAAAATTCTGCAGAAATTGCAGTGACGGGGTTGCGTAAGTTTCTTCATCAAAACTCATATTTTCCAACTCTAATTGACCCAAAAAGTTTACTGTTAACATCCTAACATCATTCCAGGTATCTTTAACGATTAGCATGCGTATATACATCAATAAACATGGTTAAACAACCTAAGATTTCATCTAATCATCAAGAACCTACAGTTAACTTAATCCTTTGTTCTAATCAGTTTCTCCAGAAATTCCTTCTAACAAATCATCATAATTTCGTGGGTTAAACATCTACTTCACATCTTAATTTCCAGAATAAGGTTCATATGATTTCTACATGCAAATCCCTATTAAAATTTGGTTTTCTTCCATGGACTATACTCTTAATCATTCCTACACTAACATGATTATTGCACCAACGAAAATATGCAAGTTAAACACTTGCCTGGGATTTCAGAGGTCTGGTTTCCTGCTGATATTGGTGTGGCTGCGTTCTCCTCCTCGCGATCTACGCGTTGGTGGTGACGGTGGTGCAAAAGGTGGTGTTTTTGGCCTTGAATCCTCTAGCAAGGTCTCTCCTCTCTTCTCCACTAGCCGTCTTAGGGTTCTGAATGATCTAACCCTAAAAGGCTGACTTAAATGGCTGTTAAGGATGGCTGAAATTCGTGGGTTTAATTACCCTAATATGTAAAATGACCAAAACGCCCTCCCGGGTCACTAATTAAGCCTAAAAACATCCCGAGACCCAAACTAAACCCCCGGGTACACTTTTCTGACTATCTCGACCCTTCCGAACGCGTTGGCGCACTCAAAATGACAATACGGACAACTTATAAAATATTCACTTTTAATTAACATAATTAGTCCCGACGTGACACGAGCACGTCCCGACTTAATTTTTTTTTTCCGAAATAGTCATTTAATCCACTTATGACATTCAATATAACCAATATAACATATTACTATGCTCATTAGTAATATTCAACAATTTTCCCAAAATTACTAACTCTAGTCACGTTAATAATTATAATTAATTTTCGGATTTTTATTAAATAAATCCCCAAATTAAATATAGCATAAAAATACGGGGTATTACACGTATAAGTACACAATTTATACAAAAATCTAATAGCAGGAATACGATAACACAAAAGCGAAAAATGAATCAACACTCCTAATAATAGGCCTCTATATCAACCGAACGCTACGCTGAAACGTAGTAATCCGCACAGATCCTAAGGACACTAGAACCTAATGCTCTGATACCATCTGTGACATACCGCCTAATTAACCCCGGGTGATCAGTCCTAAATTAAATTAGAACAAGTTTCTCAGTTGGACCCTTTCCTATCATTGAGAGGGTGGGACCGGTAGCATATAGACTGGGGTTCCTAGAACATCTTCAGCGGATACACGACGTGTTCCATGTGGCATCGTTGAAGAAATATCGAAGGAGCGAGAGGGCCTTCAGGCACATTCCACTAGAGGAAATTGATTTACAACCAGACATCTCGTATGAGGAGAGACCGGTGGCTATTATGGATCGTAGTGAGCATAAGTTACGATCCAAGGTTGTTCCACTAGTTAGAGTACAGTGGGGTCATCACAACATTGACGAGTCTACCTGGGAGCGCGAGGAGGATATGCGGGAACAATATCCAGAGCTATTCACCACAGGTACGTCCTAATTTCGGTGACAAAATTCCTTTGTAAATGGGGAGTATGTAACACCCCGTATTTTTGGTGCATTTAATATTTAATTAATTCGGGAAATTTTAAATTACTTGTCTGTCGTAAGTTTAATTGAATTAATTATGGTAATATTTATTTAAATATTAATCGGGGAGTGAATGATCAATATTTAGGGAAATTTAATTACTAAGTGAATATTAATAAATTATTTGTGTCATTACGAGTATTAAGTGAATAGTAATAAATTATTTGCGTCATTACGGGTATTAGTGACGGGACATTTAGTTATCTCAGCCGGGAGTCGGTATAGACTAATTTGGGTGTGAGATAAGGATTTTTATAAATTAATTCGGATGCTAATTTTGAGTGTACGATTGAGTCCGGATGGGCCGTGGTAGTCGAAAAAATGTATCCGGGGGTAGTAAATGGGCCACGGGACGTTTTTAGACATAGTCGGGCCCACATGGGGGTATTTGGGTCACTTGGACTTGGCCCATTAGGAAAAAAAGGGGATTTAGCCTTATTACCTAATTAAAAGAAAAGGGGAATGAATGATTGAAGTTTAGGAAACACTTAGTGGGAGAGGAAAACCTAAGAGGCAGTTAAAGGCAAATTGGGGGACAAAAGAAAGAGCCAAAAAGAGGGAATCTTATCTTCAACCTTGGAATTCACAACTTCAAATTAGACCCCACGAAATCATAAGGCAAGTGGTTAACTTGCTGTAGCATTTACTTATGTTTTGAATTCATATTTATGTTATGTGAATACCTAAAATTCATTTTGGAGTTAAATGGGTACAAAAATGGGGTTTTTATAATTGGAACACAAGATGAGAATTGGTGTAAGAAATTATGGTGTAACATGATTTTGAACAGATTTTTTCCTTAGTTGTAATAAATTCAAATGAATTTGGAATGAAATCGAGTTATTAATTTGGCGTTATGACTGATATACGAATAACCCAGCTTTTCCCCAATTTAGAACAAAATAGTAGAGAACGAAAATTTAACGAAGTTGGGGACTTTATGGGGGTACCTCATGGTATTATGGACATGTTATATTGATGATAAGGCTTGGGTTGGACTGTAGAAAGAGTTGGTAATTTTAGGCTTCCGTCCATGGCTGAAAGAGAACCTCGGAGAAGACGAAGACCTGTTCGATCGATCGATGGTTGGGGATCGATCGATCGATGGTCTGGGATTTCTGGCAGTTCGGCCAGCTTATGTATATAAGGTGAATTTAATTAAAAATTTCTTCCCTTTCCTTATTTAATGAGATATAAATATAGGACATACAATCTAATGAATTATGAGGGAAAAATAATTGGGATTGGAGGGAATTTATGTGTGACACACAATGGTTAAATTTTAGAAATAATATTTCGAAATAATTAAATATAGATATAGTGGGCGAGTCCAGGTATATGGGTTGAGCGATATTAAGGCGTTGAATTAATTTGGAGTTGGGGATTTAGACTCGGGTATAGTTTTATTTCGGGCCACGAGAGCGAGTCCGAATATATTGGTTGGGGTGACGCCAAAAGTAATTTAATTAATTAAAGTGTAATTAATTAATAATCAGAGTTGGACCATAAACTCGCGATACATTGTATAGGCTTGTGTTACGGACTAAGTACACGGTATAGCCGGGGTGTTTTATTTATATATATATATATATATATATATATATATATATATATATATGATGTGTGTATTAATATCAGTGGCTATATATTATTATTATATAAAATCTTGTGCTATAGGGGGAGGTTGCGCGTAGAGGATGAATCCCCTAAATTGAGGACTAGGGTGAGTATATTCCCAGGTCATAGCGTCCATTATATGGGTGAGGGGCAATCTCACTTTCAGGGAAGGAATATGATCGCCTCCAAATATTTATGTATTAACCAAGTTAGTGAGCGATTCTGACTTGGGGTAACTAGGTTATGTGAATCTACCTAGTGGGGTAGAACTGTAAAGAGTATACATCCGGTGAGTTATTACTCGGGAGGATATTCTTTATTAATTATTGTATCAGCATATTTGTGCATGTTATAATTTGACTATACGTATATAATTAGGCAAATAATTATATACGGGTTAATTGATACAGATTGTGAATTGTATTATATGTATAATGGGTGTGAAAGTTATATGAATTTAAAAAGGGGAATGATTAATTAAGTTAGTGTTAGTAACAACGTAGAAATCATAATTTTGGCATACTCGGAGAGTAAGGTGGTTGCAAGGGGCTTTATTAGTTATCTAGTCATGGGATAAATAACTAGATAAATTAATTAAGGCATTAGTAGTGTACATTAGAGGAGGGGTGAGGATGTCCTCAAGGGAGTGCGACACTAACTAAAATATGAAGAGCATGCATACATATTTATTACTGCAAGTTAAGGATTTTCTAAATGTTTTCCAAATGTTTTGGGTACTAACCCTTGCTATAATAACTTTTAAAAAACCTTTTAGGTGTCCAGCCATAGGGATGCAGAACTTGACTCATTCCAGGGATCCGTTGCTACAGCACATGTGGATGTTGCCGGAGTTTGATAGGCGCTTCGTTCTTTTCATTTCTAGCGTAGAAATTTCTGATCAATCACTCGAGCATGTTGCTCACTGTTTTATTCAGTACTTATGTCAGACTTGTTGAGATTTATTACTTGTCTTTACTTTTGTTGGATTTGAGCCGATGGTTTATTCGGTCAGTTATTTAGATGTGAAAGGTGGATTTTAGTTAATTGTGATTATTTAAATTACTTTTGTTTCTGCATGAGTATTTCATTAAATTAATGAAAGATAATAACTTAGCACCAATCTAATTTTCTCACATAGGTGGTTAGTAATTAAAAATGTGACAGTGATGCTAAGAATGAACCAATCGAGAAACCTTTTCTAATTTCATTTAGGACTGATCACTCGGGGTTAATTAGGCGTGGTGTCACAGATGGTATCAGAGAATCAGGTTCTAGTGTCCTTAGGATCTGTATGTCTTACTACGTTTCAGCGTAGCATTCGATTCATATAAAGACCTTTTATTAGGATTGTGGATTCATTTTTAGTTTTTGTGTTATCGTATCGATACTATTATATTTTTGTATAAATTGTGTACTTATACGATTCGATCTATTTTTAGATGCCATCGAAGAGACAGAGAGTGGAGAGGGCTGAGGCTAGGGATGAGTTGAGGGGGGCTCATCAGGAGCCTGAGGTCCTGCCACCCCCACCCCCACCCCCAATCGAGTTGATCTTCACAACTCAGGTGGTCGTGATAGTGGCACAGGCAGTTGAGACAACAATGAGGGCTATGGAAGCCCATTTTCCTCATCCCCAACCACCACCTCCAGTGGCACCAGTAGTCCTGGATCCAGTGGGTCCACCGTCTTAGTAGCGAGTTAGGGAGACCTTTCATAAGGGTCACCCACCCAAGTTTCGGGGTAGCACAGATATGGTAGAGGCTTGTGACTGAAAGAAGAATATTTAGCGTCATCTGCGCATGCTAGAGTGTACCGATGTGCAAAAATAGATGTTTGCTACCTTTCGTCTATCGGGGGAAGCCTTACAGTGGTGGGAGTCAGTTACCACCGCTGAGGAGAGGGATTTGATGATGATATCCGAGTTCTGGGTGTCGTTCGACCGCAAATACTTTCCACCAACGGTAGAGGCTGAAATGACGAAGAATTTTAGCGAGTTAGCATAGGGTGATCGGTCAGTGGCAGATTATGAGGAAGAGTTCACACGTTTGGCAAACTTTGTGCCAAATGAGGTGAGCAATGAGGAGCGAAAGAAGTCAAGGTTCATGGATGGTTTAGCCTGGAGGATCAGACAACACTTAATTGGTAATCCGGTGTTGGTGACATATACAGATGTCGTTAATGCCGCTCTTGTACATTGCTAGGATCATCACTTCCATGCTAAGGGGAGCAAGAGGTTAGGGGAGCCGAGCCAGCAGGGCAAGCCAGTTATTGGTAGTGACATAAGTGGTGCTCATCAGCAGGCTAGTAGTCATCAAGGGAATCAGGCTAAGAAATTTAGGCCTGGTGGGTTCCGATCGGGAGGATAGGGATTCAGGCAGGGCTAGCCAGGCCCAAATCAGTAGCAGCAGGTTCCTCAGGGCCGTCAGGGCCAAAGGAAAAATGGGGGAGGCCAGTAGGGTCATCCACGTAAGGGCCAACAGGGCCAACGACAGAGGAATGGTCAGAGACACTGCTTTGTTTGTGGCCAGACAGGACACTTCAAAAGGGAATGCCCGCAGAGGGACAGAGGCCAACAGTAGGGTGCCCAACAGGGGCAGTAGGGTCAGATGCCGCCACCAGTACCGGCTCCACCAGTCCCACAGCAGCAAGGGCAAATGCACTACGGGCGTGTTTACAACGTCCGGGATGTTCCCAATCCTCCAACATAGTAGGCGCAGCCAGCGATTGAGGGAATGTTTCTCATCAATGGTCATGAGGGTAGTATACTTTTTGATACAGGGGCATATCATTCATTCATTAAATCTAAATTTTCTAAACGGGTCGGGTTATTAGAGGACACGAGTAGTCTTCGTATGTGTGTAGAGTCGCCAGTAGGCAGCGGGGCAGTAATTCACTCGGTTTGTCGGGGGGTGGACATTTTGATTGGTAGGCTTAGTTTAGCAGCAGACCTGTTAGTGTTAGATATGGAGGGATACAATTTCATCCTAGGTATGGATTGGTTGGCAGGTTATCGGGCGACTATGGATTGTTATGAGAGGACAATCGTATTCTCCATTCCGAGACAGGAGATGTTCTTAATAGCTATATCGCTACCTGAGGGAGGGATGCGCACACACTTGTATTATATCGAGGAGGAAACCTCACAGGAGGTGGTAGTTCCGTTGGATTCAATCCCGGTAGTGAAGGAATTTGAGGATGTGTTCCAAGAAATACCAAGGTTGCCACCCAGTAAGGAAATCGAGTTTGTAATCGATTTAGCACCGGGGACGAGGCCAATTGCTCGAGCTCCTTACCATATGGCCCCTTCAGAGATATGTGAGTTGAGAGAGCAGATTCAGTCACTCATGGGGTCAGGGTTTCATTCGGTGGAGTACATCGTCGTGGGGTACACCGATGTTGTTTGTAAAGAAGCGGGATGGTTCACTTCGGTTATGCGCGGACTATAGGGAGCTGAATAGGGTGATGATACGAAATAAGTATCTGTTGCCTAGGATTGATGATTTATTTGACCAATTGATAGGGGCGTCTTACTTCTCCAAGGTGGACTTGAGGTCAAGGTATCATCAACTGCGTATTCGAGAGGAGGATTTTCCTAAGACCGCTTTTCTATCGCGGTATGGATCTTACGAGTTCAGGGTGATGCCATTTGGGCTCACTAATATGCCAGCAGTGTTCATGGACCTCATGAATAGGGTTTTCAGGGAGAATCTCGACCAGTTTGTCATCGTGTTCATTGATGACATACTGATATACTTGCGCACCGAGGAGGAGCACGCAGAGCATCTGCGTATGGTTCTACAGACGCTGCGGGATCACCAGTTTTATGCCAAATTCAGGAAGTGTGGATTTTAGATGCGGGGAGGTATAATTTCTTGGTTATGTGGTGTCAGACCGAGGTATTGCGGTGGATCCGAGTAAGGTGTCAACGGTGAGGGAATGGGGATAACCCACGACACCGACCGAGGTGCGCAGCTTTCTGGGGTTGGCAAGCTATTACATGCGGTTCATTAAAGGATTCTCAAAGATTTCAGGCCCTTTGACGAATCTGATTGAGAAAGGGGTGCCTTTCACTTGCCTTTAACTGCCTCTTAGGTTTTCCGAGTCTACCTGGGAGTGATCATTATCAATTAGGTTTTGACGAGCTGAAGGACAAGTTGACATCTGCACCCGTACTTGCTTTGTCAAAGGGAGGACTAGAGTATCTGGTTTACACTGACGCATTCTTATAGGGACTTGGGGGTGTGCTTCATCAGGAGGAAAGGGCTATAGCTTATGCGTCCAGAAAGATAAAGCCCCATGAGAGGAATTGCCCCACTCATGACCTAGAGCTAGCAACAGTCATTTTTGCTTTGATGATATGGAGACATTATCTTCTAGGAGAGAAGTTTACTTTATTCACGGATAATAAGTCACTTCAGTATCTCTTCACACGGAAGGATCTGAACATGAGCCAGAGGCGGTGGCTAGAATTCGTGAAAGACTACCAGTTTGATATTCAGTATTATCTTGGTAAGGACAATGTGGTGGCAGATGCATTAAGTGGATACCAACTGGGGATATATCAGAAGTCTGAAAAGCGAAGTGGAGAGAGCTTCGATATGAGGATGATGTAGCTAGGGCCTGCATGTCAGCTTTAGCCATCACACTGAAGATCATTATGTGAGTGGTGAGGGCTCAAGCGGAGGGCCATATCTACTAGGATAGGGTACGCCAACTATTAGCTGAGGGAGAAGAGGGTTACTCGATCAGTTCAGAAGGAGGCCTACGCCTAAATAAGAGGTTAATTGTGCCAGAGGATGAGGAGTTGAGGCACGCTGTGATGACAGAGTACCATGGTTCGATATTTACGGTACATCCCGATGGGGATAAAATGTACCAGGATATGAGGAGGGAGTATTAGTGGACAGGAATGAAACGGGACATAGTAGAGTTTGTCTCGAAATGTGCCACTTGTCAGCTCGTGAAAGTTGACCATTAGAGACCATCAGGGATGCTACAGCCACTAGAGATTCTCGTGTGGAAGTGGGAGAGCATATCTATGGACTTTATTACAGGGTTACCTGCATCACCGAGAGGTCACGATTCCATATGGGTCATTGTAGATCGCTTGACCAAGGTGGACCACTTCCTGCCGGTTCGCACAGACTTTGAGATGATGAGTTATGCACAACTTTTCATAGTGGAGATTGTTAAGCTGCACGGTGTACCGATAAACATTGTGTCTGATAGAGACAAAATTTTTATAGCCCATTTTTGGCAGACCTTTCAGGAGGCCATGAGCACGGAGTTACGTTTGAGTATAGCCTATCATCCACAGACCGACGGTCAGACTGAGAGAGTCAATCAGATGCTGGAAGACATGCTAAGGATGTACATTTTGGATTTTGGTGGGAGATATATCTTCCTTTGGTAGAGTTTGCGTATAACAACTCTTACCAATTCGCGATTGGCATGGCACCGTTCGAGGCATTGTACGGGAGACCTTGTCGTTCACCCGCTTATTGGTTAGAGGTGGGGGACAACAAGCTATTGAGGCCGGAGATTATCCAGGAGACGTCTGCCAAGATATAGTTAATTCGAGGGCGGATTTGGATAGCTCAGGATAGGCAGAAGAGTTATGCTGATGCTTCACGAAGACATGTGGAGTTAGAGGTTGGGGGTCAGGTATTGGTCCAGGTATCCCCTATGAAAGGGGTGATGAGGTTCGGCAAGAAAAGTAAATTAGCACCCAAGTATGTGGGACCCTTTCCTATTATTGAGAGGGTGGGACCGATAGCATATAGACTGGGGTTGCCAGAACATCTTCAGCGAATACACGATGTGTTCCATGTGGCATCGTTGAAGAAATATTGAAGGAGTGAGAGGGCCTTCTGGCACATTCCACTCGAGAAAATTGATTTACAGCTAGACATCTCGTATGAGGAGATACCGGTGGCTATTCTGGACCGTAGTTAGCAGAAGTTACGATCATGGGTTGTTCCACTAGTTAGAGTACAATGGGGCCATCACAACATTAACGAGTCTACCTGGAAGCGGGAGGAGGATATGCGGGAACAATATCCAGAGCTATTCACCACAGGTACGTCCTAATTTCGGTGACGAAATTCCTTTGTATGGGGTATGTAACACCCCGTATTTTTGGTGTATTTAATATTTAATTAATTCGGGAAATTTTAAATTACTTGTGTGTCGTAATTTTAATTGAAGTAATTATGGTAATATTTATTTAAATATTAATCGGGGAGTGAATGGTTAATATTTAGGGAAATTTAATTACTAAGTGAATAGTAACAAATTATGTGCGTCATTAGGGGTATTAAGTGAATAGTAATAAATTATTTGCATCATTGCGGGTATTAGTGACAGGGCATTTAGTTATCTCAGCCGAGAGTCGCTATAGACTAATTTCGGTGTGAGATAAGGATTTTTATAAATTAATTCAGATGCCAATTTCGAGTATACGGTTGAGTCTGGATGGGCCGTGATAGTCGGAAAAGTGTATCCGAGGGTAGTAAACGGGTCACGGGACGTTTTCAGACATAGCCGGGCCCACACGGGGGTATTTGGGTCACTTGGGCTTGGCCCATTAGGCAAAAAATGGGATTTAGCCTAATTACCTAATTAAAAGAAAAGGGGAACGACTGATTGAAGTTTAGGAAACACTTAGTGGGAGAGGAAAACCTAAGAGGCAGTTAAAGGCAAATTGAGGGACAAAGGAAATAGCCAAAAAGAGGGAATCTCATCTTCAACCTTAGAATTCACCACTTCAAATCAGACCCTACGCAATCATAAGGCAAGTGGTTGACTTTCTGTAGCATTTACTTATGTTTTCAATTCATATTTATGTGATGTGAATACCTAAAATTCGTTTTGGGGTTAAATGGGTACAAAAATGGGGTTTGTGTAATTGGAACACAAGATGAGAATTGGTGTAAGAAATTATGGTGTAACATGATTCTGAACAAATTTTTGCCTTAGTTGTAATAAACCTAGACGAATTTGGAATGAAATCGAGTTAGTAATTTGGCGTTATGACTGATATATGAATAACCCGGCTTTTCCCCAATTTAGAACAAAACAGTAGAGAACGAAAATTTAACAAAGTTGGGGATTTTATGGGGGTCCCACATGGTAATCTGGACATGTTATATTGATGATAAGGCTTGGGTTGGACTGTAGAAATAGTTGGTAATTTTAGGCTTCCGTCCATGGCTGAAACAGAGCCTCGGAGAAGGCGAAGACCTGTTCGATCGATCGATCGATGGTCTGGGATTTCTAGCAGTTCGGCCAGTTTATGTATATAAGGTGAATTTAATTGAAAATTTCTTCCCTTGCCTTATTTAGTGAGAGATAAATATAGGACATACGATCTAATGAATAATGAGGGAAAAATAATTGGGATTGAAGGGAATTTATGTGTGACACATTATGGCTAAATTTTGGAAAGAATATTTCAAAATAATTAAATACGGATATAGTGTGCGAGTCCGGGTATATGGGTTGAGAGATACCAAGGCGTTGAATTAATTTGGAGTGAAAGCTAAATAATTTGGAGTCGGGGATTTAGACTCGGGTATAGTTTTATTTCGGGCCACGAGAGCGAGTCCGAATATATTGGTTGGGGCAACACCAAAAGTAATTTAATTAATTAATGTGTAATTAATTAATAATCAGAGTTGGACCATAAACTCGTGATAAATTGTATAGGCTTGTGTTACAGACTTAGTACACGGTATAGCCGGGGTGTTTTATTTTATATATATATATATATATATATATATATATATATATATATATATATATATATATATATATATATATATATATATGGTGTGTGCATTAATATTAGTGGCTAGATATTATTATTATGTAAAATATTGTGCTATAGCGGGAGGTTGCGCGTAGAGGATGAATCCCCTAGCTTGAGGATTAGGGTGAGTATATTCCCAGGTCATAGCGTCCATTATATGGGTGAGGGACAATCTCACTTTCAAGAAAGGAATATGACTACCTCCAAATTTTTATGTATTAATCAAGTTAGTGAGCGATTCTGACTTGGGGTAACTAGGTTATGTGAATCTACCTAGTGGGATAGAACTTTAAAGAATATACATCCGGTCAGTTATTACTCGGGAGGATGTTCTTTTTTAATTATTATTTCAGCATATTTTTGCATGCTGTAATATGATTATACGTATATAATTAGGTAAATAATTATATACGGGTTAATTGATACGGATCGTGAATTGTATTATATGTATAATGGGTGTGAAAGTTATATGAATTTAAAAAGGGGAATGATTAATTAAGTTAGTGTTAATAATAACTTAGAAATCATGATTTTGGCATACTCGGAGAGTAAGGTGGTAGCAAGGGGCTTTATTAGTTATCTAGTCATGGGATAAATAACTAGATAAATTAATTAAGGCGTTACTAGTGCATATTAGAGGAGGGGTGAGGATGTCCTCAAGGAAGTGCGACACTAACTAAAATATGAAGAGCATGCATACATATTTATTACTGCAAGTTAATCATTTGCTAGATGTTTTCCAAATGTTTTGGGTACTAAC
Source organism: Sambucus nigra (assembly GCA_949130495.1). Taxonomy (NCBI): domain Eukaryota; kingdom Viridiplantae; phylum Streptophyta; class Magnoliopsida; order Dipsacales; family Adoxaceae; genus Sambucus; species Sambucus nigra. The sequence goes on from OX422207.1 coordinate 151,687,161, forward strand.
CCTTGCTATAAAAACTTTTAAAAAAAACTTTTAGGTATCCAGCCATAGGGACGCCAGACTTGACCCATTCCAGGGATCCGTTGCTGCAGCATATGTGGATGTTGCGGGAGTTTGATAGGCGCTTCGTTCTTTTCATTTCTAGTGTATAAATTTCTTATCAATCACTCGAGCATGTCGCTCAATGATTTATTCAGTACTTATGTCAGACTTGTTGAAATTTATTAATTGTCTTTACTTTTGTTGGATTTGAGTCGATGGTTTATTTGGTCAGTTATTTAGATGTGAAGGGTGGATTTCAGTTAATTGTGATTATTTAAATTATATTTGTTTCCGTATGAGTATTTCATTAAATTAATGAAAGATAATAACTTGGCACCAGTCTAATTTTTTCACTTAGGTGGTTAGTAATTAAAAAGGCGACAGTGATGCTAAGAATGAACCAACTAAGAAACCTTTTCTAATTTAATTTTCGACTGATCACCCGGGGTTAATTAGGCGGGGTGTCACATCCCCTACTTCTGCCCTATCATGCCAAGTCATTCCCTCCGCTATCCATGGTACAGTGAAAAATCGCTTTAATCTAGGACCAACGGGAAAATATTTCAACACTTTTTGAGGCACTTTTGAGTTTGTGCCTTCCTTGCCAGTAGATTGGACATATCTAGGTTCATCGTAGACCGGACACCGATCGAGATTTTCATACTCCTTTCGGTATAATATGCAGTCATACACACAAGCATGAATAAATTTATACTTCATTCTCAAACCTTTCAAATTGTTCTTCATAACAGGATAGCTATTTGGAAGGGTATTCTCCTTGGGTAGTAAGCCCTTTACCCAATTCATAATTCTTGTCACGCTATTGCCAGACAAAACGTATTGCGTCTTCAAACTGTGCAAACCAACAAATGTGTATCCCGTACTCCTTCTAATTCATCTACTCAATTAATTCATTTCATCACGTCTTATAAATATATCTACAATAAAGCTATACAATTAAATCTATACAATTAAAGTTACTTCGAATCTCAATAACTATCTACTAATGAGGGGAAATCCTACTTGCATATGAAAGGGGCAATACATATTTTATTACTCAATTTGTCCGTTGTGACTATCACCGTGTAATATTAATGTTTAACAACTCAATTCTAAATTCCAAAACAACAACATCTAACTCATAATATGTAAAATTACTAAAAATACTAAACATCAATTCAAACTAACTACTTACTAATTTAAAACCAACAATTAATAAGAGGAATCTAAAGGCTCCTAACTCAATTATATCCAATTAGTCCCAATTCCAATTCCTATTATGACTATACCGTGAGAAAAATCTCAAACATACGTATGAAATCACACTACACACGTACACATACACGCACACTACTCAAACATACGCAATGCCCCTTACTGCCCCCACCCCCTTCCACCCCTACTGTCCCCACCACCCTCCACCACCCACCCCCACCCCTACTACACCCCCACCCTCTTCACCCCCCACACCCCCACACCTGCACACACCCACACAACACATACACCCACACATGGTGCACACACTCCCACACACATATTCATATACACACAAATGAAAGAAAGAGAGAAAAATGCACCTGAAAATAGAGAGAGAAAGAGAGAGTAGCGCCGTCGTAGAGAGAGAGAACATAGGGGGGAAACCAAAACGGTGGGAAAAAAAGGAGGGGGAGGTTTTTTTTTACTTAAAAGTCGTCACGGTCATTGACCGTGATAACTTTTACCCAATTGTCACGGTCAAGAATCGTGACAAGCCCGTGACAACTGTTATTGTCACGGTCTTGTCACGATCATTGACCGTGATAAAAAAACGCATATTTTTTGTCACGGTCAATGACCGTGACAAGGATAGTTGGCTGGAAAGTGATAATTTGGCCTTTTTGGTTACATCCACATTGTGGACTTTGCTTTATTTTACTTGCTTTGTCACATTAGATGCATGTTTAGGATTAATAATTAAAATTGGTTCACACACTTGGTGCGTAATAAATTTGGAATTTTTGAAGAAGATTGACTTTTCCTAAAGCACACATAAAAATAGACCCCTTTACAAATTGGTATTAGAGCTAGAAACACTATTTTATTATGCGAGTGATCCCGTGTTTTAAGGTATGAATTTTGGAAATTTTGATGGTTTTAGAACTCCTATTTTTTATGGAACAAATTATGCTTATTGAAAAATGCGAATGAAAAGTGCTTTAAAGTCGATAGATGAGCGTGTTTTGTTAGCGGTTGAAAAAGGGTGGTCACCACCAGTCACGGGAGATGGAGAGGCCACTAATTTAAAACCTGTTGAGTAGTGGACTGAAGCCTAACACAAATTAGCACAATATCATTCCAAAGGTTTAAATGTTATTTCCTCATCTGTCACACCAGAAGAGTATAGTCGTATTATGATGTGTGAAACATCTAAAGAGGCACGGGATGTTCTTGCACTTACTCACGAGGGAACAAGCACTATTAGGACGTCTAAACTTCAAAACCTCACTACACAGTTTGAGACTATTAAGATGTTAGAGAGTGAGACGTTTGATGCGTTTTATGCTAGATTGTCTAATATTATCAACTCGTCGTTTAACTTAGGAGAGAAAATACCCGACATCGAGTCATAAAGAAAAAAGCTTAAGGTCGTTGCCTAGTATATTTGATCATAAATTGACTCTTTTAAACTCTTTGGGTATGCTTGAATCGAAAAAATTAAAAGAGCTTATAGGTGACTTACAAACTTATGAGCTTGAAATTTTTACCTCTAAGCAAGTGCCAAAGAAAGAAAAGGGCATTTCTTTGAAATCCCGAAAGGAGGAAACTAAAGTTTCGAATGATGAGTCCGATGCCGAATTCGAGGATGTAGTCTTGATGATGAAGAAGTTCAAAAAGTTTCTTAAGTTCCATAATCAATCGAAAGATGCTAAAATATTTGAGAAAAATAAGAACAACAAGGTAAATCAATTTCGTAAAAAGTGTAATGAAAATGTTAAAAAGGATGAGTCGGATAGGTGTTTTGGCTGTGAGGGTTACGGCCATAGGGTAGCGGAGTTCCCCACTAGACTTAAGAAGAAGGGAAAGAAACCGATAGTATATAATGCCACCCATAGTGATAGTGAACTGTAAGAGGGTGATAATTCCCCTATTGAGCGTAACTACATTGTGTTCATATTTAGTCTTGTGAGCGACAACAATAAATCTTCTCATGAAGATTCTCATATGAAGGATATTTTCGAGGCTGTTGTGAGTGAAACCCAAGTGAGTGAGGGTGAAGCGAATGAGGATGACGAGGTAGATGAGAGTGAGTTACAAATTTCCTTTCATGAATTATATGATAAAATGGTGAAGGTGAAAAGGGCAAACATGAAATTGCAATCTAGGATGAAAGAGTGTGCTGTGAAAAATAATGATGAGTTGATTGAGGATCTTAGGGTACGTGAGAAGACTCTTCGAGAGAAAGTAGAGTACATTAAGGGTGAGAGAGATAATCTTCGTGGTTTGATAGAGATTTTGAAAAATGATATTCTAGATTTTGAGGAGTCTAGGAATTTGCTTGAGTCTAGGATTATTGAGCTTGAAGAGAGACTGAAAGACTTGAGTAGAGTTAAGTTTAATTTGGAGGCTAGATCAAAAAGTTAGAGAAGATGTTAGGCACCGGCCAAATCAAGGATGATAATTGTGGAAGTGAATTCGATGATCATATTGCTCCCATTCTTAAAGTCAACCTCACACATGTGAGAGAATTAACTAGGAACATTAGGAGAGGTCCACTTGTAGGTTGTAACACCCCGTGTTTTTATTTATTATTTTAATTAATTAATTAGAATTTTCGAGAAAAATAAATTTTTGAATTTTAAAATTTTTATTGGCAAAATATGTTGGTTAGGATTTTAGAAGAATAAAACTTCAAGCGGAATTAAAATCGGAGTTAAAATGGATTTTATACTGATTTTACAATATTTTTTCCTTATGGCATTTTTGGGGCAAACTGTCAGTTTTTCGGGGTGATCGATCGATCGACGGGGGGGTAGATCGATCGACCCTCCCAGAAAACGTGCGCTGTAAGCTGTTTTTTTAAGAATTTGTGTAGGATTAGGACTCCTAATCACTATATAACCTTGTTAATCCGTGGGGGGACTTCTCATAATCATTTTTTCTCCAGTTTTTCACCAGAGAACACTTCCAAATATTTTTCCTCTCACTCATAATCATCAATCTTCAACAAAATCAAGTTTTTGTCACAAGTTTTTGAAGGCTTAATTGGGGTTTAATCAAGATCATTCAAGAACACTCTTTTGCTAATTTTTCGAGAGGAATTCAGATTTCTAATCAGATTTTCAACGTGATCTTTACAGGCATGAATACTCTATTCTTTTCCTTTAGTATTATGCGTTTTAAGTGTCGCCTAAACACTTAATTACATGTTTTCTTAAAAATAATTAGTAACTTAATTAGAAAAAGTGGATACTAATTATGGGGCTATTTTTATTAAATCTTTTAAATCTGAATAATATTCATAACCCTTGGGTACGTAGGATTGATGAGTGATTTTGGGATTTATTGGTGTAGGTTGCATGTAGAAAAATCCAAGCTTTAAAATAAATAATTTTTGGGTGCGTATAACTCATGTAATACATGTAGAGATAATAAAATTTGATTTTGATGAATATATGATGAAAACTTGGTGTATTTAATTTAAAATAATGAAATGAGATTATTTGGGTATTGTTGACGTTGTGATAATTAAATTAAAGATTTAATTGAATTGGACTATCATGTGTAGTTTGGAACATTGATTTATTATGCATATTTGTGTGACTTTTTGGTATTATTATATTGTCTTTGTGACGACGGGTTGTTGGGTAATTTTTGCTCTCCCTATATTTTAGGATGCCTTCTAGGTATGGGACTAGTGGGTAGGCCTTTTGATGATTTACGCCTTCTAGGTATGGGACTAGTGAGGGTAGATTATCGCGTTTTTATCATCTTGAGGGTGGGCTGATTTTTATTACTTTATCGTCGTTACGGTAGTCTAAGTACGAGACTAAGTTAAGATTTATGTTAGAAAATCCTCCTATACATAGGATAGGACGTATTGATAACTTGGGGACCCTTAGTTATGGGACTAAGGGGTATTTTTGAGGATCTCACATCGATTAAAAGGGTGGGGTGATTATAAATTGAGAACTTGAGAATTAATGCCTAAGATAAAAACGGGTATTAAAATTTGTGGCGACATAATGTGTCGGGGCCGACAGTTTAAACGGGTCAGAGGACGATTTATGTCGTGTCGTGTGTGGAACCTTGTCATGTGTCGGGGCCGACAGTAAAAGGGTCAGAGGACGATTGATAAGGGGGAACCTTGTCATGTGTCGGGGCCGACAGTAAACGGGTCAGAGGACGATTGACAAAGGGGAAGTGTGACACTTTAATAAAATGTGAGAACAATAATAAAAGTTGGTTAATTTAATTAAATTAACATCGTGGGACTTGGGAATTTAAAATCATATTGGTGTGCCTTTATAAATGGGGATTTTTGCGGGTAGTTAGTAGATTATAATTATCGCGTTTAATTATTCCGTTTAATTTAAAATATTCTATTGTGATATTTATTGCGTATAATGCTACTGTCTGGATTCAAGGATCCTATTTGAGGAGAGTAGTGTGTATTCTTGCTCGGGGCTTTGGCTCTGACCCATGCGTTGACTAATCTTTTTTCAGGATTTAATTTGGAGAAGCTGCATAAGTTTATCGGAGTTATCATTGGAGGTGCAACTGGAGTTATTTACTTTATGGCATAGTTTAGTTAGACTTTCTTTTCCAGTCGTATTATGAGACTTCATTGGAGTTTTATTGGGCCATTCGGTTCCAAAGTTGTTTAGAGGATTTCTGTTAGGATTATTCAGATTTTATTTAATCATTGTTGGAGTATGGATTAATTTTGGAGTTAGCATGTGATGGATCTTTTATCGCTTAATTGTTTATGATCATTAGAGATTAATTCAATTATGTATCTTATGGACTGGTTTATTTATGTCTCATATCTGTCTCATGCTAAGAATGGTATTTTATTTAGTTCACGCCCGGCTTAGTTTTGGTGGCGGCCGACGCCAGAATTAGGCAGGGTGTGACAGATGGTATCAGAGCATGGTCTTAGGTCTCGTAGGTTATGAGTCCGTTTAGTTTCCGCGTTGCCGATCTTTGATTCCCTTTGTGATTCGTACTTCTTAAAGTAGATGTTCTAGCATATGTGTTAGATGTGTTTCTTGGAGATGTGAAGTTTTGAGTTAAGGACGTTGTAGACATTGAGTTTAGAATTAGTAAGCTTGATGTGGGGATCCTTAGAATGGATTTTGGAGACGATAATTTTTTTTGGAGATTTTAGTACAGATGTTAGGTACCGTATGTATCGATTTTTGATGTTGAGATTTAATTTGAGGAAGTTAGAATTTTGATGACTTGCCTAAAATATAGGGAGAGCAAAAATTACCCAACAACCCGTCTTCACAAAGACAATATAATAATACCAAAAAGTCACACAAATATGCATAATAAATCAATGTTCCAAACTACGCATGATAGTCCAATTCAATTAAATCTTTAATTTAATTATCACAACGTCAACAATACCCAAATAATCTCATTTTATTATTTTAAATTTAATACACCAAGTTTTCATCATATATTCATCAAAATCAAATTTTATTATCTCTTCATGTATTACATGAGTTATACGCACCCAAAAATTATTTATTTTAAAGCTAGGATTTTTCTACATGCAACCTACACCAATAAAACCCAAAATTACTCATCAATCCTACGTACCCAAGGGTTATGAATATTATTCAGATTTAAAAGATTTAATAAAAACAGCCCCATAATTAGTATCCACTTTTTCTAATTAAGTTACTAATTATTTTTAAGAAAATAAGTAATTAAGTGTTTAGGCGACACTTAAAACGCATAATACTAAAGGAAAAGAATAGAGTATTCATGCCTGTAAAGATCGTGTTGAAAATCTGATTAGAAATTTGGATTCCTCTCGAAAAATTAGCAAAAGAGTGTTCTTGAACGATCTTGATTAAACTCAAATTAAGCCTTCAAAAATTTGTGACAAAAACTTGATTTTGTTGAAGGTTGATGATTATGAGTGAGAGGAAAAAATTTGGAAGTGTTCTCTGGTGAAAAACTGGAGAAAAAGTGATTATGAGAAGTCCCCCCACGGATTAACAAGGTTATATAGTGATTAGGAGTCCTAATCCTACACAAATTCTTAAAAAAACAACTTACAGCGCACGTTTTCTAGGAGGGTCGATCGATCTACCCCCCCCCCCCCCCCCCCCCGTCGATCGATCGATCACCCCGAAAAACTGACAGTTTGCCCAAAAAATGCCATAAGGCAAAAATATTGTAAAATCAATATAAAATCCGTTTTAACTCCGATTTTAATTCCGCTTGAAGTTTTATTCTTCCAAAACCATAACCAGCATATTTTGCCAATAAAAATTTAAAATTCAAAAATTTATTTTTCTCTAAAATTCCAATTAATTAATTAAAATAATAAATAAAAACACGGGGTGTTACATAGGTAACATTCCTTGCCATCGTTACACTTTCACTTTTTGCTGTAGGAAGGGTCACCTTAGACGTTATTGCTATGACCTTAAAAATGCTCTTAGAAAGTTTATGAATAAAGTCATTTTGGTTCCCCAAAACCCATGCATCGTTACACACCTACTTGGCTTAGGAAATCGGACTTAGAGGCTTTAGGAATTAAACTTCATGATTCTCATTTGGTTGCGCTTGATTCTTCCCATGCTAGATCTAATGGATGACCATGCTAGCCATGTGTGTCATACGCTAGTTATTGCTTCATGATATATATTTTCTAATGTTATGACATAGGTATCATTTTGTATTATATTGTTTTTTTATTAAGTCTTATGACAAGAATACAAAAAGATTTTGCTTTCGATATATTTTTGAAAAATACAAAAAGATTTTTGGTTTCATATATTTTTCAAAATATAAAAAGATTTGTTTTTATTTGAGTCAAAATATGTTGAAAAACTAAAAAAGATCTTTAGTTTTTGTGTCGTGAGTTTACAAATATGATATGGCATATTGGTATGCTTGGACCCCCATCATTTCATTATCCCATGTGACTAGGGCATTTGGTCATAATTATATATGCTTATATTGATCTTAACAATTTGCTTAATGAGGTTGTTTCGAATTTGATTTTTATTTAGATTCGACTAATTATATATGCCATTGCATGCATGAACGAGCTTACATTAATCTTTAACTTCTCATGTACATTTGAGTTTGGTGAGATGTTCTCTTCTTAATTTTGTCATTTATGCGCAGATTAGACTTAGGAGGAGGTGTGCATGTAAGAACCGTTGCCCGTGAGGATAGAAATCATTAAATTCAAAAAATGATAGTGTGCACGGGAAAGGGATGCGAGAGTATAATGAACTCGTAATGAAAGCCACCATTTAAAAGATCCCAAGAAAAAATTAAGGCATTAAAAAGATCATATGTATGCCAAAAAGGGCCAATAGGAGTTTTGTTAAAGAAAAGTAGAACCTCAAAAGAAAAAAATGCTAGTAAAAGAATTATCATTTATATATGAGGATGTTTGGATGGAAAAAGTGCAACGGGCTTGCACAAAGAATCCTAATGCTGAAAAACTCGTGTCATGACACTATTTGTTTGATAGAATTGTCAAAATTCTGGATTTGTATGCACGATGTATGCTTAGTTCATTAAGTTCAATATATAATTATCACATATGGCTAAAATCGTAGTTTGATGATATTTAGCAATCGATTAGAGATTCTTGATCGTTTCGATGTGTTTAAGTTGTGATTCATTTGTTGTAGTTCATGTCCATACATTTCGTACCCTTATTTAGGCACATTGATACTATGTTAGCATGTAACTCATATGTATGTTTTTTAGTCTATTTTGCTACTTTTTTTGTACCTTCAGATGATTTTATCAGATATTCTTTTCACTGGGCAATTTATATGTTAATTTGGAGCTGTAATTGAGACTTTTATAAGTCTTTTGAATGACTTCTGGATGTCATTTGAACAATATGCCCACGTCGTTCGATGGATGGCTCTAACGAGCTTCGAGTGAGCGACAGTGTTGGTCGTTAGTATGGTCGTTAGAAAGGACCTTTTGAATGGTGGTCCACTGTTTTGGGTTGCTAGTAGCGAGATCGTTAGTGGTTCTAACGACATGCATATATCGTTTGAACAAACTTGCTTAGTCATTCGAATGACCTTTGATAGTTTTTGAGATTTTGCTCTGTTTTAGTACCTGCTTGATACATATTATTCTGATATTATGATTTGATACTTCTGGGTTGCAATTATCATTGATTATTTATGCTTGATTCTTATACTTAATTGAATTTTTTAGTCACATTCATTCCTAATATTGATGATTTCATTCTTTGTAACTATTTGCTAGCTACGATTTGACATATTCTGATCTTTATTAGCTGGTTACAGTTGTTTATCTAGATATGCTTTATATGCTATATTCATGCTAGATATGATTATGTTTCTTTATTTGTCCCACTGGTTGTCTATTAGAGACAAAAATGGGGTGAGATAGATATGTGATATAGGGGGATATTTGCTCATAATTTCAAATTGGTATCATATTGCTTATATATCATGTTTGAGATTTGATCGTATTTTGAAATTGATATCATACTGTTTATATATCATGTGTTCCTCCATACTTCACTTGGTTGTTTGTTTCGTCTGTGTAGTGATATTCATAGATTCGAGATTTTACTACTACATCACATTCAGGCAAATCATGCTTGTCGATCCTACATGTACTAGTCTGTGCCCTGTAATATTTGATTTTGTGTTTATGGGATGGGATTTAGGTGTCATTTGGCTTGACGTCTAGGCTTAGCATTTCACTATTTTGGCTTTGTCCTCGAATAGCCAAAGGGGGAGATTTGTAAGTACAGATTTCCAATCGAGTCAATTTGTTTGTAATTGGCTTAATTTTGGATAAAACAAGTTAGAGTCATATGATAGATTTCTATTGTCACAATTCCATTAAGCCTATGACGTTGTGTTGAAGGCATAGCGACCATGATTCAAAGATAGATCATACCATGTTTATGGTACACGTTTCATGTCTTCATATCATAATATATTCAGAGAATCTCTTAGGTATGTATGCATAATGGTTTATTGGATTCAGAATTATTTTAAGGATGTTAATTTCATTTAAATGTTTTTAAAATGATTTTTTTGAGTTAATTCGTGTTTAGAGTCGTATGGAACACTTCTTTGTTTTGTGTGGTTCAAACATCTTAGCTTATCTAGTCGTTCAAAGGACATTGGAGTGTCGTTCAAATGACATGGCTTTCTCATTCAAACGAGATGCTATAATCATTCGAGCGAACATCCTAATTTTATTCTAACGATGCACCACCTCAAGTTTATTATTTAATGCGTCTTTGATTCAGAAAAATAAAAATGCATAACATAAAATATTGGACAAAACATATACGTTTTTTGTAGTTTGTTTACAAAGCTTTCCAAAGAATAAAACATCCTTAATAGTTTCAAGATCTAAGTTTTCATAATCATATGTCATATCCTTATTGAATAATTGGTTTTGTCATGTTTGCGGTGAAGAAGCGGTGAACTCCGTGTTCCGAATCATAGACGATTGTTGAAGCTGTATCGATGGATACCAAGGTATGCATGGACTCGTGTGCTGTGGACAAGTGCATGGGTGAACTTCTACGTGGAACTGTGGAGGAGTGGTAGAAGAGAAGAAGAGTCGTCAAGGCTTGTGGAGTCGAGTCGTTGAATAAGACTAATTTCTTCCTTTGTAATTTTCATATCATAGTGATTGTCCAGCTTGGGCCATCTGAGGGTTTTTTCCCTTAGTGGTTCCTTGTACATTGGCATTTTGGACTTTGCTTTATTTTACTTATTTTATCACACTAGATGTATGTTGAGGATTACTAAGTAAAATTAGTTCAGACATTTGGTGCGTAATAAAATTGAAATTTTGAAAAAGATTGACTTTTCCCTAAGCACAACTAAAAAGGGACCCCTTTATAGGGGAAACCAACCCGGATGGATACAATGATAGCCTCAAACAATGCAAGCAATTTTTAGTTAGAAATGACATCGAAATTTACTTCAATGTTGGGAATAACTTTGACTAAGGATGCAAATTATTATTCCCAATCCAATGGTTATGTAGAGTATACAAACCAGGCGATTAAAAATAATCTGAACAAAGTAATTAGAAAGAATTCGAGAGATTTGCACAACTTGTTTACAGAAGTATTATAGACTTACATAACTTCTAAAATCTCAAGCACTAGAATAACTCCATATGCCTTAACTTATGGGCATGATGTTGTCCTATTAGTTGAAATCACTATACATTCATTAAGAGTGATTGCCCAAAATCAATTAACTATAAAAGGCTATAACCAAGCTATGCATTTAGAATTGGAAAACATTGACGAGGATAAAGTCAGAGCCTTGAATAACTAATTGGTCTGAAAGAAGAAAATAATTGATAGCTATAATAAGATATTAAATAAGAGGACCTTTAATGAAGACGATTTGGTTTGGAAAACCATATTACATTTAGGATCAAAGGACCCAGTGATTCGTATCGAATATTGCATTTAATTACCCTCGAACCTATGCATTTTAGCCCCCTCGGGTACTTTAATGTTTATAATTATGCTCGTTAATCATACAACCTCCGTTTTATACTCTAACATGATATTTGAGGTATAATTGAGCTGTTATAGGTATTATAGTGCCTAGGGTGAAGTTTGGGCGCGTTTCGATTAAGTTTTGTTGCGGTTCGCACGTACAAGGGCATTTTTGTAATTTCACACTTTGGGATTTTTTTCCCGAAGAATTCACGGAAGTTGTAACCCTCGGGTCAATCTTCGGGTGGCCATGAACGGTGCGCGAATCGAAGTCCGAACGAAGGAAACACGGAACTTTAATCGGAAAAGAATTATAAGAAAAATAACAATTTTATTAATTACATCCATGTCCCTTTTCTCTTTCATTAACAATTCTAATAATTCCCTTTATGTCCCAAAAACGTTTTTTGCAGCAAGCTTCCATGGATGATTTTTCTTTGGCTCGGGTTTGCGCTCGGGTTTTAGGTTCATCCCAAATTGATGCTTTTCGTTCGAAATTGAAGCTTGTGTTGCGTACGGATATAGTTGTGGGTCAGTTGGCTTGGGTTGTTGGAGTACCCATTTTGACATTTTCATGGTTTTGGCCATTAACGGAGATGGTGGGTATTGGGTTTTTCATGGCCATTAACACGCATACCAGGTCTTGGGTTGTTAATTACATGGTTGTGGCAGCTCTCGGCATACCTGTGGTGGGAGGTTTCGGCTACAACCAATGGTATGGGTTTTGGCCATTCATGGCTATATGGGTCCTTATTTTTGTTTCAACAAGAATGCGATCTGAGGGTGGGGCTGGACAACCGGTCGACCGACCTAGTTCCGGCGGTCGACCGGATTTTTTTGATTTGCCTTGATGCGATTCCAGTGTGCTCAGCCCTTCTCCACCGGTCGACCGGTCCCCTATTTTTTGTCCAAGAATTGGCTGCTTCTTTTCTCTTTCCTTTTTCTCTTTCTTTTTCATTTATTTTTTATGTAACTAAACCCTTTTTCTTTTCTTTTTCTTTTTCTTTTATTAGTTAATTGTAACTTACTATATAAATCAAGTTTAGTTTATTTTGGGTGAGGATCTTTTTTTGCTTTAGTTTAGGGTTTGTAGCTTTAGGAGCTTTGCCCATTTCCTCCATTTCTCTTTGGTGTACCTTTTTAATGTAAGGTTTTTACTATTTATTCATCTTCTAGCTTTGTGCTTTATTTACTTGCTTTCTAATTTAGTTTTTTCGATGATTTCCATTTTCTCCCATGCCTAGATAATTTTAGTTGTTAATTTATTTAGTTGCATTTTATTTAATGTCATTTAATATGCTTAGGGGTTAATTTAAATTAGGTTGTGTCGGATTGAACTCACCTAGGGTTGACGTGTTGCTTTGCTTTGGTGATGGGATTTACGTATTTATTTCGAGTGCCTTGTCCTTGTTTTTACGCCTAGAAAATTTAACGGTGTATATCATGTATTCTCCGTATTTACGACCTTGCGTGCTTAATTTACGGGGTATTTGTTGACGCCAAAATCTTATTAGTCTTTTATGCGAATTTAGGGGTGTGACAACTCTTAATTTAATTAATTGACGAAACGAGATGCAATCCTAATAATTCGTAGTCCCTTGTAACCATTTATACGCGTTAACTCGATTTGAGGGATATTAGTCGCATCCTATAATTTTTATTCATTTTATTAATTTAGTTTAAATACACTCATGCCTAGTTTATCTTTTATCCTTCTTTTTTAGTTAGAAAAATATATTTTACACTTTTATTTAGAAGTATTAAACCAAATAATATTCTAGTAACTTGTCTTTGTGGAATCAATACCCGGACTAGCCGCTATACTCCGTTAAAAGAGTGTACTCATAGTGTAGGTTTTTGTATAGAGTTGGTGAGCTGAATATAAAACGACCGGTGCGTTGGTGACTCTCGCGCTGCAGCAAAAACCCAGCCTATCAAATGGCGCCATTACCGGGGATGAGTTTGTTTTAAAATTTATTTGGTTTAATATTTCATAGTATTTTTTTTTGTATTTGTATTGTTTTCTAACCTTTTTGCAGGACTTCTACATTTGAGCGCTAAGAAATGCTTGAATTTTTTGCGCGCACATCACTTTGTGGAATTCGCCACTTCGAGCCATCTTTGGGGTAAGCATGTCTTATTCCCTTCCTGTTGGTAATCATTATGATAATTCTCAAAATCCCCGTACACCTATAACTTTTGGTCAATACTTAGAGTCCAAAAAAATTGCAAATTTAAAAATAACTTTGGGCGAGTATTACAAAAATCAAGCTTTGGAGTGAGTGTATTTTGAGGAGGATGATAACAATTTGGGGCCTCTAATTCCTTATAATAGGAATTTTGAAACAAATTGCAATAGTTTTCAAAATTCTTATAATAATGAGTTTGAGTATAGTTTCGATAATAATTTTCAAACTTCTCATTTCCAAGAATCCTCACCCCGACCTATGACTTTTGGTGAGGGTTTTCTCATGCTTGAGAATGAGAGGTATGAAGACCGTTATCGGGAAGAAAATCATCTGTGGGAACATGAATTGGATTTATTAATTGAATCCGACGACGATTTTTCTTCCGAAACTTTTGAAGTCGAGGAATGTTTTGAACCAAATGAGGATTTTATGCCTACTTTGGAACAAACCATTCTTGACTTGGCCCATGGTTTAATAGAGAATGAAAGTGAGGATGAAATGGATGTAGTATCCATTTGTAATGAAATGATTTCGTCTTTGGATCCCAAAGACGAAAGTTTCATTGAAAATGATCCTATCTCCTTTGAAATTCCAACTTTGAGTGATGATAACTCATATCTTGAGTTTGAATTTCTTTCCTTCCCCTTTTCATTCTCCATTATCACAACGCCATAAGTACTCGATGAATCGGTGTCGAACTTTAATACGTTCAACCCTTTCACCGATAAGGAGTACTTGCTCGAGTTATTTTCCATGAAGGCACCTTTTCCTCCTTGTGCACCCCCTCCCATTCCAATTTCAAAATACTTGGGTGTTAATTCAATTTTTCTTGGCCCCCATGTGTATTTGTCACCCATCTTATCCAAATCCCCCATCCTCCCACCTAAAATTTTAATTGGGGATGGTTCATTTCTTACGCCTTACACATGTTTTCCGTTGTTCAAATGGAATTATTATTTTTCGGCAGGCATGCATGAGTGGGAGGGTCCGCCGTGGATCCTCCAAAGCCAAATCGTATTTTGGATGGACCCTCAAACATTTCAACTTCTAGTGTATAGTTAGTTAGAAGTTAAAATTGTAGGTTATACATAGTTTTATTTTCCTTATTTTTCTTTTATTTTTCTTACTTTTTGTTTAGTGTAATTAGTTAAAGTTTTATTTATTCTTTTTGTTATGCTTTGGTACTAATATGTTTTGTAGAATCTTTGGACTCGTACTTTCCGGAGATCGCTCCATTGTGGGTAATATTAATATTTTCCTCTCTTTAACTTGGTTCTTAATTTACATTGAGGACAATGCCAGGTCTTAAGTTAGGGGGTGTGGGATATTCTACCCATTCATCGCTAGTTTCTTTGATTTGATTACATGTTAGTTACTAAGTATGATTTCTTAGAAAAATTTGAAATTTTTCAAAAAGATTTTCTTTCTTTTTTATCCTTTGTTGGGCATTTTGCCTTTGTTTTCGATGATAAATTTTAATAATTGCCCGATCCAATAGACAACTCAATGATGCTTGTTCTCGATTTTAGAAGTTATTAGACTTTAGTTCTCAATCATTGATATTATGAGTAACTTCATGAATTAAACTTTAATCCCATGAGCACATGCACTTTTCTTGCTTTCTTGATTTGGTTTAAGATTTTTATAACTCGGTAATCTTTTGTTGCATTGTATATACTTACGCCGAGTAAGCTTTGTACCTTTCATTTTTTGTGAGTGTTATACACTATTCTTTACTCTTTAAAAACGTTACAGTCGTTGATAATCTCACTTTTCTTTCATTGATCGTTCATTAATTGAGTTCATTCTTAAAATGTATTACTTGAGCATGATTTTCTAAGTTTGTTTTGACTCGAGAATTGCGTAAATTTTATGAAATGATCATAGGCCATCCTTGTTATATCACCCATATTAACCTTGACGTCACCTTATATGTTTACACTCGTCAACCCCTTGGAGCCTAAATATTAGCCTTTCGTTTCATAACCCCAATCCCATAACCAACTCCACATTGGAGTTATAAGCCATACATATTACCCTCCGTACCTTTGTTTGGAATGATACTTGGGATTGAAGGATGTTGTGTTGCACTTGCAATTTAGGCATGTGAGAGTGTGAGAAGTAAAGAAAAGAAAGAAGTGAAAAAGAGATGAAAAAGAGAAAGTATAAAACAAAAGAAAACAAAAGAAAAAGTGAGAAAAAGAAGAAAAGAAAAAGAAAGAGAAAGTTTGTATATGTTGTGTATAGTGTTCAATAAGCTTTGATTACTCTCCCCATTTTGTATACGTAATGCTTGATTATGGAACTTGTTTTCCATTTTTTTTATATTGCCCACTATTTATCATTATCCCGAGTTTGCATCTCTGACACTTTGAATCCGTATATACATATCCTTCGTTTTGTACCCTAGCCTAGCCTACTTTACATCCCTATACAAGTCCTATGTGATCTTATGGCGAGTTCAATTTAAAATTAATCTATGAAAATTCATTTCGCCTCCTTTAATGTGCGGTATCTTTAATTGAGATTACAATTTTTAATTTCATATACAGCGTTCTTCATTTGTGACATGTGTGCGGCCTAGTTTCCATTTACATTTACTCTTTATGCCCCATGTTCCGTGTGTTAACTCCCTGTTTCGAGTGAATTCGCTTGATGAGTGTACTGCCCGTGAGGATCGAATATATGCTTGCTTTAATTTTTACCCGATTTATTTAAGTTTTTGGCCAAGTCATTCTTTACTTGGGCTCGCTCCCCTCCCACATTTTAAGGTTTCAATTCAACGAAGTTCATTCTATAATGTTAATAATACGGACGATTGTGTGAATTAGTTCACTTTGCTAATAATGTGTATGAAATCTTTTTCGCTATTGTTGGGCTTGTCGCATGTGATTGGGCATATTTTGAGGAAACCATAAAATGTTTGTGGGTTTCATCCCTAAAAACCCTCATGAGACGACACTCGTACACTTGGGTAACGTAGGGGTTTAATGGCTTACTGCATACGCTAAATGCAATCGTGTTCCCTACGAAAGTGGCATTTATATTTCGATGCATATATACATTTTGTGTTTTTCTTATAGTTCCTCTTGGTTTTAATTTTATTACTGGGACTATCAATGTGTAAGTTAGAGGGTGTGATTCATATCGAATATTGCATTTAATTACCCTCGAACCTATGCATTTTAGCCCCCTCGGGTACTTTAATGTCTATAATTATGCTCGTTAATAAGAAAACCTCCGTTTTATACGCTAACATGTTATTTGAGTTATAATTGAGCTGTTATAGGTATTATAGTGCTTAGGGTGAAGTTTGGGCACGTTCCGATTAAGTTTTGTCACGATTCACACGTTAAGGGGCATTTTTGTAATTTCACACTTTGGAATTTTTGCCCAAAGAATTCACGGAAGTTGTAGCTGTCGGGTCAATCTTAGGGTGACCATGAACGATGCGCGAATCGAAGTTCGAACGAAGGAAACAAGGACCTTTAATCGGAAAAGACTTATAAGAAAAATAACAATTTTATTAATTACATTCATGTCCCTTTTCTCTTTCATTAACAATTCTAATAATTCCCTTTATGTCCCAAAAACGTTTTTTGCAGCAAGCTTCCATGGACGATTTTTCTTTGGCTCGGGTTTGTGATCGGGTTTTAGGTTCATCCCAAATTGATGCTTTTCGTCCGAAATTGAAGCTTATGCTGCGTACGGATCTAGTTGTGGGTCAGTTGGCTCGGGTTTTTGGAGTACCCATTTTGACATTTTCATGGTTTTGGCCATTAATGGAGATGGTGGGTATTGGGTTTTTCTTGGCCATTAACACGCATAGCAGGTCTTGGGTTATTAATTACATGGTTGTGGCAGCTCTCGGCATACCTGTGGTGGGAGGTTTCGGTTACAACCAATGGTATGGGTTTTGGCCATTCGTGGCTATGTGGGTCCTTATTTTTGTTGCAACAAGAATGCGATTTGGTGGTGGGGCTGGACGACCGGTCGACCGACCTAGTTCCGACGGTGGACCGGATTTTGTTGATTTGCCTTGGTGCGATTCCAGTGTGCTCAGCCCTTCTCCACCGGTCAAACGGTCCCCTATTTTTTGTCCGAGAATTTGCTGCTTCTTTTCTCTTTCCTTTTTCTATTTATTTTTCATGTAACTAAACCCTTTTTCTTTTCTTTTTCTTTTTTCTTTTATTAGTTAATTGTAACTTACTATATAAAGCAAGTTTAGTTTATTTTTGGTGAGGATCTTTTATTTGCTTTAGTTTAGGGTCTGTAGCTTTGGGAGCTTTGCCCATTTCCTCCATTTTTCTTTGGTGTAACTTTTTAATGTAAGGTTTTTATTATTTATTCATCTTCTAGTTTTGTGCATTATTTACTTGCTTTCTAATTTAGTTTTTTCCATGCTTTCCATTTTCTTCCATGCCTAGATAATTTTAGTTGTTAATTTATTTAGTTGCTTTAATTAATTAGTTGTATTTTATTTAATGTCATTTAATATGCTTAGGGGCTAATTTAAATTAGGTTATGTCGGATTGAACTCACCTAGGATTGACGTGTTGCTTTGCTTTGGTGATGGGATTTACGTATTTATTTCGAGTGCGTTGTCCTAGTTTTTACGCCTAGGAAATTTAACGGTGTATATCATGTATGCCCCGTATTTACGACCTTGCGTGCGTAATTTTCGGGGTATTTGACGAAGCCAAAATCTTACTAGTCTTTTATGAGAATTTAGGGGTGTGACAACTCTTAAATTAATTAATTGACGAAACGAGACGCAATCCTAATAATTCGTAATTCCGTGTAACCATTTATACGCGTTAACTCGATTTGAGGGATATTAGTCGCATCCTATAGTTTTTATTCATTTTATTAATTTAGTTTAAATACACTCATGCCTAGTTTATCTTTTATCTTTCTTTTTTAGTTAGAAAAATATCTTTTACACTTTTATTTTGAAGTTTTAAACCAAATAAAATTCTAGCAACTTGTCTTTGTGGATTCGATACCCGGACTAGCTTCTATACTCCGTTAAAAGAGTGTAGTCATAGTTTAGGTTTTTGTATAGAGTTGGTGAGCCGAATATAAAACGACCGGTGCGTAGGTGACTCTTACACTGCAGCAAAACCCCAGCCTATCACCCAGCTTATGGAAAATGGTTCCCAAAGTGGGAAGGATCATTCCAAATATAGAGAGCATTCAAAGGAGGATCCTACCATTTGAGAGATATCTATGGTCATGTACACATGAGGAAAACCAATGCTCGATTCTTAATGTCATATTACCTAACCATATGGGACGCAATATAGTAAAAAAAAATTATAATAAGACAATAGTCGCATTCAACATGAAATAAGAACCACTTTTCGAAGAATTCAGTCACTAGAACATTAAATTTTACGCCAACTGTGTTAAAAGTTATTTGAATCTCAACAAATCTTGCAAACCCAGCCAAAACTACAACCTTAGGAACATTTGAGGATCTGGCAAACAAAAAATAATTGGAACCACTATTCATAAGGATAAAAATGGTTTTGTAATGTCCTGGCACGGATTTATGGGTTATCCGTGGGTCAACCCGATCCTACCCTAAAGATAGGTGTGAAGTTCAATGAGACAACCTAAATAATATTACTAGTCCAATTTTATTTAATTAACATTTTACTTGTTTAGCATGAGATTCCAATTTATATCAAGCTACTTGTGAGACCTGTGGGTAGCATCTCTGAAATCCAAGCATTCAGAGCTACTAGCATAAAATAAAAGAATACTTACCTGTATAACGCTCTCAAAATACAAAATCACGTACAGCCAGCTGTAACAAAGGAAATGGAATGAGCCGAGTGACTAGTGGGAAGTACAATAGTGCAACATAAAATTGAACATTAGAAAAGAGACTTTATAATATACCACCTACGTGCACATGCAAATACTGTGTATATATACTTATACATATATTAATGCATGGATCCATTTTTATTGCAAAAATGTTACTTGATTTGATTAAATCACATTAATCTTGTAAAGGACACTTCTTGCACCTTATTACATAACTTAACATCATTTTTCCAATTTAACATATCCGGTTCTTAAACAAAATACCATTTGTTTAGGAAAAAAACTTCTTTTACCAAAATTTCCCTTTTACTCATACCAAACCCACTTGAGTATTTCCATGAAAATCAACTTTCAACCCACTCACACTCCGTGTTACAAAATACTTATTTTCCTTTTGAAAATCATTCACAACACACACTTGTGTTAATTATGGGTTAGAACCATCTTAGGTTGCTTGATTGCCCATTAACCACTTCACTTGTGACATTAACTCATGCTATACTTAGACCTAGCCATTTTCATAATTCTTGTCCAAATCACTTTTTCAAAACAAGATTATTTATCAATTTCATTTGATAAAATTTTATTTTTCCTCATTTTCTTAGCACAACCAATTTCTTTATCATGTTTCACTTTTCTCATTATCTTTTGCTCGGAATGCACCAATATTGCTATCTATTACGGGCTCCACACCACCGGTGACACCACCATAACTCAATCCCAAACAAATTCATTCCGAGTCCCTTTTCAATGTGCTTTGACAATGTTTCAAATGTCCACATTATTCAACTTTTACCGATCGAAGACAAAATCTTGGGAACCCCATATTTGTGTTACACTTGAAAATCATCATTTCTTGTCCTTTACACATGTACGTTGATTTCATTCCGAAAATCACTCCCATTTAGTGTAACACCTTTTTCAACACTTTAATTTCATAAAAATGTTCCAGAATTACTTAAAATTACCATTTTACCCATTTGTTTCCAAACTTGCATTTTTCTCAATTTTCACAAATATTATCTTTTCGAAAAATATTATTAAATTACACACACTAACTTCTTAAATATTTTTAACTCATTAACACTTCTTTAATACTTTGGAGTAACACAATTATCGGGTTGAAAATCTCTTTATTTTATTACTTTCTTTATCAAAGAAATCACTTGGCATTTTGAAGACTATACTTTACAAGAAACACGAACACTAGTCTTGAAAACACATGGCGCGACTCTAAATGTGTCTCTAGTGCATGGTGTGAATACGACTCAAGTGTAAGCCAGTCACGTAAGTAATAATCCAAGCAATTTAGGTATCGAATACAGGGACCAAGACGTAAAACGTAACGACTACTAAGGATGGCGTCTAAAACCTAATGACCGACCCATGAAAAAGAAAGGAAAAGATAATAATTATTTGAAAGAAAATTCTGAAGAACTAATGCAAACTAATTAACAAATGCCAATCTCTATCTCTTAAAAAGAGATAAAAACTTTTGTAACGATAATAAGTCTAATTTACCCTCATATATTTGGAATTTTTATTAATACCCCCTCTTCCAATGTCCTTCCCTCTCCTCCATTTCCACACACGCATACTTCCCCCCTTCCTCTTACCGACCCACCCAAATCCCCTCTCCCTCTCTCCTCTATAAACTAATATCTTCATTTTCTAAGGCTCCATTTGGTTGTCCCAAAATTGTAAATTGGATCATTAATAAATTGCCCCATTTACAAATTGGCTCATTAATTGTGTTTGGTTTCATTAATGAAATGGTTCATTAATTGCCCCATTTGAGCTCATGTGCAAAATTTGAAATTGGATCATTTCACAAAAAATGTGAAATGAATCCATTTGAAATAGGAGTTAGGGCTCGTTTGGTTCGAGATTTGGAAAGGGAATGGGAATTCATAATTCCAGGAATTCTAAGTTCCTGGAATCTTCAACTCCTTTCCATTGTTTGGTTCAAGCAGGAATTCTTTTTTCCCGACATCTAAAATTATTTTTTTCAAATTATGAATAAATATTATTTAACTAAAATACCATTCTACTTGATTTGAGTGTGTGCGTGTGCGCGCGCGTGTGTGTGTGTGTGTGTGTAAGTGTATGTGTATGTGTATGTGTATGTGTATGTGTATGTGTATGTGCATGTGTGAGAGAGAGATAGTGTGTGTATGTGTATTTATGTGTGATAGTGTGTGTGTGTGTGTGTATGCGTGAGAGAGAGAGACAAAGAGAGAGAGTGTATGTGTGGTTGTGTGTGTTTGAGTGTGTAAGTGTATGTGTGTGTGTGTGTGTGAGAGAGAGAGAGAGAGAGTGTGTGTGTGTGCGTGTGTGTGTGATATAAACAGTTTTTAGTAACTTTTTTTTAATTCTTTACTAAAAAATAAAGTTGTAAAAAAACTGTTTTTAAATAAAAACAAAAAAAAGTTTTTGAATAACTTTATTTATTAATCTTTCCTGAGAAATAAAGTTGTAAAAAATGTTTTTTTTCCATTTTTTTCCTTAAGCAAAAAAAAAAATTTTGTTGTAAAAAAACAGTTTCTTGAATGTTTTTATATTTCGAATATATAAAAAAAAGTTTTTTTTAATGTTTTTATTAGAAATATAAAAACATTCAAAAAACTATTTTTGTTCAACAAAAAAAAATGCAAAAAAAACATTGTTTATATATAAAAACTGTTTAACAAAACACATTTTTTAACGTTTTAAACAAATAGCACATATTTAAACATTAAAAAATGTGTTTATTAAACATTAAAAAAATGTGTCTATATAAATAAAAATGTGTTTATATATTAACATATTAAACAGTTTTTTTTTGTTGTACAAAAACAATTTTTTGAATGGCGAAAAACATTAAAAAAACTGTTTTTTGTATATTCGAAATATATATTAACATTTTATTTAAAAAAATCAGTTTAAAGAAACATTTAAAATATATTTTTACAGCTTTTATCTATAAAACACTGTTAATATATATAAAAAATATTTATATATGAAAAACAGTTTTAAAAAACACGTTTTTTAACTTTTAAAAAAAATAGTACATATTTAAAACATTTTTAATAGTTCATATAGAAAATTACTTTTTAACTTTTTTATTTAAAAAAACAGTTTTAAAAACATTTAAACATTTTTGTAATATTTTTATATATAAAAACTGTTATTAAAGAAAAAATGTTATAGTATAAAAATGTCATTATTTTTTTTATATATAAATGGTGTAAACTATTTTATTTCCTATTAAATGAAGTGAGAGAACACTTCTTAAAAAACCATGTGATTGGACGACATCAAAACTTGATGTCGTTGAACACATCAAAAAAAAAATTCGAGAAAGAGAGAGTGTGTATGTGTATGTGCGTGAGAGAGATAGAGACAGCATGTGTGTGAGTGAGAGAGAAAGAGAGTGTGTGTATGTATGTGTGTGCGAGTGAGTGTGTGTGTGTGTGTGAGAGAGAGAGAGAGTGTACGTATGAGTTTATGTGAAATGATATTTTTGTCTCACCACAAAAATAAGATAATATGTCCGGGAATATAGGATTACTCCTATTTTAGAGGGGAAAAAAGAATTCAATTTCCTGGGAATTCTAAATTCCAGGAATTCTAAGTTCCCCCTTAAATCTCCAACCAAACATTGTAATTCTAAATGAGGGGAATTCTAAATTCTAGGAATCCTAAATTCCCTTTCCAAACCTCGAACCAAACGAGCCCTAAGGGCTCGTTTGGTTCGAGATTTGGAAAGGGAATGGGAATTCATAATTCCAGGAATTCTAAGTTCCTGGAATCTTCAACTCCTTTCCATTGTTTGGTTCAAGCAGGAATTCTTTTTTCCCGACATCTAAAATTATTTTTTTCAAATTATGAATAAATATTATTTAACTAAAATACCATTCTACTTGATTTGAGTGTGCGTGTGCGCGCGCGTGTGTGTGTGTAAGTGTATGTGTATGTGTATGTGTATGTGTATGTGCATGTGTGAGAGAGAGATAGTGTGTGTATGTGTATTTAGGTGTGATAGTGTGTGTGTGTGTGTGTGTGTGTGTGTGTGTGTGTGTGTAAGTGTATGCGTGAGAGAGAGAGACAAAGAGAGAGAGTGTATGTGTGGTTGTGTGTGTAAGTGTATGTGTGTGTGTGTGTGTGAGAGAGAGAGAGAGAGTGTGTGTGTGTGTGCGTGTGTGTGTGATATAAACAGTTTTTAGTAACTTTTTTTTAATTCTTTACTAAAAAATAAAGTTGTAAAAAAACAGTTTTTAAATAAAAACAAAAAAAAGTTTTTGAATAACTTTATTTATTAATCTTTCCTGAGAAATAAAGTTGTAAAAAATGTTTTTTTTCCATTTTTTTCCTTAAGCAAAAAATAATTTTTTTGTTGTAAAAAAATAGTTTCTTGAATGTTTTTATATTTCGAATATATAAAAAAAAGTTTTTTTTAATGTTTTTATTAGAAATATAAAAACATTCAAAAAACTATTTTTGTTCAACAAAAAAAAATGCAAAAAAAACATTGTTTATATATAAAAACTGTTTAACAAAACACATTTTTTAACGTTTTAAACAAATAGCACATATTTAAACATTAAAAAATGTGTTTATTAAACATTAAAAAAATGTGTCTATATAAATAAAAATGTGTTTATATATTAACATATTAAACAGTTTTTTTTTGTTGTACAAAAACAATTTTTTGAATGGCGAAAAAACATTGAAAAAACTGTTTTTTGTATATTCGAAATATATATTACCATTTTATTTAAAAAAATCAGTTTAAAGAAACATTTAAAATATATTTTTACAGTTTTTATCTATAAAACACTGTTAATATATATAAAAAATGTTTATATATGAAAAACAGTTTTAAAAAACACGTTTTTTAACTTTTTAAAAAAATAGTACATATTTAAAACATTTTTAATAGTTCATATAGAAAATTACTTTTTAACTTTTTTATTTAAAAAAACAGTTTTAAAAACATTTAAACATTTTTGTAATATTTTTATATATAAAAACTGTTATTAAAGAAAAAATGTTATAGTATAAAAATGTCATTATTTTTTTTATATATAAATGGTGTAAACTATTTTATTTCCTATTAAATGAAGTGAGAGAACACTTCTTAAAAAACCATGTGATTGGACGACATCAAAACTTGATGTCGTTGAACACATCAAAAAAAAAATTCGAGAAAGAGAGAGTGTGTATGTGTATGTGCGTGAGAGAGATAGAGACAGCATGTGTGTGAGTGAGAGAGAAAGAGAGTGTGTGTATGTATGTGTGTGCGAGTGAGTGTGTGTGTGTGAGAGAGAGAGAGAGAGAGTGTACGTATGAGTTTATGTGAAATGATATTTTTGTCTCACCACAAAAATAAGATAATATGTCCGGGAATATATGATTACTCCTATTTTAGAGGGGAAAGAAGAATTCAATTTCGTGGGAATTCTAAATTCCAGGAATTCTAAGTTCCTCCTTAAATCTCCAACCAAACATTGTAATTCTAAATGAGGGGAATTCTAAATTCTAGGAATCCTAAATTCCCTTTCCAAACCTCGAACCAAACGAACCCTAAGTGCATGTCCCCTCTCCCTCTTCCTCTTTCCCTTCCCCTCTCACTCTCTCTTTCCCTCCCCCTCTCTCTCTTGATTTTTTTTTTTATTTTTTTTCATAGAACCTTAACATCAATTTCAAATTACCAAACATCGTGTAAAATTGGATTTAACTCATTTCAAATTTACTCATTTATAATTCACTAATTCACAATGAACCAATTTACATAATCAAACAATTTGCGGAACCAAACTGCCCTAAATGTTTCAATATTCCTGTACATTCCCTCCTCTCTCTCAAAGACGCTTCACCCCTCGTCGGCTCCCTCTATGTTTCTCTACGATCGTAAAACCAGTGGCTGATGGCAAAAAAAAAGGAAGAGACCCATTTATATATTCTTCATATTTATCCATTTTCAAGTAATTATTATTGTATTTAGAATTTTTCGTTGATCTCTTTTACGTTTCATTTTGTACAATTAAGGATTTTTAAAAAAAAATTGGAAACTGTGATTCCGTTCAGATTTTTCAAGCTCTTCTTAAATTGATGCCTTTTTTATAAAAGTCTACTTTGGTTGTAATGGTGCTTGATAATGGAGGTTAAAAATGCGAAATAGTGACAGGTTTGTAAAGGATTCGTCCTTTGTGGTAATTAATTTGATGAATTGAGTTCTTTCATTTCCAATTTTAGTACAGTGATACAGACAGTAATATAAGTTTTGAACAGTGAGTAATGCCACAATTGATTGTAAGAATGATGATGTGGATAACCTGTGTTCGTTAAGGATAATAATTCATCACAATTTGTGGTTAGCAAAATTGATTTTTTTGGGTCGTTAGTTTATTGTGTATGTGTGAATATTGTGTGTGCTTGTGCGCTTTTTATATTTTGTTCATTCCATAATTTTGATTTTTTAAAGTTTCGGGATATTGGGGTTTCAGACATTCTGTGGAGTTTCTGTTGAGGTATCATTATCCTTATTTATAGGTTGGTATTTTCAACTTTATTGTATTCTTTTATATTTCTTAAAACCCATTGCAATTAATAACCTAGGAGATGTAAACCTAACCCTCATAATTAACAGAAGTATATAGAAATTTCAACATATAATTCTCTAAATGAATCTGTTTGGGATTGAGTTATTTAGGACATTTTTAATTTTTGCTATTGTTATAACCCATTGAATTACATTTATAAATTTGTGTCACATGTTTAATGAAACTGTGTTTAGATGTATTTTAGTTTTGTTCTTAAAATTATGTCTGTTTTTTAATGCACGTTGGTTTTTGGTTGTAAAATGTGCATCACATCACCACCTATATGACTGAGATACTTTTGGTTCTAATATGTGCACTGATTATTTATTTTTATTTTCAATTGAAGGAATATATAGTGCCTCGAAGAATTTACTGATTCCTAATGCAATTGTTGATTTTCTCAAAAGGAAAAAACTGAAAGAAAAACAAAAAGACAAAATCACTGCATAAGCTTTGGAGTTAAATCATGTTCAAACCGTATTTTTATTCTGTTGGACAAGAACTTCTTTTGATTACAGTCTTTGAAACGTATTTATCGAAACAAATTTCTTAGGTAGGAATAGATATGTATACTTGGGATGCCTTTTTTCTTACTTTGTATACCAAAATTGACTACTTGGATTCGATCACACGTGCAACACACGTGTGCACACCTACTTAACTAAAATATCCAAAGATTGAAAACTTTTGATTTTAACTATGTGAGAAAGATGGGATTGGAATACTACTCCCCAAACCGTCAGTAATTACGTTGGATGCAAAATTTTTGAAAACTATATTTATAATTAGAAGAAAACATTACATTTTACAAAGTACTAAACATTTGAGAATTTTACTCCGCACAATATCTAGTCAATAAATAATTTAAAGTGAATGATAAGATTGCTAACACGCATATTATACCCTCAAACACTCTGGTTACCTAGGGCAAACAAAAATAAGAAACATTTAATCTTGTTTCAATAAAATATAAAACTTATAAATTATCTATACATTTTCATCCAATTTTATATCCAACTTATTAATCTAGGTTGAGTTCATGTACCCCAACCCTCTAAATATCTAGCCGAACATGATATTATAAATCTTTACGTAAGAACCAATTAACATGCATGGAAACATAATGAAATAATAAAAAAAGGGCTGGAATTTAAGGTTACCAAGATAGAAGAAAATAAGCATGGAAGAAGAAATCAAAGCTTGAAAAAGAACTGAAAAACTTTATAATTGAAGGTGCGAAACTTGTAAATTATTCTCCTACATATTCCTCCTTGATTAGGAGCTTTTACATCAATAAAATTTAGTTTAAAAGACTCCTAATGGCTAAATATACAGGTTGGAAGTCGTTTAGAAGAGTCCTCAAAACATAGTAATTTCTAGGCTAAAAAGTAGGGCTAAAATAAAAATCCCGCTCAGGTAATTTGTCACGATTCTTGTCACGGTTCTAAAGTGTGACAAATTTTGTCACCTTTCTGGATCATTACTACTAGCGAACCGATTCCCCTTTTTTAGTATTGTCCAGTGCCTTGTGTGCATAGAGTTCTCTTATTTACAATTCTGCCACGAGATTTTCTTTTTAACCTCCAATGCACATAACTTGTTCTCCGTAGCTCAAATTATGGTGCCATTTTTTTCAATATTCTTGTGACTTCAAGCTCTTCAAATTTTCAGTGCCTCCTTCTCTGGGTTCTGGATGAAAAATTATGAAAATACCCTTTGACTTCCTTTTCTTTTGATTCTTTCACTGTCTCGATTTTTCTCTTGGATCCACTTGCACGAATTACGTGTAAAACAAAAAACACGAAATACTCGACGAAAAGTTTTTTTTTTTGGGGGGGGTGGGGAAGAGGGATGGAACCCCCACAAGCCTTATTGATCAATAGAGAAATAGCCTCTCCATGTGGCATAATTAGAAGAACTTGACTCTTCTAAATAGCTTACAGGACTTGACTCAACTGAAAAACTTTTCAGGCTTAAATTTAAATCAGGCTCTTTATAATGGAGAGCCCTTACAAGAATGAAAGAATAAAAGGAAGAAATTAATGCTAACTTGAAACCAACAGTGGAAAGAGCTAAATCCCATTTACACTTAGTCATTCTTGAAATTTGGAAGACCCCACACATCTACTTTAATTAAAC
Source organism: Sambucus nigra (assembly GCA_949130495.1). NCBI lineage: Eukaryota > Viridiplantae > Streptophyta > Magnoliopsida > Dipsacales > Adoxaceae > Sambucus > Sambucus nigra. Next base: position 151,715,660 of record OX422207.1, read on the forward strand.
CCTTTATGTGGTTTGGAAAATCCCCTAAATTATGAGAAAATACTTTTTCTCCTTTCATACTTCCCCTTTTGGCTAAGAAATCTGCTACTTGGTTTCTTTCCATAGGAGTGTGATTCAGCGTATAATTGATCCTTTTTAATAGAGTAGTGATTTGATGAATTATCCATGATATTTTCCAAGGAATTTTTATCTTTCCTTGTATAATATCTATGAGGACTTTTGAATCACTCTCTATTCTAATATCAAGGACTTTGACTCCATGAAAAACTCCAAACTAAGTTTTAAAGCACTGGCTTCCGCTTCCATGTTGGTAACTTCCCTATAAGAGCACAAAAATCCCAAACCATATCACCATCTTGATTTCTTAGAATGCCTCCTGCTCCTCCACTTCCTGGATTTCCTAGAGCACTTCCATCTGTGTTTAATTTTAGAATTCCAGTAGGTGGAGTCATCCATTTAATTTGGATCCCGAGGGTTGTATTTTGATTAACCTTTGAAGGCTAGTGAAGTTTATATAATTGTCTAACCTGAAACAAAACAGAGGAAATGTTAGGAGAACCATTCTCGTATTTGCATTTGTTCCTATGAATCCATAAACACCAACAGATTAGGGCCAAAATTAGAATGTTAATTATTAGATTAGACTTTTGGTCATGAGTCCACCAATGAAAAAGATGATTTCTAACTCCTCCTGTTGCTCCCTTAACTCCATGATCTCGAGCTAATTATCCATACTTTCGCTACTATATCTCCTGTCCCAAATAAATGATCAACATTTTCCTCATCTAAATTGACACAGTAGTGACACTTCGATGGACCTTTAACTCCAATGGTTCTTATCTTGTCATCAGTTGAAAGGCAATTGTTAAGCAATTTCCACAAGAATACTGAGATTTTTGCCGGGATGGGCTTATGCCATATGAATTTATAACTAATCTGGCAAGGGTATTTGGCCTTGCATATCTCCCATGCTGAAGATATAGTGAAAATACCCGATGAGTTAGGCTTCCATATGAGTCTGTCTGGTTGGTCCACCCATATTTCCTTGAAGCCATTGATTTTAGCTGCTAGAACTATAGAGAAACTTCTCTCTAATTTGGTTATATCCCATTATTTACTAGAATTCTAGAGCTTATTTATTGGAAAGTCTGCTATTGGATCAGACTTCTTACAGTCTTCAACACCCCAGTTATCTTTGTAAATACAAATTTCCCCTCTCCTAAGAAGCCACTGCATATTATCTTATGCTTTCTCACTGAGCACATTCTATTCCATAAGTGGGCTCCACTTCTTCTTAGGGCTATGGCAGGATGAAAATCTCGACAGTAAGCTGCTTTCATAAATTTAGACCAAAGAGAATCAATTGATCTAAAGGGCCACCACAACTTCATACTTAAAGATTTTTTAATATCTTGTAAATCTCTAATCCCCAATCCTCCTTCTTTTATGGTCTTGAAATCATGTCCCATGAGCACTAGTGATGTCTTTCCTCTCCAAAGATGGATCCCTAAAAGAAGTTGGCCATGACACTATTCAGTCTTTTCATTATAGCCTTGGGAGGAGCTAAAGCTGATAACATGTATAGATTTTTTGAGACTAGGAATGATTTAATAAGAATTATCTTCCCTCATGTAGATAAGCACTTAGCCTTCCATCCAGATAAAGAATTTCTCACTTTGTGCACCATGTCTTCGAAGTAGAAAATCCTCTTTCTTCCACTAAATAAAGGACAACTAAGGTAAATCATTGGACCTTTCTTAATCTGCATAGAAGTTAGCATCTTCAGATTTGATTGAGATTTGGGCTTGATTTTATTTGAGACCACCATAAAGCTTTTATTTTTGTTCACCCATTTCCCTGAGGACTTTACATAAGAGTTCAACACTTCCATAAGCTTCTTAATTTCCTTTTTCGTCCCAGAACTAAATATGATCAGATCATCTGCAAATGCCAAGTGATTAAACTTTGAACAAGAAAGAGGCATCTTAAATCCAATATACCCCTGAGATTGGACCAGTTTATGCAGATTTCTTGAAAGCACATCAGCCATAATTATAAAGAGGCTTGGGGATAGAGGGTTCCCTCGCCTTAGACCTCTAGTGGTAGGGAAAAATCCCACATTCTCCCCATTGATCATGATTGTTATTAAATTATTTGAGATGATTCTCCAAATCAGGTCTAACCATTGTTCACAAAATCCCACCTTTTTCATAACTTGGATTAGAAACCACCAATTAACTCTATCATAGGCCTTAGCCATGTCTAGCTTCATTATGATGTTCTCTCCCCAATTCTTTGTATTCACTCTAGACATAAACTCTTGAGCTAGAAGAACATTTTCTGTTATGGATCTCCCTCTTATGAATCCAGATTACATTGGGGAAATTAATGATGGAAGAAGTTTTGAAATTCTATCATTTGGGATCCTTGAGAAGATCTTGTTTACGAAATTTTGCATACTGATTGGTCTAAAGTCATTAAAAGATTGAGGATTCTCTTTTTTAGGAATCAAGGCAACTCTTGTTGGGGTGCATATTTTTAGGAGGCATTTACCTGCAAAGAAATAGTGGACTACTTTCAATAGGTGTTCTTTGCTTCTTCCTAGAAAAAGATGAAGAAATAGCCATCAAATTCATCAACTCCAGGACTTCTCTTGGCATTTAGACCTTAACTGCATTTCCAGTTCCTCCATAATAGGCCACCGAACTAGAGATTGGTTCATTTCCTCAGAAATTTGCTTTTAGATATTTTCCAATACTTGTTCATGCCCATCTGGATCTATAACTCCTTCCGATTGAAATTGGTTGGAGAAAAAGTTAATTGCTTCTGATTGTATTTCCTCTTTAGAATCAACCCAAACTCAATCAGTGTTTTTAATTCTTTGAATATTGAGCCTCTTCTTTTTACCTCTCACAATACTATGAAAATAAGCTGTGTTTTTATCACCTATGCTACCCACTTTTTATTAGCGTTTTGGGTCCAGAAATCTGTCTCAACTTTAAGTTTTTGATTGGATATAGCAGTTGTTCTATTAAATTCCTCCCTATTTTCCTCTGTTGGATTTTGCTCGTAAGAAACCTCTACATTAAAAGGTCATGCTCCACATTTCTGGCTTGTTGAAAGATATCTCCAAATGTTGATTTACTCCATACACTCAATCTCTTCTTAATGGCCTTTTGTTTCAGGGAGATTGCTGAAATAGGGTTTGGGCAAGTCACCTCCTGCCAAGTCTTCTTCACTATCTCTCCACATTCTTCTTTTGTTGTCCATAAATGAAGGAATCTAAAACTTCTAAAGATAGCGTTTGATTGGGATTCTCCTCTAAGCAATGATGGAGAGTGATCATACATACTTCTATTTAGGTGGGAAACATTCCAGTTAAAATTTATGTCCATACAAGCTTGGTTCAGCATGAGTCTATCAAGTCTACACCATATACTATGATCCACATCCCTCTTGTTATGCCAGGTGAATTTTGAGCCGCGATATGCTACATCAATAAGACCATTCAGCTCAATGCACTCTATAAATTCATATATAGCTCTAAATTGACTGCATTGCCTCCTGCTTTTTCATTTATCCCAGCTATTATGTTGAAATCCCCACCTACCAACCATGAGGTATTTATGATACTAGCATTAAGATAATCCCATAATTTCCTTCTGTTAATTCTGTTACAACTGGCATAAACCAGACTACACTAAACTGGAGTTTTATCTAAGTAAATTTTAACTGTAATACATTGGTTCATATCAGATACTACATCCCATTTTATCTCCTCGTTAAAGAAGCACCATATCTTACTGTTTAGGTTGGATACATAGGATCCAAAACCAAGTTTTAATCAGAAAGATTTAATTTTTCTCATCTCCTTCTTTGGCTCTAACAATACAATCATGTGGGGATTATGGATCTTCTTCAATCTCTTAATTCTCCTTAAGGCACCTTTATTAGAGATGCCTCTAACATTCCATATCAATGCACCAATTATTTAGACTTGTAAAGATATGGAATTTAGAGTGTGAACTTAAAATCCTGATTGAGCCATACGGTTGGTCTTTCTTGCTTACTCCTCTAGCAAGTTTTTTCTTTCTTAATACCACTATAAATCCATCAGGTGGATCATCAACTTTGTGACTGTATGAAGATTCCATTTCAGGAGTGTATGTGCTAATATCATGCACATCCTCATTACTAATATCATGCACCCATTGAATTATATTTGGTCCGTCTTCTTTACTATTTAAAATCAAGCCACTACCTGTTGACCCGTTCTGTTTCCTTACTGCAATAATCCTCTCTATCATATTTACTTCAGTTACCTTTGTTTGAGTGATCAGATTGGACGTACTGTATACAGTAGCTATATGACACCTTTCATCAGTAGTTTCCTGAACCAAAGCTGGATTTTCAGGACTAATTATGTTCTCTATGTAAGGTTGATTCTCCCCACTTTTCCCCATTTGTTGATCTGAACACTGCCTAGGCCGCACTAGAGTTCCTTGAGACTAGAGTTCCTTGAGATCCTTCATTTCCAGTGATTTTTATCCACTTGATTTTCCTTTTCTATGCCTTGATTCTCCATTTCTTCTTCAGATAATTTCCAGGTCTGTATCTGATTAACTTGATTACCTACCAGATCAGTGGTTTTATCCACTGTATTTTGATTTTCGTCAGTGCCATGAGTCTCCTTCTCAACCTTCCTTTGAGCTTTGGGTCTTTTATCCATGAATGATGTTATTAACAATTGTTTTGACTCTTTTTGGCTGTTATTCTCAACGATTAATTCTCCTTCTTTTATCTGATTTGCCACCTCTTGATTGTGAAATGTCTTTTGAACCCATTATTTTGTTGGCAATTTAGTCTGCTACTCCAATTAAAAATTTTGTTTGGTTGTTGCCTCATTTGACTTCTTCATGTAACATTTTTCTTGTAGGTGACCTTTCTTTTCACAGAAAAAACAAAATGGAGGGAGATCTTCGTACACAATTGGTTGCAAGAATCCTGTCCTTTTCTCTTTATTATCGATCCATACTTTTGATGGTTAACAACTAAAGCTCCATTTACAACCCTCGTCTTTAAATAGTAAGTACTGTCAATAGTGACACACTTATAACAAAATATTATTTCGGCCCATGGAGTTGATTGAGCATATGAACACCATTGATAACCCTCCAAGTAATGGGGGCTACTCTGGCGGGTGCAATGTCAAAGTATTGATAAAATTCCAAAAAAAAAATGATTTGGGAGAAAAGTAAAGCCGCATTGAACAACAAATAAAGAAGGGATCCAATGACCTTCAGACAAAGAAAAAATGTCTACAGGGGAATTAGGAAACTCTTAAGTCTACCCAATTGGGTATATTCCATTCCTTTCTAAACTCATCTAGAGAGACAACGGCGTAAACCATGATTCAATATAAAGAAAAGAAGAAAGAGAAAGAATTCTTACAAGGACTTAAGGGTTCAGCAAGAACTAGAAGAAGGGAAGAACGATCGCATGAAAGCTTAAGAAATTATAGCAGAAACTTAGAGGGTTTGAGGTAACATATGACCAGGATTTTACCACCTTTTATAGATTACCTCGAAAATCGGCAAACATAATGATTAAAGTGAAACGTTGATTTAAACTTAGGCGGCTAAGCAGAAAAGGGCATATTTTCCCCAAAACGTTTCATTATAATTTTGGATATTTAAAAAAATTCCATCAATAGTACACGCCATCAACAAAGCTAATAATTTACAACTATGGAAAGTTGGCAACCGACCAAGCATAAAAAATATAGCTCGAGCTACTACTAGAACTAAATGTTCCATACTTTCAAGCAAGCATCAAACATAGAACATTGAGAACTTTTGTTGATACCAAAAATCACCTACTTATGTTGACCAATCAGAAAATGACACGTTTCATCCATAATGGCAATAATCCTAGTCAGCAAGGTATAACCACTGACCAAGTACTAGAATTCTAAGCAACACTAGGAAGGCCGACCAACAGTATCAGCGAAATGCCAACAGCCAAAAACATTATGGATATTCTGTACTGATGTAAATTCCTAATTTATAAAGGTATTCCATCCTTTAACATTCCATCTCTTTATCTCCCTACTGGACTATAATACATTGTAATCCTTTCGTCAAGGTTAAGTGAAAAGAGGGCAAACACAAGGCAATAACAAGCACAGTGGACGTAGGCTTTTCTCCATAAGCTGAACTACTTTAAAAACCTTTATGTCTCTTTCTTTTACTTACAAATATTATCTGTGATTACATAATAAGACCTAGTCTAATTTTTTACATTAAGAATTATCATACCTTCTTTTCTTTTACAGGCTCAACACTTAATAAAGGCACATTAAGGGTCAGAGAGGATGGAATAAAGATCTAACTATGGACGATCGATGGGACTCATCTAGACTTGAATTGAACCAGGTAATCTATAATCAATGATTGAAGATAATTGCCTTGAAGAAAGAGGTCACAGATTAATTCTCTAGAATGAACTCGGTTCTTAAATGAAAATACCATTAGTGATAGTGCCTCCCTTCTTGTTGTTGCCCAAGAATCCCCGGTAAAGGTCGGGGAGTCTAATGCCGTGGCCATGATTGAGTATAAGCTGGTCGTAAAGAGCCTTCAAGATTGAGTTCTTAGCCTTAGAGGTTCCCATGATATTATTATTTCCTCTGTTGAGGACATGGAGCTTCTAATGATACATAATGTGGACCTTAATGCCGTGAAGGACCTGCTAATGTCTCAGGGCTCGAAATTATAGAAGGATCTTTAGGGGTGGATCAACTCTGTTGTGAAGAGCCAACTGAATGCCTACTTTTATTTCAAAGATTATAAAAATTCCTTTTTAGAAGTATGTTGAAGGTTTTGAGGCTTGTAAAACTAAAGTTCAGATGTTCTTTCTAGAGGTCTTCTTCAATCTTTTCCCTGAAGACCCCCACTCTGCTGAAAAAATATCCGACAGTGAAAGAAGCATTGGGGGAGTAACTGTTGAGGCCTCTACTTTTGTTACTAAGGAAGAATAGTTCAACAATGAAACCATACTCGTCCAATCATTCCAAGCCATTTAGATAAGGAACCTAAAATTATTGTGAATAAAACCGAAGATGACCCCAAGCCTTATGAAGGCTTTTATGTATTTTTTTCTTTTTCCATGGGATACTTGATTTAGCGCCCCCCCCCCCCCCCCCCCCCCCAACTCTCTAGTTTTAATGGTAATAAACTTCGTTTTGAAATTTTGACTCCTTCTTTACTATTGTCATTTGTACTTTTACTTCTCAAAGGAATATTTGTATATATATATACGTGTCTGAGGTTTGCCAAGTAGGTGATATCACTATAGCCCCTAATATTTCTTGGTAAAGCAAATAAAAATGAGCAACCACCCTTCAAAGGAGTATTTGAGGGTCCATAGACCCCTTATATGTAAGTTTCGTAGCCTTCGAAGTCAAAATCGAGGTTCTTAAATGTGTCACAAGACTTTAAAACGATAAAAGCCTAGGGAGTTTTAGGATTTGCACTTTTTAAGACTGAATGTCTCAAATTTTTTGCAAATAAATACTTAGCCCCCCCAAATGTTTTGGGACTATTAGTCAAAAATTAAATCCTTTAAGGGTCCAAAGACCATAGATTCACAGTTAACTTAAGGGTAAAGGGTCCAAAGACCTCATACCCATTTAGTTTCATTTACAACTTGCCCTTTTTGGCCACGTCACCCAATTCATAACTTTCAAGCAATACTTTGCATGAGGTATCATGGAATGATGCTTAGGAGTTTAATACCTAAGATTTTGCCTTATTATCCAAAGATCACATCAGCACATCATCCTCTTTTTCTAAAATAACATTTTCCTCGGTCTTTTCTTCGATTTTTTTTCTTTAGGGATCGGCGCCAATTCTAGAAATTTCTAGTTTTATTGCAATTCCAATATTCAATATTTTGTAGTTCTGATTTTGAATATTATAATTTCCAGGATTTTGAGACGACGACTTTCCACCCTCATCATCCTACTTTAATATCTGCCTTCGCCCTCTAAGTTCAATGTCGATGCCAAAGTGGAAGATCCGTCTTATTATTTATGGATCTCATCTTTCATAATCATACTAATGATGTCATTTAGCTTCACTTTTGGTTTTCCTGCCGAAATAATGATCACAATAACTATTCCACTTCAACTTTCGAGCAATTTCTTCAGAATTAATGTAACTTAAATCTTATCATTAAAATCGATTTGAACCGATTCTAATTGACCTATCACTTCGTTGAACACATTTAGATTTTCTCTAAACACTCCGCCTTTAGCCATCTACAAATTAAATAAATTTTTAATCTAGTGAACTTTATTTGTTGAAGAGGGATACTCATACATACTAAAAAGGGCATCCATAAGAGACGCTGTTATTTTCTCATGTTTGATGTCGAATGCCACCGACTTTGATAGTGATAGCCGTATGGTGCCAAAATCTTTTCGGTCGAGAAACTTCCATTTGATTTCCTCCATATCTTATGGCTTTTCTTCTTATTGGTAAGAATATATCCTCTTGGAAGATATAATCCTCCATTTGCAATTTTCCAAAATCAAAAATTTGTACCATCAATTTTTTTAACTTTAGAATTCTCGTTTTTTGATGCCATTGCTCTCACTCAACCAAATTTGATATATAAAAACTAAAAATAGTATTTTTTTTGTCAGAAAACTTCTATGTACTCAAGTTTGTCAAACCACAAGCTCTAATATCAATTAGTGGGGGAAACTAGACACTACTAATTCCGTCAATAATTTTTCCAATACCTCGAGATTTAACGGGTCAAGAAAAATAACAAGAATATACCGCATGCGGAAATAACAAAAATAATAGTGTAAGGAAAAATACGCTCACACACACAAGACAAGGATATAAACGATTCACTAATTTATGTACGTCCATAGCTCACACCCAGTGTCACTATAATAATGTTGTTTACAAAACACACACTATGTATCACTAGCACTCTGAAAGTATGCACTATATAGTTTTTGACTCATACTTAGCTTGCTAAAACTACACACTATGTATTATTTATGTTGAACACTCTAAGTGTTTCTCTTCTAATCTTGTTGTAGCTATAACTCTAGGTTAATGTTTGGTGTTAGTGTTAGCCTTAGTGTTAATGTTTATGTTTGTGTTCGTTTACTTGAATTCAATCCCCCAATTTTTGGGCCTTACCCATTGAAACTGAATCACTAAGTTTACTTAGTCACCGAGTAGTCCAACTTGGGCACTAAATTTACTTGGTCATCGTGTACTCCAATTTGGGCACCTAGTTTACCTTGGTACTGATTTTACTTGGACACCAAGTATCTCGTTTGTGTTTAGACATCAACATATTCAAACTAATAGAAACATAAAAAATTTGAGCTTCCCATGCAAGAAATTAAAACTCAATATACCTATATAATAATCCTATTAATATAGGTTTGGAAATGTGGCAAGGGAAATGAAACTAAGTATATATAAAACTTATATCTATCAAAACATGTGGCTAACAAAGTAGTGCATTTGAAGCATTCAAATAAGCATCGGGCTCGTGGAGATTAGAATAATATGGTAACATACAATTTTCATAGGTACAATTAACTTAATCCACATGTCATTATGTTTTTTTTTTTGCAATTTTATACATATTTCATTCTTCTGTAATTTTACATTTTCTCTAATTTTTCCTTTTGTGGCGTGAACATTAATGAGGCTCCGATAACAACAGAAATTAAGCTATTTCATAACATCTTAGAATATATCTATATAAGAAGTAATTTATAGTTCTAAATGTAGTAAGGAATACCCAAGTGCCCATATATGCATGAAAGCGTCAATACTTAAAATATGGACAAGCTAGTGTAGAAAGATTAATGTAGTAATACTAATTTATATTATGTTTCATGAGTTAATTACACTCACTCCTTGAACTTTACTCCCTTTCACTTCACCACTCGAACTTTCATTTTATACACTTCCTCAACTTTCGAAACGACTTCGAGTAACCCTTTATCGTTAACACCGTTAACATTTTGAACAAAAAAATGGTCATGTGCCCTCATGTTCATGGAACATGACCACTTTTCTGTCCAAAACTTTAATTGTGTTAATAGTAGGGGGGGCACCCGAAATCGTTTCGAAAGTTAAGGGGTTTACGTGTATAACATAAAAATTCGGGTGGTGAAGTGAGGGATAAAGTTCAAGGTGTAGGTGTAATTAAACCATGTTTCATTATTAATTTATTTTTATGCATGTATAAAATCACATTATTATTTTTTCACATTTGTCATTTATAAATTTATATAAAGTCATCTTGTCAAATTGAATATGTTCACACATATACTCTGGTAGCAAGGATAGAGACACATGGGCGAGACAGAGGGAAAGTTCCCCTCCCCAATGATGCCGAAATAGTGAGGTGTATCTATCTCTTTTAAAGTTCCCTGCCTTTTAAAATTTGGGCCCACTTTTATCTGACTCCCAAGTCTTTGCCTATTTTATATCCTTTACTAGTTTTTACCCCGTGCGATGTGCGGCTGCTTGTAACATATAATATAATTAAAAATTAAAGGAATTTGTAATCTATCATTAGTGCATATTACTTATAGCAACATCAACTTGTAAGAGCGCTCAATAATCAGACTTAATGTATTTACAATAAAAAAATACAAAATATATTTAATCTATATAACAAACTTTATAAATATACCCTTAGGTTATAAATGACATGTCTCACTGAAAATAACTTATTTAACAAATGATAACAAATATAGCATTAATCATATTCAAATGGATTTTATAGTTGAGTTAATAATAAAAACCAATTAAAAATGTCATTGTTTATGTTTATTCAAAATCCTAATTTGTAATAATTGACAACTTTTTATATTTCATCATTACATTAAAATGAATAAATCCACAAAGCACAAATATGCCACTAAATGGAGAAAAACAATAGACGTCAATAGAAAAAGCAAATAAACGGGGGAAAACTGATAATAATAATAATAATAATAATAATAATAATAATAATAATAATAATAATAATAATAATAATAATAAGAAACCATGTCATTAGAAAAGGTAAATGAAGAAATGTCATTAGAAAAGGTAAATGAAGAAATTAAACTGATACAAAGACAAAGAAACCAAACGCAAACAAAATCAATTGAAATGAAGCTAATAGAAAAATGTTGCATAAGATGAAACTAATATTTTGAAAAAAAAAGTTAGCAAAAAAAAAAGCAAACATATAAAAAAAAAAGATACAAAATTACAAAGCTACCTGTCAATTAAAGGCCCAAAATATCATGAAAAAATTGGAAAATTAATGAAGCCCAAAGAAAATTGTTAAATCCAAATAGTGCACCAATACAAAAATACAAATAAAGAAATAAAATGAGAAAAAATAAAATCTACCTTTTAAACAAAAGTCAAAGAAACTCATGAAAAAATTAAAACCCAAAAACGAAATTGATACAAAGGTAGAAAAAAAATAAAAGAACCGAGAAATATACCAACCAGAAAGAAAAAAAGAATCTTTGAGAAAAGCTAAAACCAAAACATTAATTGATACAAAGGAAAAAAACTACTACTACTACTACTACGAAATTGATACGAATGTAGAAAAAAAAAAAAGAACCGAGAAATCTACCAACCAGAAGGAAAAAAAAAGGGTAAAAAACTAAAAGGGAAAACTACTGCTAGTGCTGCTGCTACTCCTGCTATTGCTGCTATTGTTGCTCCTCTGCTCCTACTGCTGCTACTACTACTACTACTAATAATAATGTCATTAGAAAAGGTAAAGAAAAAAATTAAACTGATTTAAAGGAAAAAGAAACCAAATTCAAACAAAATCAATTGAAATGAAGCTAATAAAAAAAATGTTACATAAGAAGAAACTAATATTTGGAAAAAAAATCAAACATATAAAAAAATGGTACAAAATTACGAAGCTACTTAAAGGCCCAAAATATCATGAAAAATGGCCAAATTAGTGAATCCAAAAGAAAATTGTTAAATCCAAATAGTCCACTAATATAAAAATACAAATAAATAAAAAAATGAAAAAAAAAACCAATCAACCTTTTAAACAAAAGTCAAAGAACCCGATGAAAAAGTTAAAACCAAAAGACGAAATTGATAAAAAGGTAGAAAAAAATAAAGGAATCGAGAAATCTACCACCCAGAAGGAAAAAAAAAAAAAAGCTTATACAAAAGGTAAAACCAAAACATTAAATTGATATAAAAGCAAAAAAAAATTAAAATGAAAGAAATTGAAATGAAATTGATAGAAAAAGGTACAAAAGAAACAACTCATATAAGGCGTGGGTCATTGAGGAGGAAATGAGTGCATATGGGAATATAAGTGGGCAAGAGGGTTTTTGTATTTATATTGTTAGTTGTGTGTAAAAAGTACGTAGAATATCAAAAGATTTACATCTAAGTACTCTCTCATGCTTACTTATTTATTAGTAAATCTTTTTTTGTCAGTGGAAATGAAAAGTTCCTTTGAATTCCAAGTGGGCTGAACTACATTGATGGGCAGAGAATTTTTAGAGTTGGAGATAAAGTGGCATGAAAATTCGGGCTTATATATATAATTGATAATAATGGAATTTAATAGCTAAGGACCACGTGGCAACACTCAGATGTCAAGACTCCATTTTTAAGTGTTGTGGGGAATTAATGTTTAAGTTCACGTGTCAATCCTTAAAGAGGAGACACCAAAATTATATTACGTTATTAGCATAAAGGCCACGCGATGTGTGATCGAATTTAGGAAAGCTTTATTCTTTTGTTATTGTGTCTTTTTTCACATAATATATTTCATGAATGAAAGGAGATAGAATTTTAAATTAATATAGCATGTAGGGCACGCGATGTGTAGCGAATAATTTATAAATGATTATAATCATTTAAAAGAAGTAAATTTATTTATCTAATGATTGAAAAAATTATATATTACCTTCAAAGTGAGAGCTCCAAAAATCGAGGGAAGCCAAGAGCATCCTTGGCTGCCTCAGCAGCCCCATGCGCCTTGACCATTATCTGCAGAGCTGTTTGCACACCAATACATATACAAAGCATAATTGGTGTAAAACAAAAAATAAAACAATCAATCAAACGTGAACTTGCACCTATTTTTTAAGCAGTGGTGTCGTGGAAAGGAAACGAACTTAATTGCATGCACTTCTATGCACGTAAAACAGCTCATTTGTCGATCGTTTAAAAACAAAAGGTCATTTGTACTTTAACGATTGTAGCTAGTTAAAATACAATTTAATGTTGCTTTGAGACTGCCATTTTGTTAAAACCAACGAAAGTGATTATACAAATATATGCACCCAATTAATACATGGAGTCTTTTCATTTATAAAAAAAGAGTGAATCGAGGCAGCATAAACTCGAACTACCAACATAAACTGTATACATAATAAATTATGAAAAACTCAATTCTTAAACCATGATTTACAATAAAAAAAAATCCTTAAATCATATGAAAAGGTATGAGTCATTGGGATCTAACGTATGAGAAAAAAATGAAACCAAATTTCAGATTTGTTGACACAAAAGTGCAAACAACATTCAATGGTCAAAATCATTAGGAAAAAAAAAATCAACGCTAACAACCTAGTTCCAAAATAACAAAATAAAATGAAATGCACATCCAAACTCTATAGAACAATATAAAAAAAATATTTCTAAAGTATGGAAGTAAAAAATAGATTATTATTAGATGTTATTTCACACTATTTGATGTAATAGCTTCTAACAATAAAATCTCCCATTTTGACACCAAAAAAATGGGTAAATGTATAGCAACTGTATATATTAAAGCTTTCAAATTCATAAATTTTAATACCCTCACCTAAATATAAAATTATAGGTTTTGAAACTCGATGAATTGCTTCCATTCCACTTCCTTCCAAAAAACGTGACATAATTTAAAATTATCAAACACAAAATTAGATGAATATGTTTTGACGGGTTCTATGTTTTGACGGGTTAGGACCACGCGAACTTCTTGTGATGTCATTTTTCTTTGCTTGTTGTTTGAAGTTATTAATAATAAAAATCTACAATTTAATAATATATAGCAATTCTACATTAGCAGTTTTCGTTAATGGTTAAAATCATCCGAAACATGGTGACTAAAAGAGAACATAAATAAAAGAGAAGAGAAAGTATTGAATTATATTACCTCTAAAATGATGACAGTCTTCCAAGATACCACCTGCTCCAATACAACCAATTCAAAATAGAAGAAATGGAAAATAAATATATGAGTTGGAGAAAGCAAATAAAGAGAATAAAGTACTGTCTTTTATTTTATTAGGCCAACTGCCCTTTGTTTTATTTAGCCGTGTTCCACCGTAGAGGTTTGACATCAACTCCCAAATTTGTATTTTAACCATCAGGAAGGGAATCTAATAGATGCGGGGGGAGATGAATTAGATGTATATTTGTAAGTACATGAATGTAGGCATATTTGTAAGTACGTAATATTTGTAAGTACATAAATGTGAACAGTTAGATGAGTTGGAAATTGTGGAGCAGCGTAATCCGTAAAAGAGGGAGAAACAAACATTGATGATAAATGTTAGTAAGCCTTTATTACTTATTGTCACGTGTCACCCTCATAAGATTTGGGCATTTATTACTACCACGTGTCAATCTCATACGAATTGGGTCTACAATTTTTATATAGTTATATAGATTAGATTCTTTTAAATTAGTGAACCCCCCCTCGCTGGCAGGTTTGTTTTGGGCCCTTGTGATAGGTTTGAAGTTTGGTTTTTTCGGTCTATGAGTTATTTGAAGACTGAACATGTTCATTTTCAGGAGTACGGTTTAATTATGGTTTATATTTGTTGGATGATTGGGAAAACGAGAAATGATGTTATTTTCAGAAAGGTTGATATACATATTTCTTATGTATTGTCTAAGGCTTTGTCCTTAGCTGATGACTACAGTAAAAGTCTAAAGGTGTTTTTGCCATCTCCCTGGCTTAACCCTCCCTTACCTCCTAGGAGTGTAAGTAAATGGAGTCCTCCCCCTCAGAATTGGGTAAAAATCAATTGTGACGGGTCCTACAAGGAAGAGACTAAGTCAGGTTCTTATGGCTTTATTGTGCGTAATCAGTTTGGGGTCCTCACTTCTGGTAGAGATGATCTTGCCCTTCGGGCTATTTCAGCTCTTCAATTGGAGGCGTTGGCTGTTAGCTCGGTTGCCTCTTTTATTAATGAAAATGGTCTTGACAAGGTTATTGTGGAATCTGACTCAACAATCTTTATTAATAGCATGCAAAGTGGGTCTAAGCCTAGATGGGAGATAAAAAAAATTGTTCAGATGATTATTTTTCTTACCAACCATTGTAGGGAGATCAACTTTGTGCTTGTTCCGAGATTTGTCAATAGAGCTGCGGATTGGGTGGTGAAAAGATGTTCTGGTCTGGATCTGCTTTGTGATTGGATATCGTGTCCACCTCCTTCTCTCTCAGCCATTCTCTCGATGGATTTCCCTCCGGAAGGTGTGGGGTGATCTATGTCTGTTGGTAGTGAGGATCTGGTGTTTTTTTACATTGTTGATATGCTTTGTTTTATGGTGTAATGTAGATAGGAAGCTGTGTGTATTTTTTCTCTTCTTTTTTCTTTCTCTCTCTAAGGGGCGGACGATGACTTATGGTGTTTTGGTGGTATTGTGGTTTGAGCTTTTCTAGGGGCTTTTTGTTTTTTTGGGTTTTGTACTGATGGGTGCCTCTCGTTGTATTGGGCTCTGAGAGTGTAAGTTGGTTTTGTCATTTATTAAATCAGCTTTGGCTGACGATTAAAAAAAAAATAAATAATCCACTAATAAATAGATACACGGTCCTTTTCTAATCAAACAAAGGTCACCTTTTTCACTTCTTTGTTTTTCGTCCTCTTTTGAAAACAATTGTGAAATTTGTGGAGCTGCCGAACCATCCAAAACCAAAGCAAGGATATTTTTTTCCCTTCAAATTTAAAGGTAACTCTGTTTCATTCTCTCTCTCTCTCTCTCTCTCTCTCTCTCTCCCCGAGTGTGTGCGCTTTAAAGATTCTATTGCATTTATTTCATTCCTTATTCAGACTTATCCTCGACTCATGTTTTTTTGTCAAATGAACTTAGGATTTCACTGAATTAAGGCTAGTTTTTTTTTTTTCAAAACAATTATCATTAATGTTATAATTATTTATTGAATATATATATTTGTTTATATTATTTATGATTCTGATTTATTTTTAATTTCATATCTTTCAATAAAAATTATAACATTCACATAAGTTTCCTCATTTTCTATTTTTTTCAGTCATTGAAAGATTTTATAAAATAACTCTAAAAGAAGTTTTGGATCCGAGGCCTCCTATTCAAAACACTAATGTTGTAGTGGAACATATACTTTAAAAAGGTAAATCTAAGTCGTATTAAGGTTAATTTATCAAATCTTCCTTCAGATCTATTTTACAACCTCAGATTTTTTTATTATGATCCCAACAATCAGGATATTGTTCAAAGGGCTTATTTGCAAAAGGGCCCTTGTCGGCCTTCTAATCACACATTTCCACAAACAAAAATAGGGTATAAATTTCGTCGATCAACATAAAAGAAGTTATTGATTTTATTTGTATTGCAATCTATTTCGGTCGATGTTCTATAAACTAGCAGATATATGAGGGAGTTTATGAATTTTAATGATAAGATGGATATATTGGATATTACATTAATAGATAGTGTGTTCATGTGGTCTAGTAATAGAGATAGCCATTCCCTATCTCGTCTAGACCATTTTCTTGTTATTCAGGGGTGGGAGGAACACTTTCCAGGGGTAATTCAGTTTTGTTTGCCTAGGGTAATGTCGGATCACAACCCCGTTCACTTAAAGTGTGGGTAATGGAGAGAAGGGAGGATCCCATTCAGATTTGAGAAAATGTGGCTTAAAGAAGAGGGCTTAATGGACAAAGTGATGGAGTAGTGGAAAGGCTATGTGGTGGAGGGATATGACAACTTTATTTTGGCGGGAAATCTTGGGCTCTTAAAGGAAGATATCGATCGGTGAAACAAAGAGGTGTTTTGGAACATTAGTGAGACCACCGAGATATACATCGAGAAACTCAAAATTCTAGATGAGAAAAAAGGGAGGGGCGGGCTTTCAGGGGAGGAGAAGTTGCAAATGGAGGAGAGAAAATGTGAGATTAGGAGAAGACTGATTTAGAAAGAAATTAACCAGTGACAAAAAAACTCCCGAGCGTCGTAGTTGAGGGAGGGAGATAAAAACACCAAATTCTTCCATGAGGTGGCTAGTTCACATCACCACTTTAAACATATTCGGAAGATCACAGTGGATGGGGTGGATTTTGAATAAGTGAACGAGGTCAGGGAGTTATTTCTCAATTGTACGAGGGATTATATAAGGACAAGGAGTCTTAGTGCCCTAATCTGGATGGAGCAATGATGGGAAGTATTTTAGGGGAAGATGCAAAGATATTAAATGGGTACTTCATGGAGGAGGATGTCATGTAGGCGTTCAGATCTATGAGTGGAGATAAGACTCCTGGACCAGATGGTTTCACTGTGGACTTCTTTTAGCATTGTTGGTCAGTTGTGAGAGAGGAGGTCATGGTGTTTTTATTCGAGTTCCATTTTAGAGGCTCTTTCCTAAGGAATCTTAATGCGACGTTCATTACCCTAATTCCCAAGATTGGGGATTAACTGATATTCGAGATTTTAGACCAATCAACTTAATCGGGAGTGCTTATGATTTTAAACCAATCAGCTTTTGGCCAAAGTTCTGTGAGTCAGGCTTATGAGGATCAATAATCCTCTCATTTTTTAATCTCAAAATTCTTTCGTGTGTGTGTGGGGGGGGGGGGGGGGGGGAGGTAAATTCATGATGCGGTTCTGGTAGAAAATGAGTTCGTGTAGGTGAGGGCAAAAAGTGGGGAGTCTAGACTTATTTGCAAGTTAGATATTGAGAAGGCCTATGATCACGTTGACCGCGGGGTTCTGTTGTACTTACTGAAGAGGATTGGATTCATAAAGAGGTGGTGTCATTGGATTAAGAGACGTATTCACATGTCAAATTCTTATTCCTAAATAATGGGGTCTCGTAGGGGTTCTTTTCTAGCTCTTGCGACCTTTCGACAGGGAGACTCTCTGTCTCAATTTATTTTCATCTTGCTAATTGAGGAATTTAGTTGGATGTTGGGTCGTGTGGTAGAGGCGGGGATGATTAATGGATATGTAATTGGACACCCAAACGCAAGTCCGATCAGGGTGTCTCACCTATTGTTTGCAGAAGATACGATTGTCTTTTGCAAAGCGAAAAAGGGGTATGTGATATCCTTCAGACTTCTGTTGATGTGCTTTGAAGTAGTATCGAGACTTTATTTTAATTTCTGGAAGTATGAAATGATTTCGATAGGGGAGGTGAAAATGTGGGTAGTCTGGGATATAGGCTTAGATACAAGGTTGGCTCTCCCCCTTCCACTTACCTCGGACTTCTTTTCGAGGCTAAGTACAAGGCTAAAGGTATATGGGACCCAGTTCTAAAAAGGGTAAAGAAGATATTCGTGGGGTGAAAGAATTGTTATCTGTTTGGGGGGGGGGGGGGGGAGGGGGGAGGGAGGTTAATATTAATGAAAAGCACTTTTTCAAGCATTCCAAACTATTTATTATCCATATTACCGCTTCCATGCTTAGTGCATAAGATATTGGAGAAGATGCTGAGAGAGTTTTTATGGAGAGGAGTTGAAGATACTTTTAAATACTGTTTAGTTGGTTGGGAGGAAGTGTGCATGCCAGTTCAAGATGGTGGTGCGGGTGTGAAGAACCTTAATTACTTTAACAAAGCTTTATTAGGTAAATAGTTATGGAAGTTCTCTCATGGGTAGAATATGTTATGGAGGTGAGCAATGATAGCTAGGGGTTGGACGCAGATAGGGTGGGGGCCGAGAGTGGGGCGCCTCGCCCATGGGGTGGGGTTGTGGTAGAATATTTCAAAGGGGTGGAGGGGGATTCTATAGATACACAGTGTTTCATCTGGGGAATGTTAATATGATTAGATTTGGAAGGACATTTGGGAATGGATGGCTCCTTTGAGGATCAATTCCTCTAGATTTTTAATATATGAGGGGATAAGGAGGGAATGTCAGTTGATCCTATGATGAGCGTGGGGGATCGAGCTGTGTGGAATTCTAAATTTTGAAGATTGTTGTGGGACCGGGAATTATGGGAGGCTGAGGCTTTCTTCGACTAGTTAGGATTGACGGCTACACCATCGGAAAGGGAAAATGACCTGAGATGGGGATAAAAAAGGAGGGGGAATTTCATAGTGAAATATTATTACTCTGTTTTGAGAGGAAATGAGAACGAGGATGATATATTTCCTTGGAAGGAGATTTTGACGAAAAAGTAACCTCCGAAAGTCATGTTAATTGTATGGACCATGACTAGACAAGAGATTTTGACGATCGAGGGTTTGCAGAAGAGGAAACGTTCGACAACTAGTCGACGTTGGTTGTTTAAGGAGGTGAAAG
The DNA here is from genome assembly GCA_949130495.1 of Sambucus nigra. Lineage (NCBI taxonomy): Eukaryota > Viridiplantae > Streptophyta > Magnoliopsida > Dipsacales > Adoxaceae > Sambucus > Sambucus nigra. The sequence continues at coordinate 151,735,245 of OX422207.1, forward strand.
AGATGATCAGTCACCTTCTCTTACATTGTTGGTGACGAGGGTTATGTGGGATGTCTTCTTCGCCCTTATCTAGATTGTATGGGTGATGCCCAAATCAGGGAGGGCATTGTTAGAGTCTTGAAAACTTCCGAAGGGATAGAAGGGAGTTAAAGAGATATGGAGATGGGTCTCGCATTGTATATTTTGGACGATTTGGTGGGAGAGAAGTGATAAATGTTTTAAAGGAAATAATGTTGCTCCATTAGACTACAACACCTATTATTGAGCTCATTGTTGATTTGGTATAAGGAAAACGATAACACATCAATTCTTGTACGTTTGGATTTCCTGGCGGAGATGCATAGAGCTATGTAAGTGGGGAAGGTGTCTTGGGGGTGCTCTTCCTAGCCCCATTTTTTCTTCTCAATTATGTATACTTCCTGTATATGGGTTCCGCCCCTTTGGCCAATTTTTATATTTAACATCTTTTTCCTATAAAAAAAGAATTGAAAAAAAAATCAAAAGGCTTCAAGATTACGTTGGGAATCCCACAAGTAATCACAATGAAGCAATTAGAAGAGATCATGATTTAATGAATCAAAATCGGCACACTAAGACATTTTTCACAACATTCAAAACATGTTAGAATTGACTACTGAATTCGTTGAAATACAACTCTTGATGTCATTTGATTTCTTGGACGTCAAGGATGAATGATTATGTGGTCGCATAAGTTGAAAATGATATCTTTGATAGTATTAGCAATGATGTCATTATAGATCGTTTTCAAAACATGAGATCTCATAGGTGGCAATTATAAATTATAATTTGGAAGTTTGTTACTTTTTATGGAATGAGATCATTAGTTAAAAATTTGTTGTAACGAAATGACATAGGTATTAAGGTTGGGAATGAAATTTTGATCCCTACTATCCTAGTATAAACGTAGGTTCAACATGCTCCCTTTCAATGTTCAAGAACAACACGCGTCTTTAAATACATAATTATTAATATTAAAAAGTTTTTTTCTTTTGGTTAAAATGTCAAAAGTTTTAACCTTTTACATAATAATAAGTGCGAGAGTTGGACCAATCTATGCGTTGTTTGGACCAAGTCAATGAATGCTTTAACCTTGAATTCGCATCGCGCGCTATTCAATAATTTTTTGTTACTTTGTCCAAACCAAATAATTAGTGTAATGCAAGAAATAAATATAATTAATGTGTAATATGCAACATATATTTTACCCTTCGTGAAAGGTACCATGTGTCAATTTTCAATATAAATAAAAACACTCCACATATGTCTTGTCCTTTGTGTTAAACACGTACAAGTGGTGTCCTCCACACGTACTATTTCTCCTATATCACCAAAGTTGTTTAAAAAATAAGTAATTCTTCTCATTATACAATAAAAAAAGTCAATTAAAAAAGGACAACCATTTTCACCATTTCACGTTTTACCAATATGGAAACATTATCTCCTAATCAATAGAGCCTTATGAGACATTATTAAGTTACCCAAGACCTGGTAATTATAATTCTGTCACATATATAACTAAGAATAGAATTACGCTAATCCTATCATCCATGAGAATGAAGCATGAAGAAATTATGCTAATACTAGAATTACATATATATAATGAAGGTGCGAAAGAAAAAACCGAGTGAAACGAAATAAAATAAAGTCTCGACGTTGATTCCTACTCTTGTAGAGTGAATGAAGAACATTAGGCCCCGTTTTTACCGCATTCCCTAATCAAATCGGTGAAAATCGTGCACTTCGACTCATTGCTATATTCTGTTTTCACGCACTGCATAATATGCACAAAAGCAAAGTAGTTAGTTTCATTAATGGTGGAAATTGGTTCATATAAAAAAACAAGTAATAATAGGATTAAATCATTATAAAGGACTAGGATTATTTTTGTATATATATTTTTTAACTAAAGTTTGATGACATAGACTGATGTAATAATATCCAAGGGAGCTATATATCGTAACACATTTCGAAACATTGATCGCGAGCAATGGCGAAGCTAGGAATTTAAGTTAAGTGGGGGCCAACATAGATGTTTTTAAAATACAATTATTTTTTTTACAATACAAAAAATATTAAAATTCATGTATTATTATGATTATGTGTTATAAGAGCTACATTATAAACTAAATTATATTCCTAAACGCTACATTGCATTGGTAAAATTGTTAAAAATGACTAAATGGTAAACTATTAAAAATATAAGGGGCATCATTTGCAATTTTTCCAAAGTTAATGGGATGGCACCCCTTGAAATGGTTGGCTTCAGCCTTGATCGCGCAGAAAACTTAAAAACACGATACGATTTGTTGCATATTATAGTAAATATTTTTCCTTCCTGATATTCAAAAGCAGCATAAAATTAAGATAACATGTGAAATGGGGGAGTTAATTAAATGTTACAAATGCACCTTTGCGAATTTTAAATTCTATGAAAAAATTACAAGAAATGAAGAAGATGTTGTATACATACGTATTTGAAGGCGTCATTTAAACGGTTGCATGGAAAAGGGACAGTATTGGACTTTGTAGCAGCTCCTTTGTTTGGCAAAAATGAAGAGGAATCCTTGGTTTCTAGTTTGATTTGTGTTGGAAGAGAAGCAACAATTCCCTTCAGCTTTTGGTGAGCAGCATTCGACATATCATGTTGATGTTGATGTTGGACTTTTTTAGGACCCATCAATGCACCGTAAACAGCTGTTACGATCCCAAATCCCGCACCCACAGAAGCACCTTCAAAGCAACACACAAAACCACCTTGAGTTTCAAAAAAAAAAAACACCTTGCGTGTTTTTCTAGATATTTTTTTTATTTAGTTTTTCAAAAAAAAATTAACATTTTCCAAAGATATTTGGGGTATTCAAAAAAATTACGATTTATTATAAAATAAATTTTAGTTCATACAGTAGCATATTCCTAGCAAATAGACATTGGCCTTGACACATAAGGCAACTGTCCCGACACTCACATTAGCACCAGTTCCTCATCATCACTTGCGCTCATGTAACATTGTCACCTCAGTTGTCCAAACTGACAAATGTAATGTCACTGTTAACCAACGAGTAATTCTACCTGAACTGCCTTTAGCGATCCCATTCAAACCACCTAGCCCATGTGGCAGTTAAACTTGACAATCAAAGCTTGACCCATCTGTTCAATCTCTTGTGATCACATTCACATACCCACAAAATCATTATAAACCTCACTTTTTATTCCAAATATATAGCACAAACCCAAGTAAAAAAATTATTTAGAATATTATAAAATTTTAATAAACCATTGAACTTAGATAAAAAAAAAAGTCAAAAGTAAAATCATTTTTTTTATCAACATGAACATGACCTAAATAAAACATGACACAACAAAAAAATCTTATTTTATTACGTAAAACAAACACGATCCAAAAAAACACAACACGACACGGAATATTTTTTTACGTAACACTAACATGACACTAACCCAAATAAATCTCGACACGACTTGCAATTTTTATTTTTTACCTAACACGAAAATGACACGACAATAAATATTTTTTATACCTAACACGAATACGACCACTAACCCAAATAAATCTCGACACAATTTGAAATCTTTTATTTTACAAACACGAATATAATTTTTTTTAATAAAATTAAATTGAAGGTAAAAAAAAAAGTAATTAAAGTGCTATAGTTCTACCCCCTATATGCATGAATTTTTGTATACGCGAATTTTAGTGTAAAAAATTATGTTAGTGAATTACAGGAAAATATTAATTAGTGAAAAAGTGATGATAAAGCATTTACAGATTAGACAAGGTATGTTAAGTGCTTAATCCTAAAATACATGGAGCTTAAATTTTGGCATGCATGAAACGTCTTGTGTTAATAAGAGTTTTAGGTTAATTCAAACACAAACACTACCAATAGCTTAAATTCAACACGAAGGGTTGAGTATTACAACTCAAGGCATGGTTAGGATCTAAATGATAAATATGCATAATAAATAGAATATTGCACCACAAATAAATCTCGATACGATTTGAGATCTTGTCTTTTTATTGTATTATATTCGTGTTTGGTAAAATAAAAGATTTCAAATTGTATCGAGATTTACTTGGGTTAATGGTTGTATTCGTGTTAGGTATAAAAAATATTTATTATCGGGTCATGTTCGTATTAGGTAAAAAAATAAAAGTCGTGTCGAGATTCATTTGGGTTAGTATCGTGCAGTGTTCAAAAAGGCGCACCTAGGCTTCAGATTTGGGAGAAAAGCCCCGTTTTATACTTGGTAAAAGTCTTAATGTGCACTTTTTTTAAAACAAAAATGCTTTAAAGAAACGATATCGCATTTTAAAGACTTTTTTACAACCCGGACCAATATCTCGTCCAAAACAATCAAATAGTATATTAATTTGCATATATTCAGACATATTTTTAAGGTATGTACAATTTTAATATTTTTAATAGCTTCGTTATGGTTAAAATATTAAAAAATGCTTAAACACCTTTTTACGCCTAAGGTTTGCCTAGGTTTCTAAAACTTAAGGCTTGACCTCCACGCCTCGTTCACGCCTCGCATTTTTTAGAACCTTGGTGTTGTGTTAGTGTTGTGTAAAAAAAATATTTTCTGTCATGTTGTGTTTTTTTTATTGTGTTTGTTTTACGTAATGAAATAAGACTTTTTTTCGTGTCATATTTTAATTGAGTCATGTTAATGTTGGTAAAAAAATGATCTTATTTTTGACTTTTTTTAATACAAGTTCAATGATTTTTATATTCGTGTTTGTAAAATAAAAGATTTCAAATTGTGTCGAGATTTATTTGGGTTAGTAGCCGTATTCATGTTAGGTATAAAAAATAGTTATTGCCGTGTCATTTTCGTGTTAGGTAAAAAAATAAAAATTGCAAGTCGTGTCGAGATTCATTTGGGTTAGTATCCTTTTAGTGTTACGTAAAAAAAATATTCTGTGTCGTGTCGTATTTTTTGGATCGTGTTTGTTTTACGTAATAAAATAAGATTTTTTATCATGTCATGTTTTAATTAGGTCATGTTCATGTTGGTAAAAAAAAGATTTTATTTTTGACTTTTTTTTATATAAGTTCAATGGTTTATTAAAATGTTATAATATTCTAAATTATTTTTTTACTTGGGTTTGTGCTATATATTTGGGATAAAAAGTGAGGTTTATAATGATTTTGTAGGTATGTGAATGCGATCAAAAGAGATTGAACAGATGTGTCAAGTTTTGATTGTCCAGTTTAACTGCCACATGAGCTAGGCGGTTTGAATGCGGACGGTTCATGTAGAATTACTCTTAACTAAATCATGTCACTATTGAGTTTTTGTGTTAATTTTGAACTGAATTGTATTATATGCTCTTATCGCTAATTAAAAAAGAAATGTTATGGTGATACAGATTTTTAATACAAAGTGGTGTGACACACTAACGTGTCGCATCGATATTGATTATTATCTTGCCCCTATGGATGTGGGTTTGTGCCAATAGCACTACCCAATATCAATATGACGCATCACTATGTCACACCAAATATGTCGCAAAATTATATCGGTATAATCTCCTAATTAAAATATAAAAAGTTAATTTTTTCAGTCACAATTTTCGATTCCCCTAGAAAAACTCTATTATCAAAGAGAATAAAGTTACATTAGTCCAAAGAATAGTAACATTAGTTGGATAACTTACATTTTATACTCCCATTAACACTTTCTGCGTGTGACAATGTCACATTGTTGCTACCCCATTACCTTTTTTTTTTGTGCTACAGGAAAATATTGCTACGCCATTACTTGTGTTAATGTGACATTGGTGCTAGTGTGACACTACAACATTAGCAATTCATGTTGCATAGTTAAGGTTACTATAACATATTTTTTTGATTTAAAAAAAAAGTTGAATGAAATATTAAATAAAAAATATGTGTCTAAGCATTAATTAAGCCTATTTATAAATTTTTAATCATTTTTAATATTGTGCATTTTCAACTACATAAATAAAAATAAATGCACAAATAAATGAATTTTATTAAATTTAACTTTCTTTTTAATTTTTTAAGTGGGCCACATCATTCAGTCCCTTTTCATTGGTCAGGAAATTCGGTTATCACAGAAAAAACACATAATATTAACTTACCCAGTATTACTCCAGGCACAACGTTGCCGAAAAGGGATCCACCATCTTGAGGAATGTTGTTAGCTGTCATGAAAACACTAATTGTTAAATATATAATAAAAAAATCATCAATGTGATGCCTGCTTTTTCCTTTTTCTCATTATCATTTCTATTTTTGGCATGTTAAAAGACAACTCACATGAAATTTATTATAAAAAGGGAAAAAAATATGCAAATTTAACCTTGAATTTTGGGATGATTTTTAATTTTTGATCCCAAGTTTTAAAAGTTGCAAAGTTAACCCCAGAGTACAATTACTATTGCAATCTAACCCACCATTATCATTTGGTAAAAAAAAATTGAAGAAAGACCGACTAGACTTTTTACGTGGGTTTCTCATTTTTGCTTCTTCTTCTCCTCCCTCTCTCACTTCACACACGCGTATATATATATAATGTTCTTGTGCGGACTAGTCCGCATTTTAAGAATGCGGACCGGCCATGTATCACCTAACGGTGCATATATAAATTATCACCTAAATTATAGGTACACTCTCTCTCTTTTTGGTTCACTGTCAAGTGACACATGTTCGGTCCGCATTCTTAAAATGCGGATTAGTCCGCACAAGAGCGAGAGTGATATATATATATATATATATATATCACGTAAAACACAAATATGCGCCCACGACGGGAGCCCCTAAAATGATTTTTATAAATAAAAATATTCATAAAATAAGTGATGTTTTCATAAAGATGTATTCTTTGAGGGTAGGCAAAATCTGTTTTTCATGAAAACTACTAAGTTATAGAACACTTTCAATATTTATTAGTATTATTTTTAAAAAATATATTTAAAATTAAGTATCACAAAAGGGAAAATGAAGAAGATGGATTAGAATATTTATAACTTTTGTCGTTCTCTGCAATTAGAATATGACGTGAGAATGCACACCTGCCATGATCTCTGATTGAAGACTTTTTGATGAAAAGTGCAAAACAACAACCCTAAAACAAAAATAAATTTTGTTAAAATATAGATATTTGGATAAGTACTTAGGATTATATAGCTTACGTACGCAGCTCAAGGACCTTATCGTTATTTTGTTAGCTCAGCTTGACTTTCTCCGCAAACATAGCAACTTCATTTCCCCTTTCTTCTCCTTCAAGTCTTTTTTTTTTTTTTTTTTCGTATTTTCTTCTCCTGTGGATAAGCCTCTCTTTATTTTGTTGGAAAGCTTGCGAATATATAATGCGAATTACTCCTTAAATATTTGGTACACATTTAAATAAACTTTACTTCGTTGATATAATTAACGGTTTATCTTTTGTGCACTAATCCAACGTCACAATCAATCAAATTGAATTGAAAAAAATTATTATTGAAATGAGTGATAATAACATAAATAAGACATATATGTTATAAAAGGGACAAAGAAAGAAAATTTAGAGGAAGCGAGTCTTTCATTTCATTAATCTATCAATATTAAAGGAACATGACTAGGGCTGTAAACGGATATTCGAAAATTCGCATCCGTCCGATATCCGAATCCGAATTTGCGGATATTTATCTGAAAATATGGAAACGGATACGAATATGGATACTCTATAAAAATATCCGAGAAAACGGATACGGATAGTACTAGTATCCGACATGGATAATCCGTATCCGATGCGGAGTATCCATTTTATCGGATATCCGTATCCGTCAAACATATGTTTAAAATATTACTAATAATATTAGTATTAGTATTACTAATTAATAAATATTAAAAAAACCTTAATTATTTATTCTCCAAAATAAAATAAACACATACTCCACTCAAAACAAAAATACCATAAAGTTATCATTTTATTGGGTATATTATAAAATGTCATGTATTATTATTTTATTAGGTATATTATCATTGAGTTACACTAAAGTTATAATACACCCTATCACACACAACATACATCGACTAAAGAATATATACTCCAATAAAAAAAACTTCGTTTCATTTCTCTTTAGTACAAAACAAGAGAAAAGAAACTTTCATGTCACTACACCAAAAATGCCAATCTGGCACACTTAGGCAAGGAGATTCTGGCACTGTTTAAAACCGTGCCAGATTCTGGCACGGTTTTATCATAATCTGGCACGGTTTGAAATAGTGCCAAAATTTGGCACGGTTTTTAACTGTGCCAAATATGGGTACGCTTTGTTAAAAAAATAACCCCAAAAATTTGGAGTGGGGACCAAATTTTCAAGACATTCCAATCCCCCCTCTCTCTCTCTCTCCCGCTCGCTCTCCTTCCCGGCTCGCTCTCCCTCCCGGCTTCCTCATCGCTCTCCTTCCCGGCTCGCTCTCCCTCCTCGTCTCTTCTACTGCTCCTCGTCGCTGCTACTGCTCATTATCGTAAGGTATTACATCTCTCTCTCTCTCTCTCTCTATATATATATATACATAGTTTTAGGGTTGCGATTTAGGGATTGCGATTTAGGGGTGCTGTTTAGGGTTAGCGATTTCGGGTTGGGATTTAGGGGTGTTGTTTAGGGTTACTGATTTCGGGTACCCGATTTAGGGGTGCTGATATATATATATATATATATACTGATACTGTATATATATAATATCAGTATATATATATACATATATACAGTAATATCAGTATATATATATATATATATATATATATATATATCAGTAATAGTAGTACATATATATATATATCAGGTACAGGTAAGTTGCAAGTCAGTTGTATAATGTATCAATTGCAATTTCGGGTACCGATTTCATTGAAACTTGAGGAAAAATCAAAATATTAAGGCTTATAGAGAAATCTAGATTTAAAAATAATTGTCACACGCAGTGTGTGTGTGTGTGTGTTTGTATAGTTGTATATTTTCCTTTTTATAGCTCTGTGTCTCGTTGATTGTCTATGTGTGTAGATTTGGAGCTGGAAGGGTGGAAATGAAATAAAAATGGGATTATTTCACTAAAACTTTAGGAAAAAAAAGTGAGAAATAAAGGTCTATAGAGAAATTTAGAATTAGAATTAGAATTAATTGCCAAAACGCGCGCGTGTGTGTGTGTGTGTGTGTGTTTATATATGTTTGTATATTGTCATTTTAACACCTTAGCGTCTCATCAATGAATTGCTTGTTTATGTATATATGTGTGCATGCACATAGTGTGTGTACGTGAAGGTGGAAGGGAAGAAGTGCACTAAAGATCAGCTTTTGATTGGTATGAATATGTATATTTACACATGTATGTATATACATGTATTTATACACTTTAAATTTATTAGCTCTATGTTTGGTTGATGAAATAGTGCCAAACTTTGTTGCAAAACGTGGCCAGAATGTTGTTGTGAGCAATCACCGGGGGCTTGGGGGCATATCAATAATTGTAAGTAAGTATTCACTATATGGAATTTTTCTTTATTTTTTCCATTCTTTATTTTTTTTTCTTTTTATTGTCCAGTAAGAAACCATTCAATAAATTTATGTAATTGAATTATATATAATGATGTAGTTAGCATCCATTTGGACTGTTCACTTTTGCTAAGGATTTAGTTAGCATGGATACAAAGGTAAGCTTATTGTTCATACCCTTTGGACTTGACTTCTTTCTAGTTTATTTTCTGGTTAATTTTAATCACATTAACGTATTGTAGGTCAGGATGTTAGCAGTTTATATGTAAAAGTAGCTTCAGAGCAAGGCCAAGGGCAAAAATCACACTTAGATTTGAAAACAGGTAGTTAAAGGGTGAAAACCCAAACTAACCCCCAAACGATCCCGTAGGAGGTACGAACACCTCGCACGGGACCAATGTAACTTGTAGGAACTGACCGCGTAGTCCTGGGTCTCTCGATTTGAGAGTATGACGATAATTTGTAAAAATCACACTTAGACTTGAAAACAGGCCGTTAATGGGTGAAAACCCAAACTAGCCCCCAAACGACCCCGTAGGAGGCAAGAACACCTCGCACGTGACCATTGTAACTTGTAGGAACTGACAGCGTAGTCCCGGGTCTCCCGGTTTTAGAGTATGACGATAATTTGCGAAAATCACACTTAGAATTGAAAACAGGCCGTTAATGGGTGAAAACCCAAACCAGCCCCAAAACGACCCCGTAGGAGGCACGAACACCTCGCACGGGACCAATGTAACTTGTAGGAACTGACCGCGTAGTCCCGGGTCTCTTGGTTTTAGAGTATGACGATAATTTGCAAAAATCACACTTTCTTGAAATCAGCCCGTTAAAGGGTGAAAACTCAAACCAGCCCCCACACGACCCCGTAGGAGGCACGATCACCTCGCAGGGGACCATTGTAACTTGTAGGAAATGGCTGCGTAGTCTCGGGTCTCCCGGTTAGAGAGTATGACGATAATTTGCAAAAATCACACTTAGACTTGAAAACAGGTCGTTAAAGGGTGAAAACCCAAACCAGCCCCCAAACGACCCCGTAGGACGCACGAACACCTCGCACGGGACCAATGTAACTTGTAGGAACTGACCGCGTCGTCCCGGATCTCCCGGTTTGAGAGTATGACGATAATTTTCAAAAATAACACTTAGAGTTGAAAACAAACCGTTAAAGGGTGAAAACCCAAACCAGCCCTCAAACGTCCCCGTAGGAGGCACGAACACCTCGTACGGGACCAATGTAACTTGTAGGAACTGAGCGCGTAGTCCCGGGTCTCTCGATTTGAGAGTATGACGATAATTTGCAAAAATCACACTTAGACATGAAAACAGGCCGTTAAAGGGTGAAAACCCAAACCAGCCCCGAAACATCCCCGTGGGTGGCACGAACACCTCGCACGGGACCAATGTAACTTGTAGGAACTGACCGCGTAGTCCCGGGTCTCCCGGTTTGAGAGTATGATGATAATTTGCCAAAATCACACTTAGACTTGAAAACAGGCCATTAAAGGGTGAAAACCCAAACCAGCCCCAAAACGACCCCGTAGGAGGCACGAACACCTCACACGTGACCATTGTAACATGTAGGAACTGACCGCGTAGTCCCGGGTCTCCCGGTTAGAGAGTATGACGATAATTTACAAAAATCACACTTAGACTTGAAAAGAGGCCGTTAATGGGTGAAAACCCAAACCAGCCCCCAAACGACCCCGTAGGAGGCAAGAACACCTCGCACGGGACCATTGTAACTTGTAGGAACTGACCGCGTAGTCCCGGGTCTCCCGGTTTTAGAGTATGACGATAATTTGCGAAAATCACACTTAGAATTGAAAACAGGCCGTTAATGGGTGAAAACCCAAACCAGCCCCAAAACGACCCCGTAGGAGGCACGAACACCTCGCACGGGACCAATTTAACTTGTAGGAACTGACCGAGTAGTCCCGGGTCTCTCGGTTTGAGAGTATGACGATAATTTGCAAAAATAACACTTAGAGTTGAAAACAAACCGTTAAAGGGTGAAAACCCAAACCAGCCCTCAAACGTCCCCGTAGGAGGCACGAACACCTCGCACGGGACCAATGTAACTTGTAGGAACTGAGCGCGTAGTCCCGGGTCTCTCGATTTGAGATTATGACGATAATTTGCAAAAATCACACTTAGACTTGAAAACAGGCCGTTAAAGGGTGAAAACCCAAACCAGCCCCGAAACATCCCCGTGGGTGGCACGAACACCTCGCACGGGACCAATGTAACTTGTAGGAACTGACCGCGTAGTTCCGGGTCTCCCGGTTTGAGAGTATGATGATAATTTGCCAAAATCACACTTAGACTTGAAAACAGGCAATTAAAGGGTGAAAACCCGAACCAGCCCCCAAACGACCCCGTAGGAGGCACGAACACCTCGCACGGGACCATTGTAACATGTAGGAACTGACCGCGTAGCCCCGGGTCTCCCGATTAGAGAGTATGACGATAATTTGCAAAAATCACACTTAGACTTGAAAAAAGGCCGTTAATGGGTGAAAAGCCAAACCAGCCCCCAAACCACCCCGTAGGAGGCAAGAACATCTCGCATGGGGACCATTGTAACTTGTAGGAACTGACCGCGTAGTCCCGGGTCTCCCGGTTAGAGAGTATGACGATAATTTGCGAAAATCACACTTAGACTTGAAAACAGGCCGTTAAAGGGTGAAAATCCAAACCAGCCCCCAAACGACCCCGTAGGAGGCACGAACACCTCGCACGGGAACAATGTAACTTGTAGTAACTGACCGCATAGTCGTATATGCAATTTTTATTCTTTTATATGCAATTTTTTTGCTTGAATATGATTTTTTAAAAAATGACTTGGTTACTAATATTGTATCTTTTTTGTGTCTTATTTTTTTTGTAGGATGACATTAAATCGTTAGCTTTTATTCTTGTATATGCAATCGTTAGCTTTTATATGTAGGATGACATTCAATCGTTAGGATTCTATTTTTTGTGTTATGGCCGAGCAGGCTTCAGTAGTTTTATGGTTTATTTTTATGGTCGTGCTGACTATATTGTTTTATTGTTGACTTTTATGGCCGTGCGGGCTTTATATGGGCAGATTTTATGTTAGCAGGTTTTGGAATGCTAAAAAAATAGAGGAAACTCTGCCCAATTTTTTTTTTGATATGGGAACTATTAACTCTTGTATTTTTTGAAGTTATTGTCGACTTTTATGGTCATGTGTTGCTTTATATTAGTATTATCTCTTGTAATTTTTTGAAGTTTGTATGCACATTAGTTTATCAACAACCTGCGATATTCATAATTTGTGAATTTTCTTGATTTTGTTTTTGCAAATAATAAATATTTTTCCTACTGAATTTGGAATTTGCAGATTTTTCAGATTTGGTTCCAATTATTATTTTTTTAATCAACTGAAAAATCTGGCACGGTTTTAAACCGTGCCAAAACCGTGCCAATGCATAAAAATGAGAATGCTTATAAAACAATCTAGCACGCTTTATAACCGTGCCAAAAGCGTGCCAGAAAATAGATAATTTGGCACGGTTTTGGCGTGTGCCAAAAGCGTGACAGATTTAACATCTGGCACGGTTTAAAAGCGTGCCAAAAGCGTGCTAGATTAAAAAACTGGCACAATTTAAAAGCGTGTCAAAAGCGTGCCAGTTTGGAAAATCTGGCACGGTTTTAAACTGCGCCAGAAAGTTTGGCACGCCTGATTCTGGCACGATTTAAAACCGTGCCAGATTGCGTCTGGCACAGTTTTAAACCGTGCCAGTTTCCTGTTTTTGGTGTAGTGTGTGGTTGTTCGTTAGTTTTCTTAATTATAAATAAATGTAAGAGAGAAACAGAAAAGAATGTAAGAGAGAAACATAATAGAATGTAAGAAAGAAACAAAAAAGTAAAGAGATGGTTTTGATTGTGATGAGAACTGAAGTTAACATGTATATTATATACAAAATCAAAATGTATACTTTTTAAAATAAAAATATCAGTATGTTTTGAGGACAAAAGGTCCATGAGGTTATCATTCTCAACAAATTTGTTCAATCTAAAAAGTGCATATTTATTTCTACTGTCATGGAATGCGACTGTTATTTTTTTTTGGATGGTTGTAAATTATGGATGACTTTAAGCCATATTATCATTATGGAATGATACTATTATTATGGAATCCATAATTGTTGATATTAGGAGGCAGTAATTTTGTTATATATTTATTTGGATTGGATTGGATATTTTAATTGTTATTTTTGGCGATGGCTAAATAATGTAAATGGATACGGATATTATCCGAATCCGAGGTATCCGAGCGGATACGGATATGGATAGTTTTTTTAACTATCCGGGCGGATACGGATACGGATAGTACATTCAGATAGCGGATACGGATATGGAAAAGATGGTATCCGACCCATATCCATCCGTTTATCATCCCTAAACATGAACCACATTTATAATACACAATAAAGTAATCCAATGGATCTTTTAATAATTGCGGAATATCATTGGACTAGAATACAAGTGGACATCCACTTTAAATAAGCATTTTATAACACTCCCTCTTGTATAGGGGTGTCAGTTATTTCCGAACTTCCGAATTTTCCGTCTTCCGATCCGAATTTTTCGAATTTTGGCACCATTTTCTAATTTTTCAATTTTCGAATTTTTCGATTCCGAATTTTTCGAAAAAAATTGGATTCATATATGGATTCCGAATTTTCAAATTTTCGATCCGAATTTCCAAAATATTTTTCGAAATAATAGTATTTTTATTTATTTTAATACATTTTTACTACCCTTATTTATATATAAAATTTATTATTTATTAGTTTAATCTTTACCCTCCATTTAAAACCATCTCAATCATTAATATATATCCATATATATTAACCTTTTACATCACACTAACCGTAAATCGAAAGACAATATCCGGAATTATATTCAATTGTTATGCGAATTTAGATTCCAAGGATGATTTATATCAAGTTTCCCTCATCTTCCTTTTGTTTATTTTTTGTATCTGAAATACTGATGCACAGGGCTCTGCTACAGCTGTTAACCATTCTTGCATTCCTTTTTTTTTAAGTATATAAACAATAGTTTTTTTTTCATTAGCTTTGTAGTTTCTTAGTATCATAGTCAAGCCTTGATTGATCTTTCTCCAAAATTGTAAGAGATGCATAGCGCTGTAGTTTATTGCATTTCCAAAATGGTATGAGATGCATAGTCTTATCATTCACATAGCTCCATAATTTATTACATAGGTGATGAAAAGTGAAGTGTTTGATTTTTATTTTAAAAATATCCTGTTCAAAAATGACATTTCCGATATTTTTCGAAAATATGATAATTGATAATTCTGATTATTCTCATATTTTTACGAATAATAAAATTTTTGAAATTTCCGAATATTCTGAATCAGCCGAATAGGAAAAAAATAATTTTTCAATTTTTATTTTTTCGAATTGGAAAGAATTTTAAAATTTCGAAAAATTTTGAAATTTTTTCGAACACCCCTATTCCAATCCGATCCATCCGAAACACACCCCTACCCTTGGATGTACACTATATCTACTATTCAATGATTGTTGCCCCATTAAAACCTTACTAAGGAAAAACTCAGTGGGAAAAACCAAAGTGAAGGAAAAAGAGAACAACTTTTGTGATCATTAAATCGGTGTTGGACGCACTTAGTGTTGCCTCGTTAAAACCTTTAACTGGAAAACCAAATGGAAAAAAACCTAATTAAAGGAAAAAGAGTACAACGCGCATATGTCCAAAACATCATGCTTTTAGATTCTCCTCCT